>JAQNBH010000018.1:11354880-11954880 GCA_028752905.1 Cladorhizidae sp. MBARI D1340-BT2 | reverse complement strand
CCGCCTGAGGAACCTCAAAGAGAAAACACTCAGATACAGATTCAAAATGGTACACATCCCAGGAGTGAAGAACAGAGCCCCTGACACCCTGTCTCGCCACCCCACTGGAGACCCCTCACCAGATAGACTACATCTCCAAGATGACGTCAGCGGAGTCTTGCACATGACTCAGCCTCAGATACGCATCCCAGACCACATACTGGCAGGACCACACAGTGTCCACTCCGAGATCAGCCAAACCACGGATGATTCAGAAACCCTACTACGGGAATCGATGATATCCACCCTGGACACCATATCTACCCTAGACGCCACATCAGTGGTCACATGGGAAGAAGTCCAGACAGCTACCTCTTCGGACCCAAGCATGACCATGCTCCTGGAAGCAGTCGAGGAGGGCCTCCCAGAGTCAAGACTCCAGATGCCCCCTGACATCAGGCAGTTTCACAATATCAAACAACATCTATACTCGGTCGATGGTGTAATCATTTACAAAGACCGTATAGTAATCCCACCCACCCTCAGACAGACATGTCTAAAGTCGCTACATGCTGCCCACCAGGGCACATCTACAATGATAGCCAAAGCTGAATCGTCGATCTTCTGGCCAGGCATTACCAAAGACATCCACCAGCAAAGAGCCACTTGCTCCACTTGCAACCGCATGTCGCCATCACAGCCAGCACAGCCACCGACCCCCCCAACTCAACCAGAATACCCGTTCCAATGCGTGTGCTCAGATTACTTCCACTACAAAGGACATGCATACCTGGTAATCGTAGACAGATACTCGAACTGGCCCATCGTTGAAAGAGCGATCAACGGGTCAAAAGGACTCATTGACATCCTCAGAAGCACATTTGCCACCTATGGCATCCCAGACGAGCTGGCTTCAGACGGGGGCCCAGAATTCATTGCCCACGACACTCAACGATTCCTGCAAGACTGGAGAGTTCATCACCGCCTCAGCTCAGTGGCATTTCCACACAGCAATTGCAGAGCAGAAGTAGCAGTCAAGACGGTGAAACGCCTCATATCCAACAACATAAAGACAGATGGCAGCCTCAACATAGACTCCTTCCAACGAGCCATGCTGCAGTACAGGAACTCACCTGACCCCGCCACCAAAGAGTCACCGGCATCCTGCTTGTTCGGCCACCAGACGAAAGACCTCATACCAATACTACGTGGCAAATACCTCCCACACAGAACGTGGCAGGAAAGCCAATCTCTGCGTGAACTGGCACTGCGCCAAAGAAACAGCCTGGCACAAGAACGCTGGTCAGAACATACCAAGACCCTCACCCCACTCAAAGTAGGTGACAGGGTCAGACTACAAAATCAGACGGGGAATTTCCCAAACAAATGGGACAGAACGGGAACGGTGATAGAGGTGAAGCAGTTTCACCAGTATCGAATCAGAGTAGACGGAGCAGGGCGGGTCACCCTCAGGAACAGACAATTCCTGAGACGTTTCACCCCGGTAAACCCTCCGCCCACCAGAAGATCCATACTGGACGACATGGCCACCATCCCCAGGCCACTACCAACACCTCCCGTCACCACCAGAACCCCCGAGCCACCACCCACGCTCCAGGCTACCCCAGCCACCCCCCCACCACCAGCGATGGACATTCCCACCGCTACACCGGCCCAAACCCCCACACCACTGCTGCCAATGACGGACATTCCCACCACCACGCAGGCTGAGCCCTTCACACCACCTACCCCGTCCAGCCCTATGACACAGGCTGGGCCCCCCATACCACCTCCTCCGGCCCACCCCATCACTAGGGCCCCCACTATGACTCCTCCACGAGACACGGCCTCAAAGCGGCCACAACCACTGAGAAGATCCACAGGGGTCAGAAGACCACCCGACAGGCTGGCCATGAGGGTCAGAAGACCACCCGACAGGCTGTTCTGAAGACGAAAAGAAAACAAGCCTTTGCCCCCGTGGAACAAAGACTGGGGGGAGATAGTGAATAATACAGTAACTAGCCAATACGTAAGGCGACCCCGTACCGGGCGAACCCTGAACTCATAGATAATTACATTGTGACCCCTTACCAGTTGTAATGTGCATTGTCATGCTCACTTGCCATAATTATTGTGCTGCTGCAAACAAGCTTAAGGCTTTATTCTTTAGACACTGCTTTAAAAAATACATTTGGAGTCCATTTGGAGTCATTAACAGGTAAAGGGTCCTGCAATTGTTTGTGGTCTACAGTGGTAGATTCCTGTTCCATTTACTGCCTTACTTTTTTAAATTAGTTATTATATATTATATAGACACAGTCACATGCTAACAGCAAAGACAACGCACACTAAAGGAATTTATACAGTAGGCTACTCTCTTTCCCTACAGGACTGACTCAACACTTCATCTCTCTGATCTTGGATTGGCATAATAATAATCTCAACATCATTCGCTGATGAGACCTCAGCGCGATCTTCTGGTAGACTGATCAGGCCAATGCAAAAACATGCTCACCATATTCTTCAAGCTCTGGATATTTCTGGAAGACCATCTTAAAGAGCTACGATTCTCTTCTCAAGTTCATGCAGTCAGCAACATTACAATTAATACAATGGCATTGTCGTGACTTGGCTTTTAAGAATAGAATTCCAGCCTCTCAGAAGGCAAGAGCAAAGACAAGGAGAAGGGATGCTTGTTTCCCGTGGGTAGGCAGCATAGGAGCAGCTCTGCGTCAGGTCATCCTTGAATTAGAGGATTCTAAGTGTCTGTCTCTAAGCATCCCTCCAGTGACAGAATTCCTCAGAGCTGCCAGCCAAGAATTAGAGGATTCTAAGTGCCTGTCTCTAAGCATCCCTCCAGTGATAGATTCCCTCAGAGCTGCCAGCCTTGAATTAGCTCCAGTGACAGAACCCCTCAGAGCTGCCAGCCAAGAATTAGAGGATTCTAAGTGCCTGTCTCTAAGCATCCCTCCAGTGATAGATTCCCTCAGAGCTGCCAGCCTTGAATTAGCTCCAGTGACAGAATACCTCAGAGCTGCCAGCCATGAATTAGAGGATTCTAAGTGCCTGTCTCTAAGCATCCGTCCAGTGACAGAACCTCTCAGAGCTGCCAGCCATGAATTAGAGGATTCTCAGTGCCTGTCTCTAAGCATCCCTCCAGTGATAGATTCCCTCAGAGCTGCCAGCCTTGAATTAGCTCCAGTGACAGAATACCTCAGAGCTGCCAGCCATGAATTAGAGGATTCTAAGTGCCTGTCTCTAAGCATCCGTCCAGTGACAGAACCTCTCAGAGCTGCCAGCCATGAATTAGAGGATTCTCAGTGCCTGTCTCTAAGCATCCCTCCAGTGATAGATTCCCTCAGAGCTGCCAGCCTTGAATTAGCTCCAGTGACAGAACCCCTCAGAGCTGCCAGCCATGAATTAGAGGATTCTCAGTGCCTGTCTCTAAGCATCCCTCCAGTGATAGATTCCCTCAGAGCTGCCAGCCTTGAATTAGCTCCAGTGACAGAACCCCTCAGAGCTGCCAGCCTTGAATTAGAGGATTCTAAGTGCCTGCATCCCTCCAGTGTGACAGAATCCCTAGAGCTGAATTAGAGGATTCTAAGTGCCTGTCTCTATGCATCCCTCAAGTGACAGAACCCCTCAGAGCTGCCAGCCTTGAATTAGAGGATTCTAAGTGCCTGTCTCTAAGCATTCCTCCAGTAGACAGAACCCCTCAGAGCTGCCAGCTCTTCTGGGTGTGTGTCATGCTACCCATCCATGGTAACCAAACATTTGTTCTCAGTCTTGGTCGCTGGTTTTTCATTTTGTCTGGCCAGAATTGTCATCTTCATGCTAGGCCAACACCTCTGAAGCCTCGATGCTTTTAGAGCAGCTCTCTTAAAATAATAACAATAAAGAATCTTCATTTGCCCTCCAAAGACAGAACCAAGGTAGTTAAAGAGCAAGATGATGCCTCATCTCTGACGAGGAGCTGTGAGGAAGGCAGCTGATGTTGTAGAGGCCATGCAGCAGGAGAGCCAGCCTGGAACATCGGCCATTTAGTAAATACTGTGCATGCTGGATAAGGAGGGTCCCTGCCCGGCCATATGAGGTGCATGCATGCTGGGTGAGGAGGTTCCCTGCCCGGCCATATGAGGTGGATGCATGCTGGGTGAGGAGGGTCCCTGCCCAGCCATATGAGGTGGATGCATGCAGGGTGAGGAGGGTCCCTGCCCGGCCATATGAGGTGGATGCATGCTGGGTGAGGAGGGTCCCTGCCCAGCCATATGAGGTGGATGCATGCTGGGTGAGGTGTGCATGCATGCGGCCATATGAGTGCGGCCATATGAGGTGGGTGGGGTTCTGTGATTGGCTCTATTCTTTATTTGTATATGTCCACTTAATATTTTTGTTGTAATATATTTTATACTTATATATGATAAAAATTTCGTCTGTTTAATTATTTCAGAAACGCTTCGGATGTTTTTACACAGGCCGTGATAGCTCACAAGTTACACAACATGGCAATGACTAGAGGTCATGTGATGTTATTAGCAAAATAGCCTGTGTCGACCCAGTGATAATGTACACCATCCCGCTAAGTTTAAGCTTCTTAGCTTCAAACCTGATGCAGTATATAAAGCACACACACAGAGAGACAGACTGACAGACAAACAGACACACACAGAGACAGACCACAGACACACACACAGAGACAGACGGACACACACACACAAAGACAGACAGGCAGACAGACAGACAGACAGACAGACAGACAGACAGACAGACAGACAGACTTTCAAAAGATTATGAGATGCTCACAGAAGTGTGGGTTATTGACAGTGTAAAGGACACTCTGATGGCTCCAATCCAAGGAGCATCACAGACGATCACTTTTTTACTTGGAGAGATGCTCGTGCATTACACCAAACTTGAGCAGGACTCTTCAGCATAACCATTTTGCAACCCCAGAAGGCCTGGTGGTTGTAGCTATGGCTGTTCACCATACTGACATCCTTGAGAGATGATGACAGGTTTAAAAAATTCTGGAAGAAGATCCAAGATGATTAGAAAGGAGCGAAGTGAGGATGAACCTTACCCACAACTGGAATGACCCTATAGGTATGAAGATGGGCGAGCACAAGCGCACATCATTCATGCGTCAAAACTCTATACTGCCTTCAAAGCACTTTATTTAATTAGAGTCCATTGAAGAGGAATTTGACTATCCAGGCTATACATGTATATAGGTATACCCAGTCTTTAGATAGCTTAATTTCAAAGCTGCAAAGAATACTGATTTTGTGATGAGCTGAAGATGAAGCTGAACTTGTAACAGGTATGTATCTTTATTGTGAGCAATTACTTAAATGGTCTGGCTGCTGCTGAGCTGATTAAGTGAGGTGGTGGAATTAGTTCTCTTTGTGCAGGCAACACCTGCTTGTAGAGAAAGGACCTTCAGTGCTATGTGCTGAGTGAAGCCATACTCGAGGTCAACCATATTGATTATGCATGTGCACAAGGAGTCTGGCAAACTTGATTTCATTTCACCAGCCGATGAGTTTGCGCAGAATCTTCGGCAGATTTCAATAATGGGTCACATTAAATCATCGCTATCATAATAGTTTTGTCCCACCCCTCCCCCTTTTTTGGTTAGGGAAAGGGGGAGGGGTTTGGAGTTACACTGTTCACTCAATAATTGGCCTGACCAATCCCAAAGAGCTTCCTCTGCCCTTGCTGTGCATGGATAAGTACTTTACCAAGTACTCTAGTGATAGAGTTCAGTCCTTGGATATGTAGGTACTTTACCAAGTACTAGTGATAGAGTTCAGTCCTTGGATACTGCAGCAAACACTATTGTGGGCACCCATATTGCAGGCTAGTCTAGTGCACATGTGCCAATCAGACCACCTCCTCAAGTAACATCGCTAACCTCTTGTAAGGAAGTAGAATCACTTGCTTAGACCGACTCAGTATCATTGCACCAAATATCAACTGCAACCTGCAACAACAGCAGCAGCAACAACAACAACAGCAACAGCAACAACAACAGGAAAAAAGGAACAGTCATCCACTATGTGATTATAAAGTTCAATATTGTTAACGGATGGCACCTAGTATACTACAGGAAGTGTCCAGTATACTACAGGAAGCATCTAGTATACTACAGGAAGTGTCTAGTATAGTCTTAAGTAGTGTAATGAGATTCATAAAGTAAATAGTCCTACAACCTCTAGGTGCAATGTAAAAGATTGTAACATGCGTGTGTGCTGCTGCTCTTGGGAAGGGCCATGGAGTATGCTGGTGAGTGAGGAGTATAGCTTGCTCTTGCTGCAGAGATGGAAGCTCATGGCGACCAAGCGGCAGCTGCAAGTCACCAACTTTGCTGCTAGTCTAGGGAGGGG
Organism: Cladorhizidae sp. MBARI D1340-BT2; assembly: GCA_028752905.1. Lineage (NCBI taxonomy): Eukaryota > Metazoa > Porifera > Demospongiae > Poecilosclerida > Cladorhizidae > Cladorhizidae sp. MBARI D1340-BT2. The sequence goes on along the minus strand of JAQNBH010000018.1, from coordinate 11,948,515 downwards.
CCAAGCAGGAGACCCTGCCATCACTAACATGGAGAGGTGCGCAGCTGGCAAGGTCAGACAGAGGTCACTTGATTTTTAGCAACTGATTGTCAAGATTTGTCTAGTATGTAGACAATGTGCGATAGAGCCTCTAATTACTAACTAACTGTACATACGTAAGGTGTGATAAATAGGAGTCCATATACGCAGTTGGTGTTGGTCCACATTATTAGTGGCATGCCATGTACTGCATGGGACATGCCATGCACTGCACTGCATGTATAGCATGCCATGTGTTGTGCATGTGCATGTATGGCATGTCATTGAAGTGGAGGGAAAATGCTAAACAAAAATAGGAAAGCTAAGAGCTCCAGAAACCTGCCAAACTGGTTCACCTAAGGCTTTTACAGAACGATGAAGATGGTCTGTAAGGAAAGAGACGTGTTTTTTTCAGTTTTGTTTAGGGGGGAGTTGTTTTTGCTGTTGTTGTTTTGAGGGGTTCTCAGGGGGGTTGTTTTTGCTGTTGTTCTTTTGGGGGGTTCTCAGGGAGGTTGTTTTTGCTGTTGTTGTTTTTGGGTGTTCTCAGGGGGTTTGTTATTGCTGTTGCTGTTTTGGGGGGTTCTCAGTGGGGTTGTTTTTGCTGTTGTTCTTTTGAGGGGTTTTCAGGGGGGTTGTTTTTGCTGTTGTGTTTTTGGGTGTTCTCAGGGGGGTTGTTTTTGCAGTTGTTGTTTTGGGGGGTTCACAGGGGGGTTGTTTTTGCTGTTGCTGTTTGGGGGGGTTCTCAGGGCGGTTGTTTTTGCTGTTGCTGTTTTGGGTGTTCTCATGGGGGTTGTTTTTGCTGTTGTTGTTTTGGGGGGTTCTCAGGGGGGTTATTTTTGCTGTTGTTCTTTTGGGGGTTCTCAGCGGGTTGTTTTGGGGTGTTCTCAGGGGGGTTGTTTTTGCTGTTGCTGTTTTGGGGGGTTCTCATGGTGGTTGTTTTTGCTGTTGCTGTTTTGGGGTGTTCTCAGGGGGGTTGTTTTTGCTGTTGTTGTTTTTGGGGTTGGGGTGTTCTCAGGGGGGTTGTTCTTGCTGTTGTTGTTTTTGGGGTTCTCAGGGGAGTTGTTTTTACTATTGTTGTTATTGGGGGTTCACAGGGGGGTTGTTTTTGTGGTTTTGTTTTTCAGGGGGGTTGTTTTTGCTGTTGTTGTTTTGGGGGTTCTCAGGGGGTTATTTTTGCTGTTGTTCTTTTGGGGGTTCTCAGCGGGGTTGTTTTGGGGGGTTCTCATGGTGGTTGTTTTTGCTGTTGCTGTTTTGGGGTGTTCTTAGGGGGGTTGTTTTTGCTGTTGTTGTTTTGGGGGTTCTCAGGGGGGTTGTTTTTACTATTGTTGTTATTGGGTGTTCACAGGGGGGTTGTTTTTGTGGTTTTGTATTTCAGGGGGGTTGTTTTTGCTGTTGTTGTTTAGGGGAGTTCACAGGGGGGTTGTTTTTGCTGTTGCTGTTTTGGGGGGTACTCAAGGGGGTTGTTTTTTCTGTTGTTGTTTTGGGGGATTCTCAGGGGGGTTGTTTTTGCTGTTGCTGTTTTGGGGGATTCTCAGGGGTTTTTTTTTTTTTGCTGTTGCTGTTTTGGGGGGTTCTCACGGGGGGTTGTTATTGTTGTTGTTGTTTTTGGGAGTTCTCAGGGGGGTTGTTTTTGCTGTTGCTGTTTTGGGGGGTTCTCGGGGGGGTTGTTTTTGCTGTTGCTGTTTTGGGGGATTCTCAGGGGGGTTGATTTTGCTGTTGTTGTTTTGGGGGGTTCATAGCGGGGTTGTTTTTGCTGCTGTTGTTGTGGGGGTTCACAGGGGGGTTGTTTTTGCTGCTGTTGTTTTTAGGAGTTCACAGGGGGGTTGTTTTTGCTGTTGTTGTTTTGGGGGGTTCTCAGGTGGGTTCTCAGGGGTGTTGTTTTTGCTGTTGTTGTTTTGGGGGGTTCTCAGGGGGGTTGTTTTTGCTGTTGTTGTTTTGGGACTATACGATCTGTATTTTTTGTTGTTGTGGTTACCACTTTATAACTCCATAGAACTTCATGGTATGGACTTGATATATAGCTCAAAAGATAGGTCTCTGGTTATGCTCTCTGTTGATACTAAAATATTTTTCATAAGTATAACTATAGCTAAGTTACTGCGAGGAAGGTTTAATAGAGGCAGCAAGGAAAGGTTAATAGAGGCAACAAGGAAAGGTTAATAGAGGCAGCAAGGAAAGGTTAATAGAGGCAACGAGGAAAGGTTAATAGAGGCAGTGAGGAAAGGTCAATAGAGGCAGTGAGGAAATTTTAATAGAGGCAGAGGAAAGGTTTATAGAAGCTGTGAAGAAAGGTTAATAGAGGCAGTGAGGAAAGTTCAATAGAGGCAGTGAGGAAATGTTAATAGAGGCAGCGAGGAAAGTTTATAGAGGCTGTGAGAAAAGGTTAATAGAGGCAGTGAGGAAAGGTTAAGAGGCAACAAGGAAAGGTTAATAGAGGAGAGATGAAAGGTTAATAGAGGCAGCAAGGAAAGGTTAATAGAGGCAGTGAGGAAAGGTTAATAGAGTCAGTGAGGAACTTTCTTAGTACATGACTGTACCCCACAAGTCATTTTAGAGATTGAAGATTCATTGATCAATGGGTGGAGTTTTATATTTGGGGTGAAAAATAACTTTCAATAGAAGTGAAGCGACCCAACATAAATGCCTTGCAACATTGTGAACCGACCTTTAGAATTAGAGTTACATAACTCTATAGGAGTGTGCAACAACTTTGAGATCCATAGATATCCCGGGACAGTATATACAGAGCACCACTGGACTGCCCTGTACCGAGAGATGTGGCCCACACAATGTCTTAGTCACACACGCACTTACCTGTGCACCGGCCAAAGGTGAGGTCAGCCACAACGCAAACTCAGAGTTGGAGGAATTCAGAAGATGGTGCAAACATTCCAGTGCAGAAACAACTCCCGTGTTTGCATCACGATAGAGCACACAACTAAAAGCATACTGGCAGCTCTAGAAAATAAATATAGTACGTTTAAAAATAATAATTCCTAATCAACAAATATCACGTCACATGTCATAGCCTCCGGTCACATGATAGAGCACACAACTAATCGCATATACTGGCTGCTCTATAAAATCAATATAGTACGTTTAAAAATAATAATTCCTAATCAACAAATATCACGTCACATGTCATAGCTAAGCACACAACTAATCGCATATTGGCAGCTCTATAAAATAAATATAGTACGATTAAAAGTAATAATTCCTTATGAACAAATATCACGTCACATATCATAGCCTTCGGTCACATGATATAGTACATGACTAATGGCATACTGGTAGCTCTAGAAAATAAATATAGTACGTTTATAAATAATCATTCCAAATATTACGTCACATGTCATAGCCTCCCATCACATGACGCAGCACACACTGGCACCTGTCTCATGTTGGCATAATGGTGTCCTACCTGCTTGTAAACACGAACCAAGAAGTTTCTTTATCAACCACTCTGTCATGCTGAAGGACTTCTTCGAATAGTCCCCGATGTCTGTGAAAACTGTCGATGCCATCCGACGATATGATGCTTCAGACACGAGATTATCCAGAACCTTATCAACTATAGCCTCCAATAATAATATTAAAAAATATATAATAATAATATTAATAATAATAATAATAATAATAATAATAATAATAATAATAATAATAATAATAATAATAATAATAATAATAAAATAGTAATAATAATAATAATATTAATAATAATAATAATAATAATAATAATAATAATAATAATAATAATAATAATAATAATAATAATAATAATAATAATAATAATAATAATAATAATAATAATAATAATAATAATAATAATAATAATAATAATAATAATAATAATAATAATAATAATAATAATAATAATAATAATAATAATAATAATAATAATAATAATAATAATAATAATAATAATAATAATAATAATAATAATAATAATAATAATAATAATAATAATAATAATAATAATAATAATAATAATAATAATAATAATAATAATAATAATAATAATAATAATAATAATAATAATAATAATAATAATAATAATAATAATAATAATAATAATAATAATAATAATAATAATAATAATAATAATAATAATAATAATAATAATAATAATAATAATAATAATAATAATAATAATAATAATAATAATAATAATCAATTGATAGTTATACAATTAATTTATATAAGTTGAAGTAATGATATTAGTTGAAGAAGTCAGTAGCGGTTGACATATCAGCTGATCCCAACACTGAGGCCGCATTACCACGTTGTACAGCAACAGAGAGCCTCTGGATGAGGAAGGTGGTAGAACTCTCCTGACCCATAATCCGGGCTAGTCGGCGGCCAAGATCTTTCAGGAGTGTCAGAGTCATGGGACCGAAAACCCCAGAAGTCTCGATGGCAATAGGGCTGAAGACATGGGATGGGTCCAGGTGGGAATATTTGGCCTTCTTCTTCTCCTCTGCCAAAGCTGCAACTGCCCCTGCCTTACTGGTGGCATAATAATAATAATAATAATAATAATAATAATAATAATAATAATAATAATAATAATAATAATAATAATAATAATAATAATAATAATAATAATAATAATAATAATAATAATAATAATAATAATAATAATAATAATAATAATAATAATAATAATAATAATAATAATAATAATAATAATAATAATAATAATAATAATAATAATAATAATAATAATAATAATAATAATAATAATAATAATAATAATAATAATAATAATAATAATAATAATAATAATAATAATAATAATAATAATAATAATAATAATAATAATAATAATAATAATAATAATAATAATAATAATAATAATAATAATAATAATAATAATAATAATAAGCTAGCTAGTTCTTTATTGGTAGTTATTCGGCATATTATTGTTTGTTTATAATTAAAAAAATTAAAAAATAAAATAAAAAATAAAATAAAAAAATTTAAAAAAATATAAAAATAAAAAAATATATTAAAAAAATATAAATAATAATAATAATAATAATAATAATAATAATAATAATAATAATAATAATAATAATAATAATAATAATAATAATAATAATAATAATAATAATAATAATAATAATAATAATAATAATAATAATAATAATAATAATAATAATAATAATAATAATAATAATAATAATAATAATAATAATAATAATAATAATAATAATAATAATAATAATAATAATAATAATAATAATAATAATAATAATAATAATAATAATAATAATAATAATAATAATAATAATAATAATAATAATAATAATAATAATAATAATAATAATAATAATAATAATAATAATAATAATAATAATAATAATAATAATAATAATAATAATAATAATAATAATAATAATAATAATAATAATAATAATAATAATAATAATAATAATAATAATAATAATAATAATAATAATAATAATAATAATAATAATAATAATAATAATAATAATAATAATAATAATAATAATAATAATAATAACAACAACAACAACAACAATAAACACGAACCAAGAAGTTTCTTTATCAACCACTCTGTCATGCTGAAGGACTTCTTCGAATAGTCCCCGATGTCTGTGAAAACTGTCGATGCCATCCGACGATATGATGCTTCAGACACGAGATTATCCAGAACCTTATCAACTATAGCCTCCAATAATAATATTAAAAAATATATAATAATAATAATAATAATAATAATAATAATAATAATAATAATAATAATAATAATAATAATAATAATAATAATAATAATAATAATAATAATAATAATAATAATAATAATAATAATAATAATAATAATAAAATAGTAATAATAATAATAATATTAATAATAATAATAATAATAATAATAATAATAATAATAATAATAATAATAATAATAATAATAATAATAATAATAATAATAATAATAATAATAATAATAATAATAATAATAATAATAATAATAATAATAATAATAATAATAATAATAATAATAATAATAATAATAATAATAATAATAATAATAATAATAATAATAATAATAATAATAATAATAATAATAATAATAATAATAATAATAATAATAATAATAATAATAATAATAATAATAATAATAATAATAATAATAATAATAATAATAATAATAATAATAATAATAATAATAATAATAATAATAATAATAATAATAATAATAATAATAATAATAATAATAATAATAATAATAATAATAATAATAATAATAATAATAATAATAATAATAATAATAATAATAATAATAATAATAATAATAATAATAATAATAATAATAATAATAATAATAATAATAATAATAATAATAATAATAATAATAATAATAATAATAATAATAATAATAATAATAATAATAATAATAATAATCAATTGATAGTTATACAATTAATTTATATAAGTTGAAGTAATGATATTAGTTGAAGAAGTCAGTAGCGGTTGACATATCAGCTGATCCCAACACTGAGGCCGCATTACCACGTTGTACAGCAACAGAGAGCCTCTGGATGAGGAAGGTGGTAGAACTCTCCTGACCCATAATCCGGGCTAGTCGGCGGCCAAGATCTTTCAGGAGTGTCAGAGTCATGGGACCGAAAACCCCAGAAGTCTCGATGGCAATAGGGCTGAAGACATGGGATGGGTCCAGGTGGGAATATTTGGCCTTCTTCTTCTCCTCTGCCAAAGCTGCAACTGCCCCTGCCTTACTGGTGGCATAATAATAATAATAATAATAATAATAATAATAATAATAATAATAATAATAATAATAATAATAATAATAATAATAATAATAATAATAATAATAATAATAATAATAATAATAATAATAATAATAATAATAATAATAATAATAATAATAATAATAATAATAATAATAATAATAATAATAATAATAATAATAATAATAATAATAATAATAATAATAATAATAATAATAATAATAATAATAATAATAATAATAATAATAATAATAATAATAATAATAATAATAATAATAATAATAATAATAATAATAATAATAATAATAATAATAATAATAATAATAATAATAATAATAATAATAATAATAATAATAATAATAATAATAATAATAATAATAATAATAATAATAATAATAATAATAATAATAATAATAATAATAATAATAATAATAATAATAATAATAATAATAATAATAATAATAATAAGCTAGCTAGTTCTTTATTGGTAGTTATTCGGCATATTATTGTTTGTTTATAATAAAATATTAAAAAAAAAAAATTTAAAAAATTTTTTTTTCTTTTTTTAAATATAAAAATTAAAAAAAATATAAAAAAATATAAAAAAATAATAATAATAATAATAATAATAATAATAATAATAATAATAATAATAATAATAATAATAATAATAATAATAATAATAATAATAATAATAATAATAATAATAATATTAATAATAATAATAATAATAATAATAATAATAATAATAATAATAATAATAATAATAATAATAATAATAATAATAATAATAATAATAATAATAATAATAATAATAATAATAATAATAATAATAATAATAATAATAATAATAATAATAATAATAATAATAATAATAATAATAATAATAATAATAATAATAATAATAATAATAATAATAATAATAATAATAATAATAATAATAATAATAATAATAATAATAATAATAATAATAATAATAATAATAATAATAATAATAATAATAATAATAATAATAATAATAATAATAATAATAATAATAATAATAATAACAACAACAACAACAACAACAACAATAACAATAATAATAATAATAATAATAATAATAATAATAATAATAATAATAATAATAATAATAATAATAATAATAATAATAATAATAATAATAATAATAATAATAATAATAATAATAATAATAATAATAATAATAATATTAATAATAATAATAATAATAATAATAATAATAATAATAATAATAATAATAATAATAATAATAATAATAATAATAATATTAATAATAATAATAATAATAATAATAATAATAATAATATTAATAATAATAATAATAATAATAATAATAATAATAATAATAATAATAATAATAATAATAATAATAATAATAATAATAATAATAATAATAATAATAATAATAATAATAATAATAATAATATTAATAATAATAATAATAATAATAATAATAATAATAATAATAATAATAATAATAATAATAATAATATTAATAATAATAATAATAATAATAATAATAATAATAATAATAATAATAATAATAATAATAATAATAATAATAATAATAATAATAATAATAATAATAATAATAATAATAATAATAATAATAATAATAATAATAATAATAATAATATATATTTTTTTTTTTTTTTTATTATTTTTTTTTTTTTTTTTTTTTTTTTTTTAAACCCTTTACCAAAGACCGCATGGTGGAATTTTGAGTTTGTTTGCCTAGTCCTACGGTCTATTCATAGCCAGCTAGCAGGTTTGCCAGGAATAGCACAGTATCTTCATCGTTTAGGTTACCTAGTGCAGCTCCTGAAAGTTGTCAGGTTTAGGTTACTAGTTGTATAGTGGGCTCTATATGGAAATTCGTCCAGCATTTTGCTTGATTTTGCCTGATTCGTGATGCCCTGTTGCAGTTGTTGTCGTACTGGGACCTGTACAAGATGTTCTTGTGTAAAGGCAGGCAATAGATGTGATCCTGGTTGCTTTCCTGGGAGACTTGGGAAATGTTTGAACCAGTTGAGCCGCAAGAGCGCAGATACCTTCACTCAGCGCCCTGTCCTCAGCTCTTCAAGTCTTCCCAGCCATTCTCTCGTTCACCTCTCACCTACCGCCTCATCCACTTCACCACTTACTCCAGTGTTGTCATCCTGCCAGCTGCCTATATCACACCCAGGCCTTCCTAATTCCCCAATGGACCTCCCTCCCATGGCCTCCATCTTGGGTGTCAAGGTTGCAACTCTCCAACATGTCCCTAAAGGTTCTAGGGATGCCTGGGCTGACCTGCTGTGTGGTATATTTTTATCCATTTCTTCTCGCCCCTTCGACATTGCCCCTTGGAGCAGGTGTTTTATGGTTTCAAAATGCATCCTCTTCAATCCTCCGAAGGGAAACCGTATCTCTTGGCGTGATACCCAGAATATTGTCAATCGTAGGATCAGAAGATGGAGAGAGGGAGATCTATTGGGTCTGTGGGCCGAAGTTTTGGAGGAGGAGGTCAGGCTCAAGCGCAGGAGGAAACAGAAGGTCTCCCAGGATTCTCTGCGGGAGGAAAATGCCCGTCGTGCACGTCGGGATATCGAGGATGGCCAATATTTTAAAAAGCCATCCAGGCCTTGGCGTCTAATGGCCTGGCTCAAGCAACTGAGTCCGCACGAGCTGAGATGTTGCTGAAACATCCCCAGGCCCCACTTCCCAAGACACCTTCCCTCCCCATACCCCCTTGTAGCAGGATCTCAGAGGCGGTGGTCATCAAGGCTTTGAGATCCTTTCCAGCTGGAACTGCGCCCGGTCCTTCCAATTTAACGGCAAATCACCTCAAGGAGGCGGTGTTCTGTCCTTCCCCTCACCGAGCAAACTCCATCCTTAACTCTCTGACAAGTCTTGTCAATTTACTTAGTTCCGGCAAGGTTCCCCCAGATGTCGCTCCTCTTTTATGTGGTGCCTCTCTGTACGCTTGTAAAAAAAGGGAGGTGGCCTGCGCCCCATTGCTGTAGGAGAAGTTCTCCGCAGACTGACTTCTAAGTGCCTATCCAGGGTGGTTCAGTCTGAGGCTATCAATATCTTGACACCTCTACAGGTAGGGGTAGGCATCCCCTTGGGATGTGAGGCAATAATACATGCTATGCGCGAAGTGCAGGAGGACCACAACATCCATCCAGACGATAAATGGTCTCTCCAACTAGACTTCTCCAATGCGTTCAACAGCATTGATCGTGGGAAATTGTTTGAAGAGGTTCGGGCTAAGATTCCCTCTCTGTCAGCTTGGCTTGAATGCTGCTACGGGACCCAACCCATTCTGCGACTTGGTGACCATTCCATTCATAGCTGCTGTGGAGTCCAGCAGGGTGACCCGCTAGGTCCTCTTGGCTTTGCTCTCGCCCTCCAACCGCTTCTGTTGAAGATCCAAAGCGAAGTTCCTGGTCTCCGCATGAATGTTTGGTATCTGGATGACGGTATTCTGTGTGGCTCGGCCAGTGATTTGTGTGCTGCCCTTGAGATCATTGAAGAGGAAGGTCCTGGCAGGGGGCTCCATCTGAACAGAGCCAAGTCTATCCTGTTTGTCCCAAGTAACTCGCATTTCAGTCACAATCCGCTCCCATTAGATATCCCTATAGCCAGAGAGGGTTTCGATCTGCTCGGCTCTCCAATAGGCTCTGTTTCCTTTTGCAATTCCTCCGTTCTCAAAAGAGTGCAGAAGTTGCAGGACATTTTGGACCATCTTCCAGATCTGCAGGATTCTCAGATGGAGACTGCCCTCCTCAAGTCATGTTTGGCCTTCCCCAAAATGTCCTTTGCCTTACGTTCTCAGCCTCCCAGCTACATCAGTGGGGCTACCTCCGCCTTTGATCGTTCCATGATTGACGCAGTCTCTGATTTGGCTGGCGGTCCTCTGTCGGACTGGGCATGGCTGAAAGCCTCCCTCCCCTCTTCAATGGGTGGTTTAGGCATTCTCCGTGCTTCATTACATGCTCCCGCTGCCTTCATTGCATCCTCCGTCCAGTCGAGGAAGCTTGTGGCTAGGATTTTGGGTCAGGCACCAGTCTCCAATTGTCATCTTGGTCCAGCCCTTAATGATTTGGGTGTGGCAGCAGGAAGAGCGGATTGGACTAGTCTTGAAGAAGTCGATGTCCCCTTACGTCAGCGAGATCTCTCCAGGGCTATTAATCTAGCCTCCTTTAATACTCTCGTCTCCGAGGCTCCTGACACCCGCTTCAGAGCCCTGGCCCGCTCTTCTGCCATCTGCCATGCAGGGGATTGGCTAAATGTAATTCCTTCGAAGGCCCTTGGCCTGCACTTGCAGGACAGGGATTTTCATCTCTGTCTACAATACTGGCTTGGGCTTCAGATGACAGAGGAGGGGTCATCCTGCGCGATTTGCCAGAGAGTCTCTGATCCCTTAGGAGACCATCAAGTCGGCTGTAGGGGGAATCGCGATATGATTCAGAGACATGATTCCCTGAGAGATGTTCTTTTTATTGTCGCCCAGTCTGCAGCCCTCGCCCCAAGGAGAGAAGTTCCGTCCCTAATTCCTGGCTCGAAGAGTCGCCTGGCCAACCTCTACCTCCCGCGATGGAAGCAGGGCAAGCCGGCAGCCCTAGACGTCACAGTTATTTCAACTCTTCAACAGCTTACGGTCGAGGGCGCTGCGGGCTACGCTCTGTCCATAGGAGAAGACCGCAAACGTGCTGCTCACAGCCAAGCCTGTCATGCTGTTGGTATCTCCTTCATTCCCCTAGTCGTGGAGTCCCTCGGAGGATGGAGTGATGAGGCCGTGTCAGCCATCAAATCAATTGGCCAACTGCAAGGCCAGAGATTGGGCACCCTCCCAGAAGACTGCATCACACACCTCTTTCAAAGGCTGTCCATCTGCCTCTGGAGGGGGAATGCAACCATGTGGGTTGGTCGGTTGTTAACCAGACCCCCCATGGTTGATGGACTTTTGTAGACTGGACCATAATAATAATTGGACCATAATAATAATAATAATGATGTGATAATAATAATAATAATAATAATAATAATAATAATAATAATAATAATAATAATTATTATTATTATTATTATTATTATTATTATTATTATTATTATTATTATTATTATTATTATTATTATTATTATTATTATTATTATTATTATTATTATTATTATTATTATTATTATTATTATTATTATTATCGCAAGTCGCAAGTCGCAATTCAGAGGGGAAATGCAAGTTCTGTTTTGGGGACAATGGGACAGCAGATGGGATTGATGGACATCATTTAGATTGTACCTATACACCTATATATATATATATTTAAAATAATATAATAATAATAATATAATAATAATAATAATAATAATAATAATAATTAGTTATTATTTCAGTATTATTTAGGTATTTTTGTAATTGATTATTATATATAAGAAAAGGAAGAAAATAAAAAATAAAACAGTCCTATTATAATGACATCATACACCGTTGTAGGCTCTGGATGGAATATTTTAATCAGGGATATCGGTGTGCTGCAGTGTCCTATTATAATGACATCATACACTGTTGTAGGCTCTGGATGGAATATTTTAATCAGCTTCACTGGGGATATCAATGGCTCTGGTGAGCTGCAGTCACCGTCAGCAGGGGCGGATCTAGGGGGGGGGGGGGGGTTGAGGGGGTTGCAACCCCCCCCCCCCTTTTGGACAATATTACGATAATAATGATGAGGATAATAATAGTAATAAAATTCCAGAATACTACAATAATAATGTACCCTAATGAAATTCAGTTAAAGAGTATGATTCCTCATTACAGCTTCTTTTAATGAGGCAGTAACATTAAATGAGGCACCAAAATGGCAAATCCAGATCTGTATTTTTCACTTAACAGCTAAAACCACAGGTGTATACATCAAAAGATGTGCTACCTTTTACTCTGGGTCACATGAGCTGAACTCTTGCTCTCTGGGTCACATGAGCTGAACTTTGGCCTCTGGCAAGCTATCTAGCATATAGTGGATTGAAAGACTCCAAGCAAAATACATTAAAAAACCTGCCTGTCATGCTGCTGGTACTGGGCAATAATAATAATAATAATAATAATAATAATAATAATAATAATAATAATAATAATAATAATAATAATAATAATAATAATAATAATAATAATAATAATAATAATAATAATAATAATAATAATAATAATAATAATAATAATAATAATAATAATAATAATAATAATAATAATAATAATAATAATAATAATAATAATAATAATAATTATTATTATTATTATTATTATTATTATTATTATTATTATTATTATTATTATTATTATTATTATTATTATCGCAATTCAGAGGGGAAATGCAAGTTCTGTAATAGCTAGATTATAATGTGATTATTTGGTTTAATATTATTAAATGGCAAATTTCAGATCTGGAGAGTTTACTCAAGAATCACCAGTGAGCAAGAGGATATGCATTGAACCTGATCAGACCTCTATAGTTAAGTGTAGAGAAGATGAAGGTAATGACATCATGGTAGCTAGTCATACACTAGACTTAGGAATAGTTGTGAAAGAAGCACAGGGTTCATTGGATAACCTAAGGCACTTGGCTAGTAGCATTCCGGACTCAAAGCGGTTCCAGTATCTGTCATCACATTTCACACCATCAGCATCTGAAGCCCTTCAGTCTCATCCAGTCACCAAGCACGGTAAAACTTGGACAGTTTCGTTTCAGATGCACTGGCTCAACAATTTCCTTGGCTTTGCTATAGTAGGAAACTTGAAGGAGGAATTTGTTCTTATTGTATTCTGTTCCCAGAGCCTCCAGACAAAGAGGTGGCGGCGCAGGTACAATACCCGGAGTGTTGGTGCTATCCTCCTATCAGAAGCCATATACGAAAGCACTGGGTAAGGATGGCATTCTTTTGCATCATGAGCGGACTGTCATGCATCAGCATGCTACAGAAAGAGCTGATTGTTTCAAAACAAACTACTTCACTCCTGATGCCAGAGTTGACTCACATCTCACAAAAGTGAAACAAGAACAAGCAGAAGAAAAAGAGAGATTCTGCGTCACATAGTTAATTGTGTTCAGTTTTTAGCTAAGCAAGGCTTACCATTCAGAGGACCCAGAGGAGAAGATAAAGTTGACTTTTCGGATGAAACCATGAACAGAGGAAACTTTATAGCCACGTTGCAACTCTTGGCTAAAGGAAATAGCACTTTACAACAGCATCTTACTTGCTAGCAAAAATGCTAAATACACCAGCAAGAACATTCAAAATCAGCTGATTCACATCTATGCCAACAAAGTGAGAGAGAAATTGTGTGACCCTTTGAAAGTGAATAATCTTCCATTCACTATCATAGCAGATGAGGTCACCAACCCACATGCAAATCAAGAGATCCTTTCTGTGTGCCTTCGTTATGTAGACTTGTCTGCACCACAAACACCAAAAATAAAGGAGTGCCTAATCAATTTTGTTAGTCTTGAAAGAGCAAATGCTCCCACTATAGCTAAAAAATCTTGGAATCTCTTTCACATCCCTCAGTGAATTTAGACCCATCTAAAATCTGTGGCCAGGCTTACGATGGAGCTGCAGTAATGGCTTCTAAGAAAGCTGGAGTCCAAGCACAGATTAAAAACATTTCTCCTTCAGCTATTTATACACATTGCTTCTCTCATTGTCTGAATCTTTCTATTGCTTCTTCTTGTAGACTTCAAGAAGAAGTGAGAAATCTTATTGGTGTAATAAATGAATCATTCTTGTTTCTGAACAAAAGTCCTAAGCGGCAACAGTTTGTTGAGCGTACAGTTAAAGCATACATGCCAGAATCACATCCCATTCTAAACTTCCTGGATTATGCAAAACAAGCTGGGTAGAACGCCACATATGTTTCGACGTTTTTCATGAGTGCCTTGTTACTCTATTGGATGCCATTCTGTTACCAGATGATCATCCAGCTCTGCTTGAAGATGATTAGAACTGGAAGTGGGATAAAGAAACAAAAGTAAAAGCACAAGGGTTGAAATCTTCCCTTGGTTCTTTTCAGACCATAGCTGTTTTCATTGCAACGAAAAATGTCCTTGATGAAGTCAAAGTTTTAGCTTCTAAGTTGCAAAAGAGAGACCAAGATATTCTTGATGCTCACAAAATGGTAGGCACTGTCATTGAGAGTATCAAGTTCACCAGAACAAACATCAGTACAATTTTCAGCAAATGGTATGAGGAGATTCTTAAACTTGCTGACAGTGTGGGATCATCTGCTAGTATTCATAGGAAAACTAGTCTTCAAAGGAATAGGAGTAATACTCCTAGCGATAGTCCTGAAGAGTTCTACAAGAGAACTATAGCTATTCCTCTCTTAGATTCTTTCCTTAGTCAGATGAGTGAAAGATTTACATCCGATAAAAGGTATAATTATTCAAGGGCTTCTCTGCCTCATACCTTCTGTTAATGATGCTGATTTGAACTTAGCAAGTTTGTTACATTGGTAACACGATCTCCCTTTCCCTAAATCTCTCTGTAATGAGCTAGAAAGATGGAAACGACTTTGGCAAAACCAAGAGATCCAAGGTGGTACACTTCCTGACAATTTACTTTTAGCTCTTGGTGCTTGCGACAAGGACTCATTTCCCAACATCCACCAACTTCTTACAATTGCATGTACCTTACCAATTACGAGTGCTGAAGCGAGGGGTCATTTTCCTTATTGAGAAGGCTGAAAACCTGTTTACGATCAACAATGACTGACGACCGTTTATCCGACTTGTCAATGATTGCTATTCACCATGGCGAAGGAGTTACAACTGAAGAAATCTGTCAAAAATTTGTAAGGACATATCCGAGAAGACTCTTTAATGCTTCTTTGTTTGATTAAATGTTTACAATTGTACTTACCTGTGATTGTAAAAAAAAAATGATGTGTTAATAAGACATTTAATTAAAGGGTGTGGTTTTGGGTGTATTTTTGGGGAGAGCTTATAAACAACCCCCTCCTATCATAATAACCTAGATCCGCCCCTACAGTGGCCTATTATAATGACATCGTACACTGTGTATAGGCTCTGGATGGAATATTTAAATCAGCTTCACTGGGGATGTCAATGGCTCTGGTGTGCTGCAGTGTGGGAGTCTTTGTTGTGCTTGCTGGAGTGTGTTAGCTAAATACTTTCGCTGAACAAGAGAAATAAAAGGTCCAACAAAACTTTGTGGTTGTCACCCCAACCACCACAGAGGTAACTCAATCACACATTGGATCACAGAGGTGGATTATAGAGGCATTTCAGATATTTGACGATGTCTAGGGAGAGGTTTGACTCTCTTTTAGCTGAGGTATGCTTGGTATGCTTTGTATGTGCCATAGTGTAAATAATAAAAGTTACCTAATTATATATATATACCATAACTGACCCATCACAGCTCTGTCAGAGCTGATATATTCCCAGGTGAAAGGTTGGCACTCGCTCTGAGATTTCTTGCTACAGGCAACTCACAAGTATAGTGCTAAAAAAATTATTATTTGTTGGGTCTCTCTGTCATGAAGTAATCCTCTATGATTTTGCAGACCTCACTGACCTTCAACTTTCGTACGGGACGATAAACAGTTTGTACCATCGACGAGGAGCCATGTACTGGAATGGAGTCCATATCATGTGCTGGAAGCAGCAGAGTTCCACCCCCCCCCCCCCCCCCCCCCCCCTTTGTACCTTGTTCATTATATAAAGTACAATTGATCTTGAGGTATTCACAATCCGCTGCTTCCACAAGAGATGCTTCAGGGACTACTTCTCAAGCACAGCTGGAGAAGCCCCCTGGCAATACAACTATGTTTTAGCAAACATAAACACACTATGCTTGCTAATAATAAATTGTCTTGTCTAGTAAATATTTTCAACATATTTTCAACATATCAGTACACAAAATTGGCTTAAAATAATTATTTTACATATTCATGATAATTGGTAGGTGGTGGGGAATAGGGTTCTTGGGGAATTCAATGTTCACAAATGATGTGTAAAAATGATGACAGAAAACAGTGGCCAGCATGAAATAACCATGGACCTGCATCACCCTCTTGGGACTCTTCTTCTTCAGTTCCCTTACATACTGATCCCTCAGTCTTCCACTTTTTGCAACAGTGTTCTGAGGTTGCTCCTTCTCCAACCTATCATATCAATATGTGGATAATTGTCACTCGATAGAAACTAGTTGTAGCTAGGCCTTCTTTCTATAGCTAGGCCATGCTAGGCCATTCTTTATATAGCTATTATAGCTAGGCCATTCTTTATATAGCTAGACCATTCTTACCTGTTGCCACTGACTTCCAGTCACCTACAAACGGGAAGCTGCAACTTTTCGGACACCGCTAAACTGCAGGTCAGCGGCACGTGATAGATTATAAGCGGTCCGACGCTGCGTTTCAGACGCTGGATTCTAATCAATCCGTCGCGTTGCGCTCCGTTGCGTTTGAGGTTCACAAACACCACGTAACGTCACGCTCGGACGCAACGCACCGCTCCGCTCGGCCAATGTCGTGTTGTGAACCAGCCTTTACACTACACTGCGTTTGTCACGGCGTTTGTGAAACAACAAACCACCACACTTATTTTTTAATTATTTTTTTATTTTTTTGTGTCACAGCATCAGTGACAAGCAATACCGCTGGCAGTGCGTGTGTCACAGCATCTGTGACATGTTATTTCTTGTTGCATAGCTCCGTGGATTGTCTGTTTTATAGTCTGTACTTACTAGGTAAGGTTGATGGGTTTATAATCAAACTTGGGAATGCATCACCATCTCCATGAATAACATAAAAAATATAAAAAACAGGCGTTTTATTTCGTGGTTCATTGCCAGATGCAAATAAGAAACATGGTGTGTATTTTTATCCAAAACAAACACAAATATAGATCTGCAGGCAGTATTGGAGGCTCTTTCTGATATTGAGAATGACTTTGAAAGTGACAGTGAACTGGATGATGTGGAAGAAATGAACTAGATGATATTGGAAGAAGATGAACTATATGATGTGGAAGAATGGCCGGCCCCTGAAGAAATGGAAGATGCTAATGGCAGCAGTAGTGTAGATGAGACTGATGGGTAAATGGATGTGGAAACTGGCCATACGAGTGGAAATTCTTCAAGTGGGCTTGTCAGGTGCAAAGAAGTTGACAACATTATGAGCCCCACCGAGCGTAGAAACTCCTGGTTCAAATTTGCCAGATGATGATGTTGAGCCCAAGGATATTTCTTCACCTGTTCTTTGCAGACGAGGTTTTTGACCTAGTAGTGCGTGAAACAAATATTAATACACAAATTCTGATCGTAAACAGGCCACTTACGGTTAGCTCAGGCTCAGTGTACTACTGTCAGACTTGCTCTGACCACCCACCTCTACATCCAGAAGAGTGCTTCAAAGAGTACTACACAGCCAAGATCCTGAGAAACCAAGAGCAACACAGTGAACTCATGACTATATTGTTATTCAATGACTATATTGTTATTCAATTATCTTCTTATAAAACATTGTACTTGATCTAGCAAGGTATTCAAATGGATTTTTGCTGCTGACAATCTTGTTCTAGCTAGATAGCTATATATATATCCAGGTAAGTTTTAGTACACAATGTAACAAAAATAGCTCCCACCATCCTAAATTGCCAATCCTATAGCTACCACACAGCATACAGACAAATCTAGCATACTTTGCATAGTCTAAGCAGCCGACTAACATACAAAAATAGCGTAGAAGCTACCATGACTAGTTTCTAAACAAAGGTATAACAATAGCGTCAATACGATGGGTTTTTTTTAACTGGCTATCGAATACTTACAGTTTGCCAAGATAACCAATGTTCCCTGGACCTGTCTATGTTGTTTGGTCAATTTTGGAGTAGTAAATATGCCGTAGGAGCAACTAACAACAGACCGTTTCTTCCCTATGCGATCGCACAAGGTTTAAAAAAAACAATATCGCCCAAGACGATTGCTTCCGGCCATCGGTTAGCGATCAACTTATGGAGTTCATCCCTCTGGATCCGCCGCCTCCCCATTCGATCTCCTGAGGTGGACGGTTTAATTTAGATTTTAGTAATACAAAATGTAATGTTTATTGTGTTGTTTGAGTTCGAGTATTAAAAAAAAAAAGAAAGAAAAAAAAAGTTAGAGTATAACGCACGTACGATTATTGTGACGTTTTCAATTGACGCCGTTTGTAGAGGCAGGTTTAATATTGAAGGAGGTGGATTATAGAAGCAGATCACAGAGGTGGATTATAGAAGGAGGTGGATTATGGAGGTAGATCACAGAGGTGGATTATAGAGGCAGATCAGAGAGATGGATTATAGGTAGATCACAGAGGTGGGTTGTCCAAGGGCACTCCTCTCAAATGCCCTCAGAACTGTCTCTCGCAAGCGGTACTCAATACGCTGCCACCAAGTAGTGCACTCACTACCAATATGCTCATCAATACAAGCTCACAATATTTATTATTACAGTCACACACTTCACAACTCCAGCACAACGACTCACTGATGGACCGACCCAGCCTGTAATAACTGCTGCCCTTAAGTAGGCTCGCAGCCCAGTCTGGATCTTACCATATATGGTCACAACACAGATGTAACACGATTAACCACAACCAATCGCAACTGTCCAACAGTACTCTAACTAACACACATACAAATATTCTGTGGGTTTAGTCTTTAACCGCAGTCTCTTATCGCCTGACTACAAGGTCGCCCTGCGACATCCCTCCCTTCTTCTCCTGAGAGTCCTTCGCATACCATCTCTGTCCTTCCATTCCAGGATTGCCTGGAGAGGCCATCAGCGTTCTGGTGTTTAACTCCTGGACGGTGTACAATGTTGAACAGGTACGGCTGTAGAGAGAGAGACCAGCGCGTTAGGCGTCCACTGTCATCCTTCATCCGGTCCAGGTAGATGAGGCTTCTGTGGTCAGTCATGATGGTGAATGGTGCTCCACTTAGGTACACCTTGAAGTGCCGGACGGATTCCACCACCGCCAAGCACTCTTGCTCTGTAACGGAGTATCGTGTCTCCGCTGGTTTCATCTTCCTTGAATAATATGCTACGGGTCGTTCCTTCCCGTCCTCCTTTATCTGACTCAAGACTGCACCAATCCCAACCCCCGAGGCATCTGTTTGTAACAGGAATGGCTTCTGTTCATCCGGACTTGCCAGTATCGGGTCTCGCGTGAGAGCATTCTTCAGCTGCTCAAAAGCCATCACCTTCTCTTTTGTCCACTCAATCTTGTCCGGTGAGCACTTTCTCGTGACTTCATTGAGGGGGATAGCGATAGTGCCATAGTCAGGGACAAATCTCCGATAGTAATTAGTAAGACCTAAAAAGGCTCTCATGTCCTTCTTCTTTTTGGGTTGCGGGTATTCCAACACCACTTTCACCTTCGCCTGTAATGGTCTAATTTTTCCTTCTCCCACACAATGTCCCAAATATTTGCAATGACTCTCAGCCAACACACATTTGCTTGCTTTGAGTTTTAATCCTGTCTCCTCCAACCTTACGAAAACCACCTCCAAATGTTTGATATGCTCCTTGAAAGTGCGACTGTAAATGACGATGTCATCAATGTAAGCTGAGGCAAAGTCAGCCATGTCTGCAGTGATGGTGTTCATGAGTCTCTGAAATGTTGACGGGGCATTCTTTAGCCCGAATGGCATACGTAGGTATTCCCATTTACCTCGTGGTGTGATAAATGCTGTTTTCTCGATAGATTCCTTGTGCACAGGTACCTGATGGTAACCCTTCTCAAGATCCAGAGTTGAGATAAATGTGGCCTTCCCCAACTTGTCCAGCAGATCATTGATTAGTGGCAAGGGAAACGGATCCGACACTGTGATACTATTGAGACGTCTGTAATCAACGCATAAGCGTTTACTTCCATCCTTTTTTGCAACAAGGATAGCAGGTGAAGCCCATGGGCTTTGCGATGGATGCACGATTCCTAATTCCAAGAGTTCCTTCACTGCGTCATCCATTAACCTTGCTTTCATGATGTCCAGTCTGTACGGTGGTCTGCTGATGGGATACGCTGTTCCCGTCTCAATTTTTATGTTTGTTTTCATTGTAAGTCCAGGAAGGCTTTGTACCAAACCCAAATGCCTCTTGACAACTCCATGAACTTCTTTCTTCTCTTCTTCTGTCAATCCTTTGCTTATGAGGGGCATGCCTTCCCTCTCTTCTTCTCCCTGTGGTCCAAACTTATCAACTTCTTCATTTGTGCTGACCAACATGCATCCTGCCACCGGCGATATGAATTCCTTGAGAAGGTTGATGTGTCTCCGTACTTTCCTTCTTGGATGATCCGGCATGTTGAGTTGATATGTGGTGTCGTCAATCTTTTCCTCAATCATGTACGGTCCTTCCCATTCTGTGTCCATCTTGGGACCAAGTATCGGTGTTCGGAGCATTACCACTTGTGATCTTTCTTTTTGGTTTCTTCATTTTTTCTTGCCAAGTCCTTAATTCCATCCAATCGATCTTGTATCGACGTTATGTAGGCAATTACGTTCTTGGGTGTTGTTGCACTTCCAGTCCATTTTTGTTTGAGTGCTTGCAGCGGTCCACGTACTTGACGTCCGTACAATAGTTCTGAAGGGGTGAACCCAGTGCTGTCATTTGGCGATCTTCTGTACTCTCCCAAGAGGAAAGGCAATGCCAGATCCCATTGTTCGTCCCATTTCTTGCTAGTCTTCCTCATCATCATTTTTAGCATCCCATTAAATCGCTCTACCATTCCGTCTGTAGCAGGATGGTATGGGGTAGTAGTAATGCTCTTCACTCTCAGTAATCTGTACAGCTCTTTCATTAGCCTGCTCACGAAATTCTGTCCGCAATCCGTTAGGATTTCATCAGGTACTCCTACACGAGTGAATAAAATCATTAGTTCATCAGCAACTGTGACACTGTCCATAACACGTAGTGCAAACGCTTCCGGCCACCGAGTAGCATAATCCATGATGACTAATGCGAACCTCTTCCCTTCAATTGTGGTTGGAAGGGGACCAATCATGTCCATTGCAATGCGAGTGAATGGTGTCTGGATAACTGGCAGAGGTCGTAATGGTGCTGGTGGTTGATGTTGTCGTGCTGCACATTGACAGTCATAACAAGCCTTGCACAGTTCCTTGACATCTGCATGTACACCTGGCCAGAAATAATCGTCCACTATCCTCTGGGTGGTCCTGTCTCGGCCTAAATATCCAGGCCGATGTGCCAGTGACAATACCATTGATCGAAATGATGCCGGCAAACACAACTGTGTCATTTCATCTCCCATTCTATCCTTTGACAACCTCCATAGCAAACCATCCTCCACAATAAAACCAGTATCTTCCTTCTCCACCTTCCTCCATAACCTTTTCAAGGTCTCATCTGCCTTCTGCTCACTCCTCAGTGTTTGGATGTCCACGTCCAGAGGGTGTCCATGCAACTTGCTGCAGTAGTCTGCTCTAGCCTGTCGCCTCGCAGCTCGGCTGTCCTTCAGTGGTGTTATGTCTTCCTCCAACACCTTATCTGTGAGATCATTCCTTCTGTCATCATCGTCAATCTCTTCAATTTCTGACTCCGAGTCCTCCGTACTAGAAGTTTCTCCCTCACTACTGTTGTGTTCATCAGGGATGTCTTTCTTCAACTTGCATCTTTCTGTTATCTCTTCGTCCTCGCCTTCACTGTCTTCTGAACTCTCAGATAGCTCCGCTTCTCCTTCCTTGTGATCTTGGGGTAAATTGTTGTAGCTCCTCGTTCGGTGCCGACCGTGTCCTGACCATGTTGATCACTGTGTCGTACAAAAGACGTTTTCCCATCTCCCACAGTCCTGGCATATCCCGTCCCAGCAGTGCATCATGCTTCAAATTCTTTATCACCAAAACTTCCAAATTTTGACTTACTCCATCCACTTCCACTTCAACTATGGCAATCGGAAATGCTCCTCTCGTGCCATTGAATGCTTCAGCATATTTTGTCTTGCCAGTGTATTGGTCTGCTTTCACCAGATCCTGGTTGACCACTGTCTGTGCAGCCCCCGTATCCAACAAGATGTTGTGACATTGAGTTCCACCGACTGTCCCACTCACAGTTGCCTTTCTATCGATCTCTGTCTCAAGGAGGTCTAGTTCCTGGCATTGAGTGAAAGAGTTGACCATGCTTATATCTTCCAACTTGATCTTGTTCACGCTTGCCTTAGAGTGGCACTCTGCAGCAAAGTGCCCTAGTTGGTTGCACTTAAAGCACCTCGGTTTATACTGCTTGTCATACTTGAATGGTGTCTTTCCTGGCAATGACATCTGTTCCCTCTCCTTGTTAGGCTTAGGAACACCTTCTCTGGTTTCTTCTCGATCTCTTCGATAATAACTTCTTTCAATGGGTGGGCGGCTTCTATCCTCCCGCCTGTTCTGTTTTCCTAGCGGTCTCTCCGCTTCTGAACTTGTGTCGTAGTTCCACCCTCGGATACTCATAAAGTCATCTGCTGCTTCCATTCCTTCCCTGACTGTCTTGGGCTTTCGGTCTCTGACATACGTGGCAAGTTGCCTGGGCATTCCCTTCAATAACAAATCCAGAGCAATCAATCCTGCCACCTCCTCCATGCTCGTGCAGTCTGCAATCCACTTTCTTGCAATCGACTTTCCTCGGTCTCCTGCAGTCACCCACGTCTCTCCTGACTCTCTCTTAAGTTGGTCCAACTTTGTTCTGTAGGTCATCTGAGTCACCTGGAAGTGGTTTAAGAGTGCCTTCTTCACAATGTCATTGTCGAGTCGCTCACTCTCCTCCAAGTTAATGTAGACCCGGTTGGGATGGGGGTCTAACAGTGGAGCCAAATAACGTGTCCACTCTGACTTGTCCACACGATAGGTAGACATATGTGCCTGAAAAGAAGAGAAGTAAGTCTCTACCTCCTCTCCTGGTGCCATCTTGCGAAACCTTTCCACCTTCTCTCTGCGTCCTGAGTCTGTTCCCGGAAAGGACTCTGTTATCTCACTTGATCCACCCCGTGTCGTTCCTCCAGTTCTCAGCAATAGATCCTCCCAATGTCTCGCTTGCAGTTCCATCTCTTCTCGATGCTCTCTTTCTCTGCATTCAGCCTCTTCCTTATACCGTCGTTCTCTCCGTTCCTCATCTTCTCGATGTTCTCGATCCCTCTGTTGCGTCTCACCTCTCCGTTCCTTGTCCCGCTGTTCGTTCATCTGGAGGATCAGCGTCATGATTTCTGTTGTCGTTACCACATCTCCTTGGTCCGCAGTTTCTTCAATTTCGGAAGTCTGTCTTGTCTGTCGTTTCGAAGCCATTCTATCACCAAGCACTTTTTACACGAAGAAGCCTTGATTCGATTCGACAGTTCACACAATCAACCTTGCAATCGATACAACAAGTAAATCGATACAACAAGTAGCTTAGCTAAGCTGTTGGCTAGTAGTTCTGGTCTGTAGCTAGTAGAAACACTTGCTATCCCACCGCTGCCACCAGTTGTCCAAGGGCACTCCTCTCAAATGCCCTCAGAACTGTCTCTCGCAAGCGGTACTCAATACGCTGCCACCAAGTAGTGCACTCACTACCAATATGCTCATCAATACAAGCTCACAATATTTATTATTACAGTCACACACTTCACAACTCCAGCACAACGACTCACTGATGGACCGACCCAGCCTGTAATAACTGCTGCCCTTAAGTAGGCTCGCAGCCCAGTCTGGATCTTACCATATATGGTCACAACACAGATGTAACACGATTAACCACAACCAATCGCAACTGTCCAACAGTACTCTAACTAACACACATACAAATATTCTGTGGGTTTAGTCTTTAACCACTACATTAATTTACACATTCCATTGAGTCTCTTATCGCCTGACTACAAGGTCGCCCTGCGACATGGTTTATAGAGGTAGTTCACAGAGGTGGATTATAGAGGTAGATCACTGGGTGGATTATAGAGGTAGATCACAGAGGTGGATTACGGAGGTAGATCACAGAGGTGGATTACGGAGGTAGATCACAGAGGTGGATTATGGAGGCAGATCACAGAGGTGGATTACGGAGGTAGATCACAGAGGTGGATTATAGAGGCAGATCACAGAGGTGGATTATAGAGGTAGATCACAGAGGTGGATTATAGAGGTAGATCACTAGGTGGATTATAGAGGTAGATCACAGAGGTGGATTACGGAGGTAGATCACATAGGTGGATTATGGAGGTTGATCACAGAGGTGGATTATAGAGGCAGATCACAGAGGTGGATTATAGAGGTAGATTATAATAGAGATGGATTATAGAGGTAGATAGCAGAAGTGGATTGTAACAGAGATGGATTATAGAGGCAGATTACAGAGATGGACTACAAAGTTGGATTACAATTACAAACTACAAAGGTGTAGGATTACAGAGATTTGAACCGACATACACCAAATAAAATTAAATATAATAATAATTGAGACATTTTCCTAGGGAGTATGAGACTGGAGCAAGTATTGATATGCCAGAATCCACAGAATATTGAGAAACTCCTCAAGAGGATTCTCCTTGGCCTCTGTATAAATATCTACATATGTGACAGGCTCTGCGAAAAGGGCCCACCATTTCGCGCAAGATATAAAATTTGAGTTATTGGCACTAAGATATAGCACACCTTATTACCTTCAAAATGGTTTAAGAAGCGTCATCATAGCTAGTTGGTTTGCTTAGCTACGACCGATCTAACACAGCTAAGTACAAGGCCATAATTCCAAGAAAATGACCTTTCAATGTTTACTTACGGGGACAATTTCAATTTCTGTAATCTTCCGCGTTACGCGTTTTGAGGTAGCACGTGATTCTACAAGATACGCCCTTCAAGTTCGTGGAGAAAAGTCACACTTCTTGGAGGAGCTTTTCTTCGCTTCCACGGCGCAGCCCAGGACTTAGAACACCACTAGAGCCGCCAAAAAATTCGTGCCTCCATGAATCAAGCAGCTATTCTTAGGAGGAAAAGCAGGTGAGAGATTTTACTAGCTGTGTTGAACCACCAAATGTAACTTTTTTGGTTTAACTTGTTCTCTAGCTTACAGTTGGCCTTTGTTTAACTTCTTTTCTAGCCCACAGTTAGCTTTTATTTAATTTTTTTCCTATCCCACAGTTACCTTTATTTAACTTGTTTTCTAGCCCACAGTTAGCCTTTATTTAACTTGTTTCTAGCCGACAGTTAGCCTTTATTTAACTTGTTTTCTAGCGCACAGTTAGCCTTTATTTAACTTGTTTTCTAGCCCACAGTTAGCGCTTTATTTAACTTGTTTTCTAGCCCACAGTTGGCCTTTATTTAACTTGTTTTCTGGCACACAGTTAGCCTTTATTTAACTTGTTTTCTAGCCCACAGTTAGCCTGTATTTAACTTGTTTCCTAGTCCACAGTTAGACTTTATTTAACTTGTTTTCTAGCCCACAGTTAGCCTTTACTTAACTTGTTTTCTAGCCCTTAGCCTTTATTTAACTTGTTTTCTAGCCCATAGTTAGCCTTTATTTAACTTGTTTTCTAGCCCACAGTTACTTTATTTAACTTGTTTTCTAGCCCACAGTTGGCCTTTATTTAACTTGTTTTCTGGCCCACAGTTAGCCTTTGTTTAACTTCTTTTGTAGCCCACAGTTAGCCTTTACTTAACTTGTTTTCTAGCCCTTAGTTAGCCTTTATTTAACTTGTTTTCTATCCCACAGTTAGCCTTTATTTAACTTGTTTTCTAGCACACAGTTAGCAACTTGTTTTCTAGCCCACAGTTAGCCTTTATTTAACTTGTTTTCTAGCCCACAGTTAGCCTTTATATAACTTGTTTTCTAGCCCACAGTTAGCCTTTATATAACTTGTTTTCTAGCCCACAGTTAACCTTTATTTAACTTGTTTTGTAGCCCACAGTTAGCCTTTATATAACTTGTTTTCTAGCCCAGGGATAGCCTTTATTTAACTCGTTTTCTGGCCCACAGTTCGCCTTTATTTAACTTGTTTTCTAGTCCACAGTTAGCCTTTATTTTACTTGTTTTCTAGCCTACAGTTAGCCTTTATTTAACTTGTTTTCGAGCCCACAGTTAGCCTTTATTTAACTTGTTTTCTAGCCCACAGTTAGCCTTTATTTAACTTGTTTTCTAGCCCAGTTAGCTTTTATTAATTTTTTTCCCTATCCCACAGTTCGCCTTTATTTAACTTGTTTTCTAGCCCACAGTTAGCCTTTATTTAACTTGTTTTCTAGCCCACAGTTTGCCTTTGTTTAACTTGTTTTCTAGCCCATAGTTAGCCTTTATATAACTTGTTTTCTAGCCCATAGTTAGCCTTTATTTAACTTGTTTTCTAGCCCACAGTTTGCCTTTATTTAACTTGTTTTCTAGCCCTCAGTTGGCCTTTATTTAACTTGTTTTCTGGCCCACAGTTAGCCTTTATTTAACTTGTTTTGTAGCCCACAGTTAGCCTTTACTTAACTTGTTTTCTAGCCCACAGTTAGCCTTTATTTAACTTGTTTTCTAGCCCAAAGTTAGTCTTTATATAACTTGTTTTCTAGCCCACAGTTAGCCTTTATTTAACTTGTTTTCTAGCACACAGTTAGCAAATTGTTTTCTAGCCCACAGTTAGCCTTTATTTAACTTGTTTTCTAGCCCACAGTTATAACTTGTTTTCTAGCCCACAGTTAGCCTTTATTTATTTAGCCCATAGTTAGTGTTTAGTTTCTAGCCCATAGTTAACTTGTAGCCTACAGTTAGTGTTTATTAAACTTAGTTTCAGTTCAGCAGTAAGCCAGCTACTTGTCCTAACCCAGTTTTCTTTCTCTTTTCTTGTTGTTAGAACTAAGTATTATTAGATACCTAAAAATAAAAAGTAGGACAAGAATAATAATTATACAGTGTTACATCAACATTGGTTAAAGAGGCCTATTGTCGCATTATCTACTTTTATGTCCCTCCTTTCTGCAGATCGTACAAGTGCGTTTCTTGGCAGAGGGAAGATAATCTTCTTTATTACCAGTTGGTGAGGAGGGAGTGCTGGAAGGCCTGGGGACAGCTGGCAAAGGACAGGTACTATCCTTCTCATCTTCAGGACAAAATGGTCGAATTTGTTGGTACAAATACCACTGTCTCTCAGCTGACATTGGTTTTGGATGAATAATGCTGGAAGATCTTCATCGTCAGGAGTCCAAGGAGCTTTCATTAGGTTGAGTGAGTGCTCAGAGGTGTCAGAATTTGTTTTTATTACCACAACCCCTGGGATTACCGAGTCAAAGTGAAAGTGAGAGAACTGTTTTATACCGATGACCTTCTTCATTTTAGCAGCAAAAAAGTCGGTCCAGTCATATGTCGGCACAATGGTGGTCCCATCCTCCCTAGACACTAGCTGTGGTATATTGCACAAAGCACAATCCTCAGCTACTTGTGCAATAACCCATCAAGCTGCCAATCTTTGTCCTACGGTATAATCATTTGACCAATCCAAAGCACCAATCAGGTGCAAACTTGGTATGCCCTACAACAAGAAAGGACAAGGTTATTTTGGTATGTCTTCCTGTCAAGCACCGCCACAAAAGATATTGTACCACGCAACTATTTTTGTTCTGACCAGTACAATTATCAGCATGCAGGAAGACTTCTTTTTCACCAAGGCCATGATGTTGGAAAAAATAGTGAAGCTGACTGACAACTACATTTGCTCCTTTTCCACAGTTTCCAGACTCATCAGTTAGAAAGTTAATTTGGCGAGGTATTGCCTCACAATTAACACCAAAAATGCGACACTTTCGTGGTGTGAGGAAGAAGATAGGCCCGGGCTAGAGTGGATCGGAAGGGTAATGCACTTGCTGTGCATAATCTACACATTGATGTCGTTTGAATTTGCTGCAATTTGGGATTGAGGTTGTGGGGGTAAAAATGTATTATCTTCGGTGAAGACTCCCGGACTTCTCGCCGGCACTCGTCACAGGTGGTTTTGTAGAACGACCTTTCAAGCTGCACAATTCGAAGGTATTCTTCTGCTGCTTGTATAGTAGCACATTTCTCCACATCAGGACAGTTAGCAGCTCGGAGGATAGCTGTACTGTTCTGTTGGCATTGCCAGCACAAGTCAGACATAGGCTTCATAATAATAATGGATGGAAGCAGTGACTGCCAGAGCTTATTGAAGGTGGAGTATGCAGCAGGACATGCACAGGGTGTGGAGTCAGCAGCTTCACAATACACCCTCCAGATCCCTCTCTTGGACAAGCTAGAAGGTAGCAGCTTGATGTCAGATCTGCTATAACCTGGTATGTGACCAGGAAGGAGGAGGCCATTCTGATCAGCATAGTTTAGGAAGAATCTGACAATAAACTCTACCGAAGCAAATGCAAGGGCTTTGTGAGGAAGATGCCTGGTGTTTCCATGGACACGTGGTGCAAGCCCATTGTCTTTGAAGTGCGTCACCAAGTTCTTCATTCGTTTCTCACCAACAGTGTGAAGGAAACGAAACATGGAAAGACACACTGGTTGCCCCTGATGGTAATATTTTGTGTACTTTTTCTGTCTACTCGACAGTGAATGCCGGGAGTTTACAGCAACCATCTCCATCGAATTTGAGGTTGCCATGAGCTGCTCAAGCAAGACCATGTCCAACTCATTGTGTGTCAGGGAATTGCAGTGTGAGCAAAAATCGAATACATGCTGCAAGGAAAATTGGAGTGAGCAACTTTTCCCATCACGAAGACGACAACCACATCCAGCATCCAAGAACTCTCCAACTTGCTTATTTTCCTCAATGTCGGAAAGTGTTGGTTCGACGCCATCAATCATGTGAAGATTCTCCAGGGCTTCACTCACTTGCTCATCACGGTCCAAATCTTCCTCCTCAATTTTTTCAACCTCACTGATCTCCTCCTCCACCCCCATCTCGCCAACCTCTACCACTCTGCTACTGCACAAAAGTTCTGTCTGTGTAAATAGTATGCACACAGATGTACTAAAATTCCAACACATTACTCCAAAATACAAATTTTTGTCAATACAGTGTATATTTTGCTACTCAGCTATTCAGTAGTATGATATATTTTTTTGGCTATGGACACACCTATGTCTTCACTAAAATTACCATGATTTGCTGCTCCAGTCACATCATCACTGTCCATTTCTCCTTCAAAAGGAGTGTCGAAGTAGTCTTGTAAGACATCCAGCAAGGGTTGTTGGTCTTTCTCACAAAAGTGAAGCAAATTATTCACCGCTCTAGCAGCTTCCCTAGCACCAGTTTGAAAAGCCATTCTGCAGCTGTTGCTGTGGTAACATGTTATAAAGGTGCGCGGGTAACTCCCATACTTCCACATGTGCGTAGTACTTCCACCGGCAGTTAACTTCAATCTCGGTTACTCGTAGAGAAGAATTGAGTCCGAGTTTTCTAAGGCTACGCTCGGACGCTTTTAGGTCAACAAAATTCACAGAAAGTTAGCTAAAAGATAATAGATACTTATAAGCTAATAAAATGGATTTTATAAAATTTTGCCCTCGGCACTGTTTTAGGTTGTATCTCTATTTCAATATCTGCGCGAAGTGGGCCCTTTTCGCAGAGCTTGTCACATATGCAACGAGCACGTAGATAAGAAGTATAGTATTATATCCTACACACATATAATACGCAAACTAGGAGATACATAACCTTGATAATTTCCAGCCACTTCAAAACATTATGTCTGGGTTGTAATCCAGCTATTGACGAGGATTACTGTAGCTAACCATTGGGTCTTCTAATCCGAAATGAAGTTGTTTTACTCGTAAGCAAACAAGCTAAAAACCTAGGTTAGAATCCGGGTTAAAACCACATCCACACATAATTATGTGAACACGGCATTAGACACTCCACCATCTCCCGTTACCTTCAGGTTGACCATGGTCATAAATGGAGCCAGTGTCGGCACGATCTTCTGCAGAGCATCCTGGAGCACTTCATGCACTGCCTCCTCGTGTCTGCAGAGCAGTCTGAGTAGCATGGGCAACAGAGACTGGGTGTACAGGCTGCACCTCGATGGCCAGGTGAGAGGGTACAGGAAAGAAAAGCAGTCGAACACCGCGCACACCGACCGGCTGTCTAAATTCTAAGCCGACCAGAAACCAACAACAGCTCGAGGCAGAGGAATTGTAATTAAAACTAAAAATAAATAAAAACGACGATCACATGACACAAACTTCATCAGCTCTTCATGGAACACACCTTGTTTAGTTGGTGGAAGAGATCTTGTTGGATACGGGAAAAATTGGTGGCCATCAGTTTCTGCAGGAAAAGAAAACAAAAAGCATTTTAGTGTGCATGAATAAATATAACAACATTGAAAGGTTGTCTGAGGTATTGGGTGAGTGGCAGGGGAAATGGCACCTCATGCCTGGGAGGGTCAGCAGAGATACTTGACTCGTGACAAAGTCTTTATTCCTGATGATGGCTAGACTAATCATCAGGAATAAGAAGGCTAGAGCATCCAGCCATCATCAGTAACAAGAAGGCTAGAGCATCCAGCCATCATCAGGAATAAGAAGGCTAGAGCATCCAGCCATCATCAGGAATAAGAAGGCTAGAGCATCCAGCCATTATCAGGAATAAGAAGGCTAGAGCATCCAGCCATCATCAAGAATAAGAAGGCTAGAGCATCCAGCCATCATCAGGAATAAGAAGGCTAGAACATCCAGCAATCATCAGGAATAAGAAGGCTAGAGCATCCAGCCATCAGCAGTAATAAGAAGGCTAGAGCATCTGGCCTTCATCAGGAATAAGAAGGCTAGAGCTTTCAGCCATCATCAGGAATAAGAAGGCTAGAGCATCCAGCCATCATCAGGAATAAGAAGGCTAGAGCATCCAGCCATCATCAGGAATAAGAAGGCTAGAGCATCCACCCATCTCATCAGCAATAAGAAGGCTAGAGAATCCAGCCATCATCAAGAATAAGAAGGCTAGAGCATTCAGCTATCATCAGGAATAAGAAGGCTAGAGCATCCAGCCATCATCAGGAAGAAGAAGGCTAGAGCACCCAGCCATCATCAGGAATAAGAAGGCTAGAGCATCCAGCCATAATCAGGAATAAGAAGGCTAGAGCATCCACCCATCATAAAAAAGGCTAGAGCATCCAGCCATTATCAAGAACAAGAAGGCTATAGCATCCAGCCATCATCAGGAATAAGAAGGCTAGAGCATCCAGCCATCATCAGTGTCAAGGTACACCCACTTGACTGATCATGAGAAGGTAAAGAACAGCCTGACTAAAGATCAAAGCCTAAGAATGTGGTTGCCCGGGGATGTAGTGAAAACCCACAAGAGGTATTGTCGGCACAACCCTCAACTAGTTATTTACAGGACTCCCCTGGAAGTTATGTAAAGAACTTGCCATATAACTTACCTGGTGATGATTGGTCGACTGAAGAACGACGTGACGCAAGAGCAGCAGTCAAGATGCCCAAAGAAGGACATCCTGGAGGAGTGCTGTGACGTAGCAGAACGAACAGCCTGCATTATGATAAAAGGAGTCAATAAACTGTGTATAGTCAGAACCCACTTACTTGTATTGTTATGAGACTGAGTTACCTGTTGTTATTGGATTGTACTGTTGTACTATTGAATTAGACTGGGAAAAGAACTTCCCCAATTTTATAATCAGATACCAGTACTCTATGATACAGGGTTCTCCGGCTACTGTGTCTATAAACAGTAGGCCGTATTGGCTTGTGTTAAGACTATTGATATTGAGATCTATAGTAGGACTTAGGCGTCGTAGCACTGCTCCATACTGACAGTAAGCCATAAGTCTGTCAGGGGTGGAGAGCGCTTACAATCAGGAATAAGAAGGCTAGAGCATCCAGCTATCATCAGGAATAAGAAGGCTAGAGCATCCAGCCTTCATCAGGAATAAGAAGGCTAGAGCATCCAGCCATCATCAGGAATAAGAAGGCTAGAGCATCCAGCCATCATCAGGAATAAGAAGGCTAGAGCATCCAGCCATCAACAGGAATAAGAAGGCTAGTGCATCCAGTCATCATCAGGAATAAGAAGGCTAGAGCATCCAGCCATCATCAGGAATAAGAAGGCTACCATCATCAGGAATAAGAAGGCTAGAGCATCCAGCCATCATCAGGAATAAGAAGGCTAGAGCATCCAGCCATCATCAGGAATAAGAAGGCTAGAGCATCTAGCCTTGATCTGGAACAAGAAGGCTAGAGCATTCAGCCATCATCAGGAATAAGAAGGCTAGAGCATCCAGCCATCATCAGGAATAAGAAGGCCAGAGCATCCAGCCTTCATCAGGGATAAGAAGGCTAGAGCATCCAGCCTTCATCAGGAACAAGAAGGCTATAGCATCCAGTCATCATCAAGAATAAGAAGGCTAGAGCATCCAGCCATCATCAGGATTAAGAAGGCTAGAGCATCCAGCCATCATCAAGAATAAGAAGGCTAGAGCATCCAGCCATCATCAGGAATAAGAAGGCTAGAGCATCCAACCTTCATCAGGAACAAGAAGGCTAGAGCATCCAGCCATCATCAGGAATAAAAAGGCTAGAGCATCCAGCCATCATCAGGAATAATAAGGCTAGAGCATCCAGCCATCATCAGGAATAAGAAGGCTAGAGCACCCAGCCATCAAGAATAAGAAGGCTATAGCATCCAGCCATAATCAGGAATAAGAAGGCTAGAGCATCCAGCCATCATCAGGAATAAGAAGGCTAGAGAATCCATCCATCATCAAGAATAAGAAGGCTAGAGCATCCAGCCATCATCAGGAATAAGAAGGCTAGAACATCCAGCAATCATCAGGAATAAGAAGGCTAGAGCATCCAGCCATCAGCAGGAATAAGAATGCTAGAGCATCTAGTCTTCATCAGGAATAAGAAGGCTAAAGCATTCAGCCATCATCAGGAATAAGAAGGCTAGAGCATCCAGCCATCATCAGGAATAAGAAGGCTAGAGCATCCAGCCATCATCAGGAATAAGAAGGCTAGAGCATCCAGCCATCATCAGGAATAAGAAGGCTAGAGCATCCAGCCATCATCAGGAATAAGAAGGCTAGAGCATCCAGCCATCATCAAGAATAAGAAGGCTAGAGCATCCAGCCATCATCAGGAATAAGAAGGCTAGAGCATCCAGCCATCATCAGGAAGAAGAAGGCTAGAGCATCCAGCCATCATCAGGAATAAGAAGGCTAGAGTATCCAGCCATTATCAGGAATAACAAGGCTAGAGCATCCAGCCATCATAAGAAGGCTAGAGCATCCAGCCATCATCCAGAATAAGAAGGCTAGAGCATCCAGCCATCATCAAGAATAAGAAGGCTAGAGCATTCAGCCATCATCAGGAATAAGAAGGCTAGAGAATCCAGCCATCATCAGGAATAAGAAGGCTAGAGCATCCAGCCTTTATCAGGAATAAGAAGGCTAGAGCATCCAGCCTTCATCAGGAACAAGAACGCTATAGCATCCAGCCATCATCAGGAATGAGAAGGCTAGAGCATCCAGCCATCATCAGGAATAAGAAGGCTAGAGCATCCAGACTTCATCAGGAATAAGAATGCTAGAGCATCCAGCCATCATCAGGAATAAGAAGGCTAGAGCATCCAGCCATCATCAGGAATAAGAAGGCTAGAGCATCTAGCTTTCATCAGGAACAAGAAGGCTACCATCATCAGGAATAAGAAGGCTAGAGCATCCAGCCATCATCAGGAATAAGAAGGCTAGAGCATCCAGCCATCATCAGGAATAAGAAGGCTAGAGCATCTAGCCTTGATCTGGAACAAGAAGGCTAGAGCATTCAGCCATCATCAGGAATAAGAAGGCTAGAGCATCCAGCCATCATCAGGAATAAGAAGGCTAGAGCATCCAGCCTTCATCAGGGATAAGAAGGCTAGAGCATCCAGCCTTCATCAGGAACAAGAAGGCTATAGCATCCAGTCATCATCAAGAATAAGAAGGCTAGAGCATCCAGCCATCATCAGGATTAAGAAGGCTAGAGCATCCAGCCATCATCAAGAATAAGAAGGCTAGAGCATCCAGCCATCATCAGGAATAAGAAGGCTAGAGCATCCAACCTTCATCAGGAACAAGAAGGCTAGAGCATCCAGCCATCATCAGGAATAAAAAGGCTAGAGCATCCAGCCATCATCAGGAATAATAAGGCTAGAGCATCCAGCCATCATCAGGAATAAGAAGGCTAGAGCACCCAGCCATCAAGAATAAGAAGGCTATAGCATCCAGCCATAATCAGGAATAAGAAGGCTAGAGCATCCAGCCATCATCAGGAATAAGAAGGCTAGAGCATCCATCCATCATCAAGAATAAGAAGGCTAGAGCATCCAGCCATCATCAGGAATAAGAAGGCTAGAACATCCAGCAATCATCAGGAATAAGAAGGCTAGAGCATCCAGCCATCAGCAGGAATAAGAATGCTAGAGCATCTAGCCTTCATCAGGAATAAGAAGGCTAAAGCATTCAGCCATCATCAGGAATAAGAAGGCTAGAGCATCCAGCCATCATCAGGAATAAGAAGGCTAGAGCATCCAGCCATCATCAGGAATAAGAAGGCTAGAGCATCCAGCCATCATCAGGAATAAGAAGGCTAGAGCATCCAGCCATCATCAGGAATAAGAAGGCTAGAGCATCCAGCCATCATCAAGAATAAGAAGGCTAGAGCATCCAGCCATCATCAGGAATAAGAAGGCTAGAGCATCCAGCCATCATCAGGAAGAAGAAGGCTAGAGCATCCAGCCATCATCAGGAATAAGAAGGCTAGAGTATCCAGCCATTATCAGGAATAACAAGGCTAGAGCATCCAGCCATCATAAGAAGGCTAGAGCATCCAGCCATCATCCAGAATAAGAAGGCTAGAGCATCCAGCCATCATCAAGAATAAGAAGGCTAGAGCATTCAGCCATCATCAGGAATAAGAAGGCTAGAGAATCCAGCCATCATCAGGAATAAGAAGGCTAGAGCATCCAGCCTTTATCAGGAATAAGAAGGCTAGAGCATCCAGCCTTCATCAGGAACAAGAACGCTATAGCATCCAGCCATCATCAGGAATGAGAAGGCTAGAGCATCCAGCCATCATCAGGAATAAGAAGGCTAGAGCATCCAGCCTTCATCAGGAATAAGAATGCTAGAGCATCCAGCCATCATCAGGAATAAGAAGGCTAGAGCATCCAGCCATCATCAGGAATAAGAAGGCTAGAGCATCTAGCTTTCATCAGGAACAAGAAGGCTAGAGCATCTAGCCATCATCAGGAATAAGAAGGATAGAGCATCCAGCCATCATCAGGAATAAGAAGGCTAGAACATCCAGCCTTCATCAGGAATAAGAAGGCTAGAGCATCCAGCCATCATCAAGAATAAGAAGGCTAGAGCATTCAGCCATCATCAGGAATAAGAAGGCTAGACTTCATCAGGAATAAGAAGGCTAGAGCATCCAGCCATCATCAAGAATAAGAAGGCTAGAGCATTCAGCCATCATCAGGAATAAGAAGGCTAGAGCATCCAACCTTCATCAGGAACAAGAAGGCTAGAGCACCGCATCCAGCCATCATCAACGCAACCGGCATGTTTTTGGGGGGTGTACTGTACATAGCCTCAACACTACAGTCAACAAAGCTCTGGCTATGCTTTCCTGTTTCTCCAGCTCGCTAATGTTTGGGCTAAATATGGTGGCGAGCATTTCTAGCTAGTTAGTAGCTCAACCTTCTAAGCTCCAGTGTGCTGTGCAGAGTTTCTGAAACACCTGCAATTGTCACTATAAATATCGCCACTTCAGCAACTCTGAAGCTGGCTCACTAGCAATAGCTCGAGTGAGATATCACATGTGACCACCAGGGAAGCTCAGCAGCAGTGGCAATAAGGCTGTTTGTTCCTTGCATACAAACCCAGTCTCCCAGGAACATGCACGGATACCTGAAGAGTTACACATGACATCTATGGACATACACTTTACCCAGTGATACAGTTGTGCATGCATATGGTGACCCTTTACCACATCCAAGCTAGACTGTAATATGGTGAAACTTAACCGAGTAGGATGTAGTTGGATGCATCTAAATAACGACCCTTTAACAAGTGTGTGTTGTCGACCCTTTTCCATTTCAACTCCTCCAGTGAGTATGTGGTAATAGTGACCCTTTACCTTGTGAGGTAGTGTGAATGCACCAGGTAACCCTCACCTGGTAAGGGGATCCATTGACTGCCAATTATCACATGCCAGTTAGCATGCAGGCCAATCTGGCCTCAAATAACTCTGAACGATGTGTGGGTGTGTGCTATAGCTCCACCTAGATATCATGTGACAGCATAGCTGGGTGGTGTTTGGCTACTTAAACTTGCAGATGTCAACGAGTGCTGCCAGCATCTGTAGACGCTGCCTTGGCTCATATGTCCACAAACATACACACTGTAGGGTCAGCTCCTCCCCCCACACACCTCCACTAGCACACTCCTGCACCTGCAGGGGAGGGGAGGGGAAAGAGGGAGGGGGGACAATATTAGATGGGGGCAGGGTTCCAGGATTTTTTAACTGGGGGTGGGGAGATTATGCCAGACCACGTGGTTTTAGGTTTTATTTAATATACCAATATTGTATGTAGCATGTGCACAGTGAGGAAATGACCTTCATTGTGGTGGACTGAAAAATATAGTCAACAATACCTGTTGTTGCTGGAAACATAATGTGTAAGCAACCATTTGTCTTTTCTCTCTATATATGCAATAACACACTGCACTACTACTCCTTGAGCACTCCCACTAGTCCCAGGCTAGGGGAATATTATGGTTAAGCAGATCTCACCCTCATACTGTTCATGTCTATGGCTGTGAAATACAAGTTCTACACAGTCCTCTTGCATTTGAACTTTGGTTTCAGTGGAAATTAGCGGGGGGCTGTCACCTCAAAGATCCTGAGTGGGTTCAATCCCCCCCCCCCCATCACCCCCCAGGATTAAACCCTGGGGTCCTGCGACCTCAGTCATGTGGTAATATGTACATACCTGAGTCTCCAGGATAGCCAAAAGTCTGTAATACTCTGTCAACTCTGCCTGAGAGCCAAGCAGAAGCTCTGGAGACACACACACAAACACACATTACACCTGAACCACACCCTCTGTTATTATAACACTCCACCTGGGCCACACCCTCGGTTATTACAACACTACACCTCAGCCACACCCTCTAGTATGACACTCCACCTGAGTCACACCTTCTGTTATTACAACACTCCACCTGAGCCACACCCTCTGTTATTACAACACTCCACCTGACCCGCAACATTTTATTACAACACTCCAACTGAGCCACACCCACGGTTATTAGAACACTCCACCTGAGCCACACCATGTTATTACAACACTGCCCATGATCCACACCTCCTGTTATTATATTATAACACTCCATCTGAGCCACTCCCTGTTATTATAACACTCCACCTGAGCCACAGCCTCTGTTACTATAACACTCCAATCGACCCACGACATGAGCCATACCATGTTATAACAATACTCCACCTGAGCCACACCCTCTGTTATTATAACACTCCACCTGAGTCACACCCTCTGTTATTATAACACTCCCCATGAGCCACACCTTCTGTTATTACAACAGTCCACCTGAGCCACACCATCTGTTATTACAACACTCCACCTGAGCCAAACCCTGTTATTATAACACTCTAGCTGAGCCACACCCTCTAGTATGACACTACACCTGAGCCACACCTTCTGTTATTACAACACTCCACATGAGCCACACCTTCTGTTATTACAACACTCCACCTGAGCCACACCTTCTGTTATTACAACACTCCCCATGAGCCACACCTTCTGTTATTACAACACTCAACCTGAGCCACACCCTCTGTTACTATAACACTCCACCTCAGCCACACCTGTTATTATAATAACACTCCCCGTGAGCCACACACCCTCTGTTATTACAACACTCCACCTGGGCCACACCCTCTGTTATTATAACACTCCACCTGAGCCACACCCTCTGTTATTACTACACTCCAGCTGAGCCACACCCTCTGTTATTATAACACTCCCCGTGAGCCACACCCTCCGTTATTATAACACTTCAGCTGGGCCACACCTGTTATTACAACACTATAAATGAACCACACCCTCTGTTATTATAACACTCCACCCGGGCCACACCCTCTGTTATTACAACACTACACCTGAGCCACACCCTCTAGTATGACACTCCACCTGAGCCACACCCTCTGCACTCCACCTCAGCCACACCCTCTGTTATTATAACACTCCACCTGAGCCACACCCTGTTATTATAACACTCCACCTGAGCCACACCCTCTGTTAATATAACACTCCACCTGAGCCACACCCTGTTAATATACACACCATCTGTTATTATAACACTCCCCATTAGCCACACCCTCTGTTATTATAACACTCCCCAAGAGCCACAACCTCTGTTATTACAACACTCCACCTGAGCCACACCCTCTGTTATTATAATGCTCCTCAAGAGCCACACCCTGTTATTATATTAGGGAGCACCACCTATGCATATATTTGGTTTGGCCAACTCTCTCAAATGACCTCCTCACTCACTCACTATATCTGTTGCTGCTCCACCCACCCACACCACCCACGCTTGTGCGAGCACGAGGAATCTCCTATAATTGGCCTATAATTTTGTGGTTTTTAAAATCAATACCATTCCCTCGTAACCTAGCAACTGGGGATGACAACTGCACTCGTCTTCTCCTCCTGCAATCTTTGCCATCTCTGCTAAATCACTTGTGGTGTTCACACCTGCTTCCACTAGGATCCACAAAGACTAACTGCACTGCAGGCAGAGCTTAAACAAAGTTTTCCTTCAAAATAGTATGAGCTGGAGTGACCAGTCATAAAAGGAACCAACACTTAAGGAGACCCTTTACCTATTCATATAATGAAGATGCCAGTAATGTGTGTGTGTGGAGGTGGCGTGCCTGTAGTACTAGTCCACAAAGTAATGTGTGTGTGTGTGTGGGTGTGGAGGGGTGTGCCTGTACTACTAGTCCACACAGTAATGTGTGTGTGTGTGTGTGTGTGTGTGTGTGTGTGTGTGTGGAGGTGGTGTACCTGTACTACTAGTCCACACAGTAATGTGTGTGTGTGTGTGTGTGTGTGTGGAGGGGTGTGCCTGTACTACTAGTCCACACAGTAATGTGTGTGTGTGTGTGTGTGTGTGTGGAGGTGGTGTACCTGTACTACTAGTCCACACAGTAATGTGTGTGTGTGTGTGTGTGGAGGGGTGTGGCTGTACTACTAGTCCACACAGTAATGTGTGTGTGTGTGTGTGGAGGGGTGTGCCTGTACTACTAATCCACACAGTAATGTGTGTGTGTGTGTGTGTGTGTGTGTGGAGGTGGTGTACCTGTACTACTAGTCCACACAGTAATGTGTGTGTGTGTGTGTGGAGGGGTGTGCCTGTACTACTAGTCCACAGAGTAATGTGTGTGTGTGTGTGTGTGTGTGTGTGGAGGTGGTATACCTGTAATACTAGTCCGCGGCAAAGGTCCTGTTTGTCTATGAAGTGCTTGACATTGCGATGCAACCAGCCCAGCTCTGCTATCTTGTAGCACACCTCCCTCACTGGGGCACTCACACACACCTGCACATCACATGAGGGGAGGGAGGGAGGGACAGCTCGCGTGGAATAGTGGGGAAACATACAAACACACAAACAAACAATCACCTGCAGAGAGTTGCTATGACTACAGCCTAATCAAGTTAGGGACTCAGCCAATAGGATGGACAAGCACACGCCCTCTCGTGGGCATATCACATGTATGCTCTCCACTGTATCAATTTCCACCTGCCATTCCTAGTGGGGCTAGGTCAATATTATGCAGGCGTCCAATCAGCCCCATTAGCAGAGTGGTCGTGGCTAGTGCATGCCAGGCATAGGGGAGGGGCTTGCACACAGTGTTGAGTGCGTGGCTTAGCAGGCCCGCGGAGCTGGCGTGTTCCTTACCGAGTCACACTGGGCCAGGACGGCACGGGATTAGGTGCAGAGTACAATTATTAGTAGGAGCATGTGCTATCTTACCATAGTAGGAGCACCTGCTATCTTACCATTAGCTAGCTATTATTAGTAGGAGCACGTGCTATCTTACATTAGCTAGCTATTATTAGTAAGAGCACGTGCTATCTTACCATTAGCTAGCTATTATCAGTAAGAGCTTGTGCTATTGTATCATTAGCTAACTATTATTAGTAGGAGCACGTGCTATCTTACCATTAGCTAACTATTATTAGTAGGAGCACATGCTATCTTATTCATTAGCTGCAGACTGTCCCATAATCAGGGGTGGATCCAGGGGGGGGGTTTCTGGGGTTGCAACCCCCCCATAACGTTCTAAACACTAGCTCCACCTCCAGTTTCTTTGTTAGAATAAGTAGACACTTGTTAGATATAGACACTTTGGTTAAACTACAAACTGTTAAATATGAATGAAATTCCACACTCCTGGAATGTGGCTGTGCATGATAATAGCTGGCTATATAGTTCATTTTGCATCTGCCATCAATATTGCCATGTCTGGAAGTAGAAAGAGGCCATCACCCAGGGATTGCACCCAGGTGACAACTTTTTTTAAAAGGTGAGATACAATATACAGCTAGTATATGAACAATAAGGGTTAAGAGTTGAATGCTCAATTTATAATAGCCTTCTAATTAATGTAGAATCGAGTCTGGGTCCCACATCCCTGTGTCAACGACTGCTGATGATGGTAACTCTAGTGCATCAACTGATATAGATTTATTTGTTCAATCACCATCAATGACAGTCACAACCACTACATCGAGCTCTTCCTTGTCAATGCCAACTACTGTTTCTCAGTTATGCTCAGCAACAATTGATACGACGACTACATCACTCAGTGTAGTTCTGTCAACTAGTGGACAGGTAGACATAGGGACAATAGTTGAAGCCGCTCAAGGTAACTGTAGGTCATTAGCAAATAATATCCCAGATGATCGTAAGAAGCAATATCTTTCTCATCATTCCAAACCTTCTTCTTCTGATCATCTTCATTCACATCAGGTTACCAAAGTAGGAAAAACCTGGAGTGTATACTTCCAGCTTGGATGGTTAGTACAATTTCCTTGGCTTTCATACAGCACTGTTCTTGCAGGTCGTCTTTGCAGATATTGTATAGTTTTTCCAGAGCAGCCGGGTAGAGGCAGTGTTTCTGGAGTTGGCAATCGTTCTGGTTTGTTAGTTTTGTCCCCATACCAGAAACCATACTCAAAAGCACTTGGCAAGGATGGTGTACTTGTATGCCATGATCATACTCAAATGCATTGCCGTGCAGCTGAGTGTGTAGACCTTTTTCTCAGAAATTTTAACCAAACAGATGAAAGGATAGATACAAGGCTATTGAAACAGAGCAACCAACAAGCTGAAGAGAACAGTTTTGGCTGTAGAGTTTTTGGCAAAGCAAGCACTACCATTCAGAGGCCACTCTGACTACAGAGTGGATTTCTCAGATGAAGATGTCAACAGGGGCAATTTTGTAGCCACACTTCAGCTTTTGGCTAAGACAGATAAGCTCCTACACAAACACCTTCTCTCAGCTAAAAGGAACGTGAAGTATACCAGCAAGACCATTCAAAATGAGGTTATTCACATATATGCATCTAAAATTAGAGAGCATATAACTGAACAGCTCCGAGAAAAAAAATTGCCTTTCACCATCATTGCTGATGAAGCCACAGATCCTCATTCCAATCAAGAGATTTTTTCTGTGTGCTTCAGGTATGTTGATCTGTCCTCCCCCACTGATCCTCATATCAAGGAGTGCCTGATTAGCTTTGTCTACTTGGACCAAGCCAATGCTTCATCCATTTCAAGAAAGATTCTTGAAACAGTTTCTAGTCCTTCAGTTTCTTTAGATCCCTGTAGAATTAGAGGGCAAGCCTATGATGGAGCATCTGTGCTGTCATCCGGCATTGCAGGAGTCCAATATAAAGTCAAGGAGGTCAGCCCACTAGCTCTATACACACACTGCTACTCACACTGCCTTAATCTTTCAATTGCCAGAGCATGTCTTGTTCAGGAAGTACGAAACTTGATTTTAGTTATAAATGAAGCACACCTAACAGCCCTAAGAGACAAAACCTTTTTGAACTTACAGTCAATGAATTCTTGCCTTCTTCAAAAGCAAGAAAGCTTCCAGGAATGTGTAAGACAAGATGGGTGGAGAGACATACATGCTTTGAAATGTTTCTTGAAATGTATGAGCCACTTATCACTTTCTTAGATGCCATTTTGTGTCCTACTGATTACCCAAATTTAGGCTCATCAGATGGGAGCTGGAATTGGGATACTGAGACAAGAGTGAAAGCACAAGGTCTGAAAGCTGCTCTCTCTTCTTTTCAAACTATTGCTGTTTTTATAATCACCAAGAATGTTCTTGATGAAGTGAAAATACTTGCTTCAAAACTTCAGAAGCAGGATCAAGATATATATGAGGCTTATAACAAAGTTACTGAAGCGATTGAATGCTTGAAAACCCCCAGAAAGACCATTGGTATTGTGAGGTACTTGAACTCGCCGAGTCAATTGGTGTGAGTGAGAGTGTTCCAAGAAAGACAAGCATTCAACAGAATCAAAGCAACACTCCAAGTCAATCAGCAAAAGAGCATTACAAGAGAGTCATTGCTATACCAGTGCTGATTAACCAGTTGGAGGAAAGATTTCAAGGTGAGGGAAAACAAAGTCATATGCTTTTGTGCCTTGTGCCTTCAGTGCTCAACTGCAATCCGAGTGTTCAACTATCACAACATTTAGATGACTGGGAACAAGATCCTCCATGTTCCTTGTCTCTCAAAAGTGAACTAAGAAGATGGCAATCAATGTGGAAGCATAAGTGAGACAAAGATGAGGCTACCATCCCCAACAATCTTCTCCTAGCTCTTAGCTCTTGTGACTCTGATACTTTCCAAACATTCATTGCTTACTAGTCATTGCTTGCACTCTGCCTATCACCAGTGCTGAAGCAGAACGATCATTTAGTTTGCTCAGGAGGATAAAGACATATACAAGGTCGACTTTGACTGAACAACACTTTTCTGATCTTGCTGTAATAGCCATGAACTATGGAGTGAGAGTGTCAGTTGATGATATCTGCCATGCTTTTGTGCAGTGTCACCCGAGAAGGCTCTTTCAAGCTTCACTATTTATTGACTGAAAATAGTTTCCTGTTTATCTTTAGTTGCTGTTCTTTTAAGCTGATAAATATTCTTATTCATTACACAGTACAGTGTGCATGGTTAAAGGATACCATGTTCAATTTTACATTTCTTGTTATAATAATATTGGTGATGATATGTCTTGTTATATAATTGCCAAGAGAAATGCAGGACGGTGCTTTCTTGCAAAGTGATTAATGATCTGATCATGATTCAGGAAAGAAAGAATTTCCGGGAAACATTGAAACCCCCGAGGCTATGGCCGTGTAGTTCATCAACCCCCCCAATCTAAAATTCCTGGATCCACCCCTGATAATCTAACGGCAATGGAAGTGATGAGGGTGCAAA
Source organism: Cladorhizidae sp. MBARI D1340-BT2 (assembly GCA_028752905.1). Taxonomy (NCBI): domain Eukaryota; kingdom Metazoa; phylum Porifera; class Demospongiae; order Poecilosclerida; family Cladorhizidae; species Cladorhizidae sp. MBARI D1340-BT2. The sequence continues at coordinate 11,904,139 of JAQNBH010000018.1, read as the reverse complement.
GTTCAGTGGCACAACGAGAAATAAACCATCAGACAATAATAGATGTGCGGCTTGCCTGAGATACAGCCATTGTCCTTGTGTGTGTAGTGTAGGTGCTATACATGTGTGTTTAGAGGGCTTGCCTGAGATACAGCCATTGTCCTTGTGTGTGTAGTGAAGGTGCTATTCATGTGTGTGTAGAGGGCTTGCCAGAGGTACAGCCATTGTCCTTGTGTGTGTAGTGTAGGTGTTATACATGTGTGTGTAGAGGGCTTGCCTGAGATACAGCCATTGTCCTTGTGTGTGTAGTGTAGGTGCTATACATGTGTGTGTAGAGGGCTTGCCAGAGGTACAGCCATTATCCTTGTGTGTGTAGTGCAGGTGCTGTGTAGAGGCTTGCCTGAGGTACAGCCATTGTCCTCGTGTGTGTAGTGAAGGTGCTATTCATGTGTGTGTAGAGGGCTTGCCAGAGGTACAGCCATTATCCTTGTGTGTGTAGTGCAGGTGCTGTGTAGAGGCTTGCCTGAGGTACAGCCATTGTCCTTGTGTGTGTAGTGCAGGTGCTATGCATGTGTGTGTAGAGGCTTGCCTGAGGTACAGCCATTGTCCTTGTATGTGTAGTGTAGGTGCTATGCATGTGTGTGTAGAGGCTTGCCTGAGGTACAGCCATTGTCCTTGTGTGTGTAGTGCAGGTGTTATACATGTGTGTGTAGAGGCTTGCCTGAGGCCTCAGCTGGTAGCCATTGTCCTTGTGCCTATAGTGCAGGTATTGTCCGTCGATGCTCTGAAACACATAGAGAAGGTCACGCAGTAACTCAGCCTCACTCACTTCTGTGGCAAGGAAGAAGAGAAGAGGGACAAAGAGAGGAGGTGGAGGAGGGGAGGTGGATAAGGGGAGGAGGAGAAGGGCAGGAGGAGGAGGAGGAGGGGAGGAGGAGGAGGAGGGGAGGAGGAGGATGAGTGGAGGAGGAGGAGGATGGGAGGAGGAGGAGGAGGGGAGGAGGAGGAGGAGCGAACATAAAGTTGGGCTTTGTGAGAGTGTTTGAAACCAAACATTGTGATGTGCTAAAGGTCAAGGGTCATTCAAATAATACATTTCTGGCTTTACATTTAATATTTTATTATGTATTTATATTAGTCAAAGCACAGGGGGCCACTGCAATATTCATACGACACAGGGGGTCAATGCAATATTCATACGACACAGGGGACCACTGCAATATTCATACAACACAGGGGGCTACTGCAATATTCATACAACACAGGGGGCCACTGCAATTTTCATACGACACAGGGGGCAACTGCAGTATTCATACGACACAGGGGGCCACTGCAATATTCATACCACACAGGGGGCAACTGCAGTATTCATACATCACTGGGGGCCACTGCAATATTCATACAACACAGGGGGCAACTGCAATATTCATAAAACACAGGGGGCCACTGCAATATTCATACGACACAGGGGGCCACTACAATATTCATACGACACAGGGAGCCACTGCAGTATTCATACGACACAGGGGGCCACTGCAGTAATTCATACGACACAGGGGGCCACTGCAGTATTCATACGACACAGGGGGCCACTGCAATATTCATACAACACAGGGGGCCACTGCAGTATTCATATGACACAGGGGGACACTGCAGTATTCATACGACACAGGGGGCCACTGCAGTATTCATACGACACAGGGGGCTACTGCAGTATTAATACGACAAAGGGGGGCACTGCAGTATTCATACGACACAGGGGGCCACTGCCATATTCATACGACACACGGGGCCACTGCAATATTCATACGACACAGGGGGCCACTGCAATATTCTTACAACACAGGGGGCCACTGCAATATTCATACAACACAGGGGGCCAATGCAATATTCATACAATAACACAGGGGGCCACTGCAGTATTCATACGACACAGGGGGCCACTGCAATATTCATACAACACAGGGGGCCACTGCAATATTCATACAGCACAGGTGGCCATTGCAATATTCATACAACACAGGGGGCCACTGCAGTATTCATACGACACAGGGGGCCACTGCAGTATTTATACGACACAGGGGGCCACTGCAATATTCATACGACACAGGGGGCAACTGCAGTATTCATACGACACACGGGGCCACTGCAATATTCATACAACACAGGGGGCCACTGCAATATTCATACAACACAGGCGGCCACTGCAATATTCATACAACTCAGGGGGCCACTGCAGTATTCATATGACACAGGGGGCCACTGCAATAATCACACGACACAGGGGGCCACTGCAGTATATTCATACGACACAGGGGGCCACTGCAGTATCCATACGACACAGGGGGCCACTGCAGTATTCATACGACACAGGGGCCCACTGCAATATTCATACGACACAGGGGGCCACTGCAGTATTCATATGACACAGGGGGCCACTGCAGTATACATACGACAAGGGGGCCACTGCAATATTCATACAACACAGGGGGCCACTGCAATATTCATACAACACAGGGGGCTACTGCAATATTCATACAACACAGGGGGTCACTGCAGTATTCATACGACACAGGCGGCCACTGCAGTATTCATACGACACAGGGGGCCACTGCAATATTCATACCACACAGGGGGCAACTGCAGTATTCATACGACACAGGGGGCCACTGCAATATTCATACAACACAGGGGGACACTGCAATATTCATAAAACACCGGGGGCCACTGCAATAGTCATATGACACAGGGGGCCACTTCAGTATTCATACGACACAGGGGGCCACTGCAATATTCACACGATACAGGGGGCCACTGCAGTATTCATACGACACAGGGGGCCACTGCAGTATTCATACGACACAGGGGGCCACTGCAGTATATTCATACGACACAGGGGCCACTGCAATATTCATACGACACAGGGGGCCACTGCAATATTCATACGACACAGGGGGCAACTGCAGTATTCATACGACACAGGGGGCCACTGCAATATTCATACAACACAGGGGGACACTGCAATATTCATACAACACAGGGGGCCATTGCGATATTCATACAACACAGGGAGCCACTGCAGTTTTCATACGACACAGGGGGCCACTGCAATATTCATACGACACAGGGGGCAACTGCAGTATTCATACGACACAGGGAGCCCCTGCAATATTCATACAACCCAGGGGGCCACTGCAATATTCATACAACACAAGCGGCCACTGCAATATTCATACAACACAGGGGGCCACTGCAGTATTCATGCGACACAGGGGGCCACTGCAATATTCACACGACACAGGGGGCCGCTGCAGTATTCATACGACACAGGGGGCCACTGCAGTATTCATACGACACAGGGGGCCACTGCAGTATTCATATGACACAGGGGGCCACTGCAATATTCATACAACCCAGGGGGCCACTGCAATATTCTTACAACACAGGCGGCCACTGCAATATTCATACAACACAGGGGGCCACTGCAGTATTCATATGACACAGGGGGCCACTGCAATATTCACACGACACAGGGGGCCACTGCAGTATTCATACGACACAGGGGGCCACTGCAGTATTCATACGACACAGGGGGCCACTGCAGTATTCATATGACACAGGAGGCCACTGCAGTTTTCATATGACACAGGGGGCCACTGCAGTATTCATACGACACAGGGGGCCACTGCAGTATTCATATGACACAGGGGGCCACTGCAATATTCATACAACCCAGGGGGCCACTGCAATATTCTTACAACACAGGCGGCCACTGCAATATTCATACAACACAGGGGGCCACTGCAGTATTCATATGACACAGGGGGCCACTGCAATATTCACACGACACAGGGGGCCACTGCAGTATTCATACAACACAGGGGGCCACTGCAGTATTCATACGACACAGGGGGACACTGCAGTATTCATATGACACAGGAGGCCACTGCAGTTTTCATATGACACAGGGGGACGGTCTCTGCCTATTTGCCCCAAGAATTAACATGCTCATTGACTGGATGTTTTTCAATCCAGTTTAAACAGAATTATTATTTTTAACTAACAATAATTTATGTAAATTTTATCCTGGCTGGTGCCTCAAGAACACGTCTGCCGGCCTTCTCCTCGCCCAAGTTCCTGTGTGGAGCTGTGCAGTCTCTGCAGTGTGCCAAAGCTTCCTCATGCTGGGGCATGCTATTATGCTGTAGCTGTTGCTCCCCTACAAGAGTACTACAACAGTTCAGTGGGAAGGCTTGAATGCAGGGAGTGGGTGCACATGTATGGTTACATGCAGGGAGTGGGTGCATATGCATGGTTACATGCAGGGAGTGTGTGCACATGCATGGTTACATGCCGGTAGTGGGTGCACATGCATGGTTACATTCAGGGAGTGGGTGCACATGCATGGTTACATGCAGGGAGTGGGTGCACATGCATGGTTACATGCAGGGAGTGGGTGCATATGCATGGTTACATGCAGGGAGTGTGTGCACATGCATGGTTACATGCCGGTAGTGGATGCACATGCATGGTTACATTCAGGGAGTGGGTGCACATGCATGGTTACATGCAGGGAGTGGGTGCACATGCATGGTTACATGCAGGGAGGGAGGTGCACATGCATGGTTACATGCAGGGAGTGGGTGCACATGCATGGTTACATGTAGGGAGTGGGTGCACATGCCTGGTTACAGGGAGTGGGTGCACATGCATGGTTACATGCAGGGAGTGGGTGCACATGCATGGTTACATTCAGGGAGTGGGTGCACATGCATGGTTACATGCAGTGAGTGGATGCACATGCATGGTTACATGCAGGGAGTGGGTGCACATGCATGGTTACATGCAGGGAGTGGGTGCACATGCATGGTTACATGCAGGGAGTGGGTGCACATGCATGGTTACATGCAGTGAGTGGGTGCACATGCATGGTTACATGCAGGGAGTGGTTGCACATGCATGGTTACATGCAGGGATGGAGGTGCACATGCATGGTTACATGCAGGGAGTGGGTGCACATGCATGGTTACAGGGAAGAGGTGCACATGCATGGTTACATGCAGGGAGTGGGTGAGCATGCATGGTTACATGCAGGGAGTGTGTGCACATGCATGGTTACATGCAGGGAGTGGTTTCACATGCATGGTTACATGCAGGGAGTGGGTGAACTTGCATGGTTACATGCAGGGATTGGGTGCACATGCCTGGTTACATGCAGGGAGTTGGTGTACATGCATGGTTACATGCATGGAGTGTGTGCATATGCATGGTTACATGCAGGGAGTGGGTGCACATGTCTGGTTAAATGCAGGGAGTGGGTGCACATGCATGGTTACATGCAGGGAGTTGGTGTACATGCATGGTTACATGCAGGGAGTGGGTGCATATGCATGGTTACATGCAGGGAGTGGGTGCACATGCCTGGTTACATATGTGTGTGCATATGCATGGTTGACACTATTCCCCTAGCCTGGGGACTGGTGGGAGTGCTCAAGGACTACTGTAGTAGTGCAGTGTGTTTATAATTATTGGATAAGCATTAAGTTGACAGCAACACAGCTACAACAGTTACAGTCCGCCACAATGAAAGTCCACCACAATGAAGGGAAGGGCATTTGTTCACTGATAGTGAATTATTAATTACAAATTACCTTCAACATGAATGCGGGGAAATACCGTTAGAGAGCATATTGCATGTAGTATTGGTATATGAATGAGGACACTGGCATAGATCAGGCACGTGATCAGACACTTTCACATCATCCAATCAATACTGGCATAACCCCCCCCCCCCCCAGTTAAATAAAACCCTGCCTATTATAATTAGTCTGGAATTGGTGCACTGCCAGTCTATCCACACTTATGATAGTTAACCAATAATGCATTCTGTCTATTAGCTAAACATGGCCGCCCTGTCTCCTCCTCCACCAACTACAGTGGCCCCCTGTGTCGTATGAATACTGAAGTGGCCCCCTGTGTCATATGAATATTGCAGTGGCCCCCTGTGTTTTATGAATATTGCAGTGGCCCCCTGTGTTGTATGAATATTGCAGTGGCCCCCTGTGTCGTATGAATACTGCAGTTGCCCCCTGTGTGGTATGAATATTGCAGTGGCCTCCTGTGTCGTATGAATACTGCAGTGGCCGCCTGTGTCGTATGAATACTGCAGTGGCCCCCTGTGTTGTATGAATATTGCAGTAGCCCCCTGTGTTGTATGAATATTGCAGTGGCCCCCTTGTCGTATGTATACTGCAGTGGCCCCCTGTGTCATATGAATACTGCAGTGGCCCCCTGTGTCGTATGAATATTGCAGTGGGCCCCTGTGTCGTATGAATACTGCAGTGGCCCCCTGTGTCGTATGGATACTGCAGTGGCCCCCTGTGTCGTATGAATATACTGCAGTGGCCCCCTGTGTCGTGTGATTATTGCAGTGGCCCCCTGTGTCATATGAATACTGCAGTGGCCCCCTGAGCTGTATGAATATTGCAGTGGCCGCCTGTGTTGTATGAATATTGCAGTGGCCCCCTGTGTTGTATGAATATTGCAGTGGCCCCATGTGTCGTATGAATACTGCAGTTGCCCCCTGTGTCGTATGAATATTGCAGTGGCCCCCTGTGTCGTATAAATACTGCAGTGGCCCCCTGTATCGTATGAATACTGCAGTGGCCCCCTGTGTTGTATGAATATTGCAATGGCCCCCTGTGCTGTATGAATATTGCAGTGGCCCCCTGTGTTGTATGAATATTGCAGTGGCCCACTGTGTCGTATGAATACTGCAGTGGCCCCCTGTGTTATTGTATGAATATTGCATTGGCCCCCTGTGTTGTATGAATATTGCAGTGACCCCCTGTGTTGTATGAATATTGCAGTGGCCCCCTGTGTTTTATGAATATTGCAGTGGCCCCCTGTGTCGTATGAATATTGCAGTGGCCCTGTGTGTCGTATGAAGCTCAGCTCTACCCAGGGGCAAGTGGTCACTGGGTCTGTCACCCTCGGCCTAGCATTAGGCAGGGCTCCCCCTAGCAACCTCCCAGATAAGTGCACATGCACATCCTCATAGTTGTAACACACACACGTTGCCATAAACTGAACCTGTACCCACTCACCGTGGTCTCTCCTGGAGGCAGCAGAGGTGAGCTTCTGGGTCGAGTCTATTGTGGCAGCAGGTGTGGCAACAGCTGGCCCCCATGCCTCCTTGTGGGTGCTGGAGGAGGGACGAGGAGGGAGGTGACCGCTCATAGCCGGGGTGGAAGCATAGGGGGCAGCAAACCTGGTGCAGGCAGGTCACACTTCCTGTTAGGTAAGGGGTCAACAAAGATATACACAAAGGGGGTGCTCACATACACTCACACACCACATACACACACACACACTATGAACCAAAGCTGTACATGTATGTGGCTATTAGCTAAGGCCCTCTTATATTACCAACGATCTGCCTGGACCTTCTTATCACTTCGAGCATGTTTAAGGTTCAAAGGTTAATGATATGCAGGGGATGTTATAAAAAATTGACAGGGGTCAAGGTTCATTACCCTGTTGATATTCCTGTGGGAACCATCCTGGTACAGTATATATCAGTCTGGTTATATGAGGGGGTAAGGTTCACTTGATGGGAGTGAGGTCATGATGAGGGGAGTTTGTGATGGTCTCTATGATGGGAGTGAGGTCATACTGATCTAGGATAAAGAGCAAAGCAAATATCTAACTATTTATCACATCTGCTCATTCATGGCAACAGATTTGAAGCTCATTCTGACCTACTCACTTCACCAGCATGCTCTAGCTACTCACCTCACCAGCATGCTCTAGCTATACTTCACCAGCATGCTCTAGCTATACTTCACCAGCATGCTCTAGCTACTCACTTCACCAGCATGCTCTAGCTATACTTCACCAGCATGCTCTATAGTCAGGCAGCAGGAGGGCCAAATTTGGCTGAACCTTGCAATAGGGTACAACCAAAATGTTTTTACAGTTTATAGACCTTTAAGGTGTACTGAATCAGAAAATGCATGATGACACCCTGTCATCATTGAGCATTTTCCCCTACAGCTCTTTAAAGGGAAGGCTTTACCCGAATAATATTACTAGGTTCGTAAATGGGTGTGGTCTACTTTAAACTTCCATAACATCCACATGCTTCATAGAAAATACTTAATATTGTATTTAAAATGTTTCCCTTGCTTTATGCTCTCTTTTGACACTAAAATTATAGGTATAGGCATAACCATGTCAGAGTTACAGGCACCCAAAGTCCACCCAAAATTCAAAATTCAAGCTATTTGATATTCATGTAAACTACATACATCAGATACATAATAATTATATCTGAAGTTTTAATAAGCATTCCGGAGGAACCCTACCTGAGGTTTCTAAATCTATCCACTCTAAGGTTGTCACCATGGAGTCTATGAAGAAGGGAACAAAGATAGGGGACCAAACTATCTATGACATGGAATTATTATATGGGAGATTGCTAGTTATATCACAAATGAGAGACATTACCCTGGAGAGTATCCTGAGCTATGAGCTTGCACCAGTTCCACCTGCCATCTTTGATGACTATGGGTATCTCAGGAAGAGCAGCAAATCCCAGTTGCTGCATAAACTTGCAGTATGGTGCAAGGACATCAGTGAGCCAGATGTGAATGTAGTGGATGGGAATGAAATGTTGTTCCAAATTACTTGGCCCAAAGTAGGAACAGTCAAGAATCTCCAGAAGAACTTCTTTAGAGCAGTGGAAAGGAGCCATGATGTAATATTAGTCTTTGTCAGATATGTGGAGGGATCTATCAAATTGCATGAGTGTATGAGGAGAACAGGAGCGACTGTTTGCCCATCACTGACACTCACATTGGAGACAGCTCTACCTGCTAGGGACTCAATCATGAAAAGTGCCCACAACTAGAAGGAGTTGATAAAGTTGTTCTGTACTGAAAATGAATGCCCCAATGTCAACATGGTGGGAGAAATCAACCCAGTGTCCCTACATGAGGAAGCTGACTGCAACAACATCGGCTATGTGAAGTTCCTCATCACTAGCCTAAAGAGGACACATGTGCAAGTAGTGTCAGATGACACAGATATATTTATATTATTGTTGTTCTTCTGTTGGAAGTGGCAAGCCACTGCACAAATAACCATGAAAAAATCAAATGGCAAAGTGATCGACATCAATGCAACTGCAAAGCAGCTTGGCAACAAGTGCTGTCAGCCATACATGCCCTCACGGGATGCGATACTGTGAGTTATTTGTTTTGCAAAGGTAAAGTATCTGCTGTGTCGATCATGATGAAGCATGAGCTTCAACTGGTGGTCCTTGGGGAACAGAATTCAAATATTTCTGATGCCATAAAAGCTGGGTGCAGGTTTGTTAGTCTCCTCTACAAGGATAAGCAACATGAAAATTCAATGAACAAGCTGCGTCATACCATTTTCATCAGTAGGAAAGATACACCAAAGATCAAGTGCCTACCACCTACTGATCCAGCATTGCATGAACATATCCCACCTGCAAGTTATGCTATGGAAAGCAGCTGACCAGATGCTGCCACCTGATGTGAATATCTGTGAATTTGGATGGGATATTGTACAAGGTATTCCCTCCCCCCCATCTACTGGTGTTTCCAAGGTTGCCCCACCAGAGCTTATGAAAGTTGTAGCCTGTGGCTGTGTTGCCAAAAATGCCTGCTCCAGGAATAGCTGCTCATGTAAGAAAGCAAGTCTGTCCTGCAAATCATTCTGTAAGTGTATGGACCAGGACAGTTGCAACAATCCATATATACTAAACATGATAGGAGTGATCTGATGGAGGAATTGATGAAACTGAACAATAAAAGTTGACCTTAATGTTTTATTTTAATCATGATTTGTTTACTAACCACAGAGGTTAATTAAGGTATATGTCTCTTTCACATAAATGAATTTGAAATTGGAAGATTTTTTTTTAATAGCTACATTCGCTTGATCAACCTGATGTAACTAATGTGGGGGATACAATATAGAGGCTACAAATAGCCAATTGATGCAATTTTTTTATTCCTGCATGGTAAAATATTATGGTGTGTTTAGCAATGTTACAAAGACCAATTATTAAAAATAGCCATTAAAAAATTTACTCAATGATGACAAAGTGTCATCATGCAGTTTTATAATAAGGATCCCCTATAATTATGTCCTTTTCTGGTAATTTCACAGCAATTTCTCTAAGACCAAGTTATGATTTCTCAACCTTTCTCCTTCATCTAACTCCATTAAATCATCAGCTACCAGCGTGATGAGCAATGGTAAACTGTTGTACGCCTAAAGTTGAATGCTTTTTTAAATTATACTTCCTGTTTATTATAATGATATTCACGACAATGTGGTTTGTTGCTAAGCAGCTAAATTTTTGTCATAATGTTCCTCAACTCATCAGCTATCATCTCAAATATGGTCACTGTATATTTTTCTTCATCTCTTCCTATATAAAAATAATGTGAAAATCATACATAAAAACAAATAAACCTTTATAAAGTTGCTGGTAGGAGGATTAAAATGGCTGTAACCGAAACTTATTTCTGGCCAAGACGCGCTTTGCTCTTGCCAGATCCAAGTTCCCAGTCCGACGCCTGAACCTCTTCTAATCTCCCTGGCTAGAACCTCTCTTCAGACCAAACAACAAACACAGCACCCTTTGCTGTGTCACTGATTAGCAAGGGTCTAGTGCTAATATTATATCCCAAGGATAACGAATCAATCAAGTGCTCTTACACAATAACAATACATACTCAATAAAGACAACTCTCACTTTTTAACGCCCTCTCTCAATAGTATACAAAGTTCAATCCTTTTATAATTACGAGCTACTTGTTTAGTTTGACGTCACTTGTCTCCAAGGTGACTTCGTGGCAACCTATCAGGAGCTCGCTCCCGAATCCACGCAAGAGTTTCGTCATCTGTGTTTTCCTCCTGAGGTTGAACTCGCGATCATTGATATCTTCCCACGTTCTCTGCATTGGTGTGGTTTGCCACGTTCTCTGTATCCGTGTGGTTTGCCACGTTCTCTGCATTGGTGTGGTTTGCCACGTTCTCCCCATTTGTTTTGTGGTTTGCAGGAGCCAGGAAACTACCTGTCAGAGGTTTCACTGACTCAACTCATCAGCTAACATCTCATATATGTTCACTGTATATTTTTCTTCATCCCTCTTCCTATATAAAAATAATGTGAAAATCATACATAAAAACAAATAAACCTTTATAAAGTTGCTGGTAGGAGGGCCATTAAAAAAATTGCTCAATGATGACAAAGTGTCATCATACAGTTTCGTACTGAGGACACCCTATATAACTAAAAACAGTAAGAACATTTTGGTTGTACCCAATGGCAAGGTCCAACCCCCTGACTGCCGGCTAGCTATACTTCACCAGCATGCTCTAGCTACTCACCTCACCAGCATGCTCTAGCTATACTTCACCAGCATGCTCTAGCTATACTTCACCAGCATGCTCTAGCTATACTTCACCAGCATGCTCTAGCTACTCACTTCACCAGCATGCTCTAGCTATACTTCACCAGCATGCTCTAGCTACTCATTTCACCAGCATGCTCTAGCTACTCACCTCACCAGCATGCTCTAGCTATACTTCACCAGCATGCTCTAGCTACTCACTTCACCAGCATGCTCTAGCTATTCACTTCACCAGCATGCTCTAGCTATACTTCACCAGCATGCTCTAGCTATACTTCACCAGCATGCTCTAACTATACTTCACCAGCATGCTCTAGCTATACTTCACCAGCATGCTCTAGCTATACTTCACCAGCATGCTCTACATGTAGCTATTCACCTCACCAGCATGCTCTAGCTACTCACTTGACCAGCATGCTCTAGCTACTCACTTGACCAGCATGCTCTAGCTACTCACTTCACCAGCATGCTCTAGCTATACTTCACCAGCATGCTCTAGCTATACTTCACCAGCATGCTCTAGCTACTCACTTCACCAGCATGCTCCAGCTACTCACCTCACCAGCATGCTCTAGCTATACTTCACCAGCATGCTCTAGCTATACTTCACCAGCATACTCTAGCTATACTTCACCAGCATGCTCGAGCTACTCACTTGACCAGCATACTCTAGCTACTCACTTCACCAGCATGCTCTAGCTATACTTCACCAGCATGCTCTAGCTATACTTCACCAGCATGCTCTAGCTATACTTCACCAGCATGCTCTAACTATACTTCACCAGCATGCTCTAGCTATACTTCACCAGCATGCTCTAGCTATACTTCACCAGCATGCTCTACATGTAGCTATTCACCTCACCAGCATGCTCTAGCTACTCACTTGACCAGCATGCTCTAGCTACTCACTTGACCAGCATGCTCTAGCTACTCACTTCACCAGCATGCTCTAGCTATACTTCACCAGCATGCTCTAGCTATACTTCACCAGCATGCTCTAGCTACTCACTTCACCAGCATGCTCCAGCTACTCACCTCACCAGCATGCTCTAGCTATACTTCACCAGCATGCTCTAGCTATACTTCACCAGCATGCTCTAGCTATACTTCACCAGCATGCTCGAGCTACTCACTTGACCAGCATACTCTAGCTACTCACTTCACCAGCATGCTCTAGCTATACTTCACCAGCATGCTCTAGCTATACTTCACCAGCATGCTCTACATGTAGCTATTCACCTCACCAGCATGCTCTAGCTACTCACTTGACAAGCATGCTCTAGCTACTCACTTGACCAGCATGCTCTAGCTACTCACTTCACCAGCATGCTCTAGCTACTCACTTCACCAGCATGCTCTAGCTATACTTCACCAGCATGCTCTAGCTATACTTCACCAGCATGCTCCAGCTACTCACCTCACCAGCATGCTCTAGCTATACTTCACCAGCATGCTCTAGCTATACTTCACCAGCATGCTCTAGCTATACTTCACCAGCATGCATGCTCTAGCTACTCACTTCACCAGCATGCTCTAGCTATACTTCACCAGCATGCTCTAGCTACTCACTTCACCAGCATGCTCTAACTATACTTCACCAGCATGCTCTAGCTATACTTCACCAGCATGCTCTAGCTACTCACTGCACCAGCATGCTCTAGCTATACTTCACCAGCATACTCTAGCTACTCACTTCACCAGCATGCTCTAGCTACTCACTTCTGGAACATATCAGGGTGAGCATGCAGCCCTCACCTCAACCTTACAATACATGTAGTTCAGAATCTATAAGATATAGTAGGTAAGGTACTTCTTCTCTCCAACACAATGATACTATGTAGCAATAAGCTTCAGTTATTTAGGATTAGTGCAACTGCTAGAACAATACAATAGTGGGATTATGGCACAGCTAGAACAATACAATAGTAGGATTAGGACAACAGCTAGAACAATACAATAGTGTGATTAAGACAACAGCTAGAACAATACTATAGTAGGATTAGGACAACAGCTAGAACAATACAATAGTGGGATTAGGACAACAGCTAGAACAATACTATAGTAGGATTAGGACAACAGCTAGAACAATACAATAGTGGGATTAGGACAACAGCTAGAACAATACAATAGTGGGATTAGGACAACAGCTACAACAATACAATAGTAGGATTAGGACAACAGCTAGAACAATACAATAGTGGGATTAGGACAACAGCTAGAACAATACTATAGTAGGATTAGGACAACAGCTAGAACAATACAATAGTGGGATTAGGACAACAGCTAGAACAATACAAAAGTAGGATTAGGACAACAGCTAGAACAATACAATAGTGGGGTTAGGTCAACAACTAGAACAATACAATAGTAGGATTAGGACAACAGCTAGAACAACACAATAGTAGGATTAGGACAACAGCTAGAACAATACAATAGTAGGATTAGGTCAACAGCTAGAACAATACAATAGTAGGATTAGGACAACAGCTAGAACAATACAATTGTAGGATTAGGACAACATCTAGAACAATACAATAGTAGGATTAGGACAACAGCTAGAACAATACAATAGTAGGATTAGGACAACAGCTAGAACAATACAATTGTAGGATTAGGACAACATCTAGAACAATACAATAGTAGGATTAGGACAACAGCTAGAACAATACAATTGTAGGATTAGGACAACATCTAGAACAATACAATAGTAGGATTAGGACAACAGCTAGAACAATACAATAGTAGGATTAGGACAACAGCTAGAACAATACAATAGTAGGATTAGGACAACAACTAGAACAATACAATAGTAGGATTAGGACAACAGCTAGAACAATACTATAGTAGGATTAGGACAACAGCTAGAACAATACAATAGTAGGATTAGGACAACAGCTAGAACAATACAATAGTAGGATTAGGTCAACAACTAGAACAATACAATAGTAGGATTAGGGCACAGCTAGAACAATACAATAGTAGGATTAGGGGGTTGCCCTTTCTACTTCACTCACCACTTAATGAGACATTACTACTAGCACTGCTACCCCCCCCCCTTCCCCCCCACACACACACTCACACACACACTCACACATAGTTGTGTGTAGGAGTTGTTGGTGTGCCTGCTGCTGGTCATCATGAAGAAGAAGAAGCAGAGGAGAGAAGGACGCTCACGCAGAGAGTCCACCTATAACAACATACCATCACCATGACGACGTACACCATCAGCAAGTCCATCTTGCACACCATCACAACTCACAGCATCACATCATGCACTTATACACCATCACATACAATCACCACTTACAAACCATCACATTCACACACTATCACATCTCACACACCCTCACCATGGATTCATACAGGATTTACAGTTTGGGGGGGAAACTCAAAACGTTTGGCATTTACGTGATGGGCGTGCGTAAGCAAGCCCTCAAGTAGAGGGGTCTGGGGTATGCCTCCAGAATTTGTTTTGCTAAATCGATGCTCTCAGATTGATTCCGAGACATTTTGAGGGTACGTTCCTATAGTTAAAGTACTAGCACAGTACATTCTAGATTATGACACATTGCATCTTGCCACAGAATAGTGGTGTGGCAAGATGCAATTGTGTCATAACTAGAATGTTCTGTCCATTGCTATTATTCTGTGGTTAGCTTTCCTAATTGTAGTCTACACTACAATTACGAAAGCTATCCACAGAATAATAGCACATGGACAGAAGATTCTAGATTAACACATGATTGAACTGTGACACAGAATATTGAGCAAATGCTTCAGTTAGTCAACTAAATACGACATAGAAAAATACAAACCTACACAAATGGACTTCAGGAACTTTTTTACCAGAAAGCGAGTGCGTGCTGGGTCTAGTAGAGATTCTGGGATGATGAAGATGTAGTCCCAACTACGTCCACTAGTGATGCCTTGACTTCCCCAATTCCGAAGCATCAGTAGGTAGATCAGTGTGTTCCAAAGCGCAGAAGAGGAAACTCTACAAAACCAGGCTCAGCTACAAGAAGGAGTGGGAGCAGAAATATCCTTGGGTGTACTGCGATGATCCTAAGCAGGGCATGTTCTGCAAGCTCTGCCAGAATCGAGGAAATGCACCTTCTACAGCCAGGTGTGCATGGATCACTCGGGGTATTCAGGATTGGAATCACACTACTGAACAACTCAAGGAACACAGCCAGTCAAAATGGCACAGAGATGCTGTTATCCATGCTTGAATGGCAGAACAAGGAAAGGAGCAGAGTGTCCTACAACTGCAATGTTCAGCAGCTGCTAAGGAGGCTGAAGAAAGGAGAGCAAAGAACAGAAACATAGTGCTTAAGCTTTTGAGATCGATATATTTTCTTGCCAAAAATCCCCTGTCCCTTACTACCACATTCGATCCCCTGGTCCAGTTGAATGGAGATAAACTTCTCCAGCAACATGTCAAAGAGGGGCCACAAAATGCTCAGTTCACATACAAATTTTCTGTAGTGATGCTTTTAGAGGCCATCAATAGCAGGCTAGATAGGAAGCTAATTATGAGCTTAAAATCAAGCCCATACTTCTCTGTGTTAGCTGATGAGTGTGTAGATATTAGTACTACAGAAGAGCTGCCCATCTGTTGTCGGTGGATTGTAAATGGAAAAACGGAGGAGCACATCCTTAAAGTGCTCCACATATGTGCCCAAGATGCTGCTACCATTTCAGATGCATTCAGCTCCTTCCTTGAGTCGAAGAACCTGGACTATCGTAAACTAATAGGCCAAGGTTATGATGGAGCAGCCGCCTTTGCCGGAGAACGTAATGGAGTTCAAAAAAGGATGCGAACTCTAGCTGCATATTCCTTTTACATCCACTGTGCCTGCCACAGGCTTCAACTAGCAAGCATGTAAGCTGCTAACAGTGTTCCAGAGGTCAAGAAGATGTTTGGAACTATGGGAAATATATTGAAACTCTTCTTCTACTCACCCAAGAAAGCAGAATCTCTCAAAGCAGTCCAGTCTGTCAAGCTACCTGAGCTTAAAATTGTGAAGCCTAGTGATGCCAGATGGCTCTCACACGAATGCTGTGTACAGGCTATTTACTGAGAGCTTCCTGCTGTTATCATCACCCTACAACAGCTGTATCAGACATCAGGTGATGCTGAAGCATACGGTATTGGTGCTATCCTTGCTACTTACACTGGAGTTGCTAGTATCGTGTTCCTGTCAGAAGTTCTGGATATCCTGACAAGGATGAATGTTTCGTTCAAAGAAAGCTACTTGATTTGAGCAGGTTACCGGTACTTCTGAAAATCACGACGGATCAACTCAAGCATCTAAAGGATGAAAGAAGTAGTGGTTGGGTTCAGTCGAGTCTGAAATATCTTTGTTGAAGGAAAAACACGATATAACACTCGGCACACATGGATCTGCACGAAGCCGTTGGTCTTCTACCACAACCACAGCCGAGTATCGAACTCTAGCTGCAATTCCATACGTCGATTCCCTTCTTCTAAATATTGAGAGTCGATTTACTGATAAAGCTGTGAAGATTGTTACTGCCATGTCCATATTCAGCCCCTCCCTACTACCCGCTGAAGCATCCTTACCATCATACGGCAGCGAGCAAATCAAGATTCTTGCCGAGTTCTATGGAAAAGTAGCAGAGGTTGAGTATGAGGGGACGACTAACACCTCACCTCCATTGCTTGATGGCTATGAGCTTCTTTCAGTGGGACTTTAATGACATTCTCGAAATTTTTAAACAGAAAAACAGATGCATACTACTGAACTCACGGTATTGTGATTTTCACCATACATTATTGTATATCTTCACTTATATATAATAAATTGTTCATGATTTTATTACTGTTGATCATCTTTGAATTTGCTATTACTTCTATGTTCCCTTCTCTGTACTGCTATTTTCCCCCCGTTACTGTAATGTATTACATAAGAAATTTCATTAATATAAATTTTTATTGTGAAAATTCTTGGGTGGGGGGGGGGGGGGGATTGTTGTTGTTGTTGTGTTTTTTTAGGGGGTGGATATCCCAGGGCTTCCCCCCCACCCCCTGTATGAATCTCTGCCTATCTGCCTAACACTAGTCATTGTCCAAGCCCTAACACTAGTCATTTTCCAAGCCCTAACACTAGTAATGGTCCAAGCCCTAACCCTAGTCATTGTCCAAGCCCTAACCCTAGTCATTGTCCAAGTACTAACCCTAGTCATTGTCCAAGCACTAACCCTAGCCATTGTCCAAGTAGTAACCCTAGTCATTGTCCAAGTACCCTAGTCATTGTCGAAGCCAACCTTGTCATTGTCCAAGCCCTAACCCTAGTCATTTTCCAAGCCCTAACCCTAGTTATGGTCCAAGCCCTAACCCTAGTCATTGTCCAAGCCCTAACCCTAGTTATTGTCCAAGTACTAACCCTAGTCATTGTCCAAGCCCTAACCCTAGTTATTGTCTAAGCCCTAACACTAGTCATTGTCCAAGCACTAACCCTAGTCATTGTCCAATCCCTAACCCTAGTAATGGTCCAAGCCCTAACCCTAGTCATTGTCCAAGCCCTAACCCTAGACATTGTCCAAGCCCTAACCCTAGTCATTGTCCAAGCCCTAACCCTAGTCATTGTCCAAGCCCTAACCCTAGTAATGGTCCAAGCCCTAAGCCTAGTCATTGTCCAAGCCCTAACGCTAGTCATTGTCCAAGTATTAACCCTAATCATTGTCCAAGCACTAACACTAATCATTGTCCAAGTACTAACCCTAGTCATTGTCCAAGCCCTAACCCTAGTAATGGTCCAAGCCCTAACCCTAGTCATTGTCCTAGCCCTAGCACTAGTCATTGTCTAAGTACTAACCCTAGTCCTAATCCTAGTCATTGTCCAAGCCCTAATCCTAGTCATTGTCCAAGCCCTAACCCTAGTCATTGTCCAAGCCCTAACACTAGTCATTGTCCAAGCCCTGACCCTAGTCATTGTCCAAGCCCTAACCGTAGTCATTGTCCAAGCCCTAACCCTAGTAATGGTCCAAGCCCTAACCCTAGTAATGGTCCAAGCCCTAACCCTAGTCATTGTCCAAGCCCTAACCCTAGTCATTATCGAAGCCCTAACCCTAGTCATTGTCCAAGCCCTAACCCTAGTCATTGTCCAAGCCCTAACCCTAGTGATTGTCCAAGCCCTAACCCTAGTCATTGTCCAAGTATAAACCCTAGTCATTCTCCAAGCCCTAACCCTAGTCATTGTCCAAGTACTAACCCTAGTCATTGTCCAAGCCCTAACCCTAGTCATTGTCCAAGCCTAAGCCTAGGCATTGTCCAAGCCCTAACCCTAGTCATTGTCCAACCTCTAACCCTAGTCATTATCCAAGCCCTAACCCTAGTAATGGTCCAAGCCCTAACCCTAGTCATTGTCCAAGCCCTAACCCTGGTCATTGTCCAAGCCCTAACCCTAATCCTTTTCCAAGCCCTAACCCTAGTCATTGTCCAACCTCTAACCCTAGTCATTATCCAAACCCTAACCCTAGTAATGGTCCAAGCCCTAACAGTAGTCATTATTCAAGTCCTAACCCTAGTCATTGTCCAAGCACTAACCCTAGTCATTGTCCAAGTGCTAACCCTAGTAATGGTCTAAGCCCTAACCCTATTCATTGTCCAAGCCCTAACCCTAGTCATTGTCCAAGCCCTAACCCTAGTCATTGTCCAAGCCCTAACCCTAGTAATGGTCCAAGCCAAAACCCTAGTCATTGTCCAAGCCATAACCCTAGTCATTGTCCAAGCCCTAACCCTAGTCATTGTCCAAGTACTAACCCTAGTAATGGTCCAAGCCCTAACCCTATTCATTGTCCAAGCCCTAACCCTAGTCATTGTCCAAGCCCTAACCCTAGTCATTGTCCAAGCCCTAACCCTAGTAATGGTCCAAGCCAAAACCCTAGTCATTGTCCAAGCCATAACCCTAGTCATTGTCCAAGCCATAACCCTAGTCATTGTCCAAGCCCACCCTAGTCATTGTCCAAGCCCTAACCCTAGTCATTGTCCTAGCCCTAACCCTAGTCATTATCCAAGCCCTAACCCTAGTCATTGTCCAAGCCCTAATCCTAGTCATTGTCCAAGACCTAACCCTAGTCATTGTCCAAGTACTAACCCTAGTCATTGTCCAAGTACTAGTCATTGTCCAAGCCCACCCTAGTCATTGTCCAAGCCCTAACCCTAGTCATTGTCTAAGCCCTAACCCTAGTCATTGTCCAAGTCCTAACCCTAGTCATTGTCCAATCCCTAACCCTAGTAATGGTCCAAGCCCTAACCCTAGTCATTATCCAAGCCCTAACCCTAGTCATTGTCCAAGCCCTAACCCTAGTTATGGTCCAAGCCCTAACCCTAGTCATTGTCCAAGCCCTAACCCTAGTCATTGTCCAAGCCCACCCTAGTCATTGTCCAAGCCCTAACCCTAGTCATTGTCCAAGCCATAACCCTAGTCATTGTCCAAGCCCTAACCCTAGGCATTGTCCATGCCCTAACCCTAGACATTGTCCAAGCTCTAACCCTAGTCATTGTCCAAGCCCTGACCCTAGTAATGGTCCAAGCCCTAACCCTAGTCATTATCCAAGCCCTAATGCTAGTCATTGTCCAAGTACTAACCCTAGTCATTGTCCAAGCCCTAACCCTAGTCATTGTCCAAGTACTAACCCTACTCATTGTACAAGCCCAACCTAGTCATTGTCCAAGCCCTAATCCTAGTCATTGTCCAAGCCCACCCTACTAATTGTCCAAACCCTAACCCTATCATTGTCCACGTTACCCTAGTCATTATCCAAGCCCTAACCCTAGTCATTGTCCAAGTCCTAACCCTAGTTATTGTCCAAGTCCTAACCCTAGTTATTGTCCAAGTCCTAACCCTAGTCATTTTCCAAGCACTAACACTAGTCATTGTTCAAGCCCTTACCCGAGTAATTTTCCAAGCCTTAACACTAGTCATTGTCCAAGCCCTAACCCTAGCATTTTCCAAGCCCTAACCCTAGTTATTGTCCAAGTCCTAACCCTAGTTATTGTCCAAGTCCTAACCCTAGTTATTGTCCAAGCACTAACCCTAGTTATTGTCCAAGCCCTAACCCTAATCATTGTCCAAGTCCTAACCCTAGTCATTATCCTAGCCCTAACCCTAGTCATTGTCCAAGCCCTAACCCTTATCATTGTCCAAGCCCTAACCCTAGTCATTGTCCAAGTACTAACCCTAGTTATTGTCAAAGCCCTAACCTTAGTCATTGTCCAAGCACTAACCCTAGTCATTGTCCAAGCCCTAACCCTAGTCATTGTCCAAGCCCTATCCCTAGTCATTGTCCAAGCCCTAACCCTAGTCATTGTCCAAGCCCTAACCCTAGTCATTGTCCAAGTACTAACCCTAGTCATTGTCCAAGCCCTAACCCTAGTCATTGTCCAAGCCCTAACCCTAGTCATTGTCCAAGCCCTAACCCTAGTCATTGTCCAAGCCATAACCCTAGTCATTGTCCAAGCCCTAACCCTAGTCATTGTCCAAGTATACTAACCATAGTGTCCAAGCCCTAACGCTAATAATGGTCCAAGCCCTAACCGTAGTCATTGTCCAAGCCCTAACCCTAGTCATTGTCCAAGCCCTAACCCTAGTCATTGTCCAAGCCCACCCTAGTCATTGTCCAAGCCCTAACCCTAGTCATTGTCCTAGCCCTAACCCTAGTCATTATCCAAGCCCTACCCCTAGTCATTGTCCAAGCCCTAATCCTAGTCATTGTCCAAGCCCTAACCCTAGTAATGGTCCAAGCCCTAATCCTAGTCATTGTCCAGGCCCTAACCCTAGTCATTGTCAAAGCCCTAACCCTGGTCATTGTCCAAGCCCTAACCCTAGTCATTGTCCAAGCCCTAACCCTAGTCATTGTCCAAGTACTAACCCTAGTCATTGTCCAAGCCCTAACCCTAGTCATTGTCCAAGTACTAGTCATTGTCCAAGCCCACCCTAGTCATTGTCCAAGCCCTAACCCTAGTCATTGTCTAAGCCCTAACCCTAGTCATTGTCCAAGTCCTAACCCTAGTCATTGTCCAATCCCTAACCCTAGTAATGGTCCAAGCCCTAACCCTAGTCATTATCCAAGCCCTAACCCTAGTCATTGTCCAAGCCCTAACCCTAGTAATGGTGCAAGCCCTAACCCTAGTCATTGTCCAAGCCCTAACCCTAGTCATTGTCCAAGCCCTAACCCTAGTCATTGTCCAAGCCCTAACCCTAGTCATTGTCCAAGTACTAACCCGAGTCATTGTCCAAGCCCTAACCCTAGTAATGGTCCAAGCCCTAACCCTAATCATTATCCAAGCCCTAACCCTAATCATTATCCAAGCCCACCCTAGTCATTGTCCAAGCCCTAACCCTAGTCATTGTCCAAGCCATAACCCTAGTCATTGTCCAAGCCCTAACCCTAGGCATTGTCCATGCCCTAACCCTAGACATTGTCCAAGCTCTAACCCTAGTCATTGTCCAAGCCCTAACCCTAGTAATGGTCCAAGCCCTAACCCTAGTCATTGTCCAAGCCCTAACCCTAGTCATTGTCCAAGCCCTAACCCTAATCATTTTCCAAGCCCTAACCCTAGTCATTATCCAAGCCCTAACGCTAGTCATTGTCCAAGTACTAACCCTAGTCATTGTCCAAGTACTAACCCTACTCATTGTCCAAGCCCAACCTAGTCATTGTCCAAGCCCTAATCCTAGTCATTGTCCAAGCCCACCCTACTAATTGTCCAAACCCTAACCCTATCATTGTCCAAGTTACCCTAGTCATTATCCAAGCCCTAACCCTAGTCATTGTCCAAGTCCTAACCCTAGTTATTGTCCAAGCCCTAACCCTAGTTATTGTCCAAGTCCTAACCCTAGTTATTGTCCAAGCCCTAACCTTAGTCATTGTCCAAGCACTAACCCTAGTTATTGTCCAAGCCCTAACCCTAATCATTGTCCAAGTCCTAACCCTAGTTATTGTCCAAGTCCTAACCCTAGTTATTGTCCAAGCCCTAACCCTTATCATTGTCCAAGTACTAACCCTAGTCATTGTCAAAGCCCTAACCCTAGTAATGGTCCAAGCCCTAACCCTAGTCATTGTCCAAGCACTAACCCTCAATGTCTAAGTGTACTAACCCTAGTCATTGTCCAAATACTAACCCTACTCATTGTCCAAGCCCAACCTAGTCATTGTCCAAGCCCTAATCCTAGTCATTGTCCAAGCACACCCTAGTCATTGTCCAAACCCTAAACCTAGTCATTGTCCAAGCCCTAACCCTAGTCTTTGTCCAAGCCCTAACCCTATCATTGTCCAAGTCACCCTAGTCATTATCCAAGCCCTAACCCTAGTCATTGTCCAAGCCCTATTCCTATTCATTGTCCAAGCCCTAACCCTAGTCATTGTCCAAGCCCTAACCCTAGTCATTGTCCAAGCCCTAACCCTAGTCATTGTCCAAGCCCTAACCCTAGTAATGGTCCAAGCCAAAACCCTAGTCATTGTCCAAGCCATAACCCTAGTCATTGTCCAAGCCCTAACCCTAGTCATTGTCCAAGACCACCCTAGTCATTGTCCAAGCCCTAACCCTAGTCATTGTCCTAGCCCTAACCCTAGTCATTATCCAAGCCCTAACCCTAGTCATTGTCCAAGCCCTAATCCTAGTCATTGTCCAAGACCTAACCCTAGTCATTGTCCAAGTACTAACCCTAGTCATTGTCCAAGTACTAGTCATTGTCCAAGCCCACCCTAGTCATTGTCCAAGCCCTAACCCTAGTCATTGTCTAAGCCCTAACCCTAGTCATTGTCCAAGTCCTAACCCTAGTCATTGTCCAATCCCTAACCCTAGTAATGGTCCAAGCCCTAACCCTAGTCATTATCCAAGCCCTAACCCTAGTCATTGTCCAAGCCCTAACCCTAGTAATGGTCCAAGCCCTAACCCTAGTCATTGTCCAAGCCCTAACCCTAGTCATTGTCCAAGCCCACCCTAGTCATTGTCCAAGCCCTAACCCTAGTCATTGTCCAAGCCATAACCCTAGTCATTGTCCAAGCCCTAACCCTAGGCATTGTCCATGCCCTAACCCTAGACATTGTCCAAGCTCTAACCCTAGTCATTGTCCAAGCCCTGACCCTAGTAATGGTCCAAGCCCTAACCCTAGTCATTATCCAAGCCCTAACGCTAGTCATTGTCCAAGTACTAACCCTAGTCATTGTCCAAGCCCTAACCCTAGTCATTGTCCAAGTACTAACCCTACTCATTGTCCAAGCCCAACCTAGTCATTGTCCAAGCCCTAATCCTAGTCATTGTCCAAGCCCACCCTACTAATTGTCCAAACCCTAACCCTATCATTGTCCAAGTTACCCTAGTCATTATCCAAGCCCTAACCCTAGTCATTGTCCAAGTCCTAACCCTAGTTATTGTCCAAGTCCTAACCCTAGTTATTGTCCAAGTCCTAACCCTAGTCATTTTCCAAGCACTAACACTAGTCATTGTTCAAGCCCTTACCCGAGTAATTTTCCAAGCCTTAACACTAGTCATTGTCCAAGCCCTAACCCTAGTCATTTTCCAAGCCCTAACCCTAGTTATTGTCCAAGTCCTAACCCTAGTTATTGTCCAAGTCCTAACCCTAGTTATTGTCCAAGCACTAACCCTAGTTATTGTCCAAGCCCTAACCCTAATCATTGTCCAAGTCCTAACCCTAGTCATTATCCTAGCCCTAACCCTAGTCATTGTCCAAGTCCTAACCCTTATCATTGTCCAAGCCCTAACCCTAGTCATTGTCCAAGTACTAACCCTAGTTATTGTCAAAGCCCTAACCTTAGTCATTGTCCAAGCACTAACCCTAGTCATTGTCCAAGCCCTAACCCTAGTCATTGTCCAAGCCCTATCCCTAGTCATTGTCCAAGCCCTAACCCTAGTCATTGTCCAAGCCCTAACCCTAGTCATTGTCCAAGTACTAACCCTAGTCATTGTCCAAGCCCTAACCCTAGTCATTGTCCAAGCCCTAACCCTAGTCATTGTCCAAGCCCTAACCCTAGTCATTGTCCAAGCCATAACCCTAGTCATTGTCCAAGCCCTAACCCTAGTCATTGTCCAAGTATACTAACCATAGTGTCCAAGCCCTAACGCTAATAATGGTCCAAGCCCTAACCGTAGTCATTGTCCAAGCCCTAACCCTAGTCATTGTCCAAGCCCTAACCCTAGTCATTGTCCAAGCCCACCCTAGTCATTGTCCAAGCCCTAACCCTAGTCATTGTCCTAGCCCTAACCCTAGTCATTATCCAAGCCCTAACCCTAGTCATTGTCCAAGCCCTAATCCTAGTCATTGTCCAAGCCCTAACCCTAGTAATGGTCCAAGCCCTAATCCTAGTCATTGTCCAGGCCCTAACCCTAGTCATTGTCAAAGCCCTAACCCTGGTCATTGTCCAAGCCCTAACCCTAGTCATTATCCAAGCCCTAACGCTAGTCATTGTCCAAGTACTAACCCTAGTCATTGTCCAAGCCCTAACCCTAGTCATTGTCCAAGCCCTAACCCTAGTCATTGTCCAAGTACTAGTCATTGTCCAAGCCCACCCTAGTCATTGTCCAAGCCCTAACCCTAGTCATTGTCTAAGCCCTAACCCTAGTCATTGTCCAAGTCCTAACCCTAGTCATTGTCCAATCCCTAACCCTAGTAATGGTCCAAGCCCTAACCCTAGTCATTATCCAAGCCCTAACCCTAGTCATTGTCCAAGCCCTAACCCTAGTAATGGTGCAAGCCCTAACCCTAGTCATTGTCCAAGCCCTAACCCTAGTCATTGTCCAAGCCCTAACCCTAGTCATTGTCCAAGCCCTAACCCTAGTCATTGTCCAAGCCCTAACCCTAGTCATTGTCCAAGTACTAACCCGAGTCATTGTCCAAGCCCTAACCCTAGTAATGGTCCAAGCCCTAACCCTAATCATTATCCAAGCCCTAACCCTAATCATTATCCAAGCCCACCCTAGTCATTGTCCAAGCCCTAACCCTAGTCATTGTCCAAGCCATAACCCTAGTCATTGTCCAAGCCCTAACCCTAGGCATTGTCCATGCCCTAACCCTAGACATTGTCCAAGCTCTAACCCTAGTCATTGTCCAAGCCCTAACCCTAGTAATGGTCCAAGCCCTAACCCTAGTCATTGTCCAAGCCCTAACCCTAGTCATTGTCCAAGCCCTAACCCTAATCATTTTCCAAGCCCTAACCCTAGTCATTATCCAAGCCCTAACGCTAGTCATTGTCCAAGTACTAACCCTAGTCATTGTCCAAGTACTAACCCTACTCATTGTCCAAGCCCAACCTAGTCATTGTCCAAGCCCTAATCCTAGTCATTGTCCAAGCCCACCCTACTAATTGTCCAAACCCTAACCCTATCATTGTCCAAGTTACCCTAGTCATTATCCAAGCCCTAACCCTAGTCATTGTCCAAGTCCTAACCCTAGTTATTGTCCAAGCCCTAACCCTAGTTATTGTCCAAGTCCTAACCCTAGTTATTGTCCAAGCCCTAACCTTAGTCATTGTCCAAGCACTAACCCTAGTTATTGTCCAAGCCCTAACCCTAATCATTGTCCAAGTCCTAACCCTAGTTATTGTCCAAGTCCTAACCCTAGTTATTGTCCAAGCCCTAACCCTTATCATTGTCCAAGTACTAACCCTAGTCATTGTCAAAGCCCTAACCCTAGTAATGGTCCAAGCCCTAACCCTAGTCATTGTCCAAGCACTAACCCTCATTGTCTAAGTGTACTAACCCTAGTCATTGTCCAAATACTAACCCTACTCATTGTCCAAGCCCAACCTAGTCATTGTCCAAGCCCTAATCCTAGTCATTGTCCAAGCACACCCTAGTCATTGTCCAAACCCTAAACCTAGTCATTGTCCAAGCCCTAACCCTAGTCTTTGTCCAAGCCCTAACCCTATCATTGTCCAAGTCACCCTAGTCATTATCCAAGCCCTAACCCTAGTCATTGTCCAAGCCCTATTCCTATTCATTGTCCAAGCCCTAACCCTAGTCATTGTCCAAGCCCTAACCCTAGTCATTGTCCAAGCCCTAACCCTAGTCATTGTCCAAGCCCTAACCCTGGTCATTGCCCAAACCCTAACCCTAATCATTGTCCAAGTCCTAACCCTAGTTATTGTCAAAGCCCTAACCTTAGTCATTGTCCAAGCACTAACCCTAGTCATTGTCCAAGCCCTAACCCTAGTCATTGTCCAAGCCCTAATCCTAGTCATTGTCCAAGCCCTAACCCTGGTCATTGCCCAAGCCCTAACCCTAATCATTGTCCAAGTCCTAACCCTAGTTATTGTCCAAGCCCTTACCTGAGTAATTGTCCAAGCCTTAACACTAGTCATTGTCTAAGTACTAACCCTAGTCATTGTCCAAGCCCTAACCCTAGTCATTGTCCAAGCCCTAACCCTTGTCATTGTCCAAGCCCTAACCCTAGTCATTGTCCAACGCCTAACCCTAGTAATGGTCCAAGCCCTAACCCTAGTCATTGTCCCAGCCCTAACCCTAGTCATTATCCAAGCCCTAACCCTAGTCATTGTCCAAGCCCTAACCCTAGTCATTGTCCAAGACCTAACCCTAGTAATGGTCCTAGCCCTAACCCTAGTAATTGTCCAAGTACTAACACTAGTAATTGTCCAAGCCCTAACCCTAGTCATTGTCCAAGCCCTAATCCTAGTCATTGTCCAAGCTCTAACCCTAGTCATTGTCAAAGCCCTAACCCTAGTCATTGTCCAAGCCCTAACCCTAGTAATGGTCCAAGCCCTAACCCTAGTCATTGTCCAAGCCCTAACCCTAGTCATTGTCCAAGCCCTAACCCTAGTCATTATCCAAGCCCTAACCCTAGTCATTGTCCAAGCCCTCACCCTAGTCATTGTCCAAGCTCTAACCCTAGTAATTGTCCAAGCCCTAACCCTAGTCATTGTTCAAGTACTAACCCTAATCATTGTCCAAGCACTAACCCTAGTCATTGTCCAAGCCCTAACCCTAGTCATTGTCCAAGCCCTAACCCTAGTAATGGTCCAAGCCCTAACCCTAGTCATTGCCCAAGCCCTAACCCTAATCATTGTCCAAGCCCTAACACTAGTCATTGTCCAAGCCCTAACCCTAGTCATTGTCCAAGCCCTAACCCTAGTCATTGTCCAAGCCCTAACCCTAGTCATTGTCCAAGCACTAACCCTAGTAATGGTCCAAGCCCTAACCCTAGTCATTGTCCAAGCCCTAACCCTAGTCATTGTCCAAGCCCTAACCCTAGTCATTGTCTAAGTACTAACCCTAGTCATTGTCCAAGCCCTAACCCTAGTCATTTTCCAAGCCCTAACCCTAGTCATTGTCCAAGCCCTAACCCTAGGCATTATCCAAGCCCTAACCCTAGTCATTGTCCAACCTCTAACCCTAGTCATTGTCCAAGCCCTAACCCTAGTAATGGTCCAAGCCTTAACCCTAGTCATTGTCCAAGCCCTAACCCTAGTCATTGTCCAAGCCCTAACCCTAATCATTGTCCAAGCCCTAACCCTAGTCATTGTCCAAGTACTAACCCTAGTCATTATCCAAGCCCTAACCCTAGTCATTGTCCAAGTATTAACCCTAGTCATTGTCCAAGACCTAACCTTAGTCATTGTCCAAGTACTAACCCTAGTCATTGTCCAAGCCCTAACCCTAGTCATTGTCCAAGCCCTAACTCTATTCATTGTCCAAGCCCTAACCCTAGTCATTGTCCAAGCCCTAACCCTAGTCATTGTCCAAGTACTAACCCTAGTCATTATCCAAGCCCTAACCCTAGTAATGGTCCAAGCCTTAACCCTAGTCATTGTCCAAGCCCTAACCCTAGTCATTGTCCAAGCCCTAACCCTAGTCATTGTCCAAGCCCTAACCCTAGTCATTGTCCAAGTACTAATCCTAGTCATTGTCCAAGCCCACCCTAGTCATTGTCCAAGCCCTAACCATAGTCATTGTCCAAGCCCTAACCCTAGTCATTGTCCAAGCCCTAACCCTAGTCATTGTCCAAGCCCTAACCCTAGGCATTGTCCAAGCCCTAACCCTAGTCATTGTCCAACCTCTAACCCTAGTCATTGTCCAAGTATACTAACCATAGTGTCCAAGCCCTAACGCTAATAATGGTCCAAGCCCTAACCGTAGTCATTGTCCAAGCCCTAACCCTAGTCATTGTCCAAGTACTAACCCTAGTAATGGTCCAAGCCCTAACCCTATTCATTGTCCAAGCCCTAACCCTAGTCATTGTCCAAGCCCTAACCCTAGTCATTGTCCAAGCCCTAACCCTAGCCATTGTCCAAGCCCTAACCCTAGTCATTGTCCAAGTACTAACCCTAGTCATTGTCCAAGCCCTAACCCTAGTCATTGTACAAGCCCTAACCCTAGTCATTGTCCAAGCCCTAACCCTAGTCATTGTCCAAGTATTAACCCTAGTCATTGTCCAAGACCTAACCTTAGTCATTGTCCAAGTACTAACCCTAGTCATTGTCCAAGCCCTAACCCTAGTCATTGTCCAAGCCCTAACCCTATTCATTGTCCAAGCCCTAACCCTAGTCATTGTCCAAGCCCTAACCATAGGCATTATCCAAGCCCTAACCCTAGTCATTGTCCAACCTCTAACCCTAGTCATTGTCCAAGCCCTAACCCTAGTCATTGTCCAAGTACTAACCCTAGTCATTATCCAAGCCCTAACCCTAGTAATGGTCCAAGCCTTAACCCTAGTCATTGTCCAAGCCCTAACCCTAGTCATTGTCCAAGCCCTAACCCTAATCATTGTCCAAGCCCTAACCCTAGTCATTGTCCAAGTACTAACCCTAATCAGTGTCCAAGCCCTAACACTAATAATGGTCCAAGCCCTAACCGTAGTCGTTGTCCAAGCCCTAACCCTAGTCATTGTCCAAGCCCAACTAGTAATGGTCCAAGCCCTAACCCTATTCATTATCCAAGCCCTAACCCTAGTCATTGTCCAAGCACTAACCCTAGTCATTGTCCAAGTACTAACCCTAGTCATTGTCCAAGCCGTAACCCTAGTCATTGTCCAAGCCCTAACCCTCGTAATGGTCCAAGCCCTAACCCTAGTCATTGTCCAAGCCCTAACCCTAGTAATTGTCCAAGCCCACCCTAGTCATTGTCCAAGCCCTAACCCTAGTCATTGTCCAAGCCCTAACCATAGTCATTGTCCAAGCCCTAACCCTAGCCATTGTCCAAGCCCTAACCCTAGTCAGTGTCCAAGCCTTAACCCTAGTCATTGTCCAAGCCCTAACCCTAGTCAGTGTCCAAGCCTTAACCCTAGTCATTGTCCAAGTACTAATCCTAGTCATTGTCCAAGCCCACCCTAGTCATTGTCCAAGCCCTAACCATAGTCATTGTCCAAGCCCTAACCCTAGTCATTGTCCAAGCCCTAACCCTAGTCATTGTCCAAGCCCTAACCCTAAGCATTGTCCAAGCCCTAACCCTAGTCATTGTCCAACCTCTAACCCTAGTCATTGTCCAAGTATACTAACCATAGTGTCCAAGCCCTAACGCTAATAATGGTCCAAGCCCTAACCGTAGTCATTGTCCAAGCCCTAACCCTAGTCATTGTCCAAGTACTAACCCTAGTAATGGTCCAAGCCCTAACCCTATTCATTGTCCAAGCCCTAACCCTAGTCATTGTCCAAGCCCTAACCCTAGTCATTGTCCAAGCCCTAACCCTAGCCATTGTCCAAGCCCTAACCCTAGTCATTGTCCAAGTACTAACCCTAGTCATTGTCCAAGCCCTAACCCTAGTCATTGTACAAGCCCTAACCCTAGTCATTGTCCAAGCCCTAACCCTAGTCATTGTCCAAGCCCTAACCCTAGTCATTGTCCAAACCCTAACCCTGGTCATTGCCCAAGCCCAAACCCTAATCATTGTCCAAGTCCTAACCCTAGTTATTGTCCAAGTCCTAACCTTAGTCATTGTCCAAGCACTAACCCTAGTCATTGTCCAAGCCCTTACCCTAGTAATTGTCCAAGCCCTAACCCTAACCCTAGTCATTGCATGCCGACATACATATATTAAGTACATAGTCACACACTGACAACACCTCTTCACCCAAGTCTTATACACTGACATGCACACAGAGCAATGTGCCCCTCCCACCCCATATATATATATATAGTACCACACAGAGCAATGTGCCCCTTCCTCCCCATACATATATATATATAATTATAGTCCCACACAGAGCAATGTGCCCCTCCCACCCCATACATACATATATATATATATAGTACCACACAGAGCAATGTGCCCCTCCCTCCCTATACATATAATATATAATTATATATATATTATAGTACCACACACTCAGAGTTGCCAACCGTCCCGGAATGGCCGGGACGGTCCCGGAATTTTGAGCATTGTTCCGGTGGTATCCTTGTCCCGGAAATGTCCCGGAATTTACAGCTACGCGGACCTTGCGCTTCCACTCGCTTAGATGGCTACTGCAGTCTCAAGCTTGTTTAGTTTAGTCCTTTAACACTCGTAAAGCAACAAAAACAGGACACTTTTTCTGCTAAAAACTTGAGATAAACAATTACGGCACCAGCGGTGTGCGAAACAACCTTTGACCTTGTTTGATTGGAGGTGCGGCACTCACGTGAAACTTCTCAGCACGTTATCTTTATTGCTATATAGTGTATTATAGCAAAGAAGCAGGAGAGAATGCCATTTTGAAACTGCCAAAAAACAACATTAGCACCCATGGGGTGCTTCATATAAACTCTCTTGGGGTTTTGCTGGGTAACACCCATAGAGCATTGACAGGTGCCATTCAGAACTTGTGACATTAGTATTAAAAAAATTATCACAAGTTTCAAAGGTATAAATAAAAAATATATAATGAAATTGATTGACAAAGTAAGTAAGCATGGAATAAGCATGGAATACAGCAAATATAGGGTAAATAATAACAATACAGGGTAAATAATAACATACAGTGTGCTGCTTGTGTTCAATGCAATAGTAATGTCAGTAGTCTTGCCTTCATTTTAGGTCACTTGTATGCCCGATGTACTCTGTGTGCAATCGACTTTGGTGTTACCCATGGTGGCCGTAATGATGTCACATCTCATCTCAAGAGCAAGAAACATAAGGATATGTCAAAGGCTGTGCTATCAACTATTCCAATCACCTCTCTCTTCAACATCACAGAAGTGATCAAGTAATCGAAGCAGAGGTCAGGTGGGCTAAATTTTTTGCTAAGCACAACATATCCTTTCTGTCTAGTGACCATGCCACCAAGCTTTTCAGCAAGATGTTCCCAGACTCTGAAATTGCAAAGAAATTATCCTGTTCCCACACCAAAACCACCGCCATAGTGAAGAAAGCTCTTGCTCCTTACTTCACATAGAGAGTTATGGAGTCAATGTCAAGTGGTCCATTCTCTTTGATGATTGATGAATCCCATGACAAGAGGGATAAGTCTTGCATAATTCTTTTGAGGCTTCAGGTAGGTGAAGTACGGACGAGATTCTTGGATATGCCTGTTGTGAACATTGATATAGCTACCAACTGGAGTCACTGACTAAGAATGGGCTCAGCTTTGACAATGCAGTGTCTTTCATGTCTGATACCACCAATGTTATGAAAGGAGTGAGGTCAGGTGTGCAGAAGCTGATTAAGGATGAGATCCCAACTTTGTATGATGTTGGTTGCACTGCCATTTGGCTGATTTAACAGTCAAAGCTGGTTTGAAGGTACTCCCAGTGAACATCAGCTCTTCATCGACATATTCTACTACTACCATAGCAGCAAGAGAGCAGCAATTTGTCATCCTATGGTGTTCACTTTTCACCACTGAGCCAGGGGTGATTTTGAAGCATTGCCCCACACGATGGCTCAGCTTGCTGAAGTGTATGAATCATTACCTCAGGCAGTATGATGGTTTGAAGTCATTCTTCTTGTCTTGTGAGGAAGGCTAAGGACTGTAGCATTCTTTCAAGGCATGAGAATCCTCTGACGAAACCTCTGTTGTTCTTTTATCTTGCCCTTTCTTTTATCTTGCCCTCAATGGATCAATTCAACCGCCTCTTCCAGAAATCTACAGAGAATACTACCTCACAGCTGTATGATGACCGGTTAGTTAGGTCGCGTATAAAATTAATGGCGCGGTCAGCGCACGCTAATTAGGGGGCGCGGTCGCAAATTCGCGCCGTATATAAAATTAATGTCCCGGAATTAACTTATGGAAAGTTGGCAAGTATGAGTCTGTCACAGAGGAATGTGCCCCTCCCTCCCCATACATGTATATATATATATATAGTACCACACAGAGCAATGTGCCCCTCCCTCCCCATACATATATATATGTTACGCGCAAACCTCGAATTTGCGCAATCCCAGGATTGAGCTGCTCATTCCCAGATTCCAGGTTTGCTTGCGCGATCCTGGGATTGCGCGCACATTCCCAGGATTGAGCGGGCGCAAACCTAAGATTTGCTCTATCCCAGGATCGAGCAATGCAGAGTTGCTCTATCCCAGGATCGAGCACTTGCAGAGTTGCTCTATCCAGGGATTGAGCACTTGCAGAGTTGCTCTATCCAGGGATTGAGCACTTGCAGAGTTGCTCTATCCTGGGATTGAGCACTTGCAGAGTTATAATGTACCTAGATATGTTTAATCATACTGGTGATGAGGGTCAAGCTATTTACCCACAAAAAAGTTATATTAGGTAGAGCTTGTAAGCCTAAAATATAATATGGTGTAATGTTTCACCATTGACTTAACCCAAATGGATGGAACACTTGGCTAGGTACAAGTTATACTGTTCAATGTTTTTTAAATTTTTTTTAGTTCCAATAACTGTAACAACATTCATTAACAACATTCATTACATAAAATTCATAGTATAGCTACATAGAATTAGTTTGTTAATTATCAGTTTGGCATTTGGAACATATCCACTTGCTTTTTGGGGACAGGAAAACTTTGTTTGGAGTCCCAACACAATCCTGATGGTACCACTCTGCACATTTTTCACACTGAACCATTCTGTCCATTTTATTCCAGGTTTTTCGACAAACACAATAAACACGAATTATTTGAATGCATCTTATGCTTTTCAGAGGCTTTGTTATCTTCTTTTCGAGAGGAAAGGGCATCATTTTCTTGATTTCCAAGCAATCAAGAAGATGTGGCCGCATTTCTGAAACATTCCAGGTGAGAGTGGAGGGATCATCTTGATGGCATAGTGCCACAGCACAAGCTATAGCAAATACACCACAGTCATGCTTGTTTGTTTGTGTTTGCATAGTGATGAATTGCAGAGTGATTGTTTTGCTGCTAGTGCACACCAGGGCACAAATCTGCTGACAAGTGGATAGTGGTAGAGAATTGAAAAGGCTATCATAAACTTTGACATTACTCGAATCATTCATATCTACGGCTATACGGATCCAGTGACTGTTTTCAACATTAACAATCTGAACAGCATCACCACAAAGAGGACCTCCAGACATACTAGCTACTACTGCGGTAGCTCGTAACCCACCAAAATGAGGGAATTCAGTTTTTAGAAGTTTTTGAGCAGCATACATATGGCCATCGTTCAACCAATCTTTGTTCTCAATCAGCTTTTTATCTCTTGCAGTAAGATCTAGTTCTGGCAACCATATTGTAGATGTGGTAGATGCTAGCATATCAGGGTAGCTCTCTGTATCAATCACTTCCAGTGGTTTCTTCTTAATATGTCTCTCTTCATCCTTACATCCATTGGAGCAAGGCAATGCATTATGGCATCGCTTGGTGCAAATCTTCTTGATGCTTTACAGGAGCACTGCTTGCTATTGCATCCTGTTTTACAGTTACAGGAATTGCCATAGAATTGATTTTTTGGATTAAATTTCATTGTAGCTTCACGTAAGGATAGTAGACGCTCTTTTTCCCAACCAGTCACTTCTAGTTCCAATTCACCACAATAGCTCTCCAATGCAGACTCTGACACACAATTCTTCAGGACACCAAATGGACACCGCAAACGATACAGTCGCTGCTTGAACCCACTAACTGCTACTACAATACAAGGCAGCCTACGTAAGTCAGTGGATGCTCTATCAACTCTTGGTATTGTAATGCTGACTCTGTCACCAATAACAAATGGCTCAGCTTTATGTCGTTTTCTGGTATTGTAAGCTGCAATCATTTTTTCTGCATTTCTTCGATAGTTAATATCTGCCTTCTGCCGTTGACTGAGATGCTTCTTGCTAGTTGCTAGCACCATTTCTACATTAACAACAACAAACACATAAAAGTTTACATGTATGTACTCAAGTTTTCTGTGTCACTACGGTCAATCTTGTTACAAGATACTGATCGAGTCTCTGGTAGAGTCAGATGGTTCCATATTGGTGAACAATAGATCAGAGGGACTATCACCTGATATGAGTATTAACAATGACAAAATGTGCAATGATTATCAACGAATGTCAATGAATAAGTATTGTGTATAGCTATAGAAAAAACAGTATCATTGAGTAATGAAAAATTTACTTTGTGATGAAGAGCCTGGTTGATGGAGGACCACAGGAGGGACACAGTCCAAAGTTTCATCACTGGGATAGTGGTCATCACTTGGAGTTAAAGTGCCAGAGTGTTCACCACTGGTAGCTGGATCAGAGTGTGTCAGACTGAGAGCGGTCACCACTGGGAAATGAAGAAAAAAATGAA
Source organism: Cladorhizidae sp. MBARI D1340-BT2 (assembly GCA_028752905.1). NCBI lineage: Eukaryota > Metazoa > Porifera > Demospongiae > Poecilosclerida > Cladorhizidae > Cladorhizidae sp. MBARI D1340-BT2. The sequence goes on along the minus strand of JAQNBH010000018.1, from coordinate 11,869,023 downwards.
GAGTCAGTGTTCACCACTGGGAGCTGGAGAGTATTGTGGTTTATTACATGGGCTAGATTGTTCATCACTGTGGGATACACCAGAGCATCTGTTGCTTGATGGAGATGGAGGGCTGGAGTGTCCGCAACCAGGATTTGAAGGTTCATCAGAGGGTCCATCATTGTTTACTGGGTAGTGGAAGAGGTTTAGAAGGTTAGATGGAACATTAAAGTATTGTTACACATACCATCTTCATTAATAAGGTCATGTACATCCTCCTCCATCACCTGTCCAGGATTGTTGCCAGGAAATATACCGCTACGAGGAGGCTGTCCATACACCAACTCATATGGAGTGCACTTCATTGTATCATGTACACAAGTATTAAGTTGATCTAATAATCATAATGAATAATGGTATATCTTATCTATTGCTATAGTGTTAAGAAGCTTACACTGAATCTCTGGTAACCATTGTGACCATGCTACATCATTGCAACTACTAAAGCGACATGCAATTAATTCTTCAACTTTGGCATTGCCGCATTCCACGACACCTTGGGATTGCGGGTGTCTTGGTCGTCCATTGACAATCGTAACTTTACCAGGCCAACGTTGCACAAGGTCCCAAATTATATGGTTCACAAACTCCCTACCATTATCAGACTGAAGAATCTGTAAAGAGAGAGAGTGTGCTTGTATAGAGTTAATCGTTTTTGCAAACAATGCTAAGCTCACACCAGAGTATAGGTACTCATTGTGGAAGATATGAATTATTATGAGCTGCACTACTTACCTTCGGAACACCAAAGTATGCAAAAACCCGACTTGATAGATTAGTAGCCACTTCAATTGTACTCTTATGAGACAAAGGGAAAAGGACATGGATCTTTGACCAATGATCCATGTAATGTCCTATCCAGTGATATTGATCATCAGGTCTATGTCTCATATCAATTAGATCAACCTGCATTACATTATAATTCACAATTATGTTTATGCATAAATAATATATTGTTTATACTTGTCCTCGAGTCATGAATCCTGAAGAGATGATAGGTTTAAGTGGGGCATGGTTGGTTTGTGGCTTCCGAAGATTACAAACTGGACAAAGCTGAATATACTTCTCCACTGCTGACCTTGGCAGACATTCATAACTTGCTGCAACCTATATAATACATTTTACAAGAGGGATGAGTGGTGACCCAGTGGTGTATCCATTGTACACTTTAGTGGTCATTGGTCATGGATCACCCAAAAGGAGAGATTTAACCATTGACAAGGATTCCGTAAGTCCTGTATTAAAAGAACTAACATGTAGCTGAAATAAACCTTCCAAAAGTACATTTATACAACTCCATATATGGCATACAACTGACCTAGCAAATTGAGCAGAAACAGATCTATAGCTATATAATTTTATAATGAATAATGAGGAGCAGTGATTTTTTAAAAATAATTAGTCAATATTTGAATTAATTAACTCACTTCTGCAAGAGCTTTCTTATATCCCATGTGCCCTTGGACATCACAATGGATACGTTTCAGCACAGCAGAAAAATCTTCGACAAAAGCTATTCTTCTGTAGCGTCCAAGAAGAGAAGTGTCATTCACTGCCATATCCTAATTACAAAATACTACTTCATCACATATACAAACACTAAATACTTATTACACACTTTCTTCTTAGCTGGAAGGCATAGGACATCCGTTAATCCAAGAACTGGGTAATCCAACAATTTAAATCCCTTTTCCTTAATCCAGAACCTGAATTTCGAATCTTTTATATCCACAGCACCTTTCAAAACTTTCACAATAGCTTCCCCCTTTAATTTATTGATTGTTTTGCTTCCATTGTTGATTCCATTAAGAAACTTGTCCTTCAGAAATTGGCTAAACTCCTTTTCATGAGACTCCATCTCTTTCTACTGCACGATCTACTGCCATACAAAGTGTGCATGCGCAATCCCAGGATCGCGCTCGCAAACCTAGAATCTTGGGAATGAGCAGCTCAATCCTGGGATTGCGCAAATTCGAGGTTTGCGCGTAACATATATATATATACAGAGTTGCCAACCGTCCCGGAATGGCCGGGATAGTCCCGGAATTTTTAGCATTGTCCCGGTGGTGTCCTTGTCCCGGAAATGTCCCGGAATTTACAGCTACGAGCACCTTGCGCTTCCACTCGCTTAGATGGCCACTGCTGTCTCAAGCTTGTTTAGTTTAGTCCTTTATCACTCGTAAAGCAACAAAAACAGGACACCTTTTAGCAGAGAAAAACTTCAGATAAACAATTACAGTGTGCGAAACAACCTTTGACCTTGTTTCGATTGGAGGTGCGGCACTCACGTGAAACTTCTCAGCACGTTATATATATTATATACAATCTCAGCAAAATGGTAGCAAAGAAGCAGAGGAGAGAATGCCATTTTGACAATAAATGGATCAAACAATTTCAGGGGATAGGCAAGAGTTTCAAAGGTATAAATAAAATATATATAATGAAATTGATTGACAAAGTAAGTAAGCATGGAATACAGCAAATACAGGGTAAATAATAACAATACAGGGTAAATAATAACATCATGGGTACAGTGTGCTGCTTGTGTTCAATGCAATAGTAATGTCAGTAGTCTTGCCTTCATTTTAGTTCACTTGTGTTCAATCGACTTTGGTGTTACCCATGGTGGCCATAATGATGTCACATTTCACCTCAAGAGCAAGAAATAAGGATATATCAAAGGCTGTGCTATCAACTATTCCAATCACCTCTCTCTTCCAACATCAGAGAAGTGATCAAGTAATCGAAGCAGAGGTCAGGTGGGCTACATTTGTTGCTAAGCACAACATATCCTTTCTGTCTAGTGACCATGCCACCAAGCTTTTCAGCAAGATGTTTCCAGGCTCTGAAATTGCAAATAAATTATCCTGTTCCCACACCAAAACCACTGCCATAGTGAAGAAAGCTCTTGCTCCTTACTTCACACAGAGAGTTATGGAGTCAATGTCTAGTGGTCCATTCTCTTTGATGATTGATGAATCCCATGACAAGAGATAAGTCTTGCATAATTCTTTTGAGGCTTCTTGATCCACAGGTAGGTGAAGTATGGACGAGATTCTTGGATATGCCTGTTGTGAACATTGATATAGCTACCAACTTGTTTCAAGCCTTGAAGGAGTCACTAACTAAGAATGGGCCTTTGACAATGCAGTGTCTTTCATGTCTGATACCACCAATGTTATGAAAGGAGGAGTGAGGTCAGGTGTGCAGAAGCTGATTAAGGATGAGATCCCAACTTTGTATAATGTTGGTTACATCTGCCATTTGGCTGATTTAACAGTCAAAGCTGGTTTGAAGGTACTCCCAGTGAACATTGACCAGCTGTTCATCGACATATTCTACTACTTCCATAACAGCAAGAGAGCAGCAATTTGTCATCCTATGGTGTTCACTTTTCACCACTGAGCCAGGGGTGATTTTGAAGCATTGCTCCACATGATGGCTCAGCTTGCTGAAGTGTGTGAATCGTTACCTCAGCAGTATGATGGTTTGAAGTCGTTCTTGTCTTGTGGCTGAACAGCTAAGGTCTGTAGCATTCTTTCAAGGCATGAGAATCCTCTGATAAAACCTCTGTTGTTCGTTTATCTTGCCCTCAATGGATCAATTCAACCGCCTCTTCCAGAAATCTACAGAGAATACTACCTCACAGCTGTATGATGAGATAACCGGTTAGTTAGGTCGCGTATAAAATTAACGGCACACTAATTAGGAGGCGTGGTCGAAAAATCGCGCCGTATATTAATGTCCCGGAATTAACTTATGGTAAGTTGGCAAGTATGATATAGTACCACACAGAGCAATGTGCTCCTCCCTCCCCATACATATATATATATATATATAGTACCACACAGAGCAATGTGCCCCTACCACCCCATACATATATATATATATAGAGAGTACCCACAGAGCAATGTGCCCCTCCCTCCCCATACATATATATATATATATAGTACCACACAGAGCAATGTGCCCCTCCCTCCCCATACATATATATATATATAGTACCACACAGCCCTCCCACCCCATACATATATATATATATATATATAGTGCCACACAGAGCAATGTGCCCCTCCCTGCCCATACACACATATATATATATATATATAGTATAGTACCACACAGAGCAATGTGCCACTCCCACCCATACATATATATATATATATAGTACCACAGAGAGCAATGTGACCCTCCCACCCCATACATACATATACATGTATATATATAGTACCACACAGAGCAATGTGCCCCTCCCTCCCCATACATACATATATATATAGTACCACACAGAGCAATGTGCCCCTCCCTCCCCATACATATATATATATATATATACTACCACACAGAGCAATGTGCCCCTCCCACTCCATACATATATATATATAGTACCACACAGAGGAATGTGCCCCTCCCTCCCCATATGGACCTCCATCTCAAGCAATGTGTGCCAGGGGGACGTGTGTAAAGTATTTCTGGCATGTGCTCACCTGTCTTATGTGGACGTGTTCAAGAAATACCTCAGCAGTGTTGTCACACCTACTTAGATGTATTATCACCTCCTCAATGCCTCTGTGTGTGTATGTGTGTGTGTTTGTGTGCAACATGAATCAATGGCTGCATACTCCATCATGAACTTCTTATGTGGGTGTGAGAGAGTGTGAACAAATTAACTGGTAATACTGTCAAAAGTTAAGGTCGGTGCCCTGGACATAATAATTTCCCAAGTTGACAGGTAGGGTGAAAGGTGAATGAGAAGGACCCCCATCTTATGACAGTTTTGATTGTATTGGTTAATCCCTGCAACCATCAGGGATATTCCTAGCAACCATAAGCTATGGGATAGCAGTGTTGTTACTAAATGTAGTCATGAAGAATGTGCCCCTGTTGCAGGCAGCAAATATGGTAGTGCAAAATCATGGAGTTTGTGCATTGTGCAGCACAAAGTCATGCTGCCAGTTTGCCCAGACCCTCTCCATGTGTGCATATTCAGAGGAAGGCTGAAGTTCCAAGAGCAACACATCAACCAACAGGTCACTACTTTAGCTACCCTTTACCAGTATTAGATGAACTCCATCACAGACTTGCTTCTTCACCAGCATTGCAGGAGAGTAGGCATTCACTAACCCATGTAGCGTTAAGTTTCACCTTGTGGCCTGTGCAACTCTCTGTGATAAACATTTTAAACAGCAACCACAAAGAAGTAACAACGCTATGATTAAATGGCTCCGAGGTCAGGCCTCTACGCATCAGACTTACCTTCAGAGGGGTCAAATATACTGCTAGTTGCTAGAGAAATCCTTCGTTTCCTTGGGCAGATAGATGTCCAACACTTTGAAGGACGTCAAAACTAGGACTGTCAGTGGATTCATAAATTGTTGCGATCCCGACGTGGACGATGACGTGACCTATAGCGGATTACTGGCCAGACTATTTGCACGCGCGAAGGAGGCGCGCGATAAGGAGGAGAGACTTGGAATGTAAATATGTTGTGGTGTTTTTTTTGTTGTTTTATTTTCTAATATATGCCTTTGCCAAGTCCATTCATAGCTGATGGAGGCAGAACTTCGGACCCAGGGAATCTTTATTTCGGCCGTATTAAATAATCTCTTGCATGATGAACATTGGCATATTCCCTAGTCCTTCATTACTGCAGATAATGGGAGACAGAATGGCTTCCATCCACAGATGCATCTCAGTCTTCTGCCACGAAAAGGAGAACTGGACCTCGTACATCGATAGGTTGCATCATATTTGTATGTCGTAACTGAGCAGAAGAAGCGAGCCATCCTCCTTTTGGCATGTGGAGAGGCAACTTTCAAGCTGTTTAGGACACTAGAGGACAGTGCTGAATTACCAGCTACACTCAGATGGTGCAGGTCAGTAAAGGTCCACTACCATCCTATTCCATCCTGCATGGTGCAATGTTTCAAATTCATATGAGGGCATCAGGAGAGTATATATATATAACTAAGGGTTAGTCCTCTTTGCCAGATGTATCTCCGTCGCCAGAGTACCGTCTCAGCTAGTAGTACTAGTCTATGTTAGTACTAGTACTGCACGCAATGTAAAGTCAACTTGTTATTGAACTTACAATACTTTATCGCAAGCACTGAACTACTTGTCAATGAAAACATGGTATTTTATAATGTACACTGAATAAGAGTGATGTCATAGCAAATGATACCACAACAATGATAATATTAAAAAATCATATAAATCTTTTCATTTATAATTATAGCTTTAACTTTCTTTCAGGACAATCTTCATTAATAATTATGTATCGTTCCTTTTGATATCTTCCATTATAATTATAGCTGTAGCTTACATTAGACACAATCTTTTTTGATATCTTTATTTAAAATTATCTGAATTTATACTCTAAATTTCCTTCAGGACAATCTTTTATATGTAATTATAGTTGTAACCATCCTTCTTTTACATCTTCATTTATAATAGGTCTATCTTTACTTCAGGACAATCTTTTAAATCAAGGCAAAGAACTGGGTAGGTGAATGCCAGTGATTAACTCCTTCAGCGTCTCTCAGTGGCAGTCAAGTGGGGGAATGCCTTGTCTGTTTTGGGGTCGGTCGGGAGTTGAACGTGTTACCTTTTTAGTTATTTATTTATGTATTTATAGTAAATGAGTTATTATTTTGTTATTTTTACTATATATATAGCATGTGTTAATTAGGTGTTAATGATATAAGGTGTTAAGGATTAAAAAAATATTTAGCTGTAGCTAAATTTCCTTCAGAACAATCTTTTACATCTTCAATTATAATTAAAGCTGTAACAGTCTAATATATATTTATTTATAATTATAGTCAGCATAATGCTATATTATATTTCTAGGCCTAATTTTACTTATTAAAATGCATTCCTCAGGGAATAGAGGTCAGTTATACAGTATATATTTCTAGTCCTAACAAAATTTAGTTAAGTCCAATCCTGGGCAACAGTAGTTAGGTTCTAGTATCTTCCGAGTTCGAACATTATTTAGTAATTTAGTAATGTCCACACAAAGTAAAGAAGTTAGTTACATACTCTATATTCAAAGTTCTAATGAAGTCAACCCCAAGGCAAAAGAAGTTGGCTACAGATATATTTCTAGGCCTAACTCTATTTAGTAAAATCCACCACTAGGCAAAAGTATTTGGTCCAACTTTATTTAGTAAATCTGTCCCCAATACAATAGAAGTGAGCTATATATATAGTATATATTTCTATATTTATTTAATTCCACCACAAGGCAACAGAAGTCAGCTATATTGCTAGGACTAACTTTATCTAACTATCACCAAGGCAATAGAAGTCGGCCATGCAGTATATATTCCCAGTCCTAACTTTATTCAGTGAAATCAACCCCATGGCAACAGAAGTCAGCTACATTGTTTAAATTTCAAAGCCAAACTATATTTAGTGTAGTCTAATCCTTGTCAACTAATGTTAGTTAAACTGTTATTCCTATGAAACATATTTAGTAAATTCACCCCAATACAAAAGTTAGCTGTATGGTAGGTATATATTCCTAGTCCAAACATTATTTAGTAAAGTTAACTTCAAGGCAAGAGAAGTTACTTCAGAGTATATATTTCTAGGCCAAACTTTATTTAGTAAAATCCATCCCCAAAGCAATAGTAGTCAGCTATACATATATTCCTAGTTCTAACTTTATTTACAAAAGTCAATGCCAAGGGAACAGAAATTAGTATATATTTCTATTCCCAACTATATTTAGTAAAGTCCACACCTAACATCAGAAATTAGGTTAACAGTATATTCCTAGGCCTAAATTAATTTAGTAAAGGCATCCCAAGTAGCTAAACATAAATTACCTAGACCTAAATTTATTTAGTAATGTCGACACCAAGGCAAAAGAACTTATTTACAAGTATACATTCATATTCCTTAACATTATTTAGTGCTAAGGCAAGAGAAGTCAGCTACACTGCAAAACCCATTCCCAAGGAAATATATGTCAGATACAGAGTATATATTTCTAGGCCTAACTTTATTTAGTAAAACCACCTTACCTACCAACCCTATGGAACAGAAGGTAAGTGAACCTATTACAAACATTATTTTGTAAGTCCACCCCAATTAAACTTAAGTTAGCTACATGGTATATATTCCTATATAGTCCCAACTTTATTTGGTAATGTCGACTCAAAGGCAATAGAAGTCAGCTACAGAGTCTGTATTCCTAGTCCTAACTATATAGATTTAGCGAAGCCAACTCAAAGGTAATAGAAGTCAGAAAAGTCCACCCCCAGGCAACAGAAGTGATGTAAATAGTATATTCCTATAGTCCTAACTTTATTTATTAAATCCTCCCCTAGTAAACCTAAGTTAGCTACATGCTATATATTCCTGCCTAAATTTATTTAGTGAAGTCCACCCCAGAGCAACAGAAGAGAGCTAAGCAGTATATATTTCTAGTCGTAGTAAAATCCATCCTCTACACGCTAGTCCTAACTTTATTTAGCAATTCAAAGACAACAGAAATCAGCTACACATGATATATTGCTAGGCCTAACTTTATCCATCCCCTAGGCAATATAACTTGGCTATACGGTATACGTTTCTATTCCTAACTTTATTTAGTGAAGTGAACCACTTTGCCACAGTACAGTATATATTTCTAGGCCAAACTATATTTAGTAAAATTATCCCCAAGGCAATAGAAGTCAGCTACAAAGTATATATTTCTAAGCCAAATTATATTCTATCCCCAAGACAAAAAAGGGTTTAGAGCTTGAGCAGTGCATCTTCCACCACAATGATGAAATAGTTGTCACAATATATTTTTAGGTTTTCAGAGATTGAGGCATATTCCTCCATAATCATAAACCATTGATCAAAACTAGAGAACTGCGCCGTGCGCATTCCCCAATCGAAGACACTGGACATAGTTTCAATGCTACAATCAAGGATGTGTGCTACAAGTGAACGGGTGTATAGTGGGCATGCGCTAGGTAAGGGGTCGTGCACTGGGTAAGGGCCGTACGTAGTAATGTCACATATACATATCCTATCTAGTAGTAGTTAGGTGGTTCGAGCAGTCGATGCACAGTCCATATTCACTACTTCCCCCCAAGTCCGACGGCAGGTGGACTGATGTGTGGGCTGTCATCACTGCCCGTAGCGGTCAATTGGTTTTGGTCCCCTCTTACTCCGTCTTGGGCCTGGGGCTGGGGTCAGCGTCTTGGGGGGGGGTAAGGGTGGTCGTCTGCGCCAGGTTCTTTGGGGCAGTCTTGGTTGGGCGATGGGGTGGCGTGGGTGTCTTGGCCACTGCTGCATACGATCTTTGACTGGCTGGTGTGGCCAGTACTGGCGGGCGAGGGGGGCTCGTGGCGATTGGTGTTGGATGGTTGAGGGTCGGCTGTGCGATCCCAGGTGTCGGGATGGGTGACGGAGTGGGTGGGTTGGGTGGCGGGCTGGTTGGCGGCAATGGTACGGGGGGAAGTGGGCTCGGGCTGCTGTTGTGCTGTGTTGGGTACAATAGGGCTGGCAGATCTCGGCGAAGTGGGTTATCTTGCTCCGTGGGTTGGGGGTTGTGGCGCCTGAGGTATCTTCTGTTCCTCGTGGTGAGGCGGCCTGATCCGTCAACTCGTATGGAATACTGGTGGTACTGGAGCACCTCCACGACTGTCCCTGTCTTGTCCCATTTCATTGGGTGGCGGCCAGTCTGGTTCTGGATGAGGACCGTGTCACCGCAACGAAGGGGGGACAGGCCATGGGAGTGCTCGTCCCATCGTGCTCGCCCCAGTACTAGGCGACGGGAGAGTGCCCGTTCTCTAAGCTCCAGTTTCTCGTCCCATTCCTTGGGCTGTTGAAATCGGAGTGGGATGCCGGGGAGCATGTCCCTGGTAGCCCTGCCGAACAGGTTGGTCGCCGGCGACATTCTGGTGTCTGGGCTCGGGCAGTTCCGGTATTGTAGGAGTGCCTTGAAGAATGAGTTCTGTAGGGATCCGCCTGGGCCGGTGTTGCCGGCGATAAGCCGTTTGATAGTTTTGACGGCTGTTTCTGCTCTGTTGTTGGCATGGGGGTTGTAGGCGGATGAGAGCCGATGATGAACGCCCCAAGTGGTGAGGAGCTCTCTGGTGGCATGGGCCGCGAACTCCGGCCCACCGTCGGACGTGAGGGTGTCCGGTATACCGAAGGTGGCGAATGTGTCCCTGAGGATGGCGGCAAGGCCCGATGCTCCGTTCAGTGCAGGTGCGACGATTGGCTAGCCAGAGTACCAATCAACCAGCACGAGGTATGCGGATCCCTCGTGGTGGAAGTAATCCGCACAGATGTGCTGGAAGGGGTACTCTGGCTCCTCTGGTGTGGTCGAGGGCATCGCTGGTTGGGAGGGGGCATTGCTGTTGCAGGTGTTGCACCTGTTGCGGGTCGCCGTGATGTCAGTCGAGAGGCCCGGCCAGTAAAGGGATGAGGAGGCACGGGCCGTCATGCTGCTGGTGCCTTGGTGGGCGGCATGTAGAGCTGCGAGGCATGTTGGTCGGAGTGATGTCGGGATGACCAGCCGCTCCCCATGGCAGATGACGCCGTCGATGATGGTTAGGTTGGAGATGACCGGGAAGTATTCCCGGATGTTGGCTGGGAGCATATGTCTATCTTCGGGCGGGCCATTCTCCACATAGAATGCTAGGTCCTGTAGAGTCGGGTCTGCGGCTGTGGCGATCTGCAGCTTCTCCCAATTGATGGGGATGGTCGAGATGGCCATGCATATGGCTGTTGTGAGGCCGTCCTCATCTTGGGCGGGGGCGGTGTGTTCCGTGATGCTGGCAATGGATGACGCTGGGCTCGCCGGGCAGGCAGTGGATGGTTCTGCGATGTCGTCTTGTAGGTGTAGGCGTGGTGGGGTCCGAGTTCCGGATGGGTGGCGTGAGAGGGCATCGCTGGTGTGATTTCTCACGCCGGGGATGTACACCATCCGGAACCGGTACCTCAAGGTCTTCTCCTTAAGGTTCCGGAGGCGGGGGTTGGGGATGTCCTCGAGGCAGCGATCGCCGAAGAGTTTCAGCAGGGGCTTGTGGTCTACCGCTACAACGAGATCGCTGCACCCGAGGACGAAGTGTCTTGCTTTGTCCAGTGCATCCGCCACCGCTAAGGCCTCTCCTTCCACTGGGGCATATCGTGACTCTGCCGGGTGTGTGAAGCGCGAGCCCACCAGGGTGACGCGCCAACCCTCCTGGCAGCAGAAGATCTCGCGGGACGGGCACTGGCAGTGTTTCTGGAATAGCCAGTACCCAATCCCGTCTTTACTCCAATCCGTCGCCAGGCAGGTTGGGCGGTGCTTGTCAAATATGACCACACCCTCCCTGATGCGCTCGCAGATCTCTCTCTTGGATGTCGCAAATGCCGCTGCCAGCTCGTCTGTCCAGTTGAAGGTGGTGGAGGGTTTGAGGAGGGCACGGAATGGTTGCATGGCGGCCGTCATGGAAAATGCATATGCCACCTGGTTCACCAGGCCGAACCAGGCGCGGATGTCAGTGATTCCGGTTGGGGTGGGGAAGTTGGTAATGGATTCCAGATACTTGGAGGATGGCCGGACTTCGGTGGGGGTGATGTCAAACCCGGCAAACTCCACTTTGTCCTGGGCAAAGCGGAATTTGCGCGGGTTGAGGGTGATCCCGTTCACGGCGCAGATATGCAGCCACTCAGTTGCCTGGTGGTAAGCCCCCGTTATGTCGTCGGACCAGAGCAGTGCGTCGTCTATGCACTTGGTCTTAGATTCCACGTGGGCAACGAGGGCGTCATATCTGGCCGTGTACGCGTCCCCTGAGGCGATGTAGCCTTGGGGGGCCGAGCAGTATCGGTACCTCCCCCAGGGGGTGATGAAGGTGGTATAGTGTCTATCGCTCTCCTCGAGTGCCACTGAGTGGTAGCCGTTCCAGGCGTCGAAAATGGTTTTCTTGGTGTGACCTGGAACGGCACGGGCTTGGTGGAATGGTGAGGGGCAATGGTGTGTCTCGCGCGTGGCGTGCTGGTTGAGGGGTTGGAAGTTGATCGTCCTCCTGAGTGACCCGTCCTTCTTGGTGCATATCACCATACGGTGGCACCAAGTGACGGGCGTGCCCAGAGGGACCTTTTCCAACACGCCAAGGCGGACGTCCCTGTCTAGCCCAGCTTTCACCTCGTCCTGCCAGTGAATTGGAATGTCAATGGGTGTGTGGCAGGGTTTGGGGGTGGCGTTCGGGTCGATGTTTAGGGATAAGGGTGGTCCCGACATCATGGGGAGGGGCTGATGCTCGCAGACGTTGAACGCACTTGCTGAGTAAAGGTCCAGCAAGTGACGTTCAAGTCTGTCTCTGTTGGCCTCCGTGCCAGGGAATGGCAGGGAGGTGGGTCTGTCAGGTGGTGGGGCCCTGGTAGGGCATGAGCATGGTCGTGGTGGTGGTGTATGCGTTGGTTGACTCACCACAGTGGTTGTCCGTTGGCCAGTTGTTTGTGGTCTGGTCTGCACGGCCGCTTGCGGGTTGTTCTGCAGGGTGATGGGCGGAGTTCTGGTCTGCAGGTCCGCTGTGTGGCGTGGAGGTGGCTGGGCCGTGGTTCTGGTCTGCAGGTCCGCTGTGTGGTGTGATGGTGGCTGATCTGGGGTCGCCCGTGTACCCGTGCCGTTTCCCGAGGGTGGCATCAGCGTACAGAGGGGGAACCCCAACGCGATCAGCCCGAGGTCTGTGCAGGTGGTCAGGCTGAGGTATAGCTTGGTGGCCAGGTCACTAAAATACACCATCTGGCGAGTCTCACGTCCGGAGTGTCTGGATCTGATGCGGAGTAGTGCTGCACCGAGTATTGGCAGGTTGTTGCCGCTCGCGGAGTGCATCACTAGGCACGCAGGGATGAGGTCCCTCTTGTTCAGGTTGAGGCCCTTCAGCAGGTGTGGTCCTGCCAGGCAACTCTGGCAACCCGTGTCGGCCATGGCAGTGGTGGCCAGGTTGTGCCTCTCTTGCCTCAGTGTGTGGCCGTGGGTTCGAAAATCCCCCTTGTGGGTGGATACAGTCACGTCAATGAGGGGTTGGGGAGGGGAGCGGCGCTGAGTCCATCGCTGCGCCCTGGAGTCCCAGGATTGGTGGGGGAGGGCGTCCTCTGACATGGTGTCAATCTCCTCAGACACCGCGCTTTCGTGCTCCGCCAGCTTCGACCAACACATGTGGGCGAGATGGTTGGACCTGCCGCATGATGTGCAGGTTGTCCCGAACGCTGGGCAGTGGATCCGTCGGGTGGCTGTCCTCTCTCTTTCACCATGGCCTTGGCGACCACAGAAACAGCAGATGGCCCTCGGGTTTATCACTGGTCTGGGTGTAGCTGCCTGACCTCTGGGTGCGTCCTTCAGTGGTGGTCGAGGTGAGGTGTTATGAGTGCGGTTGGGCTTAAATGGTGTGGCTTTGGCTCTGCCTGGCTGGCGGGGTGTTGACTGCCGCTGTTGTTGCCGGTAGCCACTGTGCAGGGCGTCTTCACTGTCGGCCTCCTCGTCTACGGCGTTCGTCGAGGTGGGTGTGGTAATGGTGACCGCGGACCGCTTGCCCGCAGCCCTTACCTCGACGAACCTCACTGTCTCTTCCACCGTCATTGCTTGGTTGGGGTCTTTCAGAAGGTCCTCCTGTATGTCTGCATCTGCCAGGCCGATGCAGAGCTGGTCAGCGACCCTCTGTTCCCCCTGGTTGTTGATTATCTCACACCCGGAGCACTTCTTAGTAAAGCAGCATACCTCTGCTTGGCCACGGAGTCGGGCTGCGAATGATAGGATGGGTTCCCCCCGGTCCTGCACCATTCTGGATAGTGCGACCCTGGCCACCTTAGGGTTTTCCTCCCTCACCGCCAGGGCCTTGATGGCTGCCAGCAGGTCTGCTTCAGGGAGCTCCTCAATTGGTAAGGGACCGACGATGTTTCAGGTCACATCTCGGCGGAGTTTGGCGTCCAGGCACTCCAGCAGTTGTATGCCGACGTCTGCCCCTGCCAGGCGGACGGCCTGTGAGTAGGCCCTCCACCTGGTGAGGAAGTACTGCCATCCCTCGGTTGTGCCCCCTGCCGTGATCTCTGGTCGGCGCACAGGGGTTGGCTTAGTCCTTGCTGCCTGGCTGTGGATGAGCATGTGGCCGTTGAGTACTGCTGCCACCACTACAGGATCCATGCCATCGGGTGTGGCGTAGTCGCATCCGGGATAGGGACAGTCAACCGCCATGCAGTCGGTGGGCACCAAATAGAGTTGTGCCGAAAAACGAACGCTTTCTTGACCAGCACTCTTGCTGGCAAGGTAAGATGCCTAACAGGAATCTATAACACACTTGTAGCACACATAGAGAACTGCGCCGTGCGCATTCCCCAATCGAAGACACTGGACATAGTTTCAATGCTACAATCAAGGATGTGTGCTACAAGTGAACGGGTGTATAGTGGGCATGCGCTAGGTAAGGGGTCGTGCACTGGGTAAGGGCCGTACGTAGTAATGTCACATATACATATCCTATCTAGTAGTAGTTAGGTGGTTCGAGCAGTCGATGCACAGTCCATATTCACTAAAAACCACATTTTAGAGTTTTATATCTCGAGACGTCTTCCTCTCATAATGATGAAACTGAGGGTTTTTTGGCACGACACAGCTTCCACCAGATAATAAAGTAACAAATTTAAAATAAAGAGGTGAGACTTGTCTCCTGACTGCCATGGCAACCTGAATGTGGAGACATGGGGAGGTTCTGCGACTTGTCTCCTGACTGCCATGGCAACCAGAATGTGGAGTCATGGGGAGGTTCTGAGACTTGTCTCCTGTTAAAAAAAAGTTGATTAACCATGAAATTGATTTGTACATCCTCCCCTTCCTGGTCCTGGCAATACATGGTATACTTACTCCTGTAAGCCAGGGTGTGTTTTCCTCTAGAAGCTAAACAGGGGCTGTAAGGGTTCATTGCCTAAAGTTAGTCTCACTATTAGATTTTTTGACTTTTTCCATTTTCTTCTAACGACCCATACCGATTCTCCTTAAGGGTTAATACCCTTTCTTTGTTAATACCCTTTCTTTTAGATGAACATTATTAGCATTTGCCGTTGGGAAAAAATGGTATCATTAAAAAATATATGTGATTTGCACATGACAACATGAGTAGCAGTGTGATGAAGACAAGGGGAAGAGAGGTTAGTGATGGTGGAATATGCAGCACATAGTTATAAGTTAGGAGTGAGATTCAGTTTACAGGTGAGAAATACTCCTCAGGTGGAGATGCATCGGTTATAGCCATATATCAGGACACTTCAGTTGAGCTCTTAGAGCAGCACGAGCTTCAGCACCAATATTATTATTATATAGGTGTAGTGTGTGTAGCCTATGGCTTGACTTTAGTGCAGCAGCTAGAGCTACTGCACCATCATCACTAATATTGTTGCCATGGAAACGAAATGCTTTTATAAAATTTAGTTTGTTGTGGCTGATTTTTTCCAGTAGTGCTCTAATGTGCTCATCATGTAAGTGACACCCAAACATATTTAGCTCTGTCACAAGGTGAGAAGTAGTCGAGATGACATAGCACACAGCAGTCACATCAGCCAGTGTGAGAGTGCAGTGCGTATAGCTAAGACTTTCCTTTACAATTTTATCACAGACAACTTGTTGTTGTGACTCAAATGCACACTGTGCTGCATACAAGTTAGCTTGTGCTGGCCACATGCGTGCAGAGTGAATGATGTGTTGTATTTGAGAAACTCTGTTTTCAAACTTGACTATTCCAAAGTAAAATTTCCACACCATCTGCATGTGCTTCTCCCCTCCGTACAACTTAATGATCTTCTTTTGTTTTCTCTTTTTAAGTTGAGATAAGTAGAGAGCAGCTAGAAACTCTTGGAAGGTGAGGTGGAGAAATGTATATGTATTATCAAGTCGTTGTAGATAAGCAGTCCTGTCAATGGTAACCAAGCCTAGGGTAGGCGCATCATTGCAGCCAGTACCTAGGGGAAGTTGTACTTG
This sequence comes from Cladorhizidae sp. MBARI D1340-BT2, assembly GCA_028752905.1. Classification (NCBI taxonomy): domain Eukaryota; kingdom Metazoa; phylum Porifera; class Demospongiae; order Poecilosclerida; family Cladorhizidae; species Cladorhizidae sp. MBARI D1340-BT2. Next base: position 11,853,017 of record JAQNBH010000018.1, on the reverse strand, counting down.
GGTGTCTGTCTGGCAAACTGATTGTCTGGAGTGAACAGTCATGTCGAGGGCCAGTTCACAGATCTTGTTGAAATATCCTCTGTCATTTCCGCGTAAATTATCTAGTGAATCAAGTTGTGCATTTTCATTAGTACGTCTTAGGTTACGCAAGACAATATATTGGGTGAAGTGCTCGTAGATTTTCGTCTCAGTTTGTGGAACGTTACCTCTCTCAACTTCATATAGGAAGCATATCATTGCAACATTTATCGGCAAGTAGGACATGCGCAATAGGTTGGGACGGGAATTTAGATATGCCTTCAGTTGAGCTGGTGAGACACTGGACGTGTCGGAAGAGAAGGGATACGTGTCGATGTAGTCAAGGATTTGCTGATGACTAAATCCAAGCACTTCGATGTGTCTGGTCACGTGTGTTTGCACCTTAGTTTGTCAGTGGCAACTGGGCGTGAGGTCACTATGACCATGGCCGCAGCAAGGTACTTCTGATACAATAACTTATGGATTATGGACTTGGTTTCGTCCTGAGGATGGAACTCGTCCAAGCCATCAAGTATAAAGCATGTGCCCTTGCCGTTAGATTCCTCAATGTCATTGATCACCTTTTCACAAACTTTTCTGTTAAGATAGAGAAGTTCAAGAAGATCTGACAAGTCTTGAGTCTCTCTGTTGGCTAACTGTCGGAGTGGAATATGAAGGACCAGCTTTGCACTCGTCAGTACCTCCCCACCTGTGGCCCAGTCTCGACTGACCTTATGCACTAATGTAGTCTTCCCACTACCAGGCCGACCTTCTACCAGCACCATTGATCCACTCTTATACTCACCAAACACTGTGTCATACTCAACCTTCTCTTTCGTCTCGAAGATGTCATCTGCATCTCCCCTCACTGAGTATTGGTAAGCATGAGTAATCTCTTTCTTCTTTTTTATGAGCACGAGGTTGATGAAGGTGCTATTCACTTTGGGGGGCCACGAGTCTTCAGGGACATCTGCATCCTTTGCGTATGATGTGATGAGATGCTTCTTTTCTGGAGGGAAGATCACAGTCAAGGGAACTGCTTCACTAATAAGGACTTCCTCACTGCCTTTGGCTATGTGGCAGGTATACTTCCCTTGAGCTGCTTGCCTGGCTTGGCGGATGAGGAGTATGGGTGTTTGTGAACCAGAGTAACGTAGGCCGTCAGTTAAGGCCTGCCCCTCCTTCATCCACAGGTAACTTGCTCCCTCATCATCACTGACTTGAACAGCCATGAGTGTTGACTTGCCATCAGCTACCTCAGAGTGATATGATTGGTTGGTTATCCTGAGGCCTGTGGCTAAGCCTGGTGGTGTCCACTCTGCCACTATTATTGGCACAGGTGACTTGGCCTTCCTGAATTTTTCTTCCAAGCTATAGGCCACATTAGCTGCACCAACTGTATCACCAGCTAGTTTCTCCTTAAGGTCCTTCAGAGTGGCAGCTCTTGGGCAGCTTCCCTTCACCCATTCACAGAGAAGCTTGTGCAGCCTCAGAGTGTTATTATCTTCAGCTCTGCAATTGTCTAGGATAGCTTGAGTGAAACCTAGTGCTATACCCAACTCTTTCCATTTGTAGGATACCACAATAAGGATCTTCATCAAATATCTGACATCTGCTTCTAGAAAAGGCCAGTCACCTCCCACCGCCATGCTGCTCGGTGCCTCTGGACCCGCCCCTTTCTCAGGCATGGACAACTCCTCGCTGAGACACCTAGCCAGCTCCTCCAACCCACCGCACCCCTTCAGGACCTCAAGAAACCCATGGAACATGGCACTATTACGTCGCACTGCCTCATACACATGGTGCAATAAGTATCTCACTCTTAGATTGTGCTTCAACTTGGCATGGTCCAGTTCAGCAAATAGATCAGTCAACTCTGGAGAGATGACCTTCGAGTCGCGTAACTCCTCAGATAGTGTGATGAGGTCAATGGAAGACAGGTGAGAAAACACATCCTTCTTGTGGACCTGCAGTAGCTTGTACTCTTTGTTTTGCTGAGCCTGTGAGTCTTCTTGAGCTGAAGAAGACATCTTCAGAGAGAGGGAGAGAGGAGGAGGGAGCACGAGAGAATATGTGATTGGGACAGGGGGAGGAAAGGAGGGAAGATAAAATCAGGGAGATGATGTAGGCCCCTTTAATAATAGATAACACAATATCACTCACTGTAGGCTCCTTTAATAATAGATAACACAACAACACTCACTGTAGACTCCTTTAATAATAGATAACACAACAACACTCACTGTAGGCTCCTTTAATAATAGATAACACAATATCACTCACTGTAGGCTCCTTTAATAATAGATAACACAACAACACTCACTGTAGACTCCTTTAATAATAGATAACACAACAACACTCACTGTAGACTCCTTTAATAATAGATAACACAACAACACTCACTGTAGGCTCCTTTAATAATAGATAACACAACAACACTCACTTTAGACTCCTTTAATAATAGATAACACAATAACACTCACTGTAGACTCCTTTAATAATAGATAACACAACAACACTCACTGTAGACTCCTTTAATAATAGATAACACAACAACACTCACTGTAGACTCCTAGATAACACAGCAACACTCACTGTAGGCTCCTTTAATAATAGATAACACAACAACACCCACTCACTGTTGCTAGTAAAGGTTCCTTAGATAACTTCAGAGTTCTCCCACTGCAGGTGAGAGTAGAGAGCTGGGTAGTGGCAAAGAGCTGCTAGATCACGGAGCATGAGAGCTAGAAGATGAGCAAGAGTTCAGACCTCTGGGCTACAGGCCTGGCCCTTTATATTGGAGCTAGGACCACTCACTTCCTGTCTAGCACTAATTAGGGCCTTGTGGTGTGCTCCCTCCCTCCCCACATATTAGGCTGCCCACAAATCTACTTAAACAAGCATGTAGGAGCTCTAAATATGACTCACCCTTAAAACATAATCAGTGTGTGTATGTGTGTGAGTGTGTGCCAAAGTTCATGCTGGGTTTACCTGAGGTGGGGAGGAAAATATTTGGTGTGTCTGGGGAAGCCGGGGGAAGCTGTTGTCCATAGATTTTGTGGGGGTGGAGGTCACACCAGGTGTGAGGTGTGCTCCGGGAGACTTGGACAAGTGGGTGTGTGCAATATTTAGTCATCATGTTATCCCACATGCTTGGACCAAGGCACAGCGTGTAAATAGTATAGAAGGGACCAGTAATAAGTGACACTTCCTTTGTGAAGAACTCGGGCAACCTAGTTAGCATGCGTGGGGATTTCTGTCAGGGTAGCATCTCTCCCTCCTAACCTTGTATGACACACTCTGTGTGCAGGTAAGGTGTGTGTGTGTGCATGTGGGGTGGCTGTGCATGTGAGATGTGTGTGTGCATGTGTGAGGTGGGTATAGGTTAAAGTTCTTCCTACTTTAGGGGTGTGTCCACTCTTCACAGACAATTCTTTAGTCCTCGCTGTGACTCTCTATCTCATGGCCCTGCACCTTTGACCTCTGAACCAGAGCAGTTCAGAGGTCAGAGGTGCTGCTCTGTGAGATGACCTCTGTTCAGAGTTGACTGGCACAGCTGGGGGAGGGGCAGACCAAGGGGACGTGTTTGTAGTTGTTGCTGGTGCCATTTCCTCACGACTACCAAAAGTGCTGCACATTTACAATGTGAGGAAGAACTTTCTGTGTAGTTGTTGCTGGTGCCATTTCCTCACGACTACCAAAAGTGCTGCACATTTACAATGTGAGGAAGAACTTTCTGTTGGAGTTTCTAGTTTCCATGGCAACATTTCAGCAGTTGTGCTGCCCTCTACCCATCACCTCCTCCTCCACACACACACACACACACAGTGCTGCCTCGGGTCAGGACACTGATGTCGCAGTCCTAGGTGTGTCGTGTGAGGATCTTGAGAGCATCCTCCCTCTCCTTTCTGGCTGCCTTTGTCTCTGCGGCCATGGCTATTGAAGTGAGTGTTGATGTTGCAAGAAGACACACTATGTGATGGTGGCCATGAGGCTTTTCTAATTGTGGGCACCAACTCTCTGGGGCTGGCTTTTCTAATTGTGGGCACCAACTCTGTGGGGCTGGCTTTTCTAATTGTGGGCACCAACTATCTGGGGATGGCTTTTCTAATTGTGGACACCAACTCTCTGGGGCTGGCTTTTCTAATTGTGGGCACCAACTCTCTGGGGATGGCTTTTCTAATTGTGGACACCAACTCTCTGGGGCTGGCTTTTCTAATTGTGGGCACCAACTCTCTGGGGCTGGATTTTCTAATTGTGGGCACCAACTCTCTGGGGCTGGCTTTTCTAATTGCAGGCACCAACTCTCTGGGGCTGGCTTTTCTAATTGTGGGCACCAACTCTCTGGGGCTGGCTTTTCTAATTGTGGGCATCAACTCTCTGAGGCTGGCTTTTCTAATTGTGGGCACCAACTCTCTGAGGCTGGCTTTTCTAATTGTGGGCACCAACTCTCTGGGGCTGGCTTTTCTAATTGTGTGCACCAACTCTCTGGGGCTGGCTTTTCTCATTGTGGGCACCAACTCGCTGGGGCTGGCTTTTCTAATTGCGGGCACCAATTCCATGGGGCTGGCTTTTCTAATTGTGGGCACCAACTCTCTGGGGCTGATTTTGTGAACCAACTCTCTGGGGCTGATTGCGGGCACCAACTCTCTGGGGCTGGCTTTTCTAATTGTGGGTATCAACTCTCTGGGGCTGGCTTTTCTAATTGCGGGCACCAACTCTCTGGGGCTGACTTTTCTAATTGTGGGCACCGACTCTCTGGGGCTGGCTTTTCTAATTGTGGGCACCAACTATCTGGGGATGGCTTTTCTAATTGTGGACACCAACTCTCTGGGGCTGGCTTTTCTAATTGTGGGCACCAACTCTCTGGGGATGGCTTTTCTAATTGTGGACACCAACTCTCTGGGGCTGGCTTTTCTAATTGTGGGCATCAACTCTCTGGGGCTGGCTTTTCTAATTGCGGGCACCAACTCTCTGGGGCTGACTTTTCTAATTGAGGGCACCGACTCTCTGGGGCTGGCTTTTCTAATTGTGGGCACCAACTATCTGGGGATGGCTTTTCTAATTGTGGAAACCAACTCTCTCGGGCTGGCTTTTCTAATTGTGGGCACCAACTCTCTGGGGATGGCTTTTCTAATTGTGGACACCAACTCTCTGGGGCTGGCTTTTCTAATTGTGGGCACCAACTCTTTGGGTCTGGCTTTTCTAATTGTGGGCACCAACTCTCTGGGGCTGGCTTTTCTAATTGCAGGCACCAACTCTCTGGGGCTGGCTTTTCTAATTGTGGGCACCAACTCTCTGGGGCTGACTTTTCTAATTGTGGGCATCAACTCTCTGAGGCTGGCTTTTCTAATTGTGGGCACCAACTCCCTGAGGCTGGCTTTTCTAATTGTGGGCACCAACTCTCTGGGGCTGGCTTTTCTAATTGTGTGCACCAACTCTCTGGGGCTGGCTTTTCTAATTGTGGGCACCATCTCTCTGGGGCTGGCTTTTCTAATTGTGGGCACCATCTCTCTGAGGCTGGCTTTTCTAATAGTGGGCACCAACACTCTGGGGTTGGCTTTTCTAATTGTGGGCACCAACTGTATGGGGCTGGCTTTTCTAATTGTGGGCACCAACTCTCTGGGAACGGCTTTTATAATTGTGGGCACCAACTCTCTGGGGCTGGCTTTTCTAATTGTGGGCATCAACTCTCTGTGGCTGGCTTTTCTAATTGTGGGAACCAACTCTCTGTGGCTGGCTTTCTCTCTGATTGCGGGCACCAAATATCTGGGGATGGGTTTTCTAATTGCGGGCACCAATTCTCTGGGGCTGGCTTTTTTAATTGTGGGCACCAAATCTGTGGCTGGCTTTTCTAATTGTGGGCACCAACTCGCTGGGGCTGGCTTTTCTAATTGCGGGCACCAATTCCATGGGGCTGGCTTTTCTAATTGTGGGCACCAACTCTCTGGGGCTGATTTTGTGCACCAACTCTCTGGGGCTGATTGCGGGCACCAACTCTCTGGGGCTGGCTTTTCTAATTGTGGGCATCAACTCTCTGGGGCTGGCTTTTCTAATTGCGGGCACCAACTCTCTGGGGCTGACTTTTCTAATTGTGGGCACCGACTCTCTGGGGCTGGCTTTTCTAATTGCGGGCACCAACTATCTCGGGCTGGCATTTCTAATTGTGGGCACCAACTCTCTGGGGCTGGCTTGTCTAATTGTGGCACCAACTCTCTGGGGCTGGCTTTTCTAATTGCGGGCACCAATTCTCTGGGGCTGGCTTTTCTAATTGTGGGCACCAACACTCTGGGGCTGGCTTTTCTAATTGCGGGCACCAATCCTCTGGGACTGGCTTTCATAATTGCGGGCAAGAACTCTCTGAGGCTGGCTTTTCTAATTGTGGGCATCAACTCTCTGGGGCTGGCTTTTCTAATAGTGGGCACCAACTCTCAGGGACTGCCTTTTATAATTGCGGGCAACAACTATCTGGGGCTGGCTTTTCTAATTGTGGGCACCAACTCTCTGTGGCTGGCTTTTCTAATTGTGGGCATCAACTCTCTGGATCTGGCTTTTCTAATTGCGGGCACCAACTCTCTGGGGATGGTTTTTCTAATTGCGGGCACCAACTCTCTGGGGCTGGCTTTTCTAATTGCGGGCACCAATTCCATGGGGCTGGCTTTTCTAATTGTGGGCACCAACTCTCTGGGGCTGATTTTGTGAACCAACTCTCTGGGGCTGATTGCGGGCACCAACTCTCTGGGGCTGGCTTTTCTAATTGTGGGTATCAACTCTCTGGGGCTGGCTTTTCTAATTGCGGGCACCAACTCTCTGGGGCTGACTTTTCTAATTGTGGGCACCGACTCTCTGGGGCTGGCTTTTCTAATTGTGGGCACCAACTATCTGGGGATGGCTTTTCTAATTGTGGACACCAACTCTCTGGGGCTGGCTTTTCTAATTGTGGGCACCAACTCTCTGGGGATGGCTTTTCTAATTGTGGACACCAACTCTCTGGGGCTGGCTTTTCTAATTGTGGGCATCAACTCTCTGGGGCTGGCTTTTCTAATTGCGGGCACCAACTCTCTGGGGCTGACTTTTCTAATTGAGGGCACCGACTCTCTGGGGCTGGCTTTTCTAATTGTGGGCACCAACTATCTGGGGATGGCTTTTCTAATTGTGGAAACCAACTCTCTCGGGCTGGCTTTTCTAATTGTGGGCACCAACTCTCTGGGGATGGCTTTTCTAATTGTGGACACCAACTCTCTGGGGCTGGCTTTTCTAATTGTGGGCACCAACTCTTTGGGTCTGGCTTTTCTAATTGTGGGCACCAACTCTCTGGGGCTGGCTTTTCTAATTGCAGGCACCAACTCTCTGGGGCTGGCTTTTCTAATTGTGGGCACCAACTCTCTGGGGCTGACTTTTCTAATTGTGGGCATCAACTCTCTGAGGCTGGCTTTTCTAATTGTGGGCACCAACTCCCTGAGGCTGGCTTTTCTAATTGTGGGCACCAACTCTCTGGGGCTGGCTTTTCTAATTGTGTGCACCAACTCTCTGGGGCTGGCTTTTCTAATTGTGGGCACCATCTCTCTGGGGCTGGCTTTTCTAATTGTGGGCACCATCTCTCTGAGGCTGGCTTTTCTAATAGTGGGCACCAACACTCTGGGGTTGGCTTTTCTAATTGTGGGCACCAACTGTATGGGGCTGGCTTTTCTAATTGTGGGCACCAACTCTCTGGGAACGGCTTTTATAATTGTGGGCACCAACTCTCTGGGGCTGGCTTTTCTAATTGTGGGCATCAACTCTCTGTGGCTGGCTTTTCTAATTGTGGGAACCAACTCTCTGTGGCTGGCTTTCTCTCTGATTGCGGGCACCAAATATCTGGGGATGGGTTTTCTAATTGCGGGCACCAATTCTCTGGGGCTGGCTTTTTTAATTGTGGGCACCAAATCTGTGGCTGGCTTTTCTAATTGTGGGCACCAACTCGCTGGGGCTGGCTTTTCTAATTGCGGGCACCAATTCCATGGGGCTGGCTTTTCTAATTGTGGGCACCAACTCTCTGGGGCTGATTTTGTGCACCAACTCTCTGGGGCTGATTGCGGGCACCAACTCTCTGGGGCTGGCTTTTCTAATTGTGGGCATCAACTCTCTGGGGCTGGCTTTTCTAATTGCGGGCACCAACTCTCTGGGGCTGACTTTTCTAATTGTGGGCACCGACTCTCTGGGGCTGGCTTTTCTAATTGCGGGCACCAACTATCTCGGGCTGGCATTTCTAATTGTGGGCACCAACTCTCTGGGGCTGGCTTGTCTAATTGTGGCACCAACTCTCTGGGGCTGGCTTTTCTAATTGCGGGCACCAATTCTCTGGGGCTGGCTTTTCTAATTGTGGGCACCAACACTCTGGGGCTGGCTTTTCTAATTGCGGGCACCAATCCTCTGGGACTGGCTTTCATAATTGCGGGCAAGAACTCTCTGAGGCTGGCTTTTCTAATTGTGGGCATCAACTCTCTGGGGCTGGCTTTTCTAATAGTGGGCACCAACTCTCAGGGACTGCCTTTTATAATTGCGGGCAACAACTATCTGGGGCTGGCTTTTCTAATTGTGGGCACCAACTCTCTGTGGCTGGCTTTTCTAATTGTGGGCATCAACTCTCTGGATCTGGCTTTTCTAATTGCGGGCACCAACTCTCTGGGGATGGTTTTTCTAATTGCGGGCACCAACTCTCTGGGGCTGGCTTTTCTAATTGTGGACACGAACTCTCTGGTGCTGGATTTTCTAATTGCGGGCACAAATTCTCTGGGGCTGGCTTTTCTAATTGTGGGCACCAACTCTCTGGGGCTTGCTTTTCTAATTGTGGGCACCAACTCTCTGGGGCTGGCTTTTCTAATTGCGGGCACCTCTCTGGGGTTGGCTTTTCTAATTGTGGGCACCAACTCTCTGGGGCTGGCTTTTCTAATTGTGGGCACCAACTCTCTGGGGTTGGCTTTTCTATTGTGTGCACCAACTCTCTGGGGTTGGCTTTTCTAATTGCAGGCACCAATTCTCTGGGGCTGGCTTTTCTAATTATGGGCATCAACTCTCTGGGGCTGGCTTTTCTAATTGTGGGCACCAAATATCTGGGTTGGCTTTTCTAATTGTGGGCACCAACTCTCTGGGGCTGGCTTTTCTAATTGCGGGCACCAATTCTCTGGGGCTGGCTTTTCTAATTGTGGGCACAAACTCTCTGGTGCTGGCTTTTCTAATTATGGGCATCAAGTCTCTGTGGCTGGCTTTTATAATTGTGGGCACCAACTCTCTGTGGCTGGCTTTTCTAATTGTGGGCACCAACTCTCTGGGGCTAGCTTTTCTAATTGCGGGCACCAATTACCTGGGGCTGGCTTTTCTAATTGTTGGCACCAACTCTCTGGGGCTGGCTTTTCTAATTGCGGGCACCGATTCTCTGGGGCTGGCTTTTCTAATTGTGGGCACCGACTCTCTGGGGCTGGCTTTCTAATTGCGGGCACCAACTATCTCGGGCTGGCATTTCTAATTGTGGGCACCAACTCTCTGGGGCTGGTTTTTATAATTGCGGGCAACCACTCTCTGGGGCAGGCTTTTCTAATTGTGGGCACCAACTCTCTGGGGCTGGATTTTCTAATTGTGTGCACCAACTCTCTGGGACTGGCTTTTCTAATTGTGGGCATCAACTCTCTGGATCTGGCTTTTCTGATTGCGGGCACCAACTCTCTGGGGCTGGCTTTTCTAATTTTGTGCACCAACTCTCTGGGGCTGATTGCGGGCACCAACTCACTGGGGCTGGTCGCTTGGGTTGAGTTGGAGGTAGATATATAGACACCAAGTAAGGAAGAAGGTCCTCGTGGCTGAAGAGCTCAACCTAGCTGTGGCCCCAGGTGTTTATGTTAGCTTTTCTAATTGTGGGCATCAACTCTCTGGGGCTGGCTTTTCTAATTGCGGGCACCAACTCTCTGGGGCTGACTTTTCTAATTGTGGGCACCGACTCTCTGGGGCTGGCTTTTCTAATTGCGGGCACCAACGCTCTAGGGCTGGCTTTTCTAATTGCGGGCACCAACTCTCTGGGGCTGGCTTGTCTAATTGTGGCACCAACTCTCTGGGGCTGGCTTTTCTAATTGCGGGCACCAATTCTCTGGGGCTGGCTTTTCTAATTGTGGGCACCAACACTCTGGGGCTGGCTTTTCTAATTGTGGGCACCAACTCTCTGTGGCTGGCTTTTCTAATTGTGGGTACCAACTCTCTCTAGCTGGTTTTTCTAATTGCGGGCACCAATTATCTGGGGCTGGCTTTTCTAATTGTGGGTACTAACTCTCTGGTGCTGGCTTTTCTATTTGTGGGGCATCAACTCACTGGAACTGGCTTTTATAATTGCGGGCACCAATTCTCTGGGGCTGGCTTTTCTAATTGTGTGCACCAACTCTCTGGGGCTGGATTTTCTAATTGAGGGCACAAACTCTCTGGTGCTGATTGTGGGCATCAACTCTCTGGGGCTGGCTTTTCTAATTGTGGGCACCAACTCTCTGGGGCTGATTTTGTGCACCAACTCTCTGGGGCTGATTGCGGGCACCAACTCTCTGGGGCTGGCTTTTCTAATTGTGGGCATCAACTCTCTGAGGCTGGCTTTTCTAATTGTGGGCACCAACTCTCTGAGGCTGGCTTTTCTAATTGTGGGCACCAACTCTCTGGGGCTGGCTTTTCTAATTGTGTGCACCAACTCTCTGGGGCTGGCTTTTCTAATTGTGGGCACCAACTCGCTGGGGCTGGCTTTTCTAATTGCGGGCACCAATTCCATGGGGCTGGCTTTTCTAATTGTGGGCACCAACTCTCTGGGGCTGATTTTGTGAACCAACTCTCTGGGGCTGATTGCGGGCACCAACTCTCTGGGGCTGGCTTTTCTAATTGTGGGCATCAACTCTCTGGGGCTGGCTTTTCTAATTGCGGGCACCAACTCTCTGGGGCTGACTTTTCTAATTGTGGGCACCGACTCTCTGGGGCTGGCTTTTCTAATTGTGGGCACCAACTATCTGGGGGTGGCTTTTCTAATTGTGGAGACCAACTCTCTGGGGCTGGCTTTTCTAATTGTGGGCACCAACTCTCTGGGGATGGCTTTTCTAATTGTGGACACCAACTCTCTGGGGCTGGCTTTTCTAATTGTGGGCATCAACTCTCTGGGGCTGGCTTTTCTAATTGCGGGCACCAACTCTCTGGGGCTGACTTTTCTAATTGTGGGCACCAACTCTCTGGGGATGGCTTTTCTAATTGTGGACACCAACTCTCTGGGGCTGGCTTTTCTAATTGTGGGCACCAACTCTCTGGGGCTGGCTTTTCTAATTGTGGGCACCAATTCTCTGGGGCTGGCTTTTCTAATTGCAGGCACCAACTCTCTGGGGCTGGCTTTTCTAATTGTGGGCACCAACTCTCTGGGGCTGACTTTTCTAATTGTGGGCATCAACTCTCTGAGGCTGGCTTTTCTAATTGTGGGCACCAACTCTCTGAGGCTGGCTTTTCTAATTGTGGGCACCAACTCTCTGGGGCTGGCTTTTCTAATTGTGTGCACCAACTCTCTGGGGCTGGCTTTTCTAATTGTGGGCACCATCTCTCTGGGGCTGGCTTTTCTAATTGTGGGCACCATCTCTCTGAAGCTGGCTTTTCTAATAGTGGGCACCAACACTCTGGGGTTGGCTTTTCTAATTGTGGGCACCAACTGTCTGGGGCTGGCTTTTCTAATTGTGAGCACCAACTCTCTGGGAACGGCTTTTCTAATTGTGGGCACCAACTCTCTGGGGCTGGCTTTTCTAATTGTGGGCATCAACTCTCTGTGGCTGGCTTTTCTAATTGTGGGAACCAACTCTCTGTGGCTGGCTTTCTCTCTGATTGCGGGCACCAAATATCTGGGGATGGGTTTTCTAATTGCGGGCACCAATTCTCTGGGGCTGGCTTTTTTAATTGTGGGCACCAAATCTGTGGCTGGCTTTTCTAATTGTGGGCACCAACTCGCTGGGGCTGGCTTTTCTAATTGCGGGCACCAATTCCATGGGGCTGGCTATTCTAATTGTGGGCACCAACTCTCTGGGGCTGATTTTGTGCACCAACTCTCTGGGGCTGATTGCGGCCACCAACTCTCTGGGGCTGGCTTTTCTAATTGTGGGCATCAACTCTCTGGGGCTGGCTTTTCTAATTGCGGGCACCAACTCTCTGGGGCTGACTTTTCTAATTGTGGGCACCGACTCTCTGGGGCTGGCTTTTCTAATTGCGGGCACCAACTATCTCGGGCTGGCATTTCTAATTGTGGGCACCAACTCTCTGGGGCTGGCTTGTCTAATTGTGGCACCAACTCTCTGGGGCTGGCTTTTCTAATTGCGGGCACCAATTCTCTGGGGCTGGCTTTTCTAATTGTGGGCACCAACACTCTGGGGCTGGCTTTTCTAATTGCGGGCACCAATCCTCTGGGACTGGCTTTCATAATTGCGGGCAAGAACTCTCTGGGGCTGGCTTTTCTAATTGTGGGCATCAACTCTCTGGGGCTGGCTTTTCTAATAGTGGGCACCAACTCTCAGGGACTGCCTTTTATAATTGCGGGCAACAACTATCTGGGGCTGGCTTTTCTAATTGTGGGCACCAACTCTCTGTGGCTGGCTTTTCTAATTGTGGGCATCAACTCTCTGGATCTGGCTTTTCTAATTGCGGGCACCAACTCTCTGGGGATGGTTTTTCTAATTGCGGGCACCAACTCTCTGGGGCTGGCTTTTCTAATTGTGGGCACGAACTCTCTGGTGCTGGATTTTCTAATTGCGGGCACAAATTCTCTGGGGCTGGCTTTTCTAATTGTGGGCACCAACTCTCTGGGGCTTGCTTTTCTAATTGTGGGCACCAACTCTCTGGGGCTGGCTTTTCTAATTGCGGGCACCTCTCTGGGGTTGGCTTTTCTAATTGTGGGCATCAACTCTCTGGATCTGGCTTTTCTAATTGCGGGCACCAACTCTCTGGGTGGTTTTTCTAATTGCGGGCACCAACTCTCTGGGGCTGGCTTTTCTAATTGTGGGCACGAACTCTCTGGTGCTGGATTTTCTAATTGCGGGCACAAATTCTCTGGGGCTGGCTTTTCTAATTGTGGGCACCAACTCTCTGGGGCTTGCTTTTCTAATTGTGGGCACCAACTCTCTGGGGCTGGCTTTTCTAATTGCGGGCACCTCTCTGGGGTTGGCTTTTCTAATTGTGGGCACCAACTCTCTGAGGCTGGCTTTTCTAATTGTGGGCACCAACTCTCTGAGGCTGGCTTTTCTAATTGTGGGCACCAACTCTCTGGGGCTGGCTTTTCTAATTGTGTGCACCAACTCTCTGGGGCTGGCTTTTCTAATTGTGGGCACCAACTCGCTGGGGCTGACTTTTCTAATTGCGGGCACCAATTCCATGGGGCTGGCTTTTCTAATTGTGGGCACCAACTCTCTGGGGCTGATTTTGTGAACCAACTCTCTGGGGCTGATTGCGGGCACCAACTCTCTGGGGCTGGCTTTTCTAATTGTGGGCATCAACTCTCTGGGGCTGGCTTTTCTAATTGCGGGCACCAACTCTCTGGGGCTGACTTTTCTAATTGTGGGCACCGACTCTCTGGGGCTGGCTTTTCTAATTGTGGGCACCAACTATCTGGGGATGGCTTTTCTAATTGTGGACACCAACTCTCTGGGGCTGGCTTTTCTAATTGTGGGCACCAACTCTCTGGGGATGGCTTTTCTAATTGTGGACACCAACTCTCTGGGGCTGGCTTTTCTAATTGTGGGCATCAACTCTCTGGGGCTGGCTTTTCTAATTGCGGGCACCAACTCTCTGGGGCTGACTTTTCTAATTGTGGGCACCAACTCTCTGGGGATGGCTTTTCTAATTGTGGACACCAACTCTCTGGGGCTGGCTTTTCTAATTATGGGCACCAACTCTCTGGGGCTGGCTTTTCTAATTGTGGGCACCAACTCTCTGGGGCTGGCTTTTCTAATTGTGGGCACCAACTCTCTGGGGCTGGCTTTTCTAATTGTGGGCACCAACTCTCTGGGGCTGACTTTTCTAATTGTGGGCATCAACTCTCTGAGGCTGGCTTTTCTAATTGTGGGCACCAACTCTCTGAGGCTGGCTTTTCTAATTGTGGGCACCAACTCTCTGGGGCTGGCTTTTCTAATTGTGTGCACCAACTCTCTGGGGCTGGCTTTTCTAATTGTGTGCACCAACTCTCTGGGGCTGGCTTTTCTAATTGTGTGCACCAACTCTCTGGGGCTGGCTTTTCTAATTGTGGGCACCATCTCTCTGGGGCTGGCTTTTCTAATTGTGGGCACCATCTCTCTGAGGCTGGCTTTTCTAATTGTGGGCACCATCTCTCTGAGGCTGGCTTTTCTAATAGTGGGCACCAACACTCTGGGGTTGGCTTTTCTAATTGTGGGCACCAACTCTCTGGGAACGGCTTTTCTAATTGTGGGCACCAACTCTCTGGGAACGGCTTTTCTAATTGTGGGCACCAACTCTCTGGGGCTGGCTTTTCTAATTGTGGGCATCAACTCTCTGTGGCTGGCTTTTCTAATTGTGGGAACCAACTCTCTGTGGCTGGCTTTCTCTCTGATTGCGGGCACCAAATATCTGGGGATGGGTTTTCTAATTGCGGGCACCAATTCTCTGGGGCTGGCTTTTTTAATTGTGGGCACCAAATCTGTGGCTGGCTATTCTAATTGTGGGCACCAACTCGCTGGGGCTGGCTTTTCTAATTGCGGGCACCAATTCCATGGGGCTGGCTTTTCTAATTGTGGGCACCAACTCTCTGGGGCTGATTTTGTGCACCAACTCTCTGGGGCTGATTGCGGGCACCAACTCTCTGGGGCTGGCTTTTCTAATTGTGGGCATCAACTCTCTGGGGCTGGCTTTTCTAATTGCGGGCACCAACTCTCTGGGGCTGACTTTTCTAATTGTGGGCACCGACTCTCTGGGGCTGGCTTTTCTAATTGCGGGCACCAACTATCTCGGGCTGGCATTTCTAATTGTGGGCACCAACTCTCTGGGGCTGGCTTGTCTAATTGTGGCACCAACTCTCTGGGGCTTGCTTTTCTAATTGCGGGCACCAATTCTCTGGGGCTGGCTTTTCTAATTGTGGGCACCAACACTCAACACTCTGGGGCTGGCTTTTCTAATTGCGGGCACCAATCCTCTGGGACTGGCTTTCATAATTGCGGGCAAGAACTCTCTGGGGCTGGCTTTTCTAATTGTGGGCATCAACTCTCTGGGGCTGGCTTTTCTAATAGTGGGCACCAACTCTCAGGGACTGCCTTTTATAATTGCGGGCAACAACTATCTGGGGCTGGCTTTTCTAATTGTGGGCACCAACTCTCTGTGGCTGGCTTTTCTAATTGTGGGCATCAACTCTCTGGATCTGGCTTTTCTAATTGCGGGCACCAACTCTCTGGGGATGGTTTTTCTAATTGCGGGCACCAACTCTCTGGGGCTGGCTTTTCTAATTGTGGGCACGAACTCTCTGGTGCTGGATTTTCTAATTGCGGGCACAAATTCTCTGGGGCTGGCTTTTCTAATTGTGGGCACCAACTCTCTGGGGCTTGCTTTTCTAATTGTGGGCACCAACTCTCTGGGGCTGGCTTTTCTAATTGCGGGCACCTCTCTGGGGTTGGCTTTTCTAATTGTGGGCACCAACTCTCTGGGGCTGGCTTTTCTAATTGTGGGCACCAACTCTCTGGGGCTGGCTTTTCTATTGTGTGCACCAACTCTCTGGGGTTGGCTTTTCTAATTGCAGGCACCAATTCTCTGGGGCTGGCTTTTCTAATTATGGGCATCAACTCTCTGGGGCTGGCTTTTCTAATTGTGGGCACCAAATATCTGGGTTGGCTTTTCTAATTGTGGGCACCAACTCTCTGGGGCTGGCTTTTCTAATTGCGGGCACCAATTCTCTGGGGCTGGCTTTTCTAATTGTGGGCACCAACTCTCTGGTGCTGGCTTTTCTAATTATGGGCATCAACTCTCTGGGGCTGGCTTTTCTAATTGCGGGCACCAATTACCTGGGGCTGGCTTTTCTAATTGTTGGCACCAACTCTCTGGGGATGGCTTTTCTAATTGTGGACACCAACTCTCTGGGGCTGGCTTTTCTAATTGTGGGCACCAACTCTCTGGGGCTGGCTTTTCTAATTGTGGGCACCAACTCTCTGGGGCTGGCTTTTCTAATTGCAGGCACCAACTCTCTGGGGCTGGCTTTTCTAATTGTTGGCACCAACTCTCTGGGGCTGACTTTTCTAATTGTGGGCATCAACTCTCTGAGGCTGGCTTTTCTAATTGTGGGCACCAACTCTCTGAGGCTGGCTTTTCTAATTGTGGGCACCAACTCTCTGGGGCTGGCTTTTCTAATTGTGTGCACCAACTCTCTGGGGCTGGCTTTTCTAATTGTGGGCACCATCTCTCTGGGGCTGGCTTCTCTAATTGTGGGCACCATCTCTCTGAGGCTGGCTTTTCTAATAGTGGGCACCAACACTCTGGGGTTGGCTTTTCTAATTGTGGGCACCAACTGTCTGGGGCTGGCTTTTCTAATTGTGGGCACCAACTCTCTGGGGACGGCTTTTCTAATTGTGGGCACCAACTCTCTGGGGCTGGTTTTTCTAATTGTGGGCATCAACTCTCTGTGGCTGGCTTTTCTAATTGTGGGAACCAACTCTCTGTGGCTGGCTTTCTCTCTGATTGCGGGCACCAAATATCTGGGGATGGGTTTTCTAATTGCGGGCACCAATTCTCTGGGGCTGGCTTTTTCAATTGTGGGCACCAAATCTGTGGCTGGCTTTTCTAATTGTGGGCACCAACTCGCTGGGGCTGGCTTTTCTAATTGCGGGCACCAACTCTCTGGGGTTGGCTTTTCTAATTGTGGACACCAACTCTCTGGGGCTGGCTTTTCTAATTGTGGGCACCAACTCTCTGGGGCTGGCTTTTCTAATTGTGGGCACCAACTCTCTGGGGCTGGCTTTTCTAATTGCAGGCACCAACTCTCTGGGGCTGGCTTTTCTAATTGTGGGCACCAACTCTCTGGGGCTGACTTTTCTAATTGTGGGCATCAACTCTCTGAGGCTGGCTTTTCTAATTGTGGGCACCAACTCTCTGAGGCTGGCTTTTCTAATTGTGGGCACCAACTCTCTCTCTGGGGCTGGCTTTTCTAATTGTGTGCACCAACTCTCTGGGGCTGGCTTTTCTAATTGTGGGCACCATCTCTCTGGGGCTGGCTTTTCTAATTGTGGGCACCATCTCTCTGAGGCTGGCTTTTCTAATAGTGGGCACCAACACTCTGGGGTTGGCTTTTCTAATTGTGGGCACCAACTGTCTGGGGCTGGCTTTTCTAATTGTGGGCACCAACTCTCTGGGAACGGCTTTTCTAATTGTGGGCACCAACTCTCTGGGGCTGGCTTTTCTAATTGTGGGCATCAACTCTCTGTGGCTGGCTTTTCTAATTGTGGGAACCAACTCTCTGTGGCTGGCTTTCTCTCTGATTGCGGGCACCAAATATCTGGGGATGGGTTTTCTAATTGTGGGCACCAACTCTCTGGGGCTGATTTTGTGCACCAACTCTCTGGGGCTGATTGCGGGCACCAACTCTCTGGGGCTGGCTTTTCTAATTGTGGGCATCAACTCTCTGGGGCTGGCTTTTCTAATTGCGGGCACCAACTCTCTGGGGCTGACTTTTCTAATTGTGGGCACCGACTCTCTGGGGCTGGCTTTTCTAATTGCGGGCACCAACTATCTCGGGCTGGCATTTCTAATTGTGGGCACCAACTCTCTGGGGCTGGCTTGTCTAATTGTGGCACCAACTCTCTGGGGCTGGCTTTTCTAATTGCGGGCACCAATTCTCTGGGGCTGGCTTTTCTAATTGTGGGCACCAACACTCTGGGGCTGGCTTTTCTAATTGTGGGCACCAATCCTCTGGGACTGGCTTTCATAATTGCGGGCAAGAACTCTCTGGGGCTGGCTTTTCTAATTGTGGGCATCAACTCTCTGGGGCTGGCTTTTCTAATAGTGGGCACCAACTCTCAGGGACTGCCTTTTATAATTGCGGGCAACAACTATCTGGGGCTGGCTTTTCTAATTGTGGGCACCAACTCTCTGTGGCTGGCTTTTCTAATTGTGGGCATCAACTCTCTGGATCTGGCTTTTCTAATTGTGGGCACCAACTCTCTGGGGATGGTTTTTCTAATTGCGGGCACCAACTCTCTGGGGCTGGCTTTTCTAATTGTCTCTCTGGTGCTGGATTTTCTAATTGCGGGCACAAATTCTCTGGGGCTGGCTTTTCTAATTGTGGGCACCAACTCTCTGGGGCTTGCTTTTCTAATTGTGGGCACCAACTCTCTGGGGCTGGCTTTTCTAATTGCGGGTACCTCTCTGGGGTTGGCTTTTCTAATTGTGGGCACCAACTCTCTGGGGCTGGCTTTTCTAATTGTGGGCACCAACTCTCTGGGGCTGGCTTTTCTATTGTGTGCACCAACTCTCTGGGGTTGGCTTTTCTAATTGCAGGCACCAATTCTCTGGGGCTGGCTTTTCTAATTATGGGCATCAACTCTCTGGGGCTGGCTTTTCTAATTGTGGGCACCAAATATCTGGGTTGGCTTTTCTAATTGTGGGCACCAACTCTCTGGGGCTGGCTTTTCTAATTGCGGGCACCAATTCTCTGGGGCTGGCTTTTCTAATTGTGGGCACCAACTCTCTGGTGCTGGCTTTTCTAATTATGGGCATCAAGTCTCTGTGGCTGGCTTTTATAATTGTGGGCACCAACTCTCTGTGGCTGGCTTTTCTAATTGTGGGCACCAACTCTCTGGGGCTAGCTTTTCTAATTGCGGGCACCAATTACCTGGGGCTGGCTTTTCTAATTGTTGGCACCAACTCTCTGGGGATGGCTTTTCTAATTGTGGACACCAACTCTCTGGGGCTGGCTTTTCTAATTGTGGGCACCAACTCTCTGGGGCTGGCTTTTCTAATTGTGGGCACCAACTCTCTGGGGCTGACTTTTCTAATTGTGGGCATCAACTCTCTGAGGCTGGCTTTTCTAATTGTGGGCACCAACTCTCTGAGGCTGGCTTTTCTAATTGTGGGCACCAACTCTCTGGGGCTGGCTTTTCTAATTGTGTGCACCAACTCTCTGGGGCTGGCTTTTCTAATTGTGGGCACCATCTCTCTGGGGCTGGCTTTTCTAATTGTGGGCACCATCTCTCTGAGGCTGGCTTTTCTAATAGTGGGTACCAACACTCTGGGGTTGGCTTTTCTAATTGTGGGCACCAACTGTCTGGGGCTGGCTTTTCTAATTGTGGGCACCAACTCTCTGGGAACGGCTTTTCTAATTGTGGGCACCAACTCTCTGGGGCTGGCTTTTCTAATTGTGGGCATCAACTCTCTGTGGCTGGCTTTTCTAATTGTGGGAACCAACTCTCTGTGGCTGGCTTTCTCTCTGATTGCGGGCACCAAATATCTGGGGATGGGTTTTCTAATTGCGGGCACCAATTCTCTGGGGCTGGCTTTTTTAATTGTGGGCACCAAATCTGTGGCTGGCTTTTCTAATTGTGGGCACCAACTCGCTGGGGCTGGCTTTTCTAATTGCGGGCACCAATTCCATGGGGCTGGCTTTTCTAATTGTGGGCACCAATTCTCTGGGGCTGATTTTGTGCACCAACTCTCTGGGGCTGATTGCGGGCACCAACTCTCTGGGGCTGGCTTTTCTAATTGTGGGCATCAACTCTCTGGGGCTGGCTTTTCTAATTGCGGGCACCAACTCTCTGGGGCTGACTTTTCTAATTGTGGGCACCGACTCTCTGGGGCTGGCTTTTCTAATTGCGGGCACCAACTATCTCGGGCTGGCATTTCTAATTGTGGGCACCAACTCTCTGGGGCTGGCTTGTCTAATTGTGGCACCAACTCTCTGGGGCTGGCTTTTCTAATTGCGGGCACCAATTCTCTGGGGCTGGCTTTTCTAATTGTGGGCACCAACACTCTGGGGCTGGCTTTTCTAATTGCGGGCACCAATCCTCTGGGACTGGCTTTCATAATTGCGGGCAAGAACTCTCTGGGGCTGGCTTTTCTAATTGTGGGCATCAACTCTCTGGGGCTGGCTTTTCTAATAGTGGGCACCAACTCTCAGGGACTGCCTTTTATAATTGCGGGCAACAACTATCTGGGGCTGGCTTTTCTAATTGTGGGCACCAACTCTCTGTGGCTGGCTTTTCTAATTGTGGGCATCAACTCTCTGGATCTGGCTTTTCTAATTGCGGGCACCAACTCTCTGGGGATGGTTTTTCTAATTGCGGGCACCAACTCTCTGGGGCTGGCTTTTCTAATTGTGGGCACGAACTCTCTGGTGCTGGATTTTCTAATTGCGGGCACAAATTCTCTGGGGCTGGCTTTTCTAATTGTGGGCACCAACTCTCTGGGGCTTGCTTTTCTAATTGTGGGCACCAACTCTCTGGGGCTGGCTTTTCTAATTGCGGGCACCTCTCTGGGGTTGGCTTTTCTAATTGTGGGCACCAACTCTCTGGGGCTGGCTTTTCTAATTGTGGGCACCAACTCTCTGGGGCTGGCTTTTCTATTGTGTGCACCAACTCTCTGGGGTTGGCTTTTCTAATTGCAGGCACCAATTCTCTGGGGCTGGCTTTTCTAATTATGGGCATCAACTCTCTGGGGCTGGCTTTTCTAATTGTGGGCACCAAATATCTGGGTTGGCTTTTCTAATTGTGGGCACCAACTCTCTGGGGCTGGCTTTTCTAATTGCGGGCACCAATTCTCTGGGGCTGGCTTTTCTAATTGTGGGCACCAACTCTCTGGTGCTGGCTTTTCTAATTATGGGCATCAACTCTTTGGGGCTGGCTTTTCTAATTGCGGGCACCAATTACCTGGGGCTGGCTTTTCTAATTGTTGGCACCAACTCTCTGGGGATGGCTTTTCTAATTGTGGACACCAACTCTCTGGGGCTGGCTTTTCTAATTGTGGGCACCAACTCTCTGGGGCTGGCTTTTCTAATTGTGGGCACCAACTCTCTGGGGCTGGCTTTTCTAATTGCAGGCACCAACTCTCTGGGGCTGGCTTTTCTAATTGTTGGCACCAACTCTCTGGGGCTGACTTTTCTAATTGTGGGCATCAACTCTCTGAGGCTGGCTTTTCTAATTGTGGGCACCAACTCTCTGAGGCTGGCTTTTCTAATTGTGGGCACCAACTCTCTGGGGCTGGCTTTTCTAATTGTGTGCACCAACTCTCTGGGGCTGGCTTTTCTAATTGTGGGCACCATCTCTCTGGGGCTGGCTTTTCTAATTGTGGGCACCATCTCTCTGAGGCTGGCTTTTCTAATAGTGGGCACCAACACTCTGGGGTTGGCTTTTCTAATTGTGGGCACCAACTGTCTGGGGCTGGCTTTTCTAATTGTGGGCATCAACTCTCTGTGGCTGGCTTTTCTAATTGTGGGAACCAACTCTCTGTGGCTGGCTTTCTCTCTGATTGCGGGCACCAAATATCTGGGGATGGGTTTTCTAATTACGGGCACCAATTCTCTGGGGCTGGCTTTTTTAATTGTGGGCACCAAATCTGTGGCTGGCTTTTCTAATTGTGGGCACCAACTCGCTGGGGCTGGCTTTTCTAATTGCGGGCACCAATTCCATGGGGCTGGCTTTTCTAATTGTGGGCACCAATTCTCTGGGGCTGATTTTGTGCACCAACTCTCTGGGGCTGATTGCGGGCACCAACTCTCTGGGGCTGGCTTTTCTAATTGTGGGCATCAACTCTCTGGGGCTGGCTTTTCTAATTGCGGGCACCAACTCTCTGGGGCTGACTTTTCTAATTGTGGGCACCGACTCTCTGGGGCTGGCTTTTCTAATTGCGGGCACCAACTATCTCGGGCTGGCATTTCTAATTGTGGGCACCAACTCTCTGGGGCTGGCTTGTCTAATTGTGGCACCAACTCTCTGGGGCTGGCTTTTCTAATTGCGGGCACCAATTCTCTGGGGCTGGCTTTTCTAATTGTGGGCACCAACACTCTGGGGCTGGCTTTTCTAATTGCGGGCACCAATCCTCTGGGACTGGCTTTCATAATTGCGGGCAAGAACTCTCTGGGGCTGGCTTTTCTAATTGTGGGCATCAACTCTCTGGGGCTGGCTTTTCTAATAGTGGGCACCAACTCTCAGGGACTGCCTTTTATAATTGCGGGCAACAACTATCTGGGGCTGGCTTTTCTAATTGTGGGCACCAACTCTCTGTGGCTGGCTTTTCTAATTGTGGGCATCAACTCTCTGGATCTGGCTTTTCTAATTGCGGGCACCAACTCTCTGGGGATGGTTTTTCTAATTGCGGGCACCAACTCTCTGGGGCTGGCTTTTCTAATTGTGGGCACGAACTCTCTGGTGCTGGATTTTCTAATTGCGGGCACAAATTCTCTGGGGCTGGCTTTTCTAATTGTGGGCACCAACTCTCTGGGGCTTGCTTTTCTAATTGTGGGCACCAACTCTCTGGGGCTGGCTTTTCTAATTGCGGGCACCTCTCTGGGGTTGGCTTTTCTAATTGTGGGCACCAACTCTCTGGGGCTGGCTTTTCTAATTGTGGGCACCAACTCTCTGGGGCTGGCTTTTCTATTGTGTGCACCAACTCTCTGGGGTTGGCTTTTCTAATTGCAGGCACCAATTCTCTGGGGCTGGCTTTTCTAATTATGGGCATCAACTCTCTGGGGCTGGCTTTTCTAATTGTGGGCACCAAATATCTGGGTTGGCTTTTCTAATTGTGGGCACCAACTCTCTGGGGCTGGCTTTTCTAATTGCGGGCACCAATTCTCTGGGGCTGGCTTTTCTAATTGTGGGCACCAACTCTCTGGTGCTGGCTTTTCTAATTATGGGCATCAACTCTTTGGGGCTGGCTTTTCTAATTGCGGGCACCAATTACCTGGGGCTGGCTTTTCTAATTGTTGGCACCAACTCTCTGGGGATGGCTTTTCTAATTGTGGACACCAACTCTCTGGGGCTGGCTTTTCTAATTGTGGGCACCAACTCTCTGGGGCTGGCTTTTCTAATTGTGGGCACCAACTCTCTGGGGCTGGCTTTTCTAATTGCAGGCACCAACTCTCTGGGGCTGGCTTTTCTAATTGTTGGCACCAACTCTCTGGGGCTGACTTTTCTAATTGTGGGCATCAACTCTCTGAGGCTGGCTTTTCTAATTGTGGGCACCAACTCTCTGAGGCTGGCTTTTCTAATTGTGGGCACCAACTCTCTGGGGCTGGCTTTTCTAATTGTGTGCACCAACTCTCTGGGGCTGGCTTTTCTAATTGTGGGCACCATCTCTCTGGGGCTGGCTTTTCTAATTGTGGGCACCATCTCTCTGAGGCTGGCTTTTCTAATAGTGGGCACCAACACTCTGGGGTTGGCTTTTCTAATTGTGGGCACCAACTGTCTGGGGCTGGCTTTTCTAATTGTGGGCACCGATTCTCTGGGGCTGGCTTTTCTAATTGTGCACACCGACTCTCTGGGGCTGGCTTTCTAATTGCGGGCACCAACTATCTCGGGCTGGCATTTCTAATTGTGGGCACCAACTCTCTGGGGCTGGTTTTTATAATTGCGGGCAACCACTCTCTGGGGCAGGCTTTTCTAATTGTGGGCACCAACTCTCTGGGGCTGGATTTTCTAATTGTGTGCACCAACTCTCTGGGACTGGCTTTTCTAATTGTGGGCATCAACTCTCTGGATCTGGCTTTTCTGATTGCGGGCACCAACTCTCTGGGGCTGGCTTTTCTAATTGTGTGCACCAACTCTCTGGGGCTGGCTTTTCTAATTGTGGGCACCATCTCTCTGGGGCTGGCTTTTCTAATTGTGGGCACCATCTCTCTGAGGCTGGCTTTTCTAATAGTGGGCACCAACACTCTGGGGTTGGCTTTTCTAATTGTGGGCACCAACTGTCTGGGGCTGGCTTTTCTAATTGTGGGCACCAACTCTCTGGGAACGGCTTTTCTAATTGTGGGCACCAACTCTCTGGGGCTGGCTTTTCTAATTTTGTGCACCAACTCTCTGGGGCTGATTGCGGGCACCAACTCTCGATGGGGCTGGTCGCTTGGGTTGAGTTGGAGGTAGATAGACACCAAGTAAGGAAGAAGGTCCTCGTGGCTGAAGAGCTCAACCTAGCTGTGGCCCCAGGTGTTTATGTTAGCTTTTCTAATTGTGGGCATCAACTCTCTGGGGCTGGCTTTTCTAATTGCGGGCACCAACTCTCTGGGGCTGACTTTTCTAATTGTGGGCACCGACTCTCTGGGGCTGGCTTTTCTAATTGCGGGCACCAACGCACTAGGGCTGGCTTTTCTAATTGTGGGCACCAACTCTCTGGGGCTGGCTTTTCTAATTGTGGGCACCAACTCTCTGGGGCTGGCTTTTCTAATTGCAGGCACCAACTCTCTGGGGCTGGCTTTTCTAATTGTGGGCACCAACTCTCTGGGGCTGACTTTTCTAATTGTGGGCATCAACTCTCTGAGGCTGGCTTTACTAATTGTGGGCACCAACTCTCTGAGGCTGGCTTTTCTAATTGTGGGCACCAACTCTCTGGGGCTGGCTTTTCTAATTGTGTGCACCAACTCTCTGGGGCTGGCTTTTCTAATTGTGGGCACCATCTCTCTGGGGCTGGCTTTTCTAATTGTGGGCACCATCTCTCTGAGGCTGGCTTTTCTAATAGTGGGCACCAACACTCTGGGGTTGGCTTTTCTAATTGTGGGCACCAACTGTCTGGGGCTGGCTTTTCTAATTGTGGGCACCAACTCTCTGGGAACGGCTTTTCTAATTGTGGGCACCAACTCTCTGGGGCTGGCTTTTCTAATTGTGGGCATCAACTCTCTGTGGCTGGCTTTTCTAATTGTGGGAACCAACTCTCTGTGGCTGGCTTTCTCTCTGATTGCGGGCACCAAATATCTGGGGATGGGTTTTCTAATTGCGGGCACCAATTCTCTGGGGCTGGCTTTTTTAATTGTGGGCACCAAATCTGTGGCTGGCTTTTCTAATTGTGGGCACCAACTCGCTGGGGCTGGCTTTTCTAATTGCGGGCACCAATTCCATGGGGCTGGCTTTTCTAATTGTGGGCACCAATTCTCTGGGGCTGATTTTGTGCACCAACTCTCTGGGGCTGATTGCGGGCACCAACTCTCTGGGGCTGGCTTTTCTAATTGTGGGCATCAACTCTCTGGGGCTGGCTTTTCTAATTGCGGGCACCAACTCTCTGGGGCTGACTTTTCTAATTGTGGGCACCGACTCTCTGGGGCTGGCTTTTCTAATTGCGGGCACCAACTATCTCGGGCTGGCATTTCTAATTGTGGGCACCAACTCTCTGGGGCTGGCTTGTCTAATTGTGGCACCAACTCTCTGGGGCTGGCTTTTCTAATTGCGGGCACCAATTCTCTGGGGCTGGCTTTTCTAATTGTGGGCACCAACATTCTGGGGCTGGCTTTTCTAATTGCGGGCACCAATCCTCTGGGACTGGCTTTCATAATTGCGGGCAAGAACTCTCTGGGGCTGGCTTTTCTAATTGTGGGCATCAACTCTCTGGGGCTGGCTTTTCTAATAGTGGGCACCAACTCTCAGGGACTGCCTTTTATAATTGCGGGCAACAACTATCTGGGGCTGGCTTTTCTAATTGTGGGCACCAACTCTCTGTGGCTGGCTTTTCTAATTGTGGGCATCAACTCTCTGGATCTGGCTTTTCTAATTGCGGGCACCAACTCTCTGGGGATGGTTTTTCTAATTGCGGGCACCAACTCTCTGGGGCTGGCTTTTCTAATTGTGGGCACGAACTCTCTGGTGCTGGATTTTCTAATTGCGGGCACAAATTCTCTGGGGCTGACTTTTCTAATTGTGGGCACCAACTCTCTGGGGCTTGCTTTTCTAATTGTGGGCACCAACTCTCTGGGGCTGGCTTTTCTAATTGCGGGCACCTCTCTGGGGTTGGCTTTTCTAATTGTGGGCACCAACTCTCTGGGGCTGGCTTTTCTAATTGTGGGCACCAACTCTCTGGGGCTGGCTTTTCTATTGTGTGCACCAACTCTCTGGGGTTGGCTTTTCTAATTGCAGGCACCAATTCTCTGGGGCTGGCTTTTCTAATTATGGGCATCAACTCTCTGGGGCTGGCTTTTCTAATTGTGGGCACCAAATATCTGGGTTGGCTTTTCTAATTGTGGGCACCAACTCTCTGGGGCTGGCTTTTCTAATTGCGGGCACCAATTCTCTGGGGCTGGCTTTTCTAATTGTGGGCACAAACTCTCTGGTGCTGGCTTTTCTAATTATGGGCATCAAGTCTCTGTGGCTGGCTTTTATAATTGTGGGCACCAACTCTCTGTGGCTGGCTTTTCTAATTGTGGGCACCAACTCTCTGGGGCTAGCTTTTCTAATTGCGGGCACCAATTACCTGGGGCTGGCTTTTCTAATTGTTGGCACCAACTCTCTGGGGCTGGCTTTTCTAATTGCGGGCACCGATTCTCTGGGGCTGGCTTTTCTAATTGTGCGCACCGACTCTCTGGGGCTGGCTTTCTAATTGCGGGCACCAACTATCTCGGGCTGGCATTTCTAATTGTGGGCACCAACTCTCTGGGGCTGGTTTTTATAATTGCGGGCAACCACTCTCTGGGGCAGGCTTTTCTAATTGTGGGCACCAACTCTCTGGGGCTGGATTTTCTAATTGTGTGCACCAACTCTCTGGGACTGGCTTTTCTAATTGTGGGCATCAACTCTCTGGATCTGGCTTTTCTGATTGCGGGCACCAACTCTCTGGGGCTGGCTTTTCTAATTTTGTGCACCAACTCTCTGGGGCTGATTGCGGGCACCAACTCTCTGGGGCTGGTCGCTTGGGTTGAGTTGGAGGTAGATAGACACCAAGTAAGGAAGAAGGTCCTCGTGGCTGAAGAGCTCAACCTAGCTGTGGCCCCAGGTGTTTATGTTAGCTTTTCTAATTGTGGGCATCAACTCTCTGGGGCTGGCTTTTCTAATTGCGGGCACCAACTCTCTGGGGCTGACTTTTCTAATTGTGGGCACCGACTCTCTGGGGCTGGCTTTTCTAATTGCGGGCACCAACGCTCTAGGGCTGGCTTTTCTAATTGCGGGCACCAACTCTCTGGGGCTGGCTTGTCTAATTGTGGCACCAACTCTCTGGGGCTGGCTTTTCTAATTGCGCGCACCAATTCTCTGGGGCTGGCTTTTCTAATTGTGGGCACCAACACTCTGGGGCTGGCTTTTCTAATTGTGGGCACCAACTCTCTGTGGCTGGCTTTTCTAATTGTGGGTACCAACTCTCTCTAGCTGGCTTTTCTAATTGCGGGCACCAATTATCTGGGGCTGGCTTTTCTAATTGTGGGTACTAACTCTCTGGTGCTGGCTTTTCTATTTGTGGGGCATCAACTCACTGGAACTGGCTTTTATAATTGCGGGCACCAATTCTCTGGGGCTGGCTTTTCTAATTGTGTGCACCAACTCTCTGGGGCTGGATTTTCTAATTGAGGGCACAAACTCTCTGGTGCTGATTGTGGGCATCAACTCTCTGGGGCTGGCTTTTCTAATTGTGGGCACCAACTCTCTGGGGCTGATTTTGTGCACCAACTCTCTGGGGCTGATTGCGGAAACCAACTCTCTGGGGCTGGCTTTTCTAATTGTGGGCATCAACTCTCTGGGGCTGGCTTTTCTAATTGCGGGCACCAACTCTCTGGGGCTGACTTTTCTAATTGTGGGCACCGACTCTCTGGGGCTGGCTTTTCTAATTGCGGGCACCAACTCTCTGGGGCTGACTTTTATAATTGCGGGCAACAACTCTCTGTGGCTGGCTTTTCTAATTGTGGGCATCAACTCTCTGGGGCTGGCTTTTCTAATAGTGGGCACCAACTCTCTGGGGCTGGCTTTTCTAATTGTGGGCATCAACTCTCTAGGGCTGGGTTTTCTAATTGTGCTCTCTACGGCTGGCTTTTCTAATTGCGGGCACCAACTCTCTGGGGCTGACTTTTCTAATTGCGGGCACCAACTCTCTGGGACTGGCTTTTATAATTGCGGGCAACAACTCTCTGTGGCTGGCTTTTCTAATTGTGGGCATCAACTCTCTGGGGCTGGCTTTTCTAATAGTGGGCACCAACTCTCTGGGGCTGGCTTTTCTAATTGCGGGCACCAACTCTCTGGGACTGCCTTTTATAATTGCGGGCAACAACTCTCTGGGGCTGGCTTTTCTAATTGTGGGCACCAACTCTCTGGGGCTGGCTTTTCTAATTGTGTGCACCAACTCTCTGGGACTGGCTTTTCTAATTGTGGGAATCAACTCTCTGGATCTGGCTTTTCTAATTGCGGGAACCAACTCTCTGGGGATGGTTTTTCTAATTGCAGGCACCAACTCTCTGGGGCTGGCTTTTCTAATTGTGGGCACCAACTCTCTGGGGCTGGCTTTTCTAATTGCGGGCACCAAGCTTTTCTAATTGTGGGCACCAACTCTCTGGGGCTTGCTTTTCTAATTGTGGGCACCAACTCTCTGGGGCTGGCTTTTCTAATTGCGGGCACCAATTCTCTGGGGTTGGCTTTTCTAATTGTGGGCACCAACTCTCTGGGGCTGGCTTTTCTAATTGTGGGCACCAACTCTCTGGGGCTGGCTTTTCTATTGTGTGCACCAACTCTCTGGGGTTGGCTTTTCTAATTGCGGGCACCAATTCTCTGGGGCTGGCTTTTCTAATTGTGGGCATCAACTCTCTGTGGCTGGCTTTCACCAATTCTCTGGGGCTGACTTTTCTAATTGCGGGCACCAATTCTCTGGGGTTGGCTTTTCTAATTGTGGGCACCAACTCTCTGGGGCTGGCTTTTCTAATTGTGGGCACCAACTCTCTGGGGCTGGCTTTTCTATTGTGTGCACCAACTCTCTGGGGTTGGCTTTTCTAATTGCGGGCACCAATTCTCTGGGGCTGGCTTTTCTAATTGTGGGCATCAACTCTCTGTGGCTGGCTTTTCTAATTGTTGGGACCAACTCTGTGTGGCTGGCTATTCTAATTGCGGGCACCAAATATCTGGGGTTGGCTTTTCTAATTGTGGGCACCAACTCTCTGGGGCTGGCTTTTCTAATTGCGGGCACCAACTCTCTGGTGCTGGCTTTTCTAATTGTGGGCATCAACTCTCTGTGGCTGACTTTTCTAATTGTGGGCACCAACTCTCTGTGGCTGGCTTTTCTAATTGTGGGCACCAACTCTCTGGGGCTGGCTTTTCTAATTGCGGGCACCAATTACCTGGGGCTGGCTTTTCTAATTGTGGGCACCAACTCTCTGTGGCTGACTTTTCTAATTGTGGGCACCGACTCTCTGGTGCTGGCTTTTCTAATTGCGGGCACCAACTCTCTGGGGCTGACTTTTCTAATTGTGGGCACCGACTCTCTGGGGCTGGCTTTTCTAATTGCGGGCACCAACACTCTAGGGCTGGATTTTCTAATTGCGGGCACCAACTCTCTGGGGCTGGCTTGTCTAATTGTGGCACCAACTCTCTGGGGCTGGCTTTTCTAATTGCGGGCACCAATTCTCTGGGGCTGGCTTTTCTAATTGTGGGCACCAACACTCTGGGGCTGGCTTTTCTAATTGTGGGCACCAACTCTCTGTGGCTGGCTTTTCTAATTGTGGGTACCAACTCTCTCTAGCCGGCTTTTCTAATTGCGGGCACCAATTATCTGGGGCTGGCTTTTCTAATTGTGGGTACTAACTCTCTGGTGCTGGCTTTTCTATTTGTGGGGCATCAACTCTCTGGAACTGGCTTTTATAATTGCGGGCACCAATTCTCTGGGGCTGGCTTTTCTAATTGTGTGCACCAACTCTCTGGGGCTGGATTTTCTAATTGTGGGCACCAACTCTCTGGGGCTGGCTTTTCTAATTGTGGGCACCAACTCTCTGGGGCTGGCTTTTCTATTGTGTGCACCAACTCTCTGGGGTTGGCTTTTCTAATTGCGGGCACCAATTCTCTGGGGCTGGCTTTTCTAATTGTGGGCATCAACTCTCTGTGGCTGGCTTTCACCAATTCTCTGGGGTTGGCTTTTCTAATTGCGGGCACCAACTCTCTGGGACTGCCTTTTATAATTGCGGGCAACAACTCTCTGGGGCTGGCTTTTCTAATTGTGGGCACCAACTCTCTGGAGCTGGCTTTTCTAATTGTGTACACCAACTCTCTGGGACTGGCTTTTCTAATTGTGGGCATCAACTCTCTGGATCTGGCTTTTCTAATTGCGGGCACCAACTCTCCGGGGATGGTTTTTCTAATTGCAGGCACCAACTCTCTGGGGCTGTCTTTTCTAATCGTGGGCACCAACTCTCTGGGGCTGGCTTTTCTAATTGCGGGCACCAATTCTCTGGGGCTGATTGTGGGCACTGTCGTGCCCCGACATCACTAGCCAGCTACCTCGTTAACACTTTGAGGAATGGTGTAAATGAACCGTGGAGAGAACTGTGAAAAGGACTTATTAGATACCAATTGATCTTTGACTTTATACATGGCATATGCAGGCCTATGGCTCAGCCATACATTTACTTAGTCACTATACACACCATGATATCATAATAATGGAATTCACTTCAAAGGCTTGACCCAGAGTATTTAAACTCGGGTCTAGCCAGGTCACGCAGTTCAGTCCGTACCCAAAACTGTTGTCTGATGGAATTACCATAAATCTCTAAATTCCTCTGAGAACCTTCCAGGAGACTCCAGTTGAGACTGTACTCTGGTGGCAGCATTACCAGGGCTACCAGTTGCCTGTCTAGTAACCAGGAGCGAACCCCAGGTAGCTAAGAAACCCCACACTTGGTGGCAGCGGTGACTCTACTGTTGGAGAAGAAACGCACCACGCCAGGACGCTACAACTGTCTAAGCCACCCTTTTTCTTCCTACTTCTTTTCTCTGCACCATGTCTCACTCCGATGATGAGGTCGAGCCGCGCAACCTCAGGAGCGCTAAGAGCAGGACTGACCGTCGCCAGTTCCCAGAAGACCACGAGGAAGGGGAGAGGAGCACAAAACACTCTGCTACCTCTTCAGAGCCCACTATAACGGTTCAAGATCCGTTGGAGGCACTCCACTCGTCCATGGCGCTGCTAATTAAATCGATGACCCTGGAGAGGGAAAGTCGTATCCTAGACGAAAAGTGGAGGAGACAAGAAGATGAGGACAGGAAAAAGATGGAGGAGGAGCGGCTGAAAGAAGACAAGACACTAACCAAGCTTAAAGAGCTTCAGCTCCAGATGCAGGAGGAAGAGTGGTTGGACCGCAAGAGGGAGAAAGAGAAGAGGAGAGCAGCAGATGTCGTGGAGAGAGAGATAGAGAAGAAGAAGACACGGACACTGGCAGCACTCCAACGATTCGACCAGCATGTTGACCCAGAGGCCTACCTCCAATCTTTCGAGATGTCAATGAAGGAGGGCATTATCCCAGAGGTTGAGTGGCCATCCATCCTTCGGAAGCAAGCAGTTGAGAAAATCACAGACATTTTAATGGAGATGGATCTCACTCTGAATTATGCTAACATTCGGGAAGACCTACTGGAGAGGCTCGGATGCACAAAGGCAAAAGCCAGGCGACAGGCTTGGACGGCTAAGCTCGGCGAGAACCAGTCACCCAGGAGCTTCCTTGGACCTCTCCACAGGTATTTCAAGAAGCTGACCAGAGACATTACAACGCCAGAGCAAGCAGCAAGAGAGCTCTTCTTGGGAGCAGTTAACCTCCACTATTCAGCTGAAGTTTGCCATTCACTGAGAGAGAAGGAGCAGTAACAGAGGGTAATGTTGAGGTGGATAGTAATGAGGATGGGGGGGGAGCTTCTACGGAAGTAGAAGTTGAGGCATTATGTTCCTTTGGAGCTGAGGGAGAGGGACCAGTATCTGACCACCCACTCCCATCTCTTACTCAGAGTGAGGAGGGGATTCAGGAGCTGGTCGCTCAGCAGATGGGGGATGGCAGACTGCTTGAGTCGAGGAAGAAAGGGGAAGAAGAGAGGGACGGATTCTGTTTTAATGGGGATGGTGTGTTGACTAACTCAAAGTTGTGGGATACAGGTACGACGACTATCAGGGTAGTGGTACCAACCTCTAGAGTCAGAGGTATACTTGACTTAGCCCATAGAGGTCTAGCAGGAGGGCACTTTGGGGTTAAGAGGATGCTGACAATCATTAATAGACACTTTGTCTGGCCCAGTATGAGGAAAGCCATTGGTGCCTACTGTGCAGCTTGTGCAGAATGCCAGAGAGCTGGGAAGGCTGCCAGTAGACGGGCCCCAATGGTAATCACCCCGACTATATCGGTACCATACCAACGCATGGCATTTGATTTGGTAGGCCCACTGCCCAGAACCAAGCAAGGCCATAGGTATGTCTTCACAGCTATGTGCCTTGGCACAAGATACCCCTATGCCATACCTCTCAAACGAGTGGATGCTCAGTCAGTGGCTGAGGCCATGATGGAAGTTGTTTCCCACACCGGCATACCCCAAGAAATTCTCCATGATCAGGGCCAAGTTTTTGTTTGCAAACTCACCCAGACCCTATGTAAAATGCTCAATATCACTCAACTAAAAACCACAGCTTATCACCCGCAAACAAACGGGATCCTGGAGAGGTGGCATGGCTGCCTCAAGGCCATGCTTAGGAAGCAGGAAGAGGGCCCTAGAGAATGGGACAGACTCTTAAAATACTGCCTCCTAGCTTATAGGGCCACCCCTCATGCTGCGACCGGGTTCTCACCATATGAGCTGGTCAATGGCCGCCCGCTTAGGGGTCCTTTGGAAGCCCTTAAGGACGGGTGGGTGACTGGTGAGCTGACTTTCACTAACAGCATAGACTGGGTAGAGGAACTTAGGGAGACCCTGACCCAGCTGCATGAGACTGCCCGCGAACATGAAGAGAAGTTCAAACAGTCCACTAAGCTCTATTATGACAAAAGTACCTGTCAGAGGTCGTACGAGCCAGGGTCCATGGTATTGCTACATACTCCTTCCATCTCAGCAAGCCTAGAGTCAGTCTGGGAGGGCCCTTACGAGGTGTTGAAAGTGCTCTCACCCACCTTGTACAAACTCTCAGTGCCCAACAAGAGGTCACACACTCTCACCACACACATAAATCGTCTGAAGGAATGGCAGATACCCCAGGCCAACTTGTTCAATGTGGTAGTGGCACAGGAGAGCCCAGGTAGCGAGGACCCAGTGGGGAAGGTAGTTATGGGTGAAGCCCACCTGACAGAGGAGCAATCCAGTTCTCTTAGTAGTCTGCTCACGGACTTCAAAGATGTTGTTTCAACTGAGCTAGGCACTGCTAAGGGAACAGAACACGACATTAACACTGGCCAATCTGCACCAATCCACTCCTATCCTTATAGGGTTGCCCCAGGTTGGAGGGAGGAGCTAAGAAGCGAAATCCTTACCCTAGTCTCAGAAGGGACCTTAGTTCCGTCCAAAAGCCCGTGGTGTGCCCCAATGGTACCGGTGAGGAAAACGAGCGGAGCAATACGTCTATGTATAGACTTTCGCAGGCTCAA
This sequence comes from Cladorhizidae sp. MBARI D1340-BT2, assembly GCA_028752905.1. Taxonomy (NCBI): domain Eukaryota; kingdom Metazoa; phylum Porifera; class Demospongiae; order Poecilosclerida; family Cladorhizidae; species Cladorhizidae sp. MBARI D1340-BT2. Next base: position 11,819,497 of record JAQNBH010000018.1, on the reverse strand, counting down.
CACAGCCACCCTTCCTGATCCATACCAAATGCCACGGGTGGATGACTTGCTTAGCAATGTAGCCGGGGCCCAATGGCTCTCTAAGTTAGACCTAAACAGAGGGTTTTACCAGGTACCCCTCACCAAACCCAGCCAGGCCAAGACAGCATTCTGCTCGCCTTGGGGCAAGTTTGAGTTCACTAGAATGCCCTTCGGGTTACGGAATGCCCCGGCCACCTTCCAGCGCTGTATGGATGAAGCGCTGGGCCACCTGCATAACATCTCAAGCACATACATAGACGATGTTCTGATTTTTTCAGATAGCTGGGGTGATCATTTGTTGCACATTAGACAGGTATTGGTAGCTCTGAGAGATGCTGGCCTAACAGCCAAGCCCACAAAGTGCGTCTGGGGGGCACATTCCCTCACCTACTTAGGCCATCAGGTTGGTGTAGGGATGGTCTCAGTACCTAATGCCAGGGTGCACGCCGTTAAAGAATTCAGAAAGCCAGTTTCTAAAAAGGATCTTAGGGCGTTCCTGGGGACGGTGGGCTATTACAGACGGTTTATCCCTGGGTTTGCTGGGAGGGCTAGCCCGCTGTTCACTTCCCTGAAAAAGGGCTCGCCTGACCGGCTGTGTTGGTCGAGTGAAATGTCTGATGCATTTATGTACCTTACTACTGCCCTTTGCTCTGACAATGTTTTGTGGCTCCCTCGGGAGGAGGATGTGTTTCTCTTACAGACTGACGCTTCATACCAAGGAGTGGGTGCTGTTCTCTCTACCGTTCGAGATGGGGAGGAGCATCCTATAGGCTACTTCAGCCGAAAACTCCTCCCTGCTGAGAGAAACTACTCCGCCACAGAGATTGAGTGCCTGGCAGTCGTCAGAGCCGTGGATCATTTTGCTATCCACTTGGTGGGACGTCACTTCGTTGTGGTTACCGACCATAGCGCCTTGACAGCTCTCATGTCCTCCAGACGGCTGAATGGGAGGTTGATGCGCTGGGTGTTGGCGCTCCAGGCCTACTCCTTTACCGTTCAGCACCGAGCAGGAGTCCGCCATCAGAATGCAGATGGCCTGTCCCGACAATCCTGGCAGGAAGACCAGCCTCTTCCGCCCTCTCCGGAGATGGAGCTCCACCTTAAGGAGGGGGGGGTGTCGTGCCCCGACATCACTAGCCAGCTACCTCGTTAACACTTCATTCCTCACTGAGGAATGGTGTAAATGAACCGTGGAGAGAACTGTGAAAAGGACTTATTAGATACCAATTGATCTTTGACTTTATACATGGCATATGCAGGCCTATGGCTCAGCCATACATTTACTTAGTCACTATACACACCATGATATCATAATAATGGAATTCACTTCAAAGGCTTGACCCAGAGTATTTAAACTCGGGTCTAGCCAGGTCACGCAGTTCAGTCCGTACCCAAAACTGTTGTCTGATGGAATTACCATAAATCTCTAAATTCCTCTGAGAACCTTCCAGGAGACTCCAGTTGAGACTGTACTCTGGTGGCAGCATTACCAGGGCTACCAGTTGCCTGTCTAGTAACCAGGAGCGAACCCCAGGTAGCTAAGAAACCCCACAGGCACCAACTCTCTGGGGCTTGCTTTTCTAATTGTGGGCACCAACTCTCTGGGGCTGACTTTTCTAATTGCAGGCACCAATTCTCTGGGGTTGGCTTTTCTAATTGTGGGCACCAACTCTCTGGGGCTGGCTTTTCTAATTGTGGGCACCTACTCTCTGGGGCTGGCTTTTCTATTGTGTGCACCAACTCTCTGGGGTTGGCTTTTCTAATTGCGGGCACCAATTCTCTGGGGCTGGCTTTTCTAATTGTGGGCATCAACTCTCTGTGGCTGGCTTTTCTAATTGTTGGGACCAACTCTCTGTGGCTGGCTATTCTAATTGCGGGCACCAAATATCTGGGGTTGGCTTTTCTAATTGTGGGCACCAACTCTCTGGGGCTGGCTTTTCTAATTGCGGGCACCAACTCTCTGGTGCTGGCTTTTCTAATTGTGGGCATCAACTCTCTGTGGCTGACTTTTCTAATTGTGGGCACCAACTCTCTGTGGCTGGCTTTTCTAATTGTGGGCACCAACTCTCTGGGGCTGGCTTTTCTAATTGCGGGCACCAATTACCTGTGGCTGGCTTTTCTAATTGTGGGCACCAACTCTATGGGGCTGACTTTTCTAATTGTGGGCACCGACTCTCTGGGGCTGGCTTTTCTAATTGTGGGCACCAACTCTCTGGGGCTGACTTTTCTAATTGTGGGCACCGACTCTCTGGGGCTGGCTTTTCTAATTGCGGGCACCAACACTCTAGGGCTGGCTTTTCTAATTGTGGGCACCAACTCTCTGTGGCTGGCTTTTCTAATTGTGGGTACCAACTCTCTCTAGCTGGCTTTTCTAATTGCGGGCACCAATTATCTGGGGCTGGCTTTTCTAATTGTGGGTACTAACTCTCTGGTGCTGGCTTTTCTATTTGTGGGGCATCAACTCTCTGGAACTGGCTTTTATAATTGCGGGCACCAATTCTCTGGGGCTGGCTTTTCTAATTGTGTGCACCAACTCTCTGGGGCTGGATTTTCTAATTGAGGGCACAAACTCTCTGGTGCTGATTGTGGGCATCAACTCTCTGGGGCTGGCTTTTCTAATTGTGGGCATCAACTCTCTAGGGCTGGGTTTTCTAATTGTGCTCTCTACGGCTGGCTTTTCTAATTGCGGGCACCAACTCTCTGGGGCTGACTTTTATAATTGAGGGCACCAACTCTCTGGGGCTGGATTTTCTAATTGTGGGCACCAAATATCTGGGGCTGGCTTTTCTAATTGTGGGCACCAACCCTCTGGTGCTGGCTTTTCTAATTGCGGGCACCAACCCTATGGGACTGGCTTTTATAATTGCGGGCAACAACTCTCTGTGGCTGGCTTTTCTAATTGTGGGCATCAACTCTCTGGGGCTGGCTTTTCTAATAGTGGGCACCAACTCTCTGGGGCTGGCTTTTCTAATTGCGGGCACCAACTCTCTGGGACTGCCTTTTATAATTGCGGGCAACAACTCTCTGGGGCTGGCTTTTCTAATTGTGGGCACCAACTCTCTGGGGCTGGCTTTTCTAATTGTGTGTACCAACTCTCTGGGACTGGCTTTTCTAATTGTGGGAATCAACTCTCTGGATCTGGCTTTTCTAATTGCGGGAACCAACTCTCTGGGGATGGTTTTTCTAATTGCAGGCACCAACTCTCTGGGGCTGGCTTTTCTAATTGTGGGCACCAACTCTCTGGGGCTGGCTTTTCTATTGTGTGCACCAACTCTCTGGGGTTGGCTTTTCTAATTGCGGGCACCAATTCTCTGGGGCTGGCTTTTCTAATTGTGGGCATCAACTGTCTGTGGCTGGCTTTTCTAATTGTTGGGACCAACTCTCTGTGGCTGGCTATTCTAATTGCGGGCACCAAATATCTGGGGTTGGCTTTTCTAATTGTGGGCACCAACTCTCTGGGGCTGGCTTTTCTAATTGCGGGCACCAAATCTCTGGTGCTGGCTTTTCTAATTGTGGGCATCAACTCTCTGTGGCTGACTTTTCTAATTGTGGGCACCAACTCTCTGTGGCTGGCTTTTCTAATTGTGGGCACCAACTCTCTGGGGCTGGCTTTTCTAATTGCGGGCACCAATTACCTGGGGCTGGCTTTTCTAATTGTGGGCACCAACTCTCTGGGGCTGGCTTTTCTAATTTTGTGCACCAACTCTCTGGGGATGGGTTTTCCAATTGCGGGCACCAACTCTCTGCGGCTGGATTTTCTAATTGTGGGCATCAACTCTCTGAGGCTGGCTTTTCTAATTGCGGGCACCAACTCTCTGGGGCTGACTTTTCTAATTGTGGGCACCGACTCTCTGGGGCTGGCTTATCAAATTGCGGGCAACAACTCTCTGAGGCTGGCTTTTCTGATTGCGGTCACCAACTCTCTGGGACTGGCTTGTCTAATTGTGGCACCAACTCTCTGAGGCTGGCTTTTCTAATTGCGGGCATCAACTCTCTGGAACTGGCTTTTATAATTGCGGGCACCAACTCTCCGGGGCTGGCTTTTCTAATTGTGTGCATCAACTCTCTGGGGCTGGCTTTTCTAATTGTGGGCACCAACTCTCTGGGGCTGGCTTTTCTAATTGCGGGCACCAACTCTCTGGGACTGGCTTTTATAATTGCTGGCAACAATTCTCTGGGGCTGGCTTTTCTAATTGTGGGCACCAACTCTCTGGGGCTGGCTTTTATAATTGCGGGCACCAACTCTCTGGGGCTGGCTTTTCTAATTGCGGGCACCAATTCTCTGGGGCTGGCTTTTCTAATTGTGGGCACCAACTCTCTGGGGCTGGCTATTCTAATTGTGGGCACCAACTCTCTAGGGCTGGCTTTTCTAACTGTGGGAACCAACTCTCTGGGGATGGTTTTTCTAATTGTGGGCACAAACTCTCTGGGGGGGCTGGTTTTTCTAATTGTGGACAACATCTCTCTGGGGCTGGCTTTTCTAATTGTGACCACCAACTCTCTGGGGCTGGCTTTTCTAATTGTGGGCACCAACTCTCTGGGGCTGGCTTTTCTAATTGCGGGCACCAACTCTCTGGGGCTGGCTTTTCTAATTGCGGGCACAAACTCTCTGGGGCTGGCTTTTCTAATTGTGGGCATCAACTCTCTGTGGCTGGCTTTTCTAATTGTGGGCACCAACTCTCTGTGGCTGGCTTTTCAAATTGAGGGCACCAACTCTCTGGGGTTGGCTTTTCTAATTGTGGGCACCAACCCTCTGGTGCTGGCTTTTCTAATTGCGGGCACCAACTCTCTGGGGCTGGCTTTTCTAATTTTGTGCACCAACTCTCTGGGGCTGGCATTTCTAATTGCGGGCACAAACTCTCTTGGGCTGGCTTTTCTAATTGTGGGCACTACCTCTCTGGGGCTGGTATTTCTAATTGTGGGCACCAACTCTCTGGGGCTGGCTTTTCTAATTGCAGGCACCAATTCTCTGGGGGTGGCTTTTCTAATTGTGGGCACCAACTCTCTTAGGCTGGCTATTCTAATTGTGGGCACCAACTCTCTGGGGCTGGCTTTTCTAATTGCAGGCACCAAATATCTGGGGCTGGGTTTTCTAATTGCGGGCACCAATTCTCTGGGGCTGGCTTTTCTAATTGTGGGCACCAACTCTCTGTGGCTGGCTTTTCTAATTGTGGGCACCAACTCGCTGGGGCTGGCTTTTCTAATTGCGGGCACCAATTCCCTGGGGCTGGCTTTTCTAATTGTGGGCACCAACTCTCTGGGGCTGATTTTGTGCACCAACTCTCTGGGGCTGATTGCGGGCACCAACTCTCTGGAGCTGGCTTTTCTAATAGTGGGCATCAACTCTCTGGGGCTGGCTTTTCTAATTGCGGGCACCAACTGTCTGGGGCTGGCTTTTCTAATTGCGGGCACCAACTATCTCGGGCTGGCATTTCTAATTGTGGGCACCAACTCTCTGGGGCTGGCTTGTCTAATTGTGGCACCAACTCTCTGGGGCTGGCTTTTCTAATTGCGGGCACCAATTCTCTGGGGCTGGCTTTTCTAATTGTGGGCACCAACACTCTGGGGCTGGCTTTTCTAATTGTGGACACCAACTCTCTGTGGCTGGCTTTTCTAATTGTGGGTACCAACTCTCTGTGGCTGGCTTTTCTAATTGCGGGCACCAATTCTCTTGGGCTGGCTTTTCTAATTGTGGGTACAAACTCTCTGGGGCTGGCTTTTCTATTTGTGGTCATCAACTCTCTGGAACTGGCTTTTATAATTGCGGGCACCAACCCTCTGGGGCTGGATTTTCTAATTGTGGGCACCAAATATCTGGGGCTGGCTTTTCTTATTGTGGGCACCAACCCTCTGGGGCTGGCTTTTCGAATTGCGGGCACCAATCCTCTGGGACTGGCTTTCATAATTGCGGGCAATAACTCTCTGGGGCTGGCTTTTCTAATTGTGAGCATCAACTCTCTGGGGCTGGCTTTTCTAATAGTGGGCACCAACTCTCTGGGGCTGGCTTTTCTAATTGCGGGCACCAACTCTCTGGGGCTGACTTTTCTAATTGTGGGCACCGACTCTCTGGGGCTGGCTTTTCTAATTGTGGGCACCAACTCTCCTGGCTTTTCTAATTGTGGGCATCAACTCTCTGGATCTGGCTTTTCTAATTGCGGGCACCAACTCTCCGGGGATGGTTTTTCTAATTGCAGGCACCAACTCTCTGGGGCTGTCTTTTCTAATTGTGGGCACCAACTCTCTGGGGCTGGCTTTTCTAATTGCGGGCACCAATTCTCTGGGGCTGATTGTGGGCACCAACTCTCTGGGGCTTGCTTTTCTAATTGTGGGCACCAACTCTCTGGGGCTGACTTTTCTAATTGCGGGCACCAATTCTCTGGGGTTGGCTTTTCTAATTGTGGGCACCAACTCTCTGGGGCTGGCTTTTCTAATTGTGGGCACCAACTCTCTGGGGCTGGCTTTTCTATTGTGTGCTCCAACTCTCTGGGGTTGGCTTTTCTAATTGCGGGCACCAATTCTCTGGGGCTGGCTTTTCTAATTGTGGGCATCAACTCTCTGTGGCTGGCTTTTCTAATTGTTGGGACCAACTCTCTGTGGCTGGCTATTCTAATTGCGGGCACCAAATATCTGGGGTTGGCTTTTCTAATTGTGGGCACCAACTCTCTGGGGCTGGCTTTTCTAATTGCGGGCACCAACTCTCTGGTGCTGGCTTTTCTAATTGTGGGCATCAACTCTCTGTGGCTGACTTTTCTAATTGTGGGCACCAACTCTCTGTGGCTGGCTTTTCTAATTGTGGGCACCAACTCTCTGGGGCTGGCTTTTCTAATTGCGGGCACCAATTACCTGGGGCTGGCTTTTCTAATTGTGGGCACCAACTCTATGGGGCTGACTTTTCTAATTGTGGGCACCGACTCTCTGGGGCTGGCTTTTCTAATTGCGGGCACCAACTCTCTGGGGCTGACTTTTCTAATTGTGGGCACCGACTCTCTGGGGCTGGCTTTTCTAATTGCGGGCACCAACACTCTAGGGCTGGCTTTTCTAATTGTGGGCACCAACTCTCTGTGGCTGGCTTTTCTAATTGTGGGTACCAACTCTCTCTAGCTGGCTTTTCTAATTGCGGGCACCAATTATCTGGGGCTGGCTTTTCTAATTGTGGGTACTAACTCTCTGGTGCTGGCTTTTCTATTTGTGGGGCATCAACTCTCTGGAACTGGCTTTTATAATTGCGGGCACCAATTCTCTGGGGCTGGCTTTTCTAATTGTGTGCACCAACTCTCTGGGGCTGGATTTTCTAATTGCGGGCACCAACTCTCTGGGGCTGACTTTTCTAATTGCGGGCACCAACTCTCTGGGATGGCCTTTTATAATTGAGGGCACCAACTCTCTGGGGCTGGATTTTCTAATTGTGGGCACCAAATATCTGGGGCTGGCTTTTCTAATTGTGGGCATCAACTCTCTGAGGCTGGCTTTTCTAATTGCGGGCACCAACTCTCTGGGGCTGACTTTTCTAATTGTGGGCACCGACTCTCTGGGGCTGGCTTATCAAATTGCGGGCAACAACTCTCTGAGGCTGGCTTTTCTGATTGCGGTCACCAACTCTCTGGGGCTGGCTTGTCTAATTGTGGCACCAACTCTCTGAGGCTGGCTTTTCTAATTGCGGGCATCAACTCTCTGGAACTGGCTTTTATAATTGCGGGCACCAACTCTCCGGGGCTGGCTTTTCTAATTGTGTGCATCAACTCTCTGGGGCTGGCTTTTCTAATTGTGGGCACCAACTCTCTGGGGCTGGCTTTTCTAATTGCGGGCACCAACTCTCTGGGACTGGCTTTTATAATTGCTGGCAACAACTCTCTGGGGCTGGCTTTTCTAATTGTGGGCACCAACTCTCTGGGGCTGGCTTTTCTAATTGCGGGCACCAACTCTCTGGGGCTGGCTTTTCTAATTGCGGGCACCAATTCTCTGGGGCTGGCTTTTCTAATTGTGGGCACCAACTCTCTGGGGCTGGCTATTCTAATTGTGGGCACCAACTCTCTAGGGCTGGCTTTTCTAACTGTGGGAACCAACTCTCTGGGGATGGCTTTTCTAATTGTGGGCACAAACTCTCTGGGGGGGCTGGTTTTTCTAATTGTGGACAACATCTCTCTGGGGCTGGCTTTTCTAATTGTGACCACCAACTCTCTGGGGCTGGCTTTTCTAATTGTGGGCACCAACTCTCTGGGGCTGGCTTTTCTAATTGCGGGCACCAACTCTCTGGGGCTGGCTTTTCTAATTGCGGGCACAAACTCTCTGGGGCTGGCTTTTCTAATTGTGGGCATCAACTCTCTGTGGCTGGCTTTTCTAATTGTGGGCACCAACTCTCTGTGGCTGGCTTTTCAAATTGAGGGGACCAACTCTCTGGGGTTGGCTTTTCTAATTGTGGGCACCAACCCTCTGGTGCTGGCTTTTCTAATTGCGGGCACCAACTCTCTGGGGCTGGCTTTTCTAATTGTGTGCACCAACTCTCTGGGGCTGGCAATTCTAATTGCGGGCACAAACTCTCTTGGGATGGCTTTTCTAATTGTGGGCACTACCTCTCTGGGGCTGGTATTTCTAATTGTGGGCACCAACTCTCTGGGGCTGGCTTTTCTAATTGCAGGCACCAATTCTCTGGGGGTGGCTTTTCTAATTGTGGGCACCAACACTCTTAGGCTGGCTATTCTAATTGTGGGCACCAACTCTCTGGGGCTGGCTTTTCTAATTGCAGGCACCAAATATCTGGGGCTGGGTTTTCTAATTGCGGGCACCAATTCTCTGGGGCTGGCTTTTCTAATTGTGGGCACCAACTCTCTGTGGCTGGCTTTTCTAATTGTGGGCACCAACTCGCTGGGGCTGGCTTTTCTAATTGCGGGCACCAATTCCCTGGGGCTGGCTTTTCTAATTGTGGGCACCAACTCTCTGGGGCTGATTTTGTGCACCAACTCTCTGGGGCTGATTGCGGGCACCAACTCTCTGGGGCTGGCTTTTCTAATAGTGGGCATCAACTCTCTGGGGCTGGCTTTTCTAATTGCGGGCACCAACTGTCTGGGGCTGGCTTTTCTAATTGCGGGCACCAACTATCTCGGGCTGGCATTTCTAATTGTGGGCACCAACTCTCTGGGGCTGGCTTGTCTAATTGTGGCACCAACTCTCTGGGGCTGGCTTTTCTAATTGCGGGCACCAATTCTCTGGGGCTGGCTTTTCTAATTGTGGGCACCAACACTCTGGGTCTGGCTTTTCTAATTGTGGACACCAACTCTCTGTGGCTGGCTTTTCTAATTGTGGGTACCAACTCTCTGTGGCTGGCTTTTCTAATTGCGGGCACCAATTCTCTGGGGCTGGCTTTTCTAATTGTGGGTACAAACTCTCTGGGGCTGGCTTTTCTATTTGTGGTCATCAACTCTCTGGAACTGGCTTTTATAATTGCGGGCACCAACCCTCTGGGGCTGGATTTTCTAATTGTGGGCACCAAATATCTGGGGCTGGCTTTTCTTATTGTGGGCACCAACCCTCTGGGGCTGGCTTTTCGAATTGCGGGCACCAATCCTCTGGGACTGGCTTTCATAATTGCGGGCAATAACTCTCTGGGGCTGGCTTTTCTAATTGTGAGCATCAACTCTCTAGGGCTGGCTTTTCTAATAGTGGGCACCAACTCTCTGGGGCTGGCTTTTCTAATTGCGGGCACCAACTCTCTGGGGCTGGCTTTTCTAATTGCGGGCACCAACTCCCTGGGACTGCCTTTTATAATTGCGGGCAACAACTCTCTGGGGCTGGCTTTTCTAATTGTGGGCACCAACTCTCTGTGGCTGGCTTTTCTAATTGTGGGTACCAACTCTCTCTAGCTGGCTTTTCTAATTGCAGGCACCAATTATCTGGGGCTGGCTTTTCTAATTGTGGGTACTAACTCTCTGGTGCTGGCTTTTCTATTTGTGGGCATCAACTCTCTGGAACTGGCTTTTATAATTGCGGGCACCAATTCTCTGGGGCTGGCTTTTCTAATTGTGTGCACCAACTCTCTGGGGCTGGATTTTCTAATTGAGGGCACAAACTCTCTGGTGCTGATTGTGGGCATCAACTCTCTGGGGCTGGCTTTTCTAATTGTGGGCATCAACTCTCAGGGACTGCCTTTTATAATTGCGGGCAACAACTATCTGGGGCTGGCTTCTAATTGTGGGCACCAACTCTCTGGGGCTGGCTTTTCTAATTGTGTGCACCAACTCTCTGGGACTGGCTTTTCTAATTGTGGGCATCAACTCTCTGGATCTGGCTTTTCTAATTGCGGGCACCAACACTCTGGGGATGGTTTTTCTAATTGCGGGCACCAACTCTCTGGGGCTGGCTTTTCTAATTGTGGGCACCAACTCTCTGGTGCTGGATTTTCTAATAGCGGGCACAAATTCTCTGGGGCTGGCTTTTCTAATTGTGGGCACCAACTCTCTGGGGCTTGCTTTTCTAATTGTGGGCACCAACTCTCTGGGGCTGGCTTTTCTAATTGCGGGCACCTCTCTTGGGTTGGCTTTACTAATTGTGGGCACCAACTCTCTGGGGCTGGCTTTTCTAATTGTGGGCACCAACTCTCTGGGGTTGGCTTTTCTATTGTGTGCACCAACTCTCTGGGGTTGGCTTTTCTAATTGCAGGCACCAATTCTCTGGGGCTGGCTTTTCTAATTATGGGCATCAACTCTCTGGGGCTGGCTTTTCTAATTGTGGGCACCAAATATCTGGGGTTGGCTTTTCTAATTGTGGGCACCAACTCTCTGGTGCTGGCTTTTCTAATTGTGGGCATCAACTCTCTGTGGCTGGCTTTTATAATTGTGGGCACCAACTCTCTGTGGCTGGCTTTTCTAATTGTGAGCACCAACTCTCTGGGGCTGGCTTTTCTAATTGCGGGCACCAATTACCTGGGGCTGGCTTTTCTAATTGTGGGCACCAACTCTCTGGGGCTGGCTTTTCTAATTGCGGGCACCAATTCTCTGGGGCTGGCTTTTCTAATTGTGGGCACCAACTCTCTGGGGCTTGCTTTTCTAATTGTGGCACCAACTCTCTGGGGCTGGCTTTTCTATTTGTGTGCACCAACTTTCTGGGAACGGCTTTTCTAATTGTGGGCACCAACTCTCTGGGGCTGGCATTTCTAATTGCGGGCACCAATTCTCCGGGGTTGGCTTTTCTAATTGTGGGCACCAACTCTCTGGGGCTGGCTTTTCTAATTGTGGGCACCAACTCTCTGGGGCTGGCTTTTCTATTGTATGCACCAACTCTCTGGGGCTGGCTTTTTTAATTGTGGGCACCAACTCTCTGGGGCTGGCTTTTCTAATTGTGGGCACCAACTTTCTGGGAACGGCTTTTCTAATTGTGGGCACCAACTTTCTGGGAACGGCTTTTCTAATTGTGGGCACCAACTCTCTGGGGCTGGCTTTTGTGCTGTTCTTGCTTCTTTATAATTATAATTATATGTTATTATCACTGGCAAGCTAAGTGATCTCCCACTGAAGTGTGAGTGGGAAAGTGCATATTGCCATGTTTGGCTGGATGTGATGATGTATCTATCTATCTATCTCCCTGGATGTCCTCCCGTGACAAACATGAATGAATAAAATGGGATTGTGTGCACCTTCTTCCCAGGCAGTAGTTGTGGCATAGAATTGCTGGTGATGGAGCACACACTCAACACACACAGACACAGTATAAAATATACTCAAGTCTGCAAACTCTCTCTCTTGTGAATGTCTGAACTTCTTGTCAGCTTCTGGTCTTCTGTGGCCACAGCTCTGCCTGATGGCCGCACTCGTAGTGTGCTTCCCTCCCCTACCGGCCAGCCTGTTGTGGTGAGGGGCATCTGGTTGTGCAGCCAGTCAGAAGGATGTCCTCTGTAAGCACCTCCATTATATCTGCACTTCTCTGCTGTGATAGACAACAACACAACAAGTGCCAGAACATAACACACATGGACACTAGTTTTTCTGGAACATGTATCTCAGCAACTTGCAGGAGTGGCTGGTGTGTGCTGCTAGGCAACCATTGTCTGATGCCCTGAGGGTTTGTGTGAGCATCTCCACACCTCCAAAGTGCCCCAGCCAAGATTATCATGGTGGGTGTGAGGCTGGCCAACCTTGCCAGACCTAGAGATAGCTCTCATCATCACCCTGACCCAATACCTGCCCAGACACCCTCATGGGATTCAGAGCACCTGGACCCTCAAATTTTAATTAGGCATGCTCCCTCCCTCCTTCCCATATTGCCTGCCCTCCAAACAAAACCACTTTAGTAAAGTGTGAAGGAGCACTAATGAATGAATGCCCCAACAGCTACTGTCCCATCCAACACAGCCTGCAACTAGTGTGTGTGTGTGTGTGTGTGCTCCCCCTGATGCTTATGAATTATGCCTGCCATTAGCCTGCCCTCACTGGGTACAGCTCAAGCTATGCAAGTGTCCTTGCTGTTTGCTGCTGACCTTGCTTCATTCTTCCCTTCCTTCTCTCTCCAGGTCTCTTCCACTTCCCTGTAGGCGTGGCAAGTGTCTGTGAGGGCAGAGAGGCTGATAAGCTGCTGTGCTCAGGGAGACTGTTTGGAGAGGCTGAAATACTCACAGACATCTGGAGAAGATACAATTCTAGTCACTAGCTACAACAATTCAAAATGTTCCTCTAAATACTGAACATGTAGTATTCTATAGAGGCAACACTTAAACTGCCATGAGTTGTAATAGAAGATTAAAAAAACATTTTATAAACCAACTCCCATGTGTGGGTGGGGGCAGGTTGACTATAGCTCTATGAGGACACACACTCCACCACCACCTCACTGGGTGGGGGCAGGTTGACAATAGCTCTATGAGGACACACACTCCACCAACACCTCAATGGGTGGAGGCAGGTTGACAATAGCTCTGTGAGGACACACACTTCACCAACACCTCACTAGGTGGAGGCAGGTTGACAATATTTAGCTCTATGAGGACACACACTCCACCAACACCACCTCACTGCGTGTGGACAGGTTGACAATAGCTCTATGAGGACACACACTCCACCAACACCTCAATGGGTGGAGGCAGGTTGACAATAGCTCTGTGAGGACACACACTTCACCAACACCTCACTAGGTGGAGGCAGGTTGACAATATTTAGCTCTATGAGGACACACACTCCACCAACACCACCTCACTGCGTGTGGACAGGTTGACAATAGCTCTATGAGGACACACACTCCACCAACACCTCACTGGGTGGAGGCAGGTTGACAATAGCTCTATGAGGACACACACTCCACCAACACCTCACTGGGTGGGGGCAGGTTGACAATAGCACACACACTCCTCCAACACCTCACTGGGTGGGGGCAGGTTGACAATAGCTCTATGAGGACACACACTCCTCCAACACCTCACTGGGTGGGGGCAGGTTGACAATAGTTCTGTGAGGACACACACTCCACCAACACCTCACTGGGTGGAGGCAGGTTGACAATAGCTCTATGAGGACACACACTCCACCAACACCTCACTGGGTGGAGGCAGGTTGACAATAGCTCTATGAGGACACACACTCCACCAACACCTCACTGCATGGAGACAGGTTGACTAGGACACACACTCCACCAACACCTCACTGGGTGAGGGCAGGTTGACAATAGCTCTATGAGAACACACACTCCACCAACACCTCACTGGGTGAAGGCAGGTTGACAATAGCTCTATGAGGACACACACTCCACCAACACCTCACTGGGTTGAAAATTTGATCCAGAAGAATATACGATATTCTCTACACACACACGCACAAACTTCCACCCAGACACATAGTAACATACTGACTAGCCACGCCCCTTCTCCCAAACATAATTATTGTATTAATTGCAGTCTGCCATGACCACACCCTTGCACCCCCAGTGCCTGTTCCCAGGTAGAGCAGCTATAGCAGTGAATTATACATAGGGAGGCAGCTGCCTACTTGTGGTGGGGAACATGGCCACACACCCACGAAGAAAACTACCTCTCTTGGCTTGCAAGAGTTAACATCTAGGCTGAAAAATAACACTCAAGATATCCTCGAGACATCGTATTTCTGAGAAACTCTTCTTCTAGCTTATGGACCATATTTTGTGTCTGCCCTGCGTACTTAGCAGATTGGCACCTCATGAAACCTTTTCTGTTGACTTGGTATTTAACAACCTATCAACATACAGTAGGAGTCAAGTCCTCGTGGAGACATCATCTATGCGTGATGTTCTGACAGTTAGAATAGTCTACTAATCTACACACTTACACTGGCATAATGCACACATGATGTTCTGACAGTTAGAATAGTCTACTAATCTACACACTTACACTGGCATAATGCACACATGATGTTCTGACAGTTAGAATAGTCTACTAATCTACACACTTACACTGGCATAATGCACACATGATGTTCTGACAGTTAGAATAGTCTACTAATCTACACACTTACACTGGCATAATGCACACATGATGTTCTGACAGTTAGAATAGTCTACAAGTCTACACACTTACACTGGCATAATGCACACATGATGTTCTGACAGTTAGAATAGTCTACTAATCTACACACTTACACTGGCATAATGCACACATGATGTTCTGACAGTTAGAATAGTCTACAAGTCTACACACTTACACTGGAATAATGCACACATGAAAAGAGAAATTTTGTGATGGAATTCTGTTCCCACAATCTTCCCTGTCATTGGGACACACACTGGACCAACACCACACTGGGTGGTGGCAGGTTGAAGTAGGTGGCCATAGCTCTATGGGGACACAAACTGGACCAACACCACACTGGGTGGAGGCAGGTTGAAGTAGGTTCTATGGGGACACATACTGGACCAACACAACACTGGGTGGAGGCAGGTTGAAGTAGGTGGCCATAGCTCTATGGGGACACACACTGGACCAACACCACACTGGGTGGAGGCAGGTTGAAGTAAGTGGCCATAGCTCTATGGGGACGCACACTGGACCAACACCACACTGGGTGTAGGCAGGTTAAAGTAGGTGGACCATAGCTCTATGGGGACACACACTGGACCAACACCACACTGGGTGTAGGCAGGTTAAAGTAGGTGGACCATAGCTCTATGGGGACACACACTGGACCAACACCACACTGGGTGGAGGCAGGTTGAAGTAGGTGGAGCATAGCTTTATGGGGACACACACTGGACCAATACCACACTGGGTGGAGGCAGGTTGAAGTAGGTGCATAGCTTTATGGGGACACACACTGGACCAACACCACACTGGGTGTAGGCAGGTTAAAGTAGGTGGACCATAGCTCTATGGGGACACACACTAGACCAACACCACACTAGGTGGAAGCAGGTTGAAGTAGGTGGCCATAGCTCTATGGGGACACACACTAGACCAACACATTACTGGGTGGAGGCAGGTTGAAGTAGGTGGCCTTGGCTCTATGGGGACACACACTGGACCAACAACACATTAGGTGGAGGCAGATTGAAGTAGGTGGCCATAATTCTATGGGAACACACACTGGAACAACACCACGCTGGGTGGAGGCAGGTTGAAGTAGGTGGCCATACATGTAGAATGGTATTTGCGAGTTTTGCCTTCTAATTCTAGTCATTGTTCATGACCCTAGTTATTTTTTAAGCCATATCCTTAGTCATTGTCAAGCCCTAACTCTAATTGTTGTCCAAGCCCTAACCTTAGCCGTAGTCGAAGTCCTAACCCTAGTCAATGTCCAACCCTTAACCCTAGCCCTTCTCCAAGCCCTAACCCTGGTCAATTTCCAATCCCTAAGTCTAGCCTTTGTGAAAGCCTTAACCCTTGTCAATGTCAAAACGCTAAACCTAGACTGTCAAAGACCTAACCCTGGTCAATATACAAATTCTACATAACTCTAGCCTTTGTCCAAGCCCTAACCCTGGTCAATGTCCAACCACTAACCCTAGTCCGACTCATTGGTCAGCCTCTAGTCGGACTCATTGATTAGCCTTCGGTTAGGGGTTGGACATTGACTAGGGTTAGTGCCTGGAAAATGACTAGGATTATGGTCTGGAGATTGGCTAGGGTTATGGCTTGGACAAAGACTATGATTAGGGCTTGGACCATGAATAGTGTTACTGTAGACTTTGTCAAATGATTGACCCAATCAATGGACAATGACTAGGGTTAAGGTTTGGAATAGGACTAGTGTTAAGTTTGTACTACTGTACAGTTTGAATAGGATTTGGGACTGGGCGATGACTATGGATACAGATACATGTAGGTTTTGGACCATGAATAGGGCTTGGACAATGACTAGCTTTAAACTAGCTTGGACAATGACTAGGGTTTGGGCAGGATAATGACTAGGGTTAGTGCTTGGACAATGACTAGGGTTAGGGCTTGGACAATGACTAGGGTTAGGGCTTGGACAATGACTGGGGTTAGGGCTTGGACAATGACTAGGGTTAGGGCTTGGACAATGATTAGGGTTAGTGCTTGGACAATGACTAGGGTTAGGGCTTGGACAATGACTAGGGTTAGGGCTTGGACAATGACTAGGGTGGGCTTGGACAATGACTAGGGTTAGGGCTTGGACAATGACTAGGGTTAGGGCTTGGACAATGACTAGGGTGGGCTTGGACAATGACTAGGGTTAGTGCTTGGACAATGACTAGGGTTAGGGCTTGGACAATGACTAGGGTGGGCTTGGACAATGACTAGGGTTAGTGCTTGGACAATGACTAGGGTTAGGGCTTGGACAATGACTAGGGTGGGCTTGGACAATGACTAGGGTTAGGGCTTGGACAATGACTAGGGTTAGGGCTTGGACAATGACTAGGGTTAGTACTTGGACAATGACTAGGGTTAGGGCTTGGACAATGACTAGGGTGGGCTTGGACAATGACTAGGGTTAGGGCTTGGACAATGACTAGGGTTAGGGCTTGGACAATGACTAGGGTTAGTACTTGGACAATGACTAGGGTTAGGGCTAGGACAATGACTAGGGTTAGGGACAGGATAATGACTAGGGAGTGCTTGGACCATGACCTGTATTATGGCTTGAACCATGACTAGGGTTGGTGTAAACAAACAATGCTGCCGAGCCTGTAGCCAGGAAGGTATGTTGGTAAAGAAACAAAGCTGCTACTTGAGTTATAGCTACCAACTGTTAGTCATTCCCCAAATACATACATACATACACTATCTAGCCTGCAAGTAAAACTATTTTAGCAGCTGGCATTGAGGAATTTACAAGATCTGTGAAGAGTATGTAATTCACTCAGTTACCTTTCTGTGTGATACATGCATCCCTTTTAGGGAAGAACTGGTGAATATGAATCCACATCCCTGCTGTAAACTCTAGTAGGGAAGTTGGGAGTGGGGAAGTTAGATGCAGCAATGTTTGGCTATATACATGTACTATACTAGAGCAGCTGTGGAGTGCAAGACCTTGGGAAGTACATTAGTGTTAGCGTTTGTGTAGGACCTAGTTTAGGGCTTGGACAATGAGACTATGGTAGGACAATGACTATGGTAGGAGAATGACTAGGATTAGTGCTTGGACAATGAATAAGGTTAGTGCATGGAGAAAGACTAGGGTTAGTGCTTGGGCAAACGTTAGGAGTTGGACATTGGCCAGTGTTAGGGCTTGGACCATGACTAGCATTTGGGCTTAGACCATGACTAGAGTTATGGCTTGGACAAAGGCCAGTGTTAGGGCTTGGACAAAGGCTGATCAATGAGTCGGACTGAAGGCTGACCAATGAGTTGGACTAGAGGCTGACCAATGAGTACCGTAGTCACTGTATAAGCTGTTATCCTAGTAATTTCCAAGCCCTAATCCTAGTCATTGTCCAAGCATTAACCTTGAAGATGGGCTTTCTCAGAAGAAGTGAGCAACTCCTTGCTAAAGGCAGGGTAAGCGGCTTTCTTCCAGAAGCCAAAGTCAACCCTATTGAATACATGCAGCGCCACAGCTGGCATGTCTGGTATATAAATGGTAACCTACAGAGCTATTGGATACATGCAGTGCCACAGCTGGCATGTCTGGTATATAAGTGGTAACCTACCTAGTGGTGTTAAAAATATGTTCTCCAACACCAATACTAGGCATTAATACTAGTCATGGTCCAGGCACTATTACTAGTCATGGTCCAGGCACAAATACTAGTCATGGTCCAGGCACTAATACTAGCCATGGTCCAGGCACTAATACTAGTCATGGTCCAGGCACTAATACTAGTCATTGTCCAGGCACTAATACTAGTCATGGTCCAGGCACTAATACTAGTCATGGTCCAGGCACTAATACTAGTCATGGTCCAGGCACTAATACTAGTCATGGTCCAGGCACTAATACTAGTCATGGTCCAGGCACTAATACTAGTCATGGTCCAGGCACTAATACTAGTCATGGTCCAGGCACTAATACTAGCCATGGTCCAGGCACTAATACTAGTCATGGTCCAGGCACTAATACTAGTCATTGTCCAGGCACTAATACTAGTCATGGTCCAGGCACTAATACTAGTCATGGTCCAGGCACTAATACTAGTCATGGTCCAGGCACTAATACTAGTCATGGTCCAGGCACTAATACTAGTCATGGTCCAGGCACTAATACTAGTCATGGTCCAGGCACTAATACTAGTCATGGTCCAGGCACTAATACTAGTCATGGTCCAGGCACTAATACTAGTCATGGTCCAGGCACTAATACTAGTCATGGTCCAGGCACTAATACTAGTCATGGTCCAGGCACTAATACTAGTCATGGTCCAGGCACTAATACTAGTCATGGTCCAGGCACTAATACTAGTCATGGTCCAGGCACTAATACTAGTCATGGTCCAGCACTAATACTAGTTATGGTCCAGGCACTAATACTTGCCATGGTCCAGGCACTAATACTAGTCATGGTCCAGGGATTAATACTAGTCATGCTCCAGGCATTAATACTAGTCATGGCCCAGGCACTAATACTAGTCATGGTCCAGGCACAAATACTAGTCATGGTCCAGGCACTAATACTAGTCATGGTCCAGGCACTAATACTAGCCATGGTCCAGGCACTAATACTAGTCATGGTCCAGGCACTAATACTAGTCATGGTCCAGGCACTAATACTAGTCATGGTCCAGGCACTAATACTAGTCATAGTCCAGGCACTAATACTAGTCATGGCCCAGGCACTAATACTAGTCATGGTCCAGGCATTAATACTAGTCATGCTTCAGGCATTAATACTACTCATGGCCCAGGCACTAATACTAGTCATGGCCCAGGTGCTAATACTAGTCATGGTCCAGGCACAAATACTAGTCATGGTCCAGGCACTAATACTAGTCATGGTCCAGGCACTAATACTAGTCATGGTCTAGGCACTAATACTAGCCATGGTCCAGGCACTAATACTAGTCATGGTCCAGGCACTAATACTAGCCATGGTTCAGGCACTAATACTAGTCATGGTCCAGGCACTAATACTAGTCATGGTCCAGGCACTAATACTAGTCATGGTCCAGGCACTAATACTAGTCATAGTCCAAGCCTTTCACTGTTCAAGCCTTAACTCTAGTCTTTCTCCAGTCCCTAACCAAGTCATTGCAACCTACAGTAACTACAGTGCAGCTCTCTCACCCTAGCCCTAGTCTTTGGATACCGACTAGCTCGAGTAACCTAGTCATTGTTCAAGCACTAACTTGAGTCATACACCAAACACTAAACCTAGTCATTGTCCAAGCCAGGTCCTACACAAGCCCTAACAGTAACACACTTCACAAGATCATGCACTCCCCAGCTTCCCTACTAGAGTTTACAGCAGGGATGTAGATTCATATTCACCAGTTCTTCTCTAAAAGGGATGCATTTAGCACACAGAAAGGTAACTGATTGAGTTACATACTTCTTCACAGATCTTGTAAATTCCTCAATGCCAGCTGCTAAAATAATTTTACTTGCAGGCTAGATAGTGTATGTATTTGGGGAATCACTAACAGTTGGTAGCTATAACTCAAGCAGCAGCTTTGTTTCTTTACCAGCCTACAGTACTTCTACAACCCCTAACCCTAGCCTTTCTCCAAGCCTTAACCCTGGTCAATGTCAGGGGTGTATTTAGGGGGGGGGCGGGGGGGGGCATTCGCCCCCCCTTGTATAATTCTCGCCCCCCCCCCCTTGAAATTAGAGATTTTTTTTTTAATAATGTCAAGAAAGGTGTAATACAAGAAAGGTGTAATAAGCTTATGATATCAGGTTCAAATGATAGGAATGTCAAACTGAGGTTCTTCTTGGTTTTCTCTGCCATACGTCCACAATCTCTTCAAGGTCGCTCTCAGAGAGTACTTCTGGTGCCTCTATAGCAATCCTCATAAGGTGAGAAAGGCTGCAGTCACTTAGAGAATTACGCAAACGAGTCTTGATCATCTTCATCTGTGAGAAGCTTCTCTCCACAGAAGCAGTAGAAACTGGAATCGATAAGCAGATGGAGGCAATCTTGTGCAAATTGGGAAACATGGCCTTGAGCATGTCGTTTGAGAACAAGTTCTTTCAGCTGTGATGCAGTAGTATCCCGTGGTTGCTTGACTAACAGCTGGCGGAATGTTTTCCACTCTGTAAGTATTTCAGTGGAAATCATGGCTGTCTTCACTGTTTCTTCTCCATCCAATGTTTCTGCATCTCTATCTTCTCCGTAGTGAGCAATCAGTTTCTCAACAGACGTGTCTCCATAAGTGGGAAAAGATACTGAATCTGGTTTTGGAACTTTCCGTGGATCGAATATAGACAATGCTGATACAACAGCGTTGGATGAAGAAAATCGGCTTGTTATGTTGGCCTTTAAATCAGCAACAAAAGGCTTACCAACAACATTCTGGAACGAAAGTATTTTATCAGCGTCAATAGACACCTTTGTAGATGACTTCAAGTCTTCAACGTTTTCAAGAAGCTCCAACACCCAGTTCGCTCCAGGCAAAACTGCATCATCCAAGGATTTAACAGTAGCATCAACAAGGAATGATATCAACGAGAGGTCAAGCTGCTCTGCCTGAAGTGCTTTGCTGAGCTTGGCTACTTGTGGTAGAGTGAAATCAAGCAAATATATAGCTGCAATCGTAGACAATTTGCAGAGGGCACCATGGATTCCAAGAGCTTCTGGCTCGTGGGACGTCTCGTAGATGTTCCCAATGGTGATTACAATTGCAGAATAACTTGCTTTGACAGCTTTGACAGACCTTTCATGTGCCAGCCAGCGTGTGTCAGATGGCTTGATCACTTTCATTTCTGGAAGTTCAAGAACGTGCTGTACCTCCTTCAGACACTCTGCTCGCTTGGGGGAATTGCGAAAATGCTTCCAAAGAGTAGTCAATGTTCTGTAAACATGAGCAATTCCAGGAGTTTTATTGGCAGCTTGCACACAAGCCAACTGCAGTAAGTGACAGTGGCAGTGTATAAACAGAGCGTGAGGAGTATGTTTCTTGATACGTGCCTGAACCCCGGTCTTTCGTCCAGAAAAAGTTGCAGCTCCATCAAATCCCAATCCAACTATTCTTCCGACTTGTAGACCTTTCTTCTTTAAACAATCGATGAGATTAGAATAGATGGTCTCTGCATCAGCCTTCTTCAATGGAATAAGCTCCAGAAAGCACTCTACTGGTACACCATCTTCCTCCCAGCGGCAAAACACAGACAATTCTTCTACGTTGGTGACATCTGTGCACTCATCTGCCATGAGGCTGTACATAGGTGCCTTTTGAAGTCGCTTCAGAATCGACTCCTCCACCCATGTCCCCAATGATTCGATGAATTCAACCACAGCCACTCTTGATGTGTACACAGCATTTCTTGGTGCAGTTTCTAAGAATTGCTTCAAATGTTGGCTGCCACATCGAACCACCACGTCAACCAGCTTCTCAAATTTTGTCGAATGTGCAACTTGTTCTTTCGTAAGAAAATGAGTGAGTAGGATCAGGCACTTCACTGCAGCTCTGTTCTGAGCTCTTTTGCGAGCTAAAACATTCTGGAGTTGCTGTACAACTGTTCCACCTTTGGCTGCTCCTTTAGCTGCAAAAAGAGCTTGAGTTGCATGGATATGGAAGTCACTTCTCGCATGAGCTTTCATTTTTTCAACAGCTTTCTTCCAATTTCTGCAAGGTTGTGTGACCCACACTCCTCCAGTACGCTGCAGACCAGATTGCTTGCAAACCTTGCAAAAGGCACCATCGCTATCCTCGTCATAATAGAGCCAACTGAAATCTTTCTCCCAGCTCTTAGAGTATTTTCTCTTCGTGGATACAGAAGAGCGGTGTTTGTTTTGCTTGCTTTTCTTTGAAGGTGGAGGACTAAGGCTAGGACTAGATGCCTCGACATGCTCAGAGCTATCTGTTCTGCTATCTTCGCTATCGCTGCTATTAGCATGAGAAGAGGCTTGAGAAGTACTTGCAAAGTATGAGCGAATATCCATATTAATATGAAGAGAAATCAGCTAGTAAGGTTTCTTTTATAGAGACTTTAAGACCATGACATAATGGACTGAGTTAAAAATACTGACAGAGAGTGGGAAAGAAGGAGGGAACTGAAGAAGTGACAAACCTACAAAGGAGAACACGTGGTGGTGTGTGATGACTTTAAGACCATGACATAATGGACTGAGTTAAAAATACTGAGAGAGAGTGGGAAAGAAGGAGGGAACTGAAGAAGTGACAAACCTACAAAGGAGAACACGTGGTGGCATGTGATGACATCATGTCTAAGATTAGACTTGAAGACCATGACATAATGGACTGAGTTAAAAATACTGAGAGAGAGGGAGTGGGAAAGAAGGAGAAACAAAAGAAGTGACAAACCTACAAAGGAGAGCACGTGGTGGTGTGTGATGTCATCGTGTCATGACACATGCTCTCCTTTTTCCAAGCAGCTACAATATCATGAGAAATATATACAGTCTAGCCATAGTTCGGTATAGCATAATGCCATTGGTAGTCAGTCAAAATAGCTATCCTCAGACATTGTAAAAGCAAAAAAAAATATGGGGGGATCTTCCCCCAGACCCCCCTTTTACGACTTATGAACATGTTAAGAAAATATTAACAAAAATTAGGGCACCAAGTGACCAACCATTTCCACCCCCCCCCCCCCCCCCCCCCCTAGAGAACTAGAGAAAAATTGTGTATGAAACCTGTTGTCCATGATTTTGTAAGAAAATGCATGGAATGCAACATAATTCGATTTCACAAAAGCCCACCTCCATTATACGAGTGACAAGTGACTATATCTAATCTATATATGCTGATTGCCGTAGCATGCAACTTCAGCAAATATTTAAGATGGAATGTTGTACTAAAGATTTTAGAAAAAATGCATGCCATCATAAGTAGCAGCTATATATATACAGTTAGTACTGCAAAAATACCTGTGGGTAAAACACTTTCGTACTCCACGCGGAAGCCCAGGGTGCACGTCCCCTTTCCGCACCATCCAGGCTCTCCGCCCCCCCTTATTTTTCCATATCTCAAGTTCGCCCCCCCTTGGCAAAATTTCTGTATACAACCCTGACTTGACTTGGAAATTGATTCTCTGGATGCTCTCTCACACTCCACACTAACTAGAACTTCTGTCTCTTGCATTCTCCATCTCATGCTTGCACACAATTATCACGTGACAGCTGGATTTTAATTCCGTTCAATCCCAAATCGCTTATTTTTGTGGTTCAAGACTGAACACATTTCACTTGATGGACGGGCGAAAGACATTCTGAATGCAACCCAAACTTGATCAATTGTGCAGTATATATAGATATAACCTGACAATAGTTGCACAATAGTTGCATAAGAGCAGCTACAAGCTTAATCTCACCAAAGTGAGGACATTTGGGTTGATTTAGCTGACACTAGATATGCTCACAACTGCAGGGATGTGATTGTTTCTTTCTTTCTTTCTTTTAAGCCTAAAATGAATTGGTAGACTAGAGAACACTGTATCTGCCAATGGATTTTTTATGTAGATTTTAACTTTCGATGAGACTGCTTGAGATCACTGACTTCCTAATTATGTAATGTTTGTAATTATGTAATGTTTGTAACTGATATCACTCAATTTTAATGACTCTTGGGAATTTTTTCCATTTACTTAATTAAGGCATTTTGTTTAATTGATGTCCTGTTAAAATGATGTAGTAATTAGTCATGGAGTTTTACATTATTTAGTTTATAATTGTGTTTTGGCAGGGGTGTATTTAGGGGGGGCGGGGGGGGGGGCATTCGCCCCCCCTTGTATCATTCTCGCCCCCCCCCCCCTTGAAATTAGACACCACCCTTATACATTACATACACCATCATTGTATCATTCTCGCCCCCCCTTACTTTTCCATAACTCAAGTTCGCCCCCCCTTGGCAAAATTTCTGTATACAACCCTGGTTTTGGGGTTCCTTATTGTATGAAGGGTTTCTCTTCACTATATAGCTTTCGATGAGATCATGCCATCTTGATCAAGAACAGCTGAAAAACAGTGCAATGAGAGGTCATTGAGAATGCACACATGCTTTGGTGGAGTTTCAGTAATAAGTTCCCTTACAGATTTATGTAGAATATGCAAAAGATGATCAGGACATCAATTTCTCCCCTGGCCCTGTGCTTGGTTACTTCTTTATAGATGCCAAATTCTTTTGGTATAGAGTATAGAGTAGAGTCAGAGTTTTATTTGGATTATGCAAGCCCTCCTGGCAGCACATCCAACAAGCTGTCTCTGCTTTTGACATTCCATACAAAGGGAAACATTTTTGGACCTAGCTGGCGAGCCAACTACTTACAATCCAGAGATCTGGTAGTTGGGATCCTTGGATGCATTCCAGAGCCCTGCCCTGCACTCGGCCAATGTGGTTACTGCTCTTGGAGGTTACCCATCAGCCCACTGGCTCTCACCCGAGAACAATGTCTCTTATCCAAGTGTTGTTCTATAAGCATCTCCTTGCATCCATTCCAGACACACATTCCAGAGAACTGGTCTGCTCCTCTGCCCTGCCACATGATGGTGACTACCTTGCAGTGTTTACTCGACCACCTGTTTTATCTGCATGACAACAATTCAGGATGTGTCGGGACTACTGGCTGGAATTGAGGAATCAGGGAGAGGGTTGTGCTGCTCAACCTGTGAGGGGGCCACTGTTGCTTTGGGAGACCACCAAACTGGTTGTGCTCTATTTTCAGTTGAACGATCTGCTGCTAGAGCATGAAGTAGCCATCTCAGATCTAGCACCAACTCCTCTGCCCTTACCCTCTGCTGATGTCCACCTTCCAGATTGGAAAGGGTAAACAAGTCACCCTAGATGTGCTGATGAGACCATTGAAGGTGTAGTTGACCACCCAGAACATGCCTTACACTGGTCAGGGAGGATGAGAAGATTGTGCCGGTTTTTGCTCTTTGTCCAACATGAACCAGAGTCAGTGGGTGGTCCTTATGATATTCAAATCTATGTCCAGCCTGCTCGGCTCTTAAAAGAATTATACAACTTGTTTACCCATGGCATTTTCCAGCCCACTTCAATTATTATAATCTGCCTATTAACGTGGGCTAGCTAACCTCCTGGTGTTTACATGCAATAGGTAAAGTAAAACCTGGGTTAGAATCTGATGGCCTTGCCAAACCACCATTTATCTCAGTTGGCTGAATTTCTTAACTTAGACATTAAAGCACTGAGCAGAAGTGACATTGTGCTGACATTCGCTGACCTTCACTGACACTGTGTTTGTTTTGGATGAGAAAAGAGAGCCCTCAGTGGGAAGTTGCATCGAAACTTTGCCATGCATGGCATGTCTATACACCTCTATGCATGCATGTTTATTCTATGTATGTGTGCACTGTACATTCATGCTTCCTCCTTGGCTGCTAAATAGGACCAGAGCCAGTTAATAAAAACAGGCTACACTGTTACCTTACAATTTGTCTCCTAAGATCAGCTACATAGTACATCAGAGTGCTCTTTCCTCCTCAGGGAATGCAGTGTGGACCCACCAACCAATCTGGTGACCATAAAAATTGGCATCAACAATAAATACAACATTTGACAAGCCAATTTATTTTTGAATAATCTATTAATGTATCATGTACCATACTTTATGATCCACCCACCTCAGGCTTTTGTAAATCTGGAATGGTCAATCACAGTGAAGAGAAAATAGTATATACCAGATTCGAGGCTAGAGGAAAGAAAACTGGCTGTACATATATACAAGCATGTGAGGATGGCATGCGAGGTTTATATACAAGCATGTGAGGATGGCATGCGAGGTTTATAGCTTACCGGAAAGGATGTTGGAGTTTCTATTTCTCAACATCTTCTAGCTGTGGAGGTCACCATGTTTGTCATGGAGTCAATCTTGGTAAATGCTATATACTCTCATCAGCTACATTGAAATGTATAAGAATGCATAACAGAGGAGTGAAGTGTTAATGATGAAAAACATACTGCAAAAAGACAATTAACAAGTTCTTGTAAGCATCTACCTGGTCTTCCCTTTAGTAAAGCACTGCTTGATGACCTCATTCTTAAATGTCCATCTTCGAGAGCGACAGGTTGCAAGTATACACGTGACCACTTAACAAAACTACCACGTTTCCACATTGTACATTTCTGTTTCACAACTTGCCAACCAATTATATTGCAGGGCATCCGTTAACATTGCACCAGTTGGAATCTGTGAGCATTCAATTCTTAGGAATATACACATACAATTCTTAGCTACTTCTCCTTATCTCAATCCAAGAGGTAACATCATACATGGGTAATAGCTAGAGCAATGCCAATGAATGCTCGAGGAATTAAAAAAAAAAAAAAAAAACCCTCCGGGCCTTGCCACTCAATACCACACAATCGCAGAGTTCTTAGCTTTCGCCTTAATTAAAATTGTTCACTCCGCTCACGTGTACCTCATCCTAATTTGACGATTTAATACACAATCAAATATTGTGCGTTTGTGGTCTAGTGTCTCGTGTGCAGTTCAGGTTCGACCATGGCAGAGGAACATTCCACCACAGCAGCAGCAGCAAGGAACAAATGCTATGCTGTAGAGGCCATCACCACAGAGGCCTTCGCCTCAACAATACTGATTACAGTGATGATGCCTTCCCAGATCCGCAGGGGAGAATTTGAGAACGACATACAACAGGATGAAGCCGACTACCCTGCTACTAATAATAGCTCCCGTATCTTTGTTTTTCACATTGTTTTGCTCCAACAATTGTTTCTGATGAAGGCTAGAGCATCTAGTTGAAACGTCGATAGTTGACCATTGTGAAGGTTATTGCAACTGCAACACTGCTCTATAGTTATGACTGAGGACGGGCCCTAAGCTCACACTTGGCGCTCGCCCAAATCAGTTGAGGTCTCGCGTGCACTTTTCACTAATTTGGTCATACTCAGTGGCACGCGCGCTGTCTGCATCCGCACAATAAAACCATCTGCTTCTGCAAATTGTAGTAGTAAAACTGCACTAGCAGGATGTTGTCGCGCGTGGCATTGGTGATTACTCTTTTTTTCGTCTTCGCTGCTCAAGGTGAATTAGTTGGCTAATGATCAGTGATATGACAGGTAGGTATTATTGCCTCAGGTTTGACCCAAGATTGCAGCGGAGTTAAGATTGGAGATCTTCCAAATACCTTCAATAATGTTTCGGGAGAGTTCATAGTAGAAAATGAGTACACTTTCTGTATTCGCAATTTCTTCTATGACGGGGGAGGACCTGGTGAGTTAACTCACACGTAGTCCAATTTTAATTGCAAGTTATCTTACCTCATTTACTGTCATTATTATTTATCTATTTTTGTACCGCACTGCGATGGTCCCAAGGGACTCGGCATTTTGAAGATTAAAATATAATATTGCATGAGGCCGAAGCCATTGCAATTTTGACTGTTGCAAGTCCCCCAGAATACGTGTGATTGCCTATATATTAATCATATGAATTGTGAGAAAAGAAAAGAAAGTGAGTTGCTATCTTTGAAGCTAGCTATTATAGTTAAATTAATAATTCTCCTACCACAATCAAATTCCACAGACATCTCATCCTTTCACTTAAAGAATTCGGGAAAATAAAGAGAACTGACATAAACATGCCAGGCAATAGTCACTTAGTAAAATATAACTAGACTTACCTGCTCTTATGCACTCCAACAAGGCTAGCTCAATTTTTCTCCTCTTCTATACTATATATTGCTAATACCATTTGTTTACTGCAGCATACAATAACTATATAATATGTGTTGCTAGTCAACTTTTTGTTGTGGAAAAATAAACAGTACTGTGCCAAAAAATACTGAGCATGCTGAGTGGAATGACAACACTATACACACTAGCAAAATATGTTCAATTACGATGATTAAAAATGACATAGCTGAATGAATATATATGTTTTACAATGACCTGTTTTACAATGACTTTCTCAATAATCAGTTTTTCTTGGCATTTCTGTTAGATGCTCTTCTTCATATTATTCCTGAGGAAGGCTAGAGCATCCATCCAAAATGTCGAAAAAGTAAAATTTCAAGTTGATGATTGAGAAAGTTATTTTAATTTGTTATGTTAACTGAAAGTTTGTTGATAAAACTGTACTCTTCCCAATGCGAGTATATAAATACTATAATATGATAATACAAACTTGTATGAGCAGACAAAAGGTTTCTCATTCAATCTGCCCTGCCAGCCATGCAACCTGTTCTCACTTGCTTGTGGATTGTACGATGGCCTATGGGGAGGTTGTTTTGGAGGGCTTGCAGTGGTTTATTAATGTATTTTTGTTCTTGTCCTTATTCAGGCTGACTTGTTCTGGTAAGGGGGTATTATTAGCTATATATCATCCATGCATCATTTGCACAACATACCCAGGATGGTCTAGCTTCGAATCTGCTGCCGGGTGTTGTCTTGATCATTTTCTTCGCTATGATGATAATTCCAATTTTCATAAGCCCGCATTTTTAAAGCAGATGACTCATGTTTATTTTTTACAGATGAACGTATGGTCATAGATATGCCATGCATGGCAATAAGAAGTTTTCCACCCATACCACTCCCCATTGAGGAGTCTCTTGCCAATAACGATACAGAAGCGTTCTCAAATTTTGACTTCGACTACAATATCCATGGATAGCAGCAGCTGCAGATCTGGCCAGAACACACATTATGGTAGTTGTAGATGACAATTTATTCTGCTATATAGCTATGGAAAATTACTAATATATAGCTATGGAAAATTACTAATATATAGCTACACCGACTAACAAGATATCTGTACCAAACAAGTTCGCTATCTATAGTGCTAAAGGTACCACAACTTTAGGGGGGAGGAGTGCTGAAAACCGTGGTTTAGCATTTAAAGTACCATATCTGTGCACACGTTCGTGCTGATTTATATACGCAATCAGTCTGATTTCTGATGTTAATTTTTGCTTTGCCATTATCTTTATGTTAGTAAGGTCAGTGTATTAAGTAAATAACTTACAATTCATCAAGCCTTGAACAACTGTGATTCATTCAAACACTGCAATGTGACATCAAGATATTTTTAAAAAATTTAAAAAATTTAAGTGGACTTATGTTCATGTGAAGGGGGTTTAAAAAAACACTAAATAAAACCCTTTGGTTACGACTTTGAAGCTTCATAGATTCTGCATACTTTACTGCATGATCTCTCTGTGTGAAAAAAGTTGCATAGACTTTACCTCTGAAGGTTTCATGGCAGCTCATTTAGAGTTGGTTAAGCAGCCCACCTTACCAGCAGACAGGCACATTGTCAAAGATCAGACCATTCGCTCTTCTAGTTCCTATGACAGATTAGCATATACTATCACGGGCAGATTTAAAAAAAACCATCTAAGTCTTTATTTGGATGTTTGCAAGGAGGGAAGTGTACAGGTACACCGAGCAATTTCCACTGCACATTATGGAATTTACCAGATAACTTTCAGTTTTGGTGGTAGAAGTGAGGTTGTTGCAGAAAGTTGTTACCATGAACTTATGATTAATAGTACAACAGGAAAACTTGCTCCACCCACTTCTTCCAGCCTTTTTTATGTCCTTGGAAAAAGTTTGTATTTTTTTTAATTTATTATAGCTCCATAATCTTTATTTTACAATCTCTATTTAACCATTATGGTCCAATTATTTGACATATTGACATATTGAAAGTCAATTACACTGCAATTTCTTAATCAGTTCCAGTTTGCACAGCATTGGTAGCCTAAACAGAGGGTGTTGCACTCTAATACTCAAGCAGACAAAGGTGGCTTTCTGTGCTATGATACAAGCAACTGAAGTAAGAAGTAAGAACTGTATTAACTATCCTAAGGTGGAAATATATTGTTTACAAAAAATTACATCTTTGTGATTCAAGCACTGAGTTTCTGACCCCTTAAACCACCCCTTGGATTCACCACTGACTGCATGATATTATATCTTGGCTGGGTAAAGGATTTGCAATTCATGCGTGCAACTCAGTCATAATATTTATGGTAGCCGTGTTTTTAAAGGTCACAAAAATGCTTCTGCCCTCATATTCTATATATCTGTGGAGCTTATACTTTTTGTATAAAAAACCCAGACACATTCTTGTATTTCTACTACCCTGGTGCGGATTTTGATGGGACTGGAGGAGGAGTGTTCATCAACATCACCACACAAGGGTAAGAGAGAAAATGTGGTGGGCAACTTTGAATGAGTCTCATCTTTAATCAGTTCTCTAGTTCACATTATTTGGGCTATTATGGATTTTTATTCTTTAATTGGAGAAACTCTCTCTCTCTGCGTGTGTCTCTATGTGTGTGTTGTTTATATATATATGTGTGTTTGTGTGTTTGTGTGGTGTGGAAGTGTATGTGTGTGTGTGTGGTATGTGTATATGTGTGTGGTGGTATGGTGGGAATGGGGGAAATGTGAAATTATTTTTGTATCGAAATCTCATTTTCTATTTATGAATGTCATCGGAATAAATGTTTGCACAAGGTTTGTCAACAAGGTATTGTTCTTCTTGGGAACTTGTTGATGACAGATTAGAACCTAAATATCCATTTCCATGAGTCCATCTTGATTTGGCAATGGTAAATATGTTAACACCAACCACAATGGATAATGTACTATAATATTTGCAAACTTCAATGTGAACTTCATTTATCCTTTTTATAGATCTGAACTTGTCAAGTTTAAGGAGGGTCGTGCTTACAATGGTGAAACATTTCGTTTCACTCTGCCGGAGAAGCGCTTCAGGACTTGTGATTTTGGTGTGTTTACTCTTTGGTGCAGATATGTGAATGTGCTTTTCACCAACATAACTTGGACAAGTGACATATTTGTAAGTTTTTGATGTTGCATGCCACCATAATGTGAGCTTTAGCTTTCATTAGCCTCTGTGGTGTGATTCGGTAACCAATGGCCTCTGAGAAGATCAGCATCCTCCATACAATCATATCAAATGTTGTCTTGCACTGTTAAACCCAATTTTTATCAAACTTGTGAATGCTGAAGAAACATGAAACAGTTCAAAATTAATCTTAAATAGAATTCTAGTATTCAAGATGACTGTAATGTTTATGCAGAAACACCAAAGATAATTTCAGGAACTAGCAGATGATATTTTTACCTATGCGTACTGTGATAACTTGATAGTAGAAATAGTTCTATGCCTATATAGCTTTTATAGTAGAAATAGTTCTATGCCTATATAGCTTTTATAAACAGGGTGGACAACAGAGTATTCACTCAAATCAATGATATAAGTGACATCTATACCCTATGTTAATGATACACCTAGAATGTTCATTATTGTAACACACACTAAATAATATTAAGACTAAACATTAAATCAGTTATACACTTATATACATAGCTGCTTATGTGCCTTGGTGCATGATGACTTTGATGATAGATTTTGCCTACCTCGGTCTTTGTGTTGGTTAATTATAAATATTAGGTTGGTGATCAAGCATGTACTCCTTCTCCTGGACGTGGATATGTGGGAGATCTCACTTCCAAAGAAATTGGATCTTTATGTAGTAGACAATAAAACTTTTGCAATCAGAAATTTCATATACAATGGCTCTGCTCCAGGTAAGCTCATTACAAGAATACCCCGAGGTATTGTAATGGTATGATGGTATGATGGTGTTCACAGAACTGTTTGTGTACTGGTATCCTCCTGGCGCCACTGCCGATCCTGAAGGAAATGGAAACATTATTCCTCTGACCAAGAACAATGGACCGTAAGAAAGTCATAAAGATTTTACTTTTGATTATAAACTTTACAGATATAGATATTGGTAGAGCCATTTTAGCTACCAGGATCCTTTTTTTAATTCCAGTATGTTTTTCTCAGAATTTTTTCTTGCTATTATCGTCTGTCATTGCAGTGAAGGAAACTTTGATGATACTGATTATACTGGGCTTCCTATGGAAGACTTTGTGATCACTATTCCCAATGACATGGATGTTTTCACCTGTGATGTTGGCATATTCACCATCTGGTGCAGGGAGTTCAAAATTATTTTCACACAACTTCCAATCAATCTGCAGCTATTTGTAAGCTCTGATACTTAAACTTAAGTGTACGTTTAAATAAACTCTTTTTGTCAGACCAACAATCCCTCAGTGTCTGCATACGAGCCCAATAGAATCCTGTGTAACAGACCCACCACTCGCCCTGGGGTGTTGGTTGGTGAACTACCCACTACTGATGCAAAAGCTATCTCTGGCACTGTCTATGTGAGGGATCAGTGGATCTTAGAATTACAGCTTTTCTCCTTTGATGCAAAGAAGGGTAATAAGTTTGCTATATGAATGTAAAATGTAACAAAGTTTGAAAAACCATCATGTTGATTATCTGTCAATATAAAAGTTAGCCAAATAAAAGGTTGTTTCAACCTTCACCCACCCTCTACCTTCTCAAACTAGATGCTTAGCAGTCTACTGACACATGTACATCAAGATTCAAGTGCTCAGCACATATGTTGCTCATAATAATATTGATGAAGAGTGCTAAATCAGTAAATCGGCATGAAATTATGCTGACATCAAGTAGCTAAATAATAGAAACTGCTTGTGGGTTGCATAAAGTGTAGAACATGTTGAAAAGAACAGGAGAAAGAATATAGAGCTAGAAGATTTGTTTTTTTAAATTTGAATCTAAGAGAAATTGTTACAGTATGAAGGCTGGACTATATTGTTTATTGCTACTACTTATTACTACTACTATTATTATTATTATTATTATTATTATTATTAGTAGTAGTAGTAGTAGTAGTATTAGTATTAGTATTAGTATTATTATTATTATTATTATTATTATTATTATTATTATTATTATTATTATTATTATTATTATTATTATTATTATTATTATTATTATTATTATTATTATTATTATTATTATTATTGTTATTATTATTATTATTATTATTATTACTACTATTACTATTATTATTACTATTACTATTACTATTACTATTACTGTTACTTATTATTGTAGATGCATTCTTTTATTATTATCTTGTGGGAGAGGATGTTGACAACAATGGTGGAGGAGAAATAATCAAAAGCATTGCCAAGTAAGTGTAAAGATACTCTTTGTTAATAATATGCTGTATACTTACTTCAACTTTATCGGACCAGGAGGGATAGTATGTCAGCAAGAATAGCCACTTATTCCTACAACCAGGATGTAACAGTGGATCTTCGTCAGGCCATGGGGGGAAAGGTCAAGACATGTGAGATTGGCTACTTCACTGTTTATGTTCCCAGTGAAAAGAAACATCTTACCCAGATCAAAATACCTCAGGACATATTTTCTTCTGTGAGTTTAAATAATGTCAGTATTCCATGGCGCATTATTCACCACATAAGTGAGCATGTGTGGCATTATTCACCACATAAGTGAGCATGTGTGGCATTATTCACCACATAAATGAGCATAGGGGGCAGTTTCCTACTTCTGGCATTGGAATATAATATATATAATGATTGCATCTTATAAGTCTTCTCACACATGAGCTGGCTGTAAGATTCTAGTCAGAGCAGGATAGCATTATGTCTACAAAGCATTGCAGGAGATATTGTGAAACACACTTTAGGTGGATTATGTTCTTCAGCACATAAATTGATTTTAAAGTGTATCATGTCAATTGATAAAAGTCTTCCAAGGTTATTGTCATCGTTTCTTTTAGGATGGAAGTGATGGAAAAATATTGTGTGGTGGAGCTCAATACTTGGCCATGACATATTTGGTGACCACACTGTTTTCTCTGCTGGCATATGCTCTCTTATACTGAGCAGATCCAAACTATCCCTTACAAGAAAATTGAACTATTTCGTTGTAG
Source organism: Cladorhizidae sp. MBARI D1340-BT2 (assembly GCA_028752905.1). Classification (NCBI taxonomy): domain Eukaryota; kingdom Metazoa; phylum Porifera; class Demospongiae; order Poecilosclerida; family Cladorhizidae; species Cladorhizidae sp. MBARI D1340-BT2. The sequence goes on along the minus strand of JAQNBH010000018.1, from coordinate 11,785,142 downwards.
AAATATTAATATTGTATGATTATTTTTTTGGCATAATTTTTTGTAGAAATATTATAGATTTGTTTTTCCCCCTTTGCTTTTATAAATCATCACAATATATATAGTATGATGCAATTTTGTAAGAGATTGATCTTTGTATATATGAGCTATTATTGGAAAGGGAGAGGGATTGGGGGAGAAAACAATTTGGTTACATTTATAACTATTAATGTATTTGAGCAGTGAAACACTTAAAACAAATAAACAATAAAATATACTAAAAATAGTATGAAAGTCATTTTAACTAGTGCACAGACTAAAACCAGCACAGCTGCAGTGTTCCCACATTGACTAGTGCACAGACTAAAACCAGCACAACTACAGTGTTCCCACATTGACTAGTGCACAGACTAAAACCAGCACAGCTACAGTGTTCCCACATTGACTAGTGCACAGACTAAAACCAGCACAGCTACAGTGTTCCCACATTGACTATATAGTGCACAGACTAAAACCAGCACAGCTATAGTGTCCCACATTGACTAGTGCACAGACTAAAACCAGCACAGCTACAGTGTTCCCACATTGACTAGTGCACAGACTAAAACCAGCACAGCTATAGTGTTCCCACATTGACTAGTACACAGAATAAAACCAGCACAGCTGCAGTGTTCCCACATTGACTAGGCACAGACTAAAACCAGCACAGCTACAGTGTTCCCACATTGACTAGGCACAAACTAAAACCAGCACAGCTACAGTGTTCCCACATTGACTAGGCACAGACTAAAACTAGCACAGCTACAGTGTTCCCACATTGACTAGTGCACAGACTAAAACTAGCACAGCTACAGTGTTCCCACATTGACTAGTGCACAGACTAAAACTAGCACAGCTACAGTGTTCCTAGGCATGGACTAAAACCAGCACAGCTACAGTGTTCCCACATTGACTAGGCACAGACTAAAACCAGCACAGCTACAGTGTTCCCACATTGACTAGTGCACAGACTAAAACCAGCACAGCTGAAGTGTCCCATATTGAACTAGTGCACAGTCTAAAACCAGCACAGCTGCAGAGTCCCACATTGAACTAGTGCACAGACTAAAACCAGCACAGAGTGTTCCCACGTTGGATGGAACGAAAATGCTCTGATCGAGTGAAATCGTTCATCAAACACAAATTTGAGATGGCCTCCAAACTCCTGAAGAAACAAAGATGGCTAAGCTCCAAACACTCCAGTAGTTTCTATACATGATAGGCCAGGTACATACATCCGCTACACATGAAAATATCAAGTTTTCCATCCAACTTCCCTGCGATGGCTGACTTCACTTGCCTATTAAGTATGCTTCGAGCAGCCAGCAATGATGCAATGGACAAGGTTTAAAAACATTGAGATCATAATGCTGCACATTGCTCTAGCCATTGTCCTACCCTAAGCATAGATGCAGGCCTAACAATATATACTGTTATTGATGTTATATATTGTACTGTATGGAGAAGTAAACAGTGCTAAGATTACTCTTGTCGACTTATGCATGGTCTTCCCTTTAGTACTCTGAAAATAGCACTGCCTGATGACCTCACTCTTGTTGTAGTGCTTTCCAAGTAGCCACACGCAACAATACTCTTCACACAACCATACATCCACATACACAATTCTATTTTAGATCATTGTGTTGCAGGACATCAGGTTGATTAAACTTGAATCTGTAAAGGTCTTGGCTACTTCATCCATCAATGCAAGCATTACAACATCATGATGATATATCAATACTGAATAGATCAGTACTGCATTAGGTTTTCAGCTATATATGCTCAAGAGGATAATGGCTAGAGCAATGCAATCTAACAATACTAGCCTAAAATTGTATTTGTTCCACCCTCACTCTCCTTCACACATTCGCTTGCCACTCAATACCATGTATTGGTTCTAGCATTTAGAATTGGGAAGTGCATGCGATGCCCATAAATAAAAAAATTCCATTTTTGTTTAGTGTGAGTCCGTATTTCATGGTCGAAGACAGAGCTGTGTACATTGGACAATATATTTGAATGTCGACTCACTAGCAAAACATCATCATAATATTTCACACTATCATGTATATGCAGACACAATTTTGTTCAAAATCACTACAACAAATATATAGGAGAGAAGTTACAAAATGTGCTAGCTACAAAAATGTCTGGATGAAATGTTTGCTTATATATATTACAATAACCTCAATAATCAACTTGAAATCATCAGATGCTAAGATTCGTGTAAGCCTGCTATATACTAGTAGCTAGCTTTTCACCACATGCTACAAAACCATCGGCACACATGTCCAGCACGTGAACCAGCCCATGCATCCAGCATGTCCTGGCACATGCATCTAGCATGTGAACTGTGTGTAAAAACCAACATAATAATATTCAATAATAATAATGATACAATAAATAAATTAATAATAGTAATAGTAATAATAATAATAATAATAATAATAATAATAATAATAATAATAATAATAATAATAATAATAATAATAATAATAATAATAATAATAATAATAATAATAATAATAATAATAATAATAATAATAATAATAATAATAATAATAATAATAATAATAATAATAATAATAATAATAATAATAATAATAATAATAATAATAATAATAATAATAATAATAATAATAATAATAATAATAATAATAATAATAATAATAATAATAATAATAATAATAATAATAATAATAATAATAATAATAATAATAATAATAATAATAATAATAATAATAATAATAATAATAATAATAATAATAATAATAATAATAATAATAATAATAATAATAATAATAATAATAATAATAATAATAATAATAATAATAATAATAATAATAATAATAATAATAATAATAATAATAATAATAATAATAATAATAATAATAATAATAATAATAATAATAATAATAATAATAATAATAATAATAATAATAATAATAATAATAATAATAATAATAATAATAATAATAAAAGAATAATAATTATAATAATAATAATAATAATAATAATAGTAATAATAATAATAACAACAATAATAATAATAACAACAACCATAATAACAATAATAACAATAATAATAACAAAAACCCAACAAAAACAACAATAGTAATAATAATTATTATTATTATTATTATTATTATTATTATTATTATTATTATTATTATTATTATTATTATTATTATTATTATTATTATTATTATTATTATTATTATTATTATTATTATAACTATTATAATTATTATTTTATTATTATTATTATAATTATTATTATTATTTTATTATTATTATTATAATTATTATATAATTATAATAAATTATATAATAATAATTATTATTATTATAATAATAATAGTGGATTAGGATAGGGCTAGGCTATGGCTAGGAGTGGATTAGGATAGGGCTAGGCTATGGCTAGGACTGGATTAGGATAGGGCAAGGCTATATAGGAGTTGTGTGGAAACGGTTTCGTGTTAAGCTAATGTATACGTGTTTGTGTGTGGGTGGGCGCAAGTGGGTCTCAGTCAGTATCCACCATCAACATTCACACATTTTGGTCGAAGCATAATGAACTTGACTTGAACATCGTCGTAAACCTTACAAGGTCATCTTCGCTAAAAAATTTGATGGGTGGAGCAATCAGAGATGCCAACTTGACTTCAGTGGGCATGTAAACTTATTATAGAGTTTTGTTCTGCAGGTCAATGGTAACTCATTATAGAGTCTTGTCCTTCAGGTCAATGTTAACTCATTATAGAGTCTTGTCCTTCAGGTCAATGTTAACTCATTATAGAATCTTGTCCTGCAGGTCAATGGTAACTGGGTCTTGTGCTGCAGGTCAATGGTAACTCATTATAGAATCTTGTCCTGCAGGTCATTGATAACTCAGAGGCTTCACCTACAGTTCAATGGTGACCAATTATAGAGTCTCATCCTGCAGGTCAATGGTAACTTGTCCTGGAGGTCAATAGTAACCCATTATAGAGTCTTGTCCTGCACGTCAATGGTAACTCATATAGAAAATCTTTTCCTGCAGGTCAATGATAACTCAGAGTCTTGTCCTGCAGGTCAATGGTAACTCATATGGAGTCTTGTCCTGCACGTGCAGGTCAATGGTAACTCATATAGAATCTTGTCCTGCAGGTCAAATGTAACTCATATAGAGTCTTGTCCTGCAGGTCAGAGTCTTGCCCTGCAAGTCAATGGTAACTCGAGTCTTGTTCCGTAGGTCAATGGTAAATCAGAGTCTTGTCCTGCAGGTCAATGGTAACTCATCATAGAGTCTTGTCCTGCGGTCAATGGTAACTCATAGTCTTATCCTGCATGTCAGAGTCTTGCCTTTAATGGTAACTCATTATAGAGTCTTGCCCTGCAGGTCAATGGTAACTCATTTATAGAGTTTGTCCTGCAGGTCAATGGTAAATCATAGTCTTGTCCTGCAGGTCAATGGTAACTCATTATAGAGTCTTGTCCTGCAGGTCAATGGTGAGAGTCTTGTCCTGCAGGTCAATGATAATTCATGTAGAGTTTTGTCCTGCAGGTCAGAGTCTTGTCCTGCAGGTCAATGGTAAATCATAGATTCTTGTCCTGCAGGTCAATGGTAACTCATTATAGAGTCTTGTCCTCTATGTCAATGGTAACTCATTATAGTGTCTTGTCCTGCAAATCAACGATAACTCAGGGTCTTCACCTGCAGGTCAATGGTAACTCATAGAGTCTTGTCCTTCAGTTCAATGGTAACTCTATTAGTCTTTTCCTGCAGGTCAGAGTCATGTCCTGCAGGTCAATGGTAACTCATTATAAAGTATTGTCCTGCAGATCAATGGACCTCAGAGTTTTGTCCTGCAGTTCAATGGTAGCTAAGAGTATTGTCCTGCAGGTCAATGGTAACCAATTATAGAATCTTGTCCTGCAGTCAATGGTAGCTCATTATAGAGTCATGTCCTGCAGGTCAATGGTAACTCCCTACAAGTCAATTTATAGAGTCATAAAATATCTGAAGAGCAGTTCCAGTGGTGACCCTGACCAGGAAGAAGTTGGCTCTCTTGAGATCGTTAAGCTTCTTCTGGGGTATTGCTACTGGATCTACAGGTTCTACCTCTTCGGACTAAAGGGGTTTTAGGGAGAACTGGGTAAGGGTGCTGACTTAGATAAGCTTAGACAGGGAGTAATAAATGTGGTAGCCAAGCTCCCTTACAACCGAAGGAAAAAATTTCCCGTAGGGCAGGCCTGGTGTGTCCTATTTTTACTTTTTGTTCAAATTGTGATAACACTTTAAGACACCTCAAAACTCTATCTGTAGAAGCCCATTCTTTGAACATCCAGTCAGTACTGGGTCTCGCATTGCTGGAATTAGTCACTCTGGTCTGGATGACATCAGCGCAGTCATGGATATGTTTTCCCATCTTAGTTCCACCATTTTTTAAATATTTTTTTGGGGGGGGGGGATGCAAATTATGACTATAGACCAAGCGATCGATTTATTAGCGATTTTTAAAGTCTATTACGCCATATGGCGCTTACAGCGGTGAGAGGGTTAAAGGTTACATAATTTTTATGGGGTTGGGCAATCATTGATGTTGGTGTTACTGTAGACTGGGCCACAAATCAAATTATGACATTGCTGTGATGTCTTGGGACACTGGAGAAGTTTTAGCTTATGTCTAAGTTCTGTCAAGCTTGCACGTGAATACCTGACGATGAGACATAGGCAAGTTACAAAGAATGGTTTGAGGGTCACAAGGTAGGTTGTGAAGCCAATTTTGAAGGCTGTTCTGGTTATGGAAGTTGTAGGAATAGAAAATCTTTTTTGGCATTCTGTGGATAGACGCAAGCCTTAGGTACACGCACATAATTAGTGATGGGGATATAAATGGTTGTTGGATGTCAAGCTTTATGGCCTAGTGTTGAAATAGAGAATATAAATAACGCTTTTTAAAGCATTTTGAGACATGCATTAAAAGGTGCTGTTTATTATGATGGCAAGCATGTAACTTTGGATGGTGCTAGGGGGATTAGTCACATGTCTATAATTAAAATGCAAACCTACTGTAGGGGAGCAATTACAAATAACAAGGACAACCTAGACAGAATGATTCGTGATGTGAGCGATTTTTTTATTGCTCCCCAACATGAGTATTATCCTACAGGCATTTTGAGTTGAGCCTGCGCTAAAGGTGAGGATCTTTTGCGAAGTATTTAGGTGGCTACACACAGAATCAAAATGAGAGTTTTAATTTGGTAAGTGTGGAGTAGGGTGGATCATATGAGTGCAATGAGTATCAGGCTTGCCATCGATTTAGGTGTGGTGAGCTTCAATGTTGGGAGGAAGGATGGTTTTGGTAAGATTATGTCTAGTAGTCAAGCTAACAAATCCTTTGAGTGTTCTTTATTATTATTATTATTATTGTTGTTGTTGTTATTGTTGTTATTATTGTTGCTATCATTATTGTTGCTACCATTATTGTTGCTACCATTATTTTACTATCATTATTGTTGCTATCATTATTGTTGTTATTATTGTTGCTATCATTATTGTTGCTACCATTATTGTTACTATCATTATTGTTGCTATCATTATTATTGCTATCATTATTGTTGCTATCATTATTGTTGCTATCATGTTATAATTTGTTGCTATTGCTATCATTATTGTTGCTATCATTATTGTTGCTATCATTATTGTTGCTATCACTATCATTATTGTGCTATCATTATTCTTGCTATCATTATTGTTGCTATCATTATTGTTGCTATTGTTGCTATCATTATTGTTGCTATCATTATTTTGGCTATCATTGTTGCTATCATTATTGTTGCTATCATTATTGTTGCTATCATTATCGTTGCTATCATTATTGTTGCTGCCATTATTGTTGCTGTCATTATTGTTGCTATCATTATTGTTGCTATCATTATTGTTGCTATCATTATTGTTGCTATCATTATTGTTGCTATCATTATTGTTGCTATCATAAATATTATCATTATTATTGTTATCATTATTATTATTATCATTATTATTATCATTATTATTATTGTCATTATTATTATTATCATTACTACTATTATTATTAATACTATATTTCTTGTTGCTGTTGTTGTTATATTTAATTTAATCACTTCACGTGCTGGACCATGTGTTGGGGTGTGGTTTTGTAGGATAGCTAGCTAAAGGTAGCAGGCTCACATGAGTCTTAGCATCTCATTATTCCTGATGAAGGCTAGAGCATCTAGTCAAAACATCGAGGATTATTGAGAAGGTTATTGTAAAAACTGTTAACGTTTTCATAATTCATTGTAGGTGTCTTTAATATATACCATGAGCACAAACCTAGATCTCTAATTTATGAAAACTTTCTGTGGACAGTAAGACATTAACATATGAAATTGATTAGAAAGGCAGAAGATGATGAGAAAGCAGAACATTTTTCTCTCCTTCTCCCTCATTCGTTTCTGCTGTGAAAATGGTTCTTGAGACTAGTTCACCATAATATTCCACCTTAATAACTTTCACTCCTTAATCATCACTATAGTAAAGGACACTGAGGTAGAATGAAAGATATCATAAAAATTATTATGGTGAACTATATCGCTACACCTATATAATTATTATGAGTAACTAAATTTAGTAGAACACCAAATCCAACAAGCTTTCAAACCAAGTGGTTTTGAGTGAACATTATTATACTTAGGTGACAAAATTTAGTAGACCCAGCTTGATCTCATGGAATAGTACAATGCAGTTATTCTCTCTTTTGGTACAGCATTTGCTATTATTAATACTGCAGTTTGTTAAGCCTTGAAGGTGATGGTGAGGAAGTAGCAGCACAATGTGACCAGCCTTACATCAGCATTGTGATACTGAACCTCAGCTCCAACTTGAACTTGGCATATGCTGGAATCAAGCGTATATTTAGCTACAAATTCTTTGGATGTGGAGATCAAGTCCAATGAATCTTAGGAGTAGTCAGTTGTTTTTCTTTTTTCAGTCATAGATGACTGTAGGCTCATATAAAGCCTCTTAAGGACTGAAAATGTAGTAGATATAACTGGTATAAATAAATTTAAACAAATTAACTGGTGTATGGCAGGAAGCAAAAATGGAGCTGATGGTATATGTGAAAGCCACTAAAATTACATTTTGTTATATGGTTGCTCTTGGTGCATACAAATATTAATTATACTCGCTTAACCCATGATTTTTGACTCTACACTAACAGAATGTGATTTCTATAAAAAAATATTTAACAAACAAGCATGTGGGAAGAGATTATTGATGTCTCGATGAATAACCATTTGGAGTTTGTTCTAGCTACAGTTACAGAAATCTGTAGGGGAACTTATTAATGAAACTCCATCAAAACTTCAAGCCATTAAATCATGTGTTCATTGTCCCACCGTTTGGAGTTTGTGTTCTAGCTACAGCTACAGAAATCTGTAGGGGAACTTATTAATGAAACTCCATCAAAACTTTAAACCATTAAATCATGTGTTCATTGCCCCACCATTTGGAATTTGTTCTAGCTACAGCTACAGAAATCTGTAGGGGAACTTATTAATGAAACTCCATCAAAACTTTAAGCCATTAAATCATGTGTTCATTGCCCCACCATTTGGAGTTTGTTCTAGCTACAGCTACAGAAATCTGTAGGGGAACTTATTAATGAAACTCCATCAAAACTTCAAGCCATTAAATCATGTGTTCATTTCTCCACTATGTGTTACAGCAAGATATGACTGTTCTTTAAAAAAATGACATCACCTCATCGAATGAGAAGCTTTTTGAATAGCCATCTGTTAAACAATAAATTATGATTACCTTAGTAGATGTAAGCTCTAAAATTACGTAATCACGCATTTAAAAAAATGCATTCCCAAAGAACCCTCAGTTGACATAGAGAAAATTACAATGACCTTCTCAATAATCAACTTCAATTTTACTCCCTCAATCTTTCGACTAAATCCTCTATCCTTCATCATTATGCACTAACCATCATTATTCCTCTAGCCTTCATCATTATGCACTATTCCTCTAGCCTTCATTATGCACTAACCATCATTATTCCTGCTGAGGTCTAGAGCAAAGTAAAATTCAAGCTGATTATTGAGAAGGTCATTGTAATATTATCTCTATGTCAACTGAGAGTTATTGAGAATGCATATATATTTTTTTATATCAGGCCACATACTAGAGCAATGTTAATTAACACAAACTCCCTTAATCAGGCCAAATACTAGAGCTTATTCTATGTTCAACTCCTCCCACTCTCTGCTTACTAGAGTCAAGTTCCCTCAATGAACTCTCAACTGATTACAACGACCTTCTCAATTATCAACTTGAACTCTGACATTTCAACTAGATGCTCTAGCCTTCATCAGGAATAATATATCTCTGTTTATTCCTGATCAGGCTAGACTCTAGAGCATCTAGTCCAAACGTTGAGAGAGTAAAATTAAAGTTGATTATTGAGAAGATCACTGAATTAAACAAAATCCCCAAAATGTCAAATGTAAAACTGAAAATTTCCCCAAATTAATAATAACACCTACAAATATTCTATAATGTAGGACGCGGGCCCGTTGCTGTACATGGCGGTACATGTCTGTCTTTTCTACATATGTATTTGACATTATGATGTTTGTGCACTGAATGAGAATGAGAAGTTTTTATCTGGTTGGCATTGTTTGTTAGTATCGACCAAGATCATTAGTTAACTGATACACTAAATGTAACCATGCGGTTTAATACCTAGATGTACCAAACTACCCAAGTAAAAGTCAAGTTAGTGTATAGAGTGAATTCCAAATGTTAAACCTTCATTGTAGGCATAAGAAGGCAGAACAAAATATCTACCAGTAATAGAGAAGAATATAGTTATCCTTATAATCCCATCCTAAACTAGGGTACTTATCAGCTGTATGACCCACTACCAACAGAAAGATAAATAAAGTGCCCTCCTTTTTGTCACCACAGTAAAGGTAAAAATATGGAAGTATGCTGCCAGTTGGATCATGCTAAACATTTAATACTAGTCTCATCTAGGTTCACAAAATAATGTATTTCCATCCTTTTCATCTATGATCTGTTTAAAATGGGGACAATACCATAAAATAGAAACTCTTAACAAAATGTGTGGTTATAAATTTGGAGCTCCATAGATTCTGCACACTTCAATGTATGCAATATGCTGAAAAGATAGATCTCTTTGTGTAGTAAAAATGTTCTATAAGTGCAACCGAGCCTCAAATCCTGCATGCCTAAATTCTCTGCAGTTCTGACTCCTCATTGTAAAGTGCGAGATATTTCCATACTGCACAAAATGAGGGTTTTAATGAGGCACTAAAACGTGACTACTTGGTCAAATGTGGACGATAAAATCTTGATTTTCATCAACTATTGATTCATCACTCAAGCATGGGTGATAAAAATCAATTTTTAATGGGTTTTCCTCGCCCACACTTTACAACTAAGTGATGTTTTAGTGCCTAAAGATCTTATGACTAATAATATACAACTGTTGTCTAGTACTTTCCAATCAGAAGCCACAACAGCAGAGAATTCATGCATACATTTTTTGAGGCCAACAACTTTAACTGCATTTAACTTTGGCACGGTTATATCTATGCAGCATTTTACTATCAATAGAGAGCACACAGAGACCTTTGAGCTTAATTATGCCAAGTTCATGGAGTGAAGTGTGCAGCATCTATGGAAGGTTTAAACCACAAATTTCTGTAAGAATTTGTATTTTATGGTATCGTACCATCCAATTTGTAGTGTGTCATTCTAGAACAAACACAAATAGCATTCTTTTTATTATTAGACATTGAACTATCTCTGCGAGGACACTCGATCAGATTTCTGTCACATACTGTCACCATTTTTCCAGATAAAAATCCCATTTTTCTCTGGTCTACCAATTCATTTTAGACTTAAAGAAGAAGAAAAGAAAGTGTAATCACATCCATACAGTTGGAGAATAGCCCACAGCTAAATATCCTTACTCAACTTTGGTAAGACTAAGCTTGTAGCTGCTTTTAAGTAGTTATGCACATACTACATTTAAAAAGCTATGCACTCTAAAATCAGCCAACCAATTTTAGAGAAATTTGTTAAAAAATTCAAAAATTATAAATAGGTTTGTGTCAGTGACAAAAGGGGTGCATTTGCAATAATTATCATTTCATCATGAGGGAAATATGTTAAAGCTCAGCAAGGTACGTATACCTATAAGTCCTAGACTGCATAGAATTTTAAGTAGCCAAGAAGTAAAACAACAAAAACAGCATATAGTATACAGAAAGTAATAGCTCTTTTTCCACCCCCATTTTTTGGCCTAAATATATAGAGGTATATCTCGTCATTAGGTAATATTTTTTCTGTGTAGTAATATTTTAAGTGTTTCGTTAGTTGGAAGACCCTGAATGTTAGTTTATTGATTTTCCCCCTCAGTATCACGGGAATGTTTTTTTTTAACAGTATGCTGTGTGAGAGTGGTCTGAAATACATGTATGACTTGCTGAATACATGTGTGTCAGATAGTGTGAAATGAATGGAGGAGGGAAAGGAAAAAATGGGAAATAGATGTGTACCATTGCAATGACCATGCATATGGTGGAAATTGGTGAAAATTTTAACATGGCAGTTTGTTGTCAGAATCAGCCAATGATCTATGAACTGGACAACTCATGCTAATTTAAGGTCATTACTGTAAGGACAGCTGGCAGCCCATATAAGGACTTGCAGCTGCTCCACATGATTCAAGTTTTGGTGGTTCCTGTAGGTGGATAGTGATGGACACACTGTGATAAAACAAGATAAGTTGCTGTTTCTTGATTGAGTATCGTAGTTAGTACTTAGCGGGGTGCTTTTGCTATATAACACAGTTATGGCTAATTTATTTCTCCTTCAACATTTTCAGTTATGCACTCCGACTAATTTAATTCTCCTTCAACATTTCCAGTTATGAAGTGTTTAGTAAGTGTGGTAGTTATCATGAGCTAAGAATTATGCAATCAGGAAAAGAGTGTGGTTACCATGGTAAGGCAGGCAAGGCACACACTGCATAAGCTGAGCGGTTGATATGCCGGAAGGAGTAAAAACAACATCTCCTTCCCGAACTGGTACAGTTCCTGACATCACTTTTGTTGATTTCAGGGACCAGAGCTGAAAACCCAGAAGATGCAACAAGGTTTATAGCCTAGGTTATGTTATGGCAATGAAAGAACCATGACCACATAAACTCATCTGCGGTAACCCGCTTGAGTTATGGCTACAAGACATGCTACATTAACTTCATGGCATACTTATACATATACATGCATGGTAAAAAGTGTTTTTTCAAGTGTTTTTAGAGAATGGTCTCCATGTAACAGGAAATGACTTTGAGGCAGCAGAACTGCTTGCTCATCACCAAGAGGTACACAATCTATGGATTGTCCACTCTAGTTGGGAACTGAAATTCTGAGCTGAGGTCTAATGCACCTTGATACCAACCAGTACATTTTGAAGGTCTCCTTGCCTTGTGCTTAAAAGTTTCAAATTGGCTTTTTGGAATGCCATAATAAAGTTAGGCCAACAGGAAGTAGACCACCATTGTTATATGGCCTTCAAACAATACCCAAAAATGGAAACCGCTTGCGCCCTATTGTCACATGCAAAGTTATCCTACAGTTCAGGTAATACATAACATGTAGAGGAAGGCATTTCTACCCAAGTGAATTATTGAACTGTTGGGAAGTCAACCTACTTTATCTAAAAGATGGAATTCTATGAAAAAGAGCCACTACAGGTCTTCCATCTCTGCCATAGTGGCCAATTTATACATGGAATTCTTTGAGGGGCTGGCTTGGAGTCAACACTATGGAAATAGTATGTTGATGATACATTCTGTACCATACAGAAGAAGAACTTTGTAACCAAGTGAAAAACATTTGGCTTCCAGTTCACTTGGGGTTGGAGAAGATGGACAGCTGTTATTCTTTTGAGTCACTGCATAGGAAAGGAGAAGGTGGCATGCAGGATGCCATCACAGATAGACACCTTCAGTATGTTTCATACTACCCAGTCCACATTGGAGAGGGATCGTCGAAAATTACTAGAGCCAAAAAAGTGACTGCCAAGCAAGGAGAACTGGACAGGGATACTGACCATCTTCACCAAGAATTTTCTAAGAATGGCTACCCACTTGTCCTTCATCCATTGAGCTTCATAGGTTTCATCTGGAAGGGAGGTGGGTGAGGACCAAGGAAAGAAAATAGATGAAAAAGCACCCCCACCTTCCTCACACCCCTCCCACCTCCCTTTTAATCCTCATCTAAGTGAGCATATCAGACATGTTTTATAATGTCAAGATTGTTTTTAAATTAGGCATGATTTTGGATGTCAAATATAAATTATAAACTTCCATGAACTCATCAACTGTGTATAGGATTCCCTAGAAGCTGTGGGAAAGTGTATATTGGTGAGACAAGGGGGAGGTAGAATTTGTAAAGTCTGCTATTGCAGACAGAGCATGCATGGATTCATTCTTGTGGGAAGAGACCATGGGAAATTTATATAGCCTGTACAGTTCTGATTGTGTTATTTTTTTATTTGTCCTGCATAAATAATACGGCCTATTTGTCTTGTTACAACAATTATGTGCACTGTAACACAAAGACTGTTACACTGTGAACAGGAAAGGGTCAGCAGAGAGAAGGTCTAGAACTTGCCATTCAAGCTGGATACAATTTCAGTTCATTAGAAATGTCAGCATTCTAATTCTTTGCTTTAAGTGAGAAAAATTCCAATTCCATATCTACGTGGGCCAGAACTCCATTTCCAATTAATTGTATGGTGTTTGCTACTGGAAGTTTCTAATACTAACTGCTTATAGGGAATTAGTTAAAAAATAGCATTTTCCCAGCTGTCTAGCAAATAAGTCACCTGTCACATTTGTTCTCATGACAGCACTGCTGAATTCATATTCAAGTTTATTACTTTCTCCGAGCTATATAGATGATTAAAGAAGCTACATTCTTTCTCACCTGCCTACATGTGGCCCCTGTGGTTTAGGCTCATTTCACAAGATAATGATTTGTGCCAATTAGCATTCAGAGAATGTAAGGCACCACATTTGCTATGGGAAAAATTTAACAGCAATTAGTTCTGTAAATGATACTATGAATAACAATAGTTTAAGGAAGAAAGGTGTGACTTTTTTTAGCATGCCATACCTACGCAGTGTTAATCTGAGCACATGCTTAACACAGTGTGGCACTGATCATTTTCTCCTGCCAGGCTTGGAAACTACCACAGAATATTTTGGTAGGCAAGCTTGATAAAACTGATTAAGCACTGTATTTGTTATAGTGTAGACAAATATAAACTACACACAAATTCGCATCAGATTTCTTGCATGGTACAATGTGTTGTATGTGCTTTCTAGAGTGTCTGTTCTATGACCCAGAGTTTGATCTACATAGAACTATACAAATGATGGAACTGAAATCCCTAATGGAATTTTATCAAATAATACAAAAAGTGGAGGTCACTTATTCTGTTGAGCAGCTGAGATATTTGAACAGGAAAAAGGAAAAATAACTTGATCAACCTCAGAGAGCTCACATTCCTGCTGTACAATGATAACTTAGTACTGTGTCAGCACATGGTGTTAGCAATCCATATATATATACTCTCAATGAGCTATCAGTCGACATATATAATAGCATTACACAATAATCAATTTGAAATTTGACGTTTCAACTAGATGCTATAGCCTTCATCAGGAATGATAGGACACTAAGCTAAGAGTCACGTGAGCTTGCTATATATATACCTGTAGCTAGCTATTCACCACATGCTACAAAACAACACCTCGGCACACTGTTGTTGTTTTTTGTTTTTTGTTTTGTTGGTTTTTGTTGGTTTGTGGTTTTGTTTTCACATCTGATTCACATGCTAGACGCATGTGCCTGTTCACATGCTGGACTGGTGTGGTGGTTCAAATGCTTGACATGTGTGCCGATGGTTTTGTAGCATGTGGTGAATAGCTAGCTAGCAGTGTATAGCAGGCTCACACGAGTCTTAGCATCTGATGAAGGCTAGAGCATCTAATAGAAACATAGAATTTCAAGTTGATTATTGAAATTATTGATAAACAGACACTTCATCCAGAGATTTTTGTAGCTAGCACATTTTGTAACTTCTTCCTATATTTATGCATTTGTTGTTGTGATTTTGAACTAAATTGTGTCTGTATATATTTGAAATACTTTAACCCTTAGAACCCTATGCTCCCTAATATGTGTGTGCCTGCCACCCTGTGGTCCTGGAGAGAAAAAATTACTAAAAAGTTTAAGGGGCGACATCTTCAAACTTTAATTTTTATTTTTTTAACCTGTGGTTACAACTTTAGAGCTCAGTAGATTCTGCAAACTTCATGGTATGGACTTGATATATAGCTCAAAAGATAGGTCTCTCTGTGTGCTCTCTTTTGATACTAAAATATGTTTCATAGGTATAACTATAGGCAAGTTACTAGACCCTAAAGTGGAGGGATCTCAAAAACCTGCATCCCAAAGTCCCCATCCAGAATAACTCCAGATTGCTAAGTGCAAAAATGAAATTGGTATGAGTGGCTAGAGCCCTAGAGCATGCAATGACCTTTTTCATTAAGCGTTAAAAATTTATTACCTGGTCAAGCGCGCGGGTGGAAAATTGAAGGCGTTGACACATCAACGCCTTCAATTTTCCAACCGCGCGCTTGACCAGTTAATCAATTTTTAACGCCTACTCAAAATGGTCCTTGTATGCTCTAGAGCTTCCTCTAGCCACTCGTACCATTTTTAATTTTTTTGCACTTCGCAACTCGGAGTGGTTTTGGCCGGCGGATTTCGGGTGCAGGTTTTTTAGGGCCCTCCGCTTTAGGGTCTAGTAACTTGCCTATAGTTATACCTATGAAACATATTTTAGTATCAAAAGAGAGCACACAGAGAGACCTATCTTTTGAGCTATATATCAAGTCCATACCATGAAGTTTGCAGAATCTACCTAAAGTTGTAACCACAGGTTAAAAAAAAAATTTTTTTAATGCAGATGTCCCCCCCTTAACCGATTATACACGGTATTAATTAATTCAATTGTACCGCGTGACGCGGCACCTTTTTCATGTGACCTTAGGGTGTGGCGAGTACCAAACAAAACGTGCTAGATCTTTGTCTTGAGGGCTTTTCAGCCTTAGCGGTATATTGCCTGAAGAGAAAGCGTGTCCTTGGCTACCTGATTACAAAAGAAGTTAGTCTTGCCAGCTTTTGTGCCCGCTGTGGATAACAAATTTCGAGGACCAAAGAGTATAATCGAGCGTTCAGCTAAAGATCGGAGTTCTTTGATTCTTCAGAAACTTTCGATGGCGTGTCCAGTTACACTTGCCTGAGCCTTGGAAGCTCCTGGACAGAAGATGACCCCACGCGCTAGCAATGGACAAAGAAAGGTAAGCTATAAATAATTTTAATATTTGGAACGCGTAGCTGCTAGCTTAGCTAAGTTGAACTCTAGGTATGATACTGAATATTGTACGTGCATCCATAGGTTCTTTGCCTGTCAAGTCCCAATACAATGTCCTGCTAACCTACCATCACCCCCATGGGTGGGCATGAAAAGGAGAGAGCAGTGGAGCTGAAACAAGAAACCCTAACCCCCTGAACCATGAAACAACTTGAATTTGCCACTTTCTCACAGGTATTACATATCATTTTATATGAATACAATGTAGTACATTGGTACATAGGAGAGAGAAGGTTATATTCCAATAACAGGACTATAATTTGTTTTTGTGCCACAATAGATCGTGGGTGCTCGCGATTCCAGCGTGGCATAGCCATATGCCACATTCCTGGCAGTATCACTGGCTGTCAGATCGCTTCTGTTGCTGGTAGTATAAGTGCAACGTCCTCGACTGCGCTTCCCAGATGTTGCAGGGGTCTTTATTGGGAAGTGGAGGAAAGGCAGGAAGACTCTTGATAATGGAGCTGCACCCAGCTCTGCGTCAGCTACAATAATTCCTATTATCTCCTTGGCCAGCTGAATCCTAACTTCTTGATCGTAAGTTCACTTCCGCTTCCTGACCATCCTTTGTGCAGAATGAAGACCTGTGTTTGTGAATATGTGAATGGATGAATTGTAGGGGTCACTAGGTTTGGTGACCAAACTGGAGGCAATGTCTGTGTGGAAGAGACAGTGGATGGCAAGGCTGAGCAGGTGGCAGTGGAAGGAATGAAAGAGGGTGATGGTTGGATTTGTTGTTGAGTTGGTATAATGTTGAGTTGGGGCTGGGGTGTGTAAGTAGGTGTGGTTGATACTGATGTTGGTTGAGGCATGGGTGTGGTTGATTCTGATGTAGGTAGAGGCAGGAGTGTGGAAGTCATTGTGGTCAATACCGATGTGGTTTGAGGCTGGGGTGTGGTTGATACTGATGTGGTTTGAGGCTGGGGTGTGGTCGATACTGAAGTAGATATGGAAGTGCATGTTGTCGATAGCGATGGTGGTAAAAGGTGGCAGGTAGCAGTACTGTTTACAGAGTCTGATGTGGAAGCAACCACGGAGTCTTTTACTGAGATGGGTGTGGTAAAAGCGGCATTCATTTGGGTCGATGGGTAGGGTAAAGGTGTCTTGTGTAATGCGGCAGGTATCGCGAAGGAATGAGCATCTTCCTCTTCCATGTCTAAATATATATATTATATATATATATAATTATTTTATATATATTTTTTATTATATTATTCAACATTTGTTCACTAAAATTTCCTTACCTTCCTGCAGGCCTTCAAATTCCTCATCACTTCCATCTGCAAATGGCTCATCCAAGTCCCCATCTCCATCCAATGCCTTGAGGACCTCCTCCAAAGACAAACATTCTCTTTTTGCCATTATAGTTATCCTATTTTTAATATTTTTTAATATGTATAAGTCATAATTGTTTTCAAGTTTTCTAAAAAAATGTTATAGTAAGTCCTATATAATAAAGGCACTATCATGAACTTACAGTGTTATAGAGCAGTATCGCAGCAATGGATCCTTCGTAAAGAGTAAGACAGCTAGCCGATCGCGCGAATAAAAAGGCTGCTTGGTATGACGCCAATTGGCGTCTACCGCCGTTCAAAGCACGCACGGGCGTGACGCCAATTGGCGTCTATCGCCGTTAATCGGTTAAAGGACGAGCGTCACGAATCCGTGACACAATTAATTAAGTCGTGAGGACGAGCGTCACGGATTCGTGACATTTTAATTAACAGTCACGGGGACGAGCGTCACGAATTCGTGACCTTGAACGCTACCGCTTGTTCTTTAATTAGCTCTTATGTTAACAGCAGCTGTGGTGTTATCATCGGTGTACAAGAACCACTTAAGGGGTTAGTAACCCATTTTTTAATATATATATTTTTTTATTTTTTTAAATTTTATTATTATAACAATACATATACACTATTTATATTTCAAATATGAGAGCTATTGGATGCTTCATTCTAAAGTTATGGAGAGTTTCATCCACTCTCCTCATTTCAATATCATCCAGAACTTGCAGAAAATCTCCCAGACAATAGGTAAGTTCGCTCAACCGATATCTCGGTAACCGTTTATGCTAGAATCTAGTTCTAACCATTGAAATGAAGCTAATTTTATACTGATTGATGCCATGGAAACTGCGCAGCAGCTGCACGAAAATATTTGCCACGCGCACGCTCAGTAGGCACATGGATTCTTTGCTCAAAATGGCCGACCGCGTACAGAAGCAAGCAACCCAACGACGACGAAAGCGAAGCAAAGGCTTCATGAAAAAGAAGACAGCACCAGCAGCAGAGCTTACAGAGGTACCTGCAACTCCTGTGCCAGTTCTGACTGCCAGCAACAAGAAGCTAGCTCTCAGTACGCAGTCGAGTGTGAGTGAATCCGGTCCAAGTACCAGCGGTAGTGCCGGCAATGAAGAACTTCGGGAAGGAGCAGGCGACTTTTGCTTCGTTATGAACACTGAGGCCCTGCATCTTATTGCCAAGACCTTCCAATGCTGTGGCTCTGAACTTGAGGTAAGGAAAGACTTGAGCTGTAGGAGGGGCTGGGTAGCCAAGATTAGTTTGAGTTGCAGCCATTGCAATAAGGAAGTAGTTGTTACTGACCCCTACAGAAAGGAGGATGTGTCTGTGAACAGTAGAGCTACCCTGGCTATGAGAGCTATAGGTAAAGGCAGGTCTGCACTTCAGACCTTCTCTGGAGTCATGGGGATGCTGCCACCAGTCAGTGCACAAGCTTACACTTCCCATAACAAGAAGATACTGGAAGCTTCAAGGGAACTGGTATCTCTCAACTTTGCTGCTGCTGCTGCTGAACTTCGTGTAGGTGCCAGGGATGATGAATTGATTGATGTGAAGGTTACTTGTGATGGGACATGGTCCAAGCGGGGTTTTACAGCACTCTATGGAGTTGTAGTGGTAGCATCTTGGGATACAGGTAAAGTTTTAGATGTAGAACTCAAGAGCAAGTTCTGTTCGGTGTGTTCAGCACGTCGTGGGATGGATGAGACCTCTCAAGAGTTCATGGATTGGTGGGAGGTGCATCAGTCAGAGTGTGGATGCAATTACGTAGGTTCTTCATCAGGGATGGAGTGTAAGGGAGCTCTTAGTATTTGGGAACGGTCAGTGGAGAAGTATAAGTTGCGTTATACCACATTGATTGCAGATGGTGACTCCAAGACACACAATCTCATAAAGGAAAAGAAACCATATGGTCGTGAGGTTGAAGTGAAGAAATTTGAATGTGTGGGGCATGTACAAAAGCGGATGGGCAATAGGCTCCTAGCTCTGAAGAAGACAAAGGTGACAGATGATAGTGGTAGGCGAGTGCAATGGGGAGGAAGGAACCGCCTCACCAAAAATACCATTCTACTTCTGCAGAAGTATTATGGGAAAGCGATCAGGTCCCATGTAAATGATGTAGAGGCGATGAAGGGTGCAGTCTGGGCAGTTTTCTACCATTCCCTATCCACAGATGACAATCCACAACACCAGTTTTGCCCCACTGGCGAAAGATCATGGTGCAAGTATCAACGTGCTGTGACCAAGTCAGAGCAACCACCACCACACAGCCCAAAGATTCCTTTGGATCTAGCCCAGTATATCAAACCTGTGTTTGAGGACCTGTCCAGTCAATCCTTGATGGAACGATGCGTCTTAGGAGCGACTCAAAACCAGAATGAATCTTTTAATTCAACTATCTGGAACCGTTGTTCAAAGACAGAATTCTGCTCACCAGAAGTTGTGGAGATTGCTCTGAACTTTGCTGTGCTAATTTTCAACTCGGGACATTTAGCTTTGAGGCCACTACTAGAGCGACTTGGTTATTACTGTGGACCCCTCACACATCAATTTCTTTCGCAACGCGACATCAACCGTGTGTGGTTGGCAGAGCACAAGGCAAACCAGCTGGTGAAGAAAAGAAGGCAGGCTCTACAATATAACAGAGTTGAACTGGAAGAGCAGAGTATCAATGAGGAAGGGGAGACTTATTGTGCTGGGGGGTTTGATTGATGTCTTGGATACATCTAAGTATCACTTTGTGTGTGTGCTGTGCCCAACATGCATTGATTATGTGTTACTCAAACTTTGACCACAATTATCTCAAAACAAGATATTTCAACCTTCCAACGATTATATTCTACTTATTTCTAACACAAATTATAAATTTTATATATCATTCTGTAGCTCTTTCTCTGCTCTACTAAATAAGCCAGAGATATTTTTGTTAGGTGGTGCCATTCACATTTTATGCAGCTATGTGTGCACCATACTTGTGGTGATTTTGATCAGCTGCTTTTCAATTATATCTCACTAGAAATCTCTAATCACTTTTGGCATTTTCTCTGGCTTATTTAGTGGTTTAGTGGTTGTAGTAGCTCCAGTGTGAAGAGGAAGTGATTAGCACTACCCATCTTGGCACTAGAACTGCTAAGAGGGTGTCAGCATAGGTTTTTGAAGGTCATCTGCATATTCACCTGTAACTCTGCAAAAAAGGCAATATCATATATTTTTAAAAACATCATTATAAAGGTAATTAAATTAGCTACAATTTGGTATCAAAATCACCTATGTAGAGGCAAGTTAAAAAAAGTTACAAGGTCATACAAAAACCATGAATTGTTCATGTGGTTATATGGCTTACTACCCCCTTAAGTAAACCACGTTGCAGTAACGACCTTTGCGAGGCTCTTATTCGGTCTATTAGTCAATCATAATGAGCACTACAAACTGCGCGTCTTGAAATTTCGAAAAAAAGTTTTTTTGTTGCATTTTCTGAACATAGATTTATGACATCACGTTAAATTTCCATCTATAGGTTTTTAGTAATCCTATCAAACAAAAACTGTCGCGCAAGTTGTAGAATATAAAATTTGCTTTCAAATGGAAAAAAAATTTTTATGAAAGGATAAAAAATATTCAAGTTATCATTTGAACGGTTTTTCAAAAATCACTTCAGAGATATTGAGCCTTGGAAGTCCAAGCAGTTTGTAATCACATCCCAGCTGCCCCTGCTTCACTAGAATACATCCCCTCATTACTAGAATTGTGTGTGTACAAACAAAATGTTGAAAGCAACCAATTGACTTTCACAGTCCTTTATTTTTTCAACAACAGCAGTATCCTACATCCTAACTACAACTTCAAAACCAACAATAATTATATATATATACATACACATAAATTAAAGACGCATCAGACTTGTTACGTTGCTTTGCTAATATTGAATTAGCAAACATAAACACGTCATCATTTGCAGGGCTCCCATGCCCAGGTCCATCCATCGTCGCCCTCCACACATGTCTTCCGACACCCTCCAGTAATCCCTGAAAAACAATAGAACACAAACAAAAGTCATCCTCCAGTAATTTCTAAGCTTGACAAAAATACACATAAACAAAAGTATCTTCCAGTAATCTTTGTTTGAAATCTCTGTTTGACAATAGAAAGCAAGACACAAACAAAATAAAAATGTTACAGGTCCCCCTTGCCAGGACCATACAATGCTCCGCCCTCCATTGAAACTCTGCTGCCTCTCGATGGCAAGCCCGACACTTGTTGCACTCCCGTTTATGTGCATTTGTATACCCATCACTAATTAATGTGTGTGTACCTAAGCTTCAGTCTCTCCACTGAACGCTAAAAAAGTTTTTGTGTTCCTACAACTTCCATAGAAACCGAAGAGCCTTCAAAATTGGCTTCACAATTTACCTTGTGACCCTCAAACCATTCTGTGTAACTTGCTTCTGTTTCATCTTCAGGTCTTCGCGCACAAGCTTGAAATTAGACATAAGATAATAATCTAAAACCTCTCCAGTGTCCCAAGACATCACCGCAACCAAGCCATAATTTGATTTGTGGCCCTGTCTAAGCCATGTGCCATCAACAGTAATACTAACATCAATGATGTCTTCATGCCTAACCCTATAAAAAAATCATGTAACCTATGAGCGGCATCCAACATAATACTCTGTTACTGCATTTGCGTCACTCCCTATTGACCTAGTATATTTTAAAAAAACAAGTGGAACTAAGAGGGGGCAACATATCCATGACTGCAGTGATGTCTTCCAGACCAGAATGACTAATTCCAGCAATGCGAGCACCCAGTACTGACTGGATGTTCAAAGAATGCTTTTACAGATACAGGGTTTGAGATGTCTCGAGTGTTACTACAATTTGAACAAAAAGTAAACCATGCCTGCCCTACGGGCTTCAGTTGCAAGGGAGCTCAGTTACCAACTTATTACACCTTTCTATGACCTCTCTAAGCTTATCTAAGTTTATTATACGATTACCCTTACCTAGTTCTCCAACACCACCCGAGTCCAAAGAGGTAGAGCCAGTAGATCCAGTAGCAACAGCCACAGAAGCAGCTGAACTATCCATGAGAGCCAACTTCTTCCTGGTCATAGTCACCAATGGAACTGGCCTCTCTTCAGACATTTGCAATTGATTGCAAGGTAAGTGAAGGTTCACAGAAGGCGCTACCCCACCCACAGGATCCAAGAGACTCACTAACAAAGGAAAGGAAACAGCTAGTAACTTTTTAGTATGGAGATAAACATTAAAACTTGCCTTGCGCGGCTACTGTGACAGGCTCAACAACAGCCGCCTGTAGGGCTTTCTTCTTCTTGTCTTCACTCTTCTTGAATCCTTGGCCTTTCTGTTTAAAATGCTTCTCTGTTCTCTTCCCCATAACTCAACAGTGTAAAAGTTTCAAGTGAACCTTGACCTAAAAAAACGTGCTCATCTTAGCGGTTGCGCACTACCCCCCCCACCTGGCCAATTCATTGCGCAAACGACTGGTAAGGGTCTCCATGAAATTGGCAACATTTTGATATATAAAAACTGTATTTTGGGTAGGCGATCATCGCCGCCCGCCCGATTGTAGCCAGGTAAGACTGGGAGAGAACCTCTTCCAATGTGAAGTGAAATGAAATGAAATGGAATAATAATGCACTGTATAAAAATGGCTATATCTTCTATGCAAGTATTCACTTGCTCTGAAACTTGAAACTCAAACTCCAGACATAATATTATGAACCCTTTTGGGCCCATAAAAAAAAAATTGAAAAAATATGTGTTTTCAGCCCTCTTCCCCCCTTAAGGTTGTAGTTGAACATGACCACAACTGAGCCGCACTGGGGCCATGATCCAGCTGTAAGCAAACAAACTAGCTGTTGGCTTTATTAAAAATGGCCAGAAAATTATATTCAAGTGAGGAGTGTATAGCAATGATGTCAGATGTAAACTGATCAAGTATCGAGTGTGAATGAGTATACTAGTGAAACTGGTAGTGACAGCTATGGGGGAAATAGTGTGGGTAATGAAGAACACTTGGGTGGGGCTGCTTTGATAGGGGGTCGAGCTTGTCAGGAGTAGTGCTTGTCAGGGTAGAATGGAAAGTAGTGATATGCAAGCAGGAAGCAGTAATATAGGAGTGGATAGCAGTAGCTTGGGAGTGCAATGCTGTAGCAGGGGCAGTAGTGTGGATCTCGGAAGTAGAAGGGGTGGAATAGCGACGAAGAGGGAGAGTAGCCACAGTCACATTGCAGCAGTTTACCTGGACAGAGGATGGAACAAGTAATTTCTTGTTCAGAATTATTTTGTTAGAATAACATACTGTCCAACCATTATTATAGATGACATAGCTCACACTCCAGCACCCTTTACTGTGGTGTCTGGAAGTAATCTATCAATGGCACCCAGGGTACCCAAGGATTTCTTCTCTTTTTTTTTTTACTGACCAACTATTGCAGTTTTGGAAGACAAACCAATGAATATACTGGTTAAAAATCCAAGCAATGAATGTATGTCAAATTAGTTGGTGTAAGGCAATATATCTACAATTATATATTTATAAATATATATATAAATACATACATATAATTTTATAAGAGCATGATGCACTAAGATCAACCTCCATGGCAAACCTCACAAGTGTGGAGTGCCTTCAAGGACTGCATCACTTTCAGAGGAAGGCAACGAAAAGAAGAGGTTGTATTGATCATAGCAGAAAAAATTAGGGTGGTGTTGTCTTTTGTATGAGTGTAGCACCTGTCACAACCATCCTGCAATGTGGCCTACAGATCGCTTCAAAGCTTATTACAAACACAAAAATATATATTAATCATCAATAAGTACAGTATATATATATATAATATTTCAGGGAAATCAACAGGACAACTCCCTGACTCAAGAACCCACCATAACCACAGCAACCAGAACCCACAGCTAATTTACATTACACCACCACAACCACACAACATCTAGTACTGTCCCTACAGCAATATGATTGGCTAGGCATATCAGGTGACTGTTAGAAAATAACAGTCAGGGTTTCATTTAGGGGAGGGAGGCGGCTGCCACCCCTTGGAACCTTTTTGCACCCCCCTCCCTTGGAAATTGTATTATTAAAATTCTTATTGACAAGTGCTTGACATCATGGCCCCCCTTAATACATGGCCCCCCTTAATATCCAGATTCCTCCAGTTGCCCCCCCCCCCCCCCCCCCCCCCCCCCCCTTGGACAATTTATAAAATTAAATCCTGCCTGTTATATGTCTTGTAAGGCACCAGAGTACCACTCAGGAGTTTTTATTTGTAAGTCCACAGAGGGAGCCACTATATCAAGGTGTATGCTTACTTCCCTGACAGAGACAAAGATAGAGAGAGTCAACCCAAGGGATGACGCTGGAGTAAGGTCCTAAGTAGAGAGGGCTGAGACTTGGCTCACGGAGATCAGTGGTCTAGGTAGGGTGATTGGTGGAGTACCTAATCTCTGGAGTACCTAGGCGTCACGGGGTATTTACCTAGAGGTAGCTAACCGCTCTGGCTACAGCAGTACCATTTTCTTATTGAGGAAGAAAGATTTAGGCAAGGGTGAAATTTCCCCGACAATATACATACATCATTATTGCATCATTTTACATATTAGGTATGTATTACATTCATAATCTGCTGTTACTACCTTAGTAATGATGCCCTATCTGAGTAAGGACTCCAAAGTTAGACAGCTACACACATCAGGATGTAACTTGCTGGTTTATAGCCAAGAGTCCTGAAGTTCCAAACTGTCAGCTGCCAAATCCTTATTGAGGAAAACAAAATCAATTCATATCTCATGACATGGTTGGCTAAAATTGGCTCTCTTTAGCTACAACCTAATGACTAGTAAAAGCTCAGAAGCTACTTACTCGAGCTTCTTGAATGACAGCATCTATTCCTGTTCTGTGAGATAGAGAAGTCAACCCCTAGGACTAAATATGTCAGAGTACAACTCAGCTATATCCATAACTCACCTCAAGTGACCGGCCACTCAATCGCCTACGAAGTCGCGATGTTCTTCACAGAAGATTTTCATGTCGGCTAAAAAGATAAGGTGTGAAAAAAAATTAAAAAAAATTTATGGGTTGGGTCAACTGTTATTATAATAATAATAATAATAATAATAATAATAATAATAATAATAATAGGCTTTACAACAATTGTGACATGTACATATGAGTGGGCAATGGTGGTGTATGAACTGTTGACAGACAGACACTATCCTGTAGTGCAGCTGGTGTAACTAAAGTAACTAAAGTGGATAGAGTGCTAATCAGAGGGGACAGAGAATGAGAGTGGGTGATGGTTAGGACAAGGGCATACTGAGTGGTAGGTACAAGTGGTGCATGGGTTGAAGTTAGTCATGAAGTGATTCCAAAGATGATCAAGTATCCTTTGCTTGATGGTGATTACTGATTGAGTCAGATTAATTGGAGGCAAGCTGTTCCACAATTTGACTATTCGGTTGAAGTAGAAATGGTGGTTGTTTGAAGTACGAGAGTATTTGAACATGAGTTTCCTTTGAGAGGTAGAGCGAGTTTTGCCAGACGCAAAACTGATGTAATGAGAGATGTCAAAGTTATCTGGTGGTTCAGTGATGCTTTTCACGAGGAACATCAAATCCTGTAGTTCGTACCAATACATGAGTGGTAGCAACTTAAGGTTGATCAGTCTAGATTTGTAATCTGAGTGGTGGTCGTTGAGGATAAACTTAGTGGCTCTTCTCTGGATCCTCTCTAGTGTAGTGATGTCTTTGATGAGTCGTGGTCGCCACAGTTGTGAGCAGTACGAAAGGTGAGAGCGAACTAGTGTTAAATAGAGGCACTTCTTGATGCTAGTTGGGGTGGAGGGAGAGAAAGTTCTTCTGATGAGGAAAAGAGAAAAGTATGCTCTGTGGCAGACTGTGTTGTAATGGTCCGACCAGTTGCAGTTACCGTTTATCGTAATTCCCAAGTCCTTGTGTGACCGAGTGAGGGGTAATGGTTTGCCGTCTATGTTGTATGAAGCTCCACCCTTGGTTTTGTTGGAAAAAGTGACAGTAACACACTTTGAAGCACTGAGTGAGAGCTTCCACTTCTGACACCATGAAGACATGGAGTCCAGGTCAAGTTGGAGTAGAGAGTGGTCACTAAATGAAGTCATTGATTTCACCAGCTTAGCGTCATCCGCAAAGAGAAACACAGATGAATGGATGATTGACTGGGGTATGTCGTTGACGTATATGAGAAATAGCAGAGGGCCAAGGACACTACCTTCATATTATTCAGTAAAGGCCATCTACTAGCTATATACTTACCAGATGTATCCTAGCAGTGTACAGATGCCCTACTAGCAAACAAAGTTTAGAAACTAAGCAAAGAAGTACGCAAAAAAACTAACTTGTAGGACCAAGCGGTAGACGCTATAAGCGCTCTATTCAAAGGATCGCGAAAGCTACTTTTTGTCAGAGGTTGGACAAGGTTCGAGGTATTCCTGTAACGATGGAGAGCACCGTGGGGCACCGAGAAAGTCGCGATGTTCTTCACAGAAGATTTCATGTCGGCTAAAAAGATAACGTTGTGAAAAAAAATTAAAAATATTTATGGGTTGGGTCAACCCCCTTGTTATAATTCAGTAAAAGCCATCTACTAGCTATATACTTACCAGAGGAATCCTAGCATTGTACAGATGCCCTACTAGCAAACAAAGTTTAGAAACTAAGCAAAGAAGTACGCAAAAACACTAACTTGATAGGACGAAGCGGTAGACTCTATAAGCGCTCTATTCAAAGGATCGAGAAAGCTACTTTTTGTCAGAGGTTGGACAAGGTTCGAGGTATTTCTGTAACGACGGAGAGCGCCTTGGGGCACCGAGAACTACCTTCGCTGGCATGAGCAAATTGCCTGTAGGTTTTAAAAAATTTAAAAAAAGTGCCGTCCTGGTGACTGAAATTATGCGTACGTGACGTCGTCTTGGTAAGCAATATTCAATTATTCACGTTCGTCCGGTAAGGGCTTAGTTGATTATAATGCCAAAAAAAAATTAATTAAAAAAATGGGGGGGGGGGGGGGGGAAAGGGGGAAAAAAGCCGAAAAACCGGCCGCTCGGGTATATACCACTCTAGGTATCGGCCGAAAAACCGGCCGCTCGGGGTCTAAGAGTTAATGTTGTTTGGCTAGTGTGTCAACAATCAAAGATCATTAAATAGAAAGTATTACACACGTGTAAAATTTAATATCCTTTGTAAGAAATATTGTCCAATGTGGAGAGCTCTGTCTTCGACCATGAAATACGAACACACACTAAACAAAAAATGGAATTTTTTTATTTTATTGGCATCACATGCACTTCCCAATTCTAAATGCTAGAACTAATACATGGTATTGAGTGGCAAGCGAATGTGTGAAGGAGAGTGAGGGAGGAACAAATACAATTTTAGGCTAGTATTGTTAGATTGCATTGCTCTAGCCATTATCCTCTTGAGCATAGCTGAAAACCTAATGCAGTACTGATCTATTCAGTATTGATATATCATCATGATGTTGTAATGCTTGCATTGATGGATGAAGTAGCCAAGATCTTTCCAGATTCAAGTTTAATCAACCTGATGTCCTGCAACACAATCATCTAAAATAGAATTGTGTATGTGGATGTATGGTTGTGTGAAGAGTATTGTTACTTGGAAAGCACTACAACAAGAGTGAGGTCATCAGGCAGTGCTTTCTGCAGGAATTTTCAGAGGGCTAAAGGGAAGACCATGCATAAGTCGACAAGAACATGTTAAAGTAATCTTGGCACTGTTTACTTCTCCGCACTTTACAATCTCATAACATCAAATAAGTGTATACTGATAGGCCTGGGGTAGGATAATGGCTAGAGCAATGTGCAGTATTATGATCTCAATTAACCATCTCCTTTGCTGCATCATTGCTGGCTGCTCAATGCATCACCGAAATTGGCAAGTGAAGTGAGCCCTCACAGGGAAGTTGGATGGAAAACTTGATATTTTCATGCGTGGCGGATGTATATACCTATCTATCATGTATAGAAACTACTGGAGCATTTGTAACTCAGCCATCTTTGTTTCTCAGGAGTTGGGAGGCCATCTCAAATTTGTGAGTAATGAATGCGATGTTCACTCCATCAGAGCATTTTCCTTCCATCCAACGTGGGAACACTGCAGCTGTGCTGGTTTTAGTCTGTGCACTAGTCAATGTGGGAACACTGTAGCTGTGCTGGTTTTAGTCTGTGCACTAGTCAATGTGGGAACACTGTAGCTGTGCTGGTTTTAGTCTGTGCACTAGTCAATGTGGGAACACTGTAGCTGTGCTGGTTTTAGTCTGTGCACTAGTCAATGTGGGAACACTGTAGCTGTGCTGGTTTTAGTCTGTGCACTAGTCAACGTGGGAACACTGTAGCTGTGCTGGTTTTAGTCTGTGCACTAGTCAACGTGGGAACACTGTAGCTGTGCTGGTTTTAGTCTGTGCACTAGTCAACGTGGGAACACTGTAGCTGTGCTGGTTTTAGTCTGTGCACTAGTCAATGTGGGAACACTGCAGCTGTGCTGGTTTTAGTCTGTGTACTAGTCAATGTGGGAACACTGTAGCTGTGCTGGTTTTAGTCTGTGCACTAGTCAATGTGGGAACA
The DNA here is from genome assembly GCA_028752905.1 of Cladorhizidae sp. MBARI D1340-BT2. NCBI lineage: Eukaryota > Metazoa > Porifera > Demospongiae > Poecilosclerida > Cladorhizidae > Cladorhizidae sp. MBARI D1340-BT2. Next base: position 11,755,614 of record JAQNBH010000018.1, on the reverse strand, counting down.
CTGTAGCTGTGCTGGTTTTAGTCTGTGCACTAGTTGATGACTTTCATATCATTTTTAGTGTGTGTATATTTTATAGTTTATTTGTTTTTAAGTGTTTCACTGCTAAAATACACTCATTACTAATATTATATTTGGTTATAAATATATATTCTATTCCCCCCCCCAACCCTCTCCCCTTCCAATAATAGCTCATATATTCAAAGATCTCTTACAAAATTGCATCATACTATATATATATAGTGATGATTTATAAAAGCAAAGGGGGAAAAACTATAATATTTCTACAAATAATTTGGGGGGAAAATTATGCAAACAAAATCATACAATATTAATATTTTTACAACGAAATTAGTTCAATTTTCTTGTAAGGGCTAAGTTCAGTTTAAGAGAGCATAATTATGCCAGCAGAGAAAACAGTGTGGTCACCAAATATGTCATTGCCAAGTATTGAGCTCCACCACACAATATTTTTCCATCACTTCCATCCTAAAAGAAACAATGTTACATTAACCTTGGAACACTTTTATCAATTGACATGATACACTTTAAAATCAATTTATCTGAAGAACATAATCCACCTAAAGTGTGTTTCACAATATCTCCTCCAATGCTTCATAGATATAATGCTATCTTGCTCTGTCTAGAATCTTACAGCCAGCTCATGTGTGACAAGACCTATTAGATGAACCATTAGATAATTATATATATATTATTATGTTATATTCCAATGCCAGAAGTAGGAAACTTCCCCCTGTATGGAATACTGACATTATTTAAACTCACAGAAGAAAATATGTCCTGAGGTATTTTGATCTGGGTAAGATGTTTCTTTTCACTGGGAACATAAACAGTGAAGTAGCCAATCTCACATGTCTTGACCTTTCCCCCCATGGCCTGACGAAGATCCACTGTTACATCCTGGTTGTAGGAATAAGTGGCTATTTTTGCTGACATACTATCCCTCCTGGTCCGATAAAGTTGAAGTAAGTATACAGCATATTATTAACAAAGAGTATCTTTACACTTACTTGGCAATGCTTTTGATTATTTCTCCTCCACCATTGTTGTCAACATCCTCTCCCACAAGATAATAATAAAAGAATGCATCTACAATAATAAGTAACAGTAATAGTAATAGTAATAGTAATAGTAATAATAATAGTAATAGTAGTAATAATAATAATAATAATAATAATAATAATAATAATAATAATAATAATAATAATAATAATAATAATAATAATAATGATAATGATAATGATAATGATAATAATAATAATAATAATAATAATAATAATAATAATAATAATAATAATAATAATAATAATAATAATAATAATAATAATAATAATAATAATAATAATAATAATAATAATAATAATAATAATAATAATAATAATAATAATAATAATAATAATAATAATAATAATAATAATAATAATAATAATAATAATAATAGTAATAATAATAATAATAATAATAATAATAATAATAATAATAATAATAATAATAATAATAATAATAATAATAATAATAATAATAATAATAATAATAATAATAATAATAATAATAATAATAATAATAATAATAATAATAATAATAATAATAATAATAACAAGAACAATAACAATAATAATAATAGTAATAGTAATAATAATAGTAGTAATAATAGTAATAATAATAGTAATAATAATAGTAATAATAATAGTGGTATATAGTATTAAACAACAAAATCAACATAGTCTAGCCTTCATAATGTAACAAAGTTCTCTTAGATCATACAAAAAAATTATTTTGAAAATCCTCTAGTTGTCCTCTATATTCTTTCTCCTGTTCAGCTTTTCAACATGTTCTACACTTTATTCAACCCACAAGCAGTTTCTAATATTTACTTGATGTCAGCATAATTTCATGCCCGATTTACTGATTTAGCACTACATCTTAAACTTCATCAATATTATTATCAGTAAACCATATGTGATGAGCACTGGAATCTTTATGTACACGTGTCAGTAGACTGCTAAGTTATTAACTGAGCATCTAGTTTGAGAAGGTAGACAGTGGGTGAAGGCTGAAACAGCCTTTTATTTGGCTAACTTATATTGACACATAATCAACATAATGGTTTTTCAAACTTTGTTACATTTTATATTCATATAGCAAACATATTACACTTCTTTGCATCAAAGGAGAATAGCTGTAATTCTAAGATCCACTGATCCCTCACATAGACAGTGCCAGAGATAGCTTTTGCATCAGTAGTGGGTAGTTCACCAACCAACACCCCAGGTTGAGTGGTGGGTCTCTTACACAGGATTCTATTGGGCTCGTATGCAGACACTGAGGGATTGTTGGTCTAACAAAAAAGAGTTTATTGAAACTTATACTAAAGTTTATGCATTAGAGCTTACAAATAGCTGCAGATTGATAGGAAGTTGTGTGAAAATAATTTTGAACTTCCTGCACCAGATGGTGAATATACCAACATCACAGGTGAATACATCCATGTCATTGGGAATAGTGATCACAAAGTCTTCCATAGGAAGCCCAGTATAATCAGTATCATCAAACTTTCCTTCACTGCAATGACAGACAACAATAGCAAGAAAAAATTCTAACCGAGAAAAATAATATATAAACTATAATTATTAACACGAAATATAGCAAAGCAGCATCAGAGGAACAGTACTGGGAATTAAAAAAAGGATCCTGGTAACTCTATATCAAATATACCAATATATATCTGTAAAATTTACGAGCAAAAAATCTTTATGACTTTCTTATGGTCCGTTGTTCTTGGTCAGAGGAATAATGTTTCCATTTCCTTCAGGATCGGCAGTGGCACCAGGAAGATACCAGTACACAAACAGGTCTGTGAATACCATCATACCATTACAATACCACAGGTCTTCTTGTAATGAGCTTACCTGGAGCAGAGCCATTGTATATGAAATTTCTGATTGCAAAAGTTTTGTTGTCTACTACATAAAGATCTCCTCCTCTAATTTCTTTGGAAGTGAGATCTCCCACATATCCACGTCCAGGAGAAGGAGTACATGCTTGCTCACCAACCTAATATTTATAATCAACCAACACAAAGACCGAGGTAGGCAATCAAAGTCATCATGCACCAAGGCACATAAGCAGCTATGTATATAAGTTAATAACTGATTTAATGTTTAGTCTTAATATTATTTAGTGAGTGTTATAATAAAGAAGGTTCTAGATGTATCATTACCATAACATCGAGATGCCTCTTATATCATTTATTTGAGTGAATCTCTGTTGTCCATCCTGTTTATACAAGCTGGGAATAGAACTATTTCAACTATCAAGTTATCATAGTACGCATGGTTAAAAATATCATGGAACTGCTAGTTCCTGAAATTATCTTTGGTATTTCTGCATAAACATTACAGTCATCTTGAATACAGTCATCTTGAATGCTAGAATTTTTGTATATTCTATTTCAAAGATTAATTTTTGAACTATTTCATGTTTCTTCAGCATTCACAAGTTTGAATAAAAATTGGGTTTAACAGGCAAGACAACATTTGATATGATTGTATGGAGGGTGCTGATCTTCTCAGAGGCTGTTGGTTACCATTCACACCACAGATGCTAATGAAAGCTAAAGCTCACATTATGGTGCATGCAACATTAAAAACTTACAAATATGTCACTTTTCCAAGTGATGTTGGTGAAAAGCACATTCACATATCTGCACCAAAGCGTAAACACCCCAAAATCACAAGTCCTAAAGCGCTTTTCTGGCAGAGTGAAACGAAATGTTTCACCATTGTAAGCACGACCCTCTTTAAACTTGAGAAGTTCAGATCTATAAAAAGGATAAATGAAGTTCACATTGAAGTTTGCAAATATAGTACATTATCCATTGTGGTTGGTGTTAACATATTTACCATTGCCAAATCAAGGTGGACTCATGGAAATGGATATTTAGGTTCTAATCTGTCATCAACAAGTTCCAAGAAGAATGATACATTGTGACAAACTTTGAGCAAACATTTATCCCGATGACATTCATAAATAGAAAATGAGATTTTGATAGAAAAATAGGTTCATGAAGATTAACATTTTCCCTATTCCTACATTCCCACCACACACCATACACCACACACATCTACACATACCACACACACACACACACAAACACACACACACACATGCAGAGAGAGAGTTTCTCCAATTAAAGAATAAAAATCCATAATAGCCAAAGAACTAGAGAACTGATTAAAGATGAGACTCATTCAAAGTTGCCCACCACATTTTCTCTCTTACCCTTGTGTGGTGGTGATGTTGATGAACACTCCTCCTCCAGTCCCATCAAAATCCGTACCAGGGTAGTAGAAATACATGAATGTGTCTGGGTTTTTATACAAAAAGTATAAGCTCCACAGATATATAGAATATGAGGGCAGAAGAATTTTTGTGACCTTTAAAAACACAGCTACCAAAAATATTATGACCGAGTTGCAGCCATGAATTGCAAATCCTTTACCCAGCCGAGGTATAATATCATACAGTCAGTGGTGAATCCAAGGGGTGGTTTAAGGGGTCAGAACCTCAGTGCTTGAATCACAAAGATGTAATTTTTGGTATATACAACCAATATATTTCCACCTTGGGATAGTTAATACAGTTCTTACTTCAGTTGCTTGACTGTATCATAGCACAGAAAAACCACCTTTGTCTGCTTGAGTATTAGAGTGCAACACCCTCTGTTTAGGCTACAAATGCTGTGCAAACTGGAACTTAAAAAATTGCTGTGTAATTGACTTTCAATATGTGGACCATAATTGTTAAATAAAGATTGTAAAATAAGGATTATGGAACTATAATTCAAAACAAGGATACAAACTTTTTCCAAGGACATGAAAAGGGCTGGAAGAAGTGGGTGGAGCAAGTTTTCCTGTTGTACTATTAATCATAAGTTCATGGTACCAACTTTCTGCAACAACCTCACTTCTCACCAAAACTGAATTATGTGGTAAATTCCATAATATGCATGCTATGTGGAAATTGCACACTGTACCTGTACACTTCCCTCCTTGCAAACATCCAAATAAAGACTTATATGTTTTTTGTGTCAGTATATGCTAATCCATCATAGGAACTAGCAAAGCGATCTTTGAAGATGCGCCTGTCTGCTGGTAAGATGGGTTGCTTGACCAACTCTATATGAGCCACCATGAAACCTTCAGAGGTGAAGTTGGTGATAGGTTAAACTGAAAGCCAGAAAGATTGTTCTTCAATAGAGAAACCGAGAAAGTAGAAATCATTGGGCAGACAGTCAAACATCAAGCAGAATAGAACAGTGATTATTAACATGCCCATGAGACTTAATCCAGTGTTGAAAATATCTCCACACAGCACCCACTCACAGACATTAGTCACACTGGACTATCTATTATTATTATTATTATTTGGACAAAAAAATAGAGCTAGGGACCTTTTCTGCATGATTTCTATGACCTTGTATTAATATGGCTCTGTAGTTAGAATATCCGATGCCTCTTCAGTTGTTATTCCGACTCTGTATGCTTCATGCATAAATGGTGAAAGAATAGTGACCACACTAGCACAATTAGCTCAGGAAGAAACTACAGCTTTACTACAGACAAAATATAAGCCCAGTATTTTTGTACATTACTGTTTATTTAATAAAAAAAACTTTCCATAGCAACAAAAAGTTGACTAGCAACACAGAGTTATTGTATACTGCAATAAAAAAATGGAACTTATAGCAGTATAGAGGAGAGAGAAAAATGAGCTGGCCTTGTTGGAGTGCCTGAGAGCAGGGGAGTTTATTACTAAGTGACTATTGCCTGGCATGTTTATGGCAGCTCTCTAAATTTACCCAAATTCTTTAAGTGAAAGGATGAGATGTCTGTGGAATTTGATTGTACATAGTTGGAGAATTATTAAATTAATTATAATAGCTAGCTTCAAAGATAGCAACTCACTTTCTTTTCTTTTCTCACAATTCATATGATTAATATATAGGCAATCACATGTATTCTAGTGGACTTGCAACAGTCAAAATTGCAATGGCTTCAGCCTCATGCAATTACGCTATATATATATTTGTTGAAAATTGGACTAGAATCCATGTGAGTTAACTCACCAGGTCCCCTCCCGTCATAGAAGAAATTGCGAATACAGAAAGTGTACTCATTTTCTACTATGAACTGTCCCGAAACAATATTGGAGATATCTGGAAGTTCGCCAATCTTGGATCCGTTGCAATCCGAAAGCTGGGTCAAACCTGAGGCTATCATATCAACGGCTTTGAAATGGGCAGCCTTATTCATTAGCCAACTAATTTACCTTGAGCAGCGAAGATGAAAAAAAGAGTAATCACCAATGCCACCCGAGACAACATCCTGCTAGTGCAGTTTTGCTACAATTTGCCGCAGCGGATGGTTTTTATTGTGGCGGATGGACGCAGACAACGCGCGTGCCCCGCTTAGTAAAAGTGCACGCGACTGATTTGGGCGAGCGCCAAAGGCTGGTTCACAACACGACATTGGCCGAGCGGAGCGTTGCGTTGCGTCCGAGCGTGACGTTGCGTGGTATTGTGAACCTCAAACGCAACGGAGCGCAACGCGACGGAGCTGTATTCTCGATTAGAAAAAAGTTCTAATCCAGCGTCTGAAACGCAGCGTCGGACCAATCAGAAAGCTATAATCCATCACGTGCCGCTGACCTGCAGTTTTAGCGGTGTCCATTGATGAAGAAAAGTTGCAGCTTCCCGTTTGTAGGTGACTGGAAGTCAGTGGCAAGTCAGGTAAGAATGGCCTAGCTATAACTAGCTATATAAAGAATGGCCTAGCTATAACTAGCTATATAAAGAATGGCCTAGCTATAACTAGCGATAGAAAGAAGGCCAGCTACAACTACCTATCGAGTGACAATTATCCACATATTGATATGATAGGTTGGAGAAGGAGCAACCTCAGAACACTGTTGCAAAAAGTGGAAGACACTGAGGGATCGGTGTGTAAGGGAACTGAAGAAGAAGAGTCCCAAGAGGGTGATGCAGGTCCATGGTTATTTCATGTTGGCCACTGTTTTCTGTCATCATTTTTACACATCATTTGTGAACATTGAATTCCCCAAGAACCCTATTCCCCACCACCTACCAATTATCATGAATATGTAAAATAATTATTTTAAGCCAATTTTAAGCCAATTTTGTGTACTGATATGTTGAAAATATTTACTAGACGAGACAATTTATTATTAGCAAGCATAGTGTGTTTATGTATGCTAAAACATAGTTGTATTGCCAGGGGGCTTCTCCAGCTGTGCTTGAGAAGTAGTCCCTGAAGCATCTCTCGTGGAAGCAGCGGATTGTGAATACCTCAATGTACTTTATATAATGAACAAGGTACAAAGGGGGGGTGGAACTCTGCTGCTTCCAGCACATGATATGGACTCCATTGAACCAGTACATGGCTCCTCGTCGATGGTACAAACTGTTTATCGTCCCGTACGAAAGTTGCAGGTCAGTGAGGTCTGCAAAATCATAGAGGATATATACATGACAGAGAGACCCAACAAATTATAAATTTTTTAGCACTATACTTGTGAGTTGCCTGTAGCAAGAAATCTCAGAGCGAGTGCCAACCTTTCACCTGGGAATATATCAGCTCTGCAAGAGCTGTCATGACTGTGATGGGTCAGGTATGGTATATATATTTAATTAGGTAACTTTTATTATTTACACTATGGCACATACAAAGCATACCAAGCATACCTCAGCTAAAAGAGAGTCAAACCTCTCCCTAGACATCGTCAAATATCTGAAATGACTCGGGGTCAGACAGCCTCATCTCTTGTAGGAGATTGTTCTAATCTCCATGCTGGGTACAGCGAGCGAATATAGGGCGTACTCACATCCTTCTCTTCCGCTTTCTTCGTCTCCTACTAGTCAATAGCAAGATTAAATCAAACTCTTCTTCGTTGTTGTTGTCAGTGCTGTCGCGCGCGGTTCGAAATGAATAGGGTCAAAGGTCGACACTGGCCGAGCGGAGCGTTGCGTTAATTATGTTGTGAACCGACAAACGCAACGCAATGCAATGCAATGCAATGCAACGCAACGCTCCGCTCGGCCAATGTCGTGTTGTGAACCATAGCCGCCCTCAGTCATAGTTGACGAAACTATTGAGCAGGGTTGCAGTTGCAATAACCTTCACAATGGTCGTTTCGACTAAATGCTCTAGACTTCATCAGGACAATGATTAGCAGTGTTGGAGCAAAACGATGTGAAAAACAAAGATACGAGAGCTATTATTAGTAGCAGGTTAGTCGTCTGCTTCATCCTGTTTATGTCTTCTCAAATTCTCCCCTGCGGATCTGGGAAGGCATCATCACTGTAATCAGTATTGTTGGGGCGAAGGCCTCTGCGGTGATGGCCTCTACAGCACAGCATTTGTTCCTTGCTGCCATGGTCGAACTGCATACGAGACACTGACCACAAACGCATAGGTATGTGCGCGGCACGAACAATTCGAAGGCGCGAGCTAATTAACTAAGAGTTGGAAGGGGTAACTATGCGATTGGTGGTATTGAGTGGCAAGGAAGACGCGATAGAGAGATTTTTTTGAGTTTTGGTATGGCTCTAGCTATTACCCATATATTAGCTTGGATTGTGATAAGGAGAAGTAGCTAAGAATTGTATGTGTATATTCCTAAGGATTGAATGCTCACAGATTCCAACTGGTGCAATGTTAACGGATGCCCTGCAATATAATGGGTTGGCAAGTTGTGAAACAGAAATGTACAATGTGGAAATAATTATGGTTGTGGGAGGAGTTTTGTTAAGTGGTACTTACAACCTGGTTCACTCTCGAAGATGGACATTAAGAATGAGGTCATCAGGCAGTTACTAAAGGGAAGACCATGTAGAAGCTTACAAGAACTTGTTAATTGTCTGTTCACTATGTTTTTCATCATTAAAACTTCACTCCTCTGTTCCTATATGCATCAGTTACTCTTCTTATATATTTCAATGTAGCCAATTCTCTCTGTTCATGAGAGTAGCATTTACCAAGATTGATAATATTTTCTCCATGAACATGGTGACCTCCACAGCTAGAGGATGTTGATAAATAGAAACTCCAGCATCCTTTCCTGTCAGCTATAAACCTCGCAGGCCATCCTGCCATTTTCTTTCCTCTAGCCTCGAATCTGGTACTATTTTCTCTTCACTGTGATTGACCTTTACAAAAGCCTGCCTTATTTGAGGTGGGTGGATCATAAGTGCTCATAAATAGATATATACATAGATACATCAATAGATAAACACATACATAAGGTTATGCCAAAAATAAATTGGCTTGTCAAATGTTGTATTTGTTGTTGGGCCAATTTTTATGGTCACCAGATCAGTTGGTGGGTCCACACAGTATTCCCTGAGGAGGAAAGAGCACCCTAATGTACCATGTAGCTGATCTTAGAGGAGACAAATTGTAAGGTAACAGTATAGCCTGTTTTTATTAACACTGGTTGTGGTCCTATTTAGCAGCCAAGTAGGATGCTAGCAAATTATTATCACATTTGCCATACAACCTGTTGCCGATAAGATCAATAGTGAAGGAATCATGAATGTACAGTGCACAAATACAGCGTCGTGAAGGTCAGTGAATGTCGGCACAATGTCACCTCTGCTCAGTGCTTTAATGTCTAAGTTAAGAAATTCGAGATAAATGGTGGGTTTGGCAAGGCCATCAGATTCTAACCCAGGTTTTACTTTACCTATTGCATGTAAACACCAGAGGTTAGCTAGCCCACGTTAATAGGCAGATTATAATAATTGAAGTGGGCTGGAAAATGCCATGGGTAAACAAGTTGAATAATTCTTTTAAGAGCTGGACATAGAATTGAATATCATAAGGACCACCCACTGACTCGGGTTCATGTTGGACAAAGAGCAAAAACCTACACAATGGCAGCAATCTTCTCATCCTCCCTGACCAGTGCAAGGCATCTTCTGGTTGATCAACTACACCTTCAAATGGTCTCATCAGCACATCTAGGGTGACTTGTTTACCCTTTCCAATCTGGAAGGTGGACATCTGCAGAGGATAAGGGCAGAGGAGTTGGTGCTAGATCTGAGATGGCTGCTAGATCTGAGATGGCTACTCCATGCTCTAGCAGCAGATTATTCAACTGAAAATAGAGCACAACCAGTTTGGTGGTCTCCCAAAGCAACAGTGGCCCCCTCACAGGTTGAGCAGCACAACCCTCTCTTCCTGAATCCTCAATTCCAGCCAGTAGTCCCGACACATCCTGAATTTTTGTCCTGCAGATAGAAACTGAAGGTGGTAAGTAAACACTGCAAGGTAGTCACCATCATGTAGCAGGGCAGAGGAGAAGACCAGTTCTCTGGAATGTGTGTCTGGAACAGATGCAAGGAGATGCTTATAGAACAACACTTGGACAAGAGACATTGTTCTCGGGTAAGAGCCAGTGGGCTGATGGGTAACCTCAGCAAGAGCAGTGACCACATTGGCTGAGTGCAGGGCAGGGCTCTGGAATGCATCCAAGGATCCCAACTACCAGATCTCTGGATTGTAAGGAGCCGGCCGAGGCATGCTAGCATTGAGCCTGAGGCCTTGAACTGTAGCACTCTGTAGTTGGTTTGCCGGCTAGGTCCAAAAATGTTTCCCTTTGCATGGAATGTCAAAAGCAGAGACAGCTTGTTGGTAATGCTGCCAGGAGGGCTTGCATAATCCAAATAAAACTCTGACTCTACTCTATACTCGATACCAAATGAATTTGACATCTATAAAGAAGTAACCAAGCAGAGGGCCGGGGGAGAAATTGATGTCCTGAATCATCTTTTGGACCATATTCCAGCTACATTTACATAAATCTGCAAGGGAACTTATTACTAAAACTCCACTAGCAATTAAATCATGTGCGCATTCTCAACGACCTCTCATTGCACTGTTTTGCAGCTGATTTTGATCAAGATGGCATAATCTCATCGAAGGCTAGTGAAGAGAAACCCTTCATACAAATAAGGAACCCCAAAACACAATTACTTATTTTGTTCCCTTTTATTTTTGACAAATACTATACTGAACTATCAGTTGACACAGCCAGAAGAGAAGGGAAGAAGAATTATTAACTATGCATCATTGTAACACAGCTGCTGAACATCTAAACCCTGCTTCATGGGGGCCTTAGCTACTGGTGCCTAGGTCCTGCTTCATGGGGGGGGGGGGGCCTGATGACTCCTTTGAAGGTGCTCCCTGATAAGAGCTGTGGTGTGGACTAGATAAGGACTTGTTAACTAACCAGCTAGAGAGAGTGAATTTAAAACATATAGTGGGTGTGAGATATAATTATATGATTGATCTGCTAGAAGTGTGAACACTTTTGTTATCACACAACATATTCCCAACAAGAAACCTGGTGCAAATATGCGTGGATGCTAACTATAGCTTATCAGCTTCCATATCTGTGGACCAATCACTATGGGATACTGAGAGTGCTCACATTAACTCTAGTGTATAGGGATAGCAAACTGAAATAGTCTTTTTCCTTAGACCTTAGACTATTGTTATACATACTACTCTAAGGATCATTTACAAAGCTAATGGGTATTTAGTTCATTAACAAGCTATATTTTTTTCGCAGGTGCCCACCTAGGAAATGTGATAGCTTATATTATCTGAATGTAAATTATGGCACAGTTCATTATCTTGTGTAATTAGCCTGTTGGAATTCCAAACCACAGTTTGTCTGATGTTTTATTTACAATAATAATAGCTATCCAGATAATTAAGAAGTTAAATTCCTTTCACAGCTGCCTACCTAGAAAACATGGGGGAGGAGGGGGGGGGGGGGGAGATTTCTATTAAAATTGTAGTACCTTTTCATCTTTGCATTGAATTGGTTAGTTTGGTGCCACATTTCTTAAGTAGTTGGGGATTGTACCTAGATACACTGTGAATGTAAGTAATTCATACATAGAATGAATATAAGTGATTTATATATATAGAATGAATGTAAGTGATTCATACATAGAATGAATGTAAGTGATTCATGCATAGAATGAATATAAGTGATTCATACATAGAATGAAGTCTTGGACATAGTAATGCACAACATTTCCATTGGGAAGAAACCCTGGGGAGTATGACTGTGATCCAAAATTATATCTCACACTTCACTTTCTAGAGATCACACTAATTTGAATTGAGGAGTTTAGAAAAATATGACAAATGACATATTGGATTAGCTCACGCCAAACACTCCAATTGGAAATGGACACTCAAAGTTTGGATTTGGAACTCTGCCTCACTCAAAGCCAGAGTGGAATTTCTGTCATTTATCTAAGTTAAGACTGAACTGGACCATCACCAGTTTCATTGGCAGTTGTCCAGACTTCTATTATCTGTCATATACACATGACCTGTTCACAATATGACATAATTATAATAAGCCTTTGTGTTGCAGTGCATGTGTTGCAAAGATATCTTAATTACCACCTATTTTCATATTCAGGCACTTCATTATGGGTGTGTCTGGTCAAAACTAATGTCAGCATTTTGAGTAATTATATTTCATTTACTTACATACTCAGTGGTGTGGCATGCAAATGCTATTACAAATAAGCCAAGTGTTACAATGTGCCTAGCTATGTGTGTCATCACTGGGCTTCTCGTGTCGACAATTCTTCGTAAATGGTTCCTATTCACCAGAAATGGCTAGTTTTCATCAAACTTGCTAACTTAAAGGTGGTCATCACCAAATCCACACGGATATACTGGTTAGCTATGGCACATTCTGATCAATGCCTTGTCTAGAACAAGCAGTAATAGATTAATATTAGGATACACACACCAATATGTTGAGAAAGTGAATAACTGACTGTGCCCAGAATGTGCTTCACCAAAAGAAAGCGTCCAGAATTTTCACCAGGTAAAAGAGTTGGTTTTAATGAATAACTGATCCAGAGAATGGTTAGTGTTCATATATCGATGATAATTTTTTCCCGTTCAATACTCTTAGTTTGTCATCTCTGTTTGCTTCCTTCCCTCCTTCAGAATCCCTTATATCTTTTGGTTTCTATCACCTCCATGTTTATTACTCTCCTCAAGTGAATACTCTCCTCAAGTGAATATAAAGATTTCTATCCTTATCAAACTCCAAATATACTTGCAAAATTGAATGTTTTATTTGCTCTTCTAGATTGTATTATATTTCACCCACTTATGGGACAGATATATGAGACAGAAAAGATCAAGCTAATACAACTTTAGCCGGAGTATTCTTGAGCTCAAATTGACTGCCATAAGCTGTTACTGGCACAAAAACAACAAAAATAATTATGTGTAGTAAACCAGATAAAAAAACACCCAAAAACTACACTTGCTAATGACTGCCGAAATAATAAGCTAGCAGAAAGTGCTTTTTTATTCTATCTGGTATTATACCCATTCACCTTGCAGGTGTTGAATTTCATTCATTTGAATGGAGTTTCAGGCCATGATTGACTGCATTTCTGGTTAAGGTGTGCTTAAATTGAAGGGGGGGAAAGAGGCTTAGTGTTACAGCTATTGTCATGGACTACCACATCTTACTCTTGTTTCTGGCAACTCTCCCCGCTGATGAAAGCTAAATAGAGATTCTAGAATTTTTTTTTTAATCCATTCCCTATTGAGAAAGGTAGCACTCATGAATGACTAAGTTTTGTTGCTGACATACATGATATATATGTAACTGTATACTTTTCTTAGCTTACCTCAATAGAGCCCAAAACTGCAACTTATTGTATTTGCATTCTAATTGTTAAAATATAGTCTTAGAAAAGTATAAGATAAGATTGAGGGATACGCACATTAGGAATATTATTTTATTTGCAAATTTCGAAAAATCTACCACAAAACTATTTTACACCACCAATTGTTAATGGGCTGAGCAATCCCAGTTGCATTAGTAATGCTCTGGTAATTATCTTATCCTGAATTCAGAATATAAAACTAAGAAATAGCAATCTTAAGGCCTTTGGTCATCATAAGCATCATAAATCTGATATTTCTGGTCTTGATGCTAAGTTCCTCGGCTGCCTGTTTTAATTATGTGCTACAACTATTTCAACCTTCGTAAAAAGATTGTGTACTTGTCCCTATCCCTAATCCTGAATAAACATCTTTTAGAGTTGTTGGTAGCCCTATTTGATTTGCGTCAACTTTAAATAAGGCCCTGCCTGAAGTGGTGCATCCTAATTAGATTTGAAGATGATCTAGTGACCTCTGTTTCATGACCCTATGTACTGACATTGTGAAGAATGTGATATCGCATTATTTACATCTGGGCTCTTCTGTATTTGCTTGCTTCTGGATGCTTCCAAGCTATCAAACTCATGCAGTATTCCACACTTTTTTCAAAGTTGGTAGATAGAGGTCTATCCACTTAGTTATCATGTTCTTGTCAAGATGGTATATACTCACATCGAGAATCCCAAGTTCACTAGGGCAGTGTCTTACTCTGACAAGTTTGGTGTATCAATGATGTCGGGCTGGGAAGTATGCTTTCTCCAGTTTTATTTTCTTAGATACCCTCCTGTTAAAACTCATGAACTCTGCTGTTCACTGCACTTGGGATGGAGAATCTGCAGGCAGTTTGCCTTTGCTGATAATGTTCAATTTGCCCCTTCCCTAACTGCTCTGAGTGTAATGCCTGCGAAGAGGGGTTTCCCAGTTCTCATGGTCTTAGTTTTAACCCCTTAGTAAAACAGTGTTCATTGCCTCAAGGTTTAAGCCAACCCTACTCTTCTGTGGCTGTCACTCTCTCTCACTAGATGATGTTGCATACTTTGGGCACCTTCTCACTGACAATCCTTCTAATATTAATATCAGTAACCTTCCATCTAGAGAGAAGGGACATGATCACTTGAGAAAAATTCTCTGCGATTCCTTCCAAAGTCTGCCACCTGCTTTTATAACACACCTTTTTAGGTCTCTCTGGCTCTCCCTATATGGGTGTGAACTGTTGCATAACTTCTGCCAAAACCTAGAATCTGAACTCCATGGATGTTGTTTTCAATAATATACTTGCGGTATATGGAAAGTACCCTACAACTCCTGCATGTGAATCATGCATTGGACAGCTGAGCTCTCAAGTCTGGCTGCATAGGTTACTCACATTGAGGCGACATCCAAGTTCTCGTATAAAGACCTTTGTTTTGGGGCCAAAAACACCACAGGTCTCCAATTGTACTAAAAGAGTCATCTAATTGGTTGTGGTCTGCCTGAAATGTGGGTGTGGTCTAAATGGAGTGTTTTTAAATCAATATAGTTTGTTTGTGTTATTACTTGTATAGACGCTTATTCAGGTGGATCATGCATCACGTGCATTTATTGTGTGGAACACATTGCTGCTGAGTGTGGATGCCATATTTTCGCCCTGATGAAGACAGAAGTATTTCAGTTAAAATGTTGGCACTAAAACAAAAAGCTGGAAACCTTAAATTATTGGATGTCAGCTGAAAATAATGGTGCTAACAAGATTATCATCAGTGGGAACATGGTCACATTCATAATGCAGTCACTACATATCAGCTGTCTTGCTTACCAGCCATGTTGTTGGTTGTCATTCTTCCTGAATCCTCTTTCAGACTTTAGGCATATCTACTAACCCCTTACCTTTCCTATCAGTGAACATTTTAAGACATTTGATGAGTTAGGGAGTAAATTGAAGAGCTATGAGGTGGCAACTTCCACTAAGTTTTGGAAATGGGACTATTGATTCTGCCAGAAAATGGACTACTAGGCCATTTTAATATGATCTTACTGAAGAGTAAAGTACATAAATGCATATATAGAACACACATCTACTAATACATGTACATATTATGTTAGGTTGGATGCAAGACTAAAATGTGCTACATATTTAGATCCAGAATTAATATGGGGTGTACATTGATTATAACTGCACTTCTTTTCAGTTAAATGATGAGCTCTGTTAGTTGATGGGTGTTAAATGCAACATCACCAGTTCTTGCTGAACCAAGAATAGACCAGGACACCATTTTTGATCATTTATAGTTTTTCTATTATATTGGAGAAGTGCAACTTTACCCATTGAGTTTAGAATCACAAAACAAGAAGGAGATGCAATGCTGGACTGGAGGAGGTATGGAAGATTTTGGAGTAGATCAATTACATGAGAATAATGGTCACTATTTGGAAGAAGGCTCTAGCACACATTAAAATAGCACAATAACAGCAGAAAGGATACGATGCTAAGCATTCTAGAGTCGGAGGAAAATAAGGTTTGTTTATTAAAGAATTCCAGAAATCAAATAAAACATGATCCAAATTATCACTGAACTGGCTCACAAGAGTCATGGAGGGTAATGGGACCATAGTCTGGTCACCCATACAGTCCTGGAACAGTAGTGAAGGACAATCAACAGTATTTAATGTTACACTAATTGTTGTAAAACCATAGCAAGTAGATTCATATGAGAGGAGTATTTAAACCCACTGCCATGTTGACCCTTACCTCAGCCCTCAGTACAGCTCAGTAATATAGAGTTGAGTTCTAATTCTATTCTAGCAATACTTTAGTTCAATAAAGTTTTTTATGACTACTTTGAGATTTGGGCCTGGGTAAAAGAAAGCAATCAAGACAGATAGGTTGCAAAAGAGTTAGCCTTTGGCATTTGGTGGCAGCAGAAACCAGCTCAGATCAGCAGTGCTTGTCAGTCATCTCAAAGTATCGCTATCGCTTGTTGGTTGCTACACTGCTCAGAAATCAGTAGCTTCATTTCCAGTTTTGCTAGGCTAGTTCAGAGAACTTAGCTCTCTTCAGTAAAGACAGTTAGTATAGCCCAAGGCTATTTCATTTCAATCATCAATGCCCAAACAGTTAACTATTCGAACCACCAGAGGAACTCTCACCTTTGCTTCAATGAAGGGAAGGAGGAAGGTGTTCCACATCTGTCTACACTGGGTCATTCTTTGTTGGTATGCCTGGCATGTAAATTCATATTTCTATCTGATTGAGGGGTAATAGCATGGGGTATTAAAATTAATTGCACCCATGCTTGACTTCATAGTCATGTTTCACCACCTAATGAAAACACTCATTTTGTAGAGTAAGGCTTCCTGTTGCCACAGACAATATTTTCAACTTCTAGCATTTAGATTGACATTCTCAATAATCAACCTGGAATTTACGCTCTCGACGTTTCGACTAGAGGCTCTAGCCTACATCTGGTCTAGGATTGTCCAATCAGGAGTGCAATACAGACAATTTAGGCATGCAGGTTTTGGCATGGTTATAGCCATGAAAATATTTTAGTATTAAAAGAGAGCACATATTAAATATGGAGTGAAGTGTGCAGAATCTATGAAGCTCCAAAGTCATAAGCACAAGTTTTTTAAGCTTTTGTATTTTAGAGTATATATTATCTCCCCTGAAGTGAAACCATTAAACCATACATATTATGATATTACAATAACCTTCTCAATAATCAACTGAAATTATATGATAGAATACATTTTCAAGTTGATTAGAGAGAATACAATTTCAGTTGATTATTGAGAAGGGTATTTAAGGGTATTATGTCAACATAGAGTTCATTGAGAGCATAATTATTATGATAATATACACATTAATTGGAATTACTGAATGTCATAATCAAATGGTATCTACTGCACATTTTACTGTGTCTTTCTAACAAAGAAATGGAAATGTCCATGGGAATGATATGGTAATGGTAATCTGACATGTGCAAGTGTAAGAAAATGAGAACTGTGATGGGCAGTTTGGTGCAAGAGGAATAATATGGCAAATGAGGGATTTTGCATGTCACAAGTTTTGGTAATAGATAGGTAAAGTCTTACCATCATCTTTGCCAAGATAAATAAATAATGAAAATTTTAAAAAAAATCCCCACCCCCCCAAAAAAACAAAAAAAAAGCCTAATATTTTGTTTCCTTTTATTTTTGACAAATATTATACTGAACCCTCAGTTGAAATAATAACGCAGCCAGAAGAGAAGAGAAGAAGAATTATTACAGTGATTTTGTAGCACAGCTGCTGAACATCTAGACCCTGCCTCATGGGGTGCAGCTACTGGTGCCTAGGTCCTGCTTCATGGGAGGGCCCTAGTTATTGAGTGCCTAGGTGTAAGGAAGCTTAGCCTGATGACTCCCTTTAAGGTGCTCCCTGACAAGAGCTGGACTAGATAAGGACTTGTTAACTAACCTGCTAGGGAGAGTGAATTTAACATGTAGGGTCTGTGAGATGTAATGATATGATTGGTCTGCTAGAAGTGTGAATAATTTTTTATTACCTTGTATGGTGTTTTTGGTACAGTCAGGGACCCTATACAAAGAATTTTGGCAAAGTTTGAATTATATTCAATTCTGAGTCCAGTAGTTGGCGGGTAGAATAAAGTCATTAGTCTGTAACAATTGATTCCGACGCGAGCCTTAGCTACACCAGTTACAGCAGCATCAGAAATAACTGCTACAGCGTTACAACAGTACAGTCAGCCAAACAACAGTAGCAAGCAGTAACTAGTTATGCTGCAAACAGTTACAGTAGCAGAGCTAGTACAGTTACCCTAGCAGATAGCAGTCATGCTACAACTGAACCTACACAAATACAGTGGCAGAAACACTCTATGCATTCAGGAAGTTATGAGACCGGACCAGGCCAGGAGAAGATCACCATGAGGCCAATGAGATGGATGACGAGGCAAAACTGACGGATATAGAAAGCAATTCATCAGTTATACCTTCCAACAATCCACCTGAGGGACAGATTACGGCATGCCTGACAACACTCGTAGCAGGAATGCAACAGCAGGATGACAGTAAGGAGGAGAGGAAATTAGACAGAAAAAAGGAGAGGGAGAGACAAGATGAGGAACTGAGACATTGGGAAGAGGAGAGAAGACATTGGGAGGAGGAGACAGCAAGGAAG
Source organism: Cladorhizidae sp. MBARI D1340-BT2 (assembly GCA_028752905.1). Lineage (NCBI taxonomy): Eukaryota > Metazoa > Porifera > Demospongiae > Poecilosclerida > Cladorhizidae > Cladorhizidae sp. MBARI D1340-BT2. The sequence continues at coordinate 11,736,636 of JAQNBH010000018.1, read as the reverse complement.
GAGGAGCTGAGGAGGGAGGAGGGAAAAGAGAGATGGACCAGAGATGAGGAGAAATAAATGACCATAACAAGACAACAGGATGAGTGATCCTAATAGACCGGAATGAAGAAAGAATGACTGGAGTTGGGTCACACAACATGCCCACTAGAAGGACGGAAACGATGTGGACACCTTTTTGACCATTTGAGAGGCATTACAGAGTAGCACTAGAGAATTGGATCTCTTTGCTACAACTACTGAGTGACAGGAACCACTATTTTGTGATGGGGCTACCGGAGGAGATAGGAAACCACTCTGAGTGGGCAAAGATGGATGTACTATCCTTCCTTCCCTCATAGAGGATACACTACTACGAGGTACTGAAGAGGACAGATTGAGAGTACATTCAGGTGAAGAATAAGACCATACTGCTGCAGGTTGAATCAGAGGCTACTGACACAGCTGTGAAAGTAATTAATACATGGACCATGGACCAATACTGGTCTACTGTACATTGCTCCTGACTCGCTTCTTGTGATCTTGGCCTTGATTCTAATGATAAGTCTTCACTAAGTGCCACTGTTCTCAAATGTTTTGACAGACACTTCTGGATAATAGTCGTCTTCAACTCTTTTCCAAAGTCTATGAACTCACAAGGAAATGCTAGCATTCTTAGTTTAATAGCAAACTAATCCACCCTCTCCCCAGGTCGTTGTAAAGCTTTTTGGAACTTGAAAATCTCATAGGCAATAGTTTTCTTGGGTGTGACATAGCTGTCAAGCTTTTCCATTGCTGTGGCAAAATATCTTCTGTTTGGATCGTATCAAAAATTTCTTGTGTAGCCTGTCCTGCCTAGTATAACAATAATGCCTTTTTTGTTTGTCTATATTTAGAACGCCTATATAGAGATTGAAGCATCGTTTCCAACTTTTCCATCTCTGGCTAAGTGATGAAGGATCACTGATGGGGTCAAAAGGTGGCAGGATTGACAAGTCAATTCTTCCCGCTACTGCCATGGTTCGAAATCTTTGTCACCAGTTGTATTCTATTTGCTGAGATGGAGGGTGTCGATGGATTAGATCAATGGTGGATATTTGTCTGTCAAATCTTTGCCTCCCCAATATATGATAAAATACAAAATGATGTACTCAATGCGAATATTGTGGATGATGTAATCAATGCGAATATTGTGGATGATGTAATCAATGTGAATATTGTGGATGATGTAATCAATGCAAATATTGTGGATGATGTAATCAATGTGAATATTGTGGATGATGTAATCAATGTGAATATTGTGGATGATGTAATCAATGTGAACACTTGAACATTACAATCATCATCATCATCACCACCACCACCACCTCCACCACCACCACCACCATCACTATTACTACTATCATTAATCATTATTATTATTATTATTATTATATGATAATAATAATAAATAACTATCTAGTTAGATTAAGAGTGATACTTATTAACCCTCATGTAACCTGTTCCTATAATAAAAATGTGATCATCGTCATCATCATCATCATCATCATCATCATCATCATCACTAAGATTACATGTAAAGCAAACCTGAGCAGCTTCACTTTCTTATTTTTCCAACTGCATGCTTGGATGTAAGAAAGCACTTCTTCGCAGATCCTGTCACACGTGTATATATATAGATCTTGAAGATGAATTTCAAGGCACACCTCGAAGTATTTTTGAGTCAGTGGACGTCAATGTATAATACCAAGAAGCTGCCAAGATGTGAGATACAAATTTTGTTGCTCGATAAAGGGAGTGCGCAATGGCTGGCTTGTAGCCATGCGCCGCATTATTTGTGATGACGTCATCAAAATGAGGTGACTTCCCATAATTGACGCGTCGCCAGCGAGTTGGCAACGTAACGAGTGTGCCGCGCTATGAGTGCTCTAAGAGTATCTGTTATTCTTCTTGGTCTTGTGTCTGAATGTGAGTTTTAAATAGGCTGGATTAATACTAGGAGAGTGGAAATTTGCAGCAAAATTGTGTTATTGAGGGGAGAAAGCCTCACATACATGTAGCAGATACAATGAACACAGGGTGGCCTGAAATACTTAGCTAAGGTGTGTGCATGGCAAGGTTATGGGAAATAGAGCCATATATTCAAAGTAATAATCAAATTGAGTAATAATCAAATTGAGTAGCTAGCTATAGCATTGACTGAGTCAAGTGATTAAAGTCCATGTGCTGTACCAGTTTGTCTGTCTGTGTATGAAGATTTGGCATGAACAGGTGATACATATTTTGACTGCATTTAGCAAGATATCTTTAGCTAAGTGTGCATGCCCATATGGGACTGATTGTATATGACCCAGTTTTCAATATAATCATATAGAAGTCTAGTCTCTGTCTTTCAGGTCACTGAGATGAAGTTTTGATTTATTTCCTCTACCTCACCTCAATTATATTTGCAACGTTGTCTGAAGATACTGTCAACTCAAGTATATGAATGTCCAAGTGAGGGATATTTACCATGACGATATTAGGAAGTGATGAGGTAGTAGTATTTTAGAGATTATTGTTGGGGGTGGATGGTCCTCGGCTTTGCAATTATCTTGCAGCATAGACATTAGTTAGTATCACCAGGTAGATGATTTCCCAAAGGTCATAACTATTGATCTTAGCACTGAATTATGGTGTCACGTGAAGTATCCTTGTTCGAGGGCTGTGGGACATCCACTTTGGATATGAAGTGGTGTTGGTCGGGAGGAAGAACAGAGGTAACATTTAGAGTCACACCGAATCATCCATCTCCTCAAATTCTTGGACCAAGAGCCAGCTTTGGGAAGAAAAGAATAGTTGGCCTTTTGGAAGGCCAGATTATATTATGTTTTTCCTCATGTGGTTCTCCTTTTCTAGGTTGGTAATGACCTTCACTTTTCTTTAAAGCATGGGGAGGACAGAAGTTTATCCCGTTTACTTGTTTTGGACTCCTTTTCCTCAGGACTAGTACCTGGTTGTTGATAATTTTATATACTGCAATGATTTTTAAATGTTTAATTCCATGAAGAGAACTTGCTAATCTAGTATTAGTTCTGGTCTTGTTTTGGTGCAGATCCCTCGTACTATACACTTCCTGTCATGATGCTGTCCCACTTAGAAGTATATGTAGTCTGTGCTAGTTTTACTAAGCTCAACTTTGCGCTAACTAACAGAAAGACCATGCACTATCCAATGCTACCATGACCTATATTACACTGTTTTACCATGTCCTATACTACACTGTGCTAACTGCACTATCCAATATTACACTTTACTTTCAATTCTACCCTATACTACACTGTACTAACCTACTACACTACTACACTACTACACTACTGTCTACTATGAATTACCCTGACTACAACACACTACCATGTTGGTTATACACTGCACTGGCATAAGAAGTAGGGGGGCCTGGGGGGACTCCAGCCCCCCCACTCAAAATGAGACAAGAGATGTGAAAGCACTACTGCAGCTACTAAAAATTAAATCTCACAGCAGAGGCTTTTGTGGCGTACATTATGCAATAAGATTAAAGTGTAAACCAACATTACAGTGTACATTACTATACATCATTACTAAAGTGTAAGCATCCTGGAAGACTTTGCTGCACTTCTCTTTTGTTCGGTTGTAGCATCATTCCTTGAACTTCATCCTCTTTTTCTTCAAACTGCTTCAACTTTCATCCACAATGGCACAGAGAAGTATTCGATCTTTTTTCTCTCCAGGTAATTTCTGCATGCTAATAAATGCTCTCCAGACTCCAATTAATGTGATTCCATGTAAAAATGTGAATATTCCACCTGCAAGTGGTGATGTTAGTCCATCTTTGGAAGGAACAATGACAGAGACCTCCAGGTTCTCGATCACAAATCCAGTTGCCAATGCACCAGTTCAAGATGAAGGCACAGACAGTTCAAATGATGACTCATTTGCTGACACTGAAGACAGTGCACGTGCCATGGAGAGAAGTTACCACATCCTAATAGAGTTAACTCAGTACCAGCCATTGTTGCAGCCCCTCTGAGTAATTCTTGCATGTGTTTGTGCTGCCAAAATGTTGAACCTACCGGCCTATGGACTTGGAGAAGTCAAAATGTCAGTCAGGCCAACAAAGCTACTATTGCAGGTCAATTCAAACTAGCTGGTACATGAAGTATCCCTGGATCAGTGTGTGTACATCATCCTTCAAGATATTTTGCCATGTTTGCTGCAATGCAAGGAGTCAGAACTTGCGCCTCTTCAAAGGAGCATTATAACCTTACATTTGTGGATGGGGGATTTTCCAGGAAAAAAGCACTACAGAAATTTACCACTCATGAAAAAAGTGAAATGCACCAAGAAGCAATCATGAAGCTAGCTGCCAGTGCAACAGATGTTAGTGTTCAGCTAAGCAAGAGCCACGATGCTGAAACCCAGAACAATCGTGCCATGTTCCTTAAGCTCTTGGAGAGCATACGTTATTTGGCAAGACAGGGCCTACCATTCCGTATGAAAAAAGAGTCAGATCTTTGTCTATATGTACACTGCTTTGCTATGTGTTCAGGAGGTGACCAGAAAATGTGAATTACTTCGCAACTGCATGGATTTTATATTACAACTTGTTCAGCTAATAAGATTTTAACCAAAAAGGCTTCATCTTTTTGATAGCATATGAAAGAGTATTACTCTATCTGAAAATGAATCTGGTTTGTCACCATCACTGAGACCACTCTGTCCTACACGATGGACAGTTCGTCACTCAGCCATTGACAGCATCCTGAAAAATTACAGGGTTCTCATGTCATCACTTCATATCATCCAGCAAGGCCATGATGAATATGCAGCAAAAGGAAAAGGTTTACTGACACAAATGGAGTCTTTTAATACATTGTTTATCTTGAAGCTAGCTCATTTAGTCTTTGCAGCTGCTGAGCAATTTTCTATTAACCTTCAGGCAAAGGACACCATAGTTGCTGAAGGAATCAAAGGTGCTAATCTTCTAAAATCTCATTACACATCCTTGCGCACTGATGCAGCTTTTACTACTTTTTACCAAGGTGTTTTGAGGTCATCAGATGGTTTGACAGATAGACCAGTCCTCCTACGCTACAGAAGAATACCCAGAAGAATTGATGGCGGGGCTTTAACGCATCATCATTTATCTCCTGAAGACAGGTATCGCCATGCCTACATTGAAGTTCTTGAACAGGCATGTGGGGAAATTGAGAAACGGTTTGATCAATCTGATCTAGCCATTGTCTGTGATGTGGAGTCTTGACTGATGAAGGCTGCCAATCATCAAATTGTGCCTGAAATTTCAGAAGTTATTGTCAGATATTGATAGATATACCTCATCTAAAAATCCAGTTGCAGATGTTGCCAGATGCCATCAATACAGCCTGTGCTGGTTCGGTAATCAATGTGAAAAAAGTGACAAATGTCAGAACTATTGCTGATGCATTGAACCAGAATAACATAAAGAATATGCTCTGCGAGGTTGACAAACTTCTCAGAATATATTTAACATTTCCTGTGACAAGTGCTACTGCTGAGAGATCGTTTTCTTCCCTCCGCCTCTTCAAAACATACTTAAGGAGCACAATGTCATCCCAACGCCTCAACAACTTGTTCCTACTATACATTCACAAGCACCTAACTGACTCCCTTGATCTCATTTTTGTTGCAAAAGAATTTGTATTGGCAAATACCCGATGCCAAAATTATTATTTTGGAAGTTTTAGTTTTATAACTTATTTTGTTCAATTTCAATTTGTAATTCTCTCAGAATGCACAATCATTTTCCTGGCGAGCAATGCATCTGGATCTTAATAGCGAGGTAATCTAGAAATGCCAATGCACACTGAGTAAACCCAATGCATATGTGCTACTGCAGCTGAGCACCTTGCCAATTAAACACACATCTGGTCAAGGCTTTTTGATTTGTCAGGCAGTGGATGTATAACTTACTAGTCTACATAGTTCAAACCTCAGGCACAGTTTTACTTTATCTAACACTGGAAGTGCAGCATATTCATTGCACGAATATTATATGCATTACCTTTGCAAATTAATTTTGTGTGCACTCAACTGTAAAATGAAGTCTGCATGGAGCCCCATCTGAAACCCAAGATTACTACTGCAAAGGTCAAAGGTCAGCCCCCCACCAAAAACCATCTTCTTACGCCACTGCACTGCTATTCATATCTTGCACTGCTATCTTGCTGTCCACCATCCTATATTGCATTGTACTTCTGAAAGACCTTTGCATAAAACAAGAGTCACTAGCCGAGGTAGATACCTGCTTATATTGAATGGAATCACCAGACACAAATCCTATATATATATATATATATATATATGACTGAAGGTTGAACAGTTTTAGAGAAGACTTTTTTTGTGAACCATGACATTGGCTGATAAATTCCAAGACATCATTGGTATATATTTTTACCCAGCAACATTAAGACCTAGTAAGTTAATTTAATATATCTGAAAGGTAAATAGATATTCATATATACGTATATACATATAGAGAGTGAGAGAGAGAGAGGCTGAACTGTGGAGGGAGTGTTGAAATGCAAAAGTTGAGGGAAAGAAAAGGGGTGGGGGCCTAGAGTACTGTTGTATCCAACAGGGCTTATGCATGTATCCAGAGGATAACTGTAATCATCCTGTAACTTGCACTGGGCCTGCTTTATGGACTCAGTAGATCTAGGCCTGAAGTAGGTGGAGCTTTATATGTATTATACACTGTGTGGATCAATTGTATATACAGTATAGTGTTAATGAAAATTATCATATTCACTGCTTGCAATTTTTATTAGGTTGGACTTCTCTGAATGTAGTTGTAAATGATGACAACTATACCGAAAACAATTTTTGTATTGGAGATGAGATTGAGTTTATTTGTATGAAACAAGGATATTCTCATCTATGGAGGTGGAATATTGTTGACTACAAAGAAAAAACTAATACCTTCTTTTTAAATTATTCATCAAACACCGGAACTGCAGGACCTGAGAATAGGTTTAGATTTGCAACCAAGGAAAGCCAGTCTGGTCAATTAATAAGTTCATTATTTGTTACTGTGTTTTCCCTGTTGAATGGAACAGAGATTGAATGTCTTGGTGAGGGAAACACCTTTTTGGAAGGACAATCTGCTAGACTATATATATTAGGTAAAATAAATAGGAGTCGGATAATTTTTCCTATTATATAACCATCTTATTTGGCTAAATGAAAGTAAAGAAATATTGTTGTGGTTAATTTAGAATCCAAGATTTAATTAATGTATTTTGAGTTATTATTGTCTAAGTATTGAAGTTAATGATATTGGCCATTTAATGATGAAATTATTTATGAGTGATGATAGTTCAGTGTGTACCTCACCTATAGGACTATTGAGCATAGTACGTCACTTGATGTAGTACCTTCTCATAGGACACTAGCTCTCCATCAAATACACATGTATAAAATACTGAACAGCTATATAGACAGATATACACTCTGTCTTTTCTTCAATCGTTTCTGATGGCCACTAAATTTATACCCACCATTGTTTGAATTTTAGCTGTGGTTAAAGCCTTACTAATCTACATTATTCAACTTGTTATATGTAGGTCCTCCACCAGCTCCAGAATTTAGTGTCATTGGAAATGATGATTTCAGGTCCTTCAATGTATCTATAGACCCTCCTGCATATTCTGCTCTATGTGTCAAGAATTATAACTTGACTATAATAGAGAATGGATTGACTCTGAGAACAATAACTATTGACTCAAATGGAATTGGTAATTTTGGAGATTTAAATCTTTGTAAAAATACATATAACTTCACAGCTTTTTCATTGACTAATAACAAAAATGGTAATGACAGTAGCAACACTGTAGCAGGAGAGGTAGATTTGTCGGGTAAGTGATTACGTACAATTGTCTAATTATGTTTCATTTGTATGGCTTAAGAGCAAAAGCACAAGATGATATATTTTTTATTTTTCAAACTTATAATTAGCTATAATTACAAACTACAAAGATTTACAAGCATATATGATGATTTTTTTCAATTTTATCTTGTGAAATTAAGTGTGAAGGTATAATGTTGGAAGCATATTATATGCATGTATGAATTTTTATTAGTAGACATAAAACAAGGACAGGAATGCAGACAGCTTAAAATCAACTAGTTGGGGCAATGTCTTTGTGAAAAGGCTTCTGTAATCAATATGATAAATATGGTATTAAGGTTGTCATTGAGTGCATGAAGGAGAAGTGCAGCAATTTGATGTGGTGAAAATTAGTTGAAATTGGGATAGTGTTCTAGGTATATATTATATAGTAGGACTTCAGGCTCTTGAGCAAGGCCTATCGGATTTTGTGATAGCCAGTCTCTTATGACGGGGTTGAAAATAGTAGACAAAAATGCGTACACATTTTTTTCATTTTAGCTGCAAAGTTGAGTTTGATTTACACAAAACGCTCTTAATCGGGTGGTGTAAAGCCATGATTGGAAAAGCAAAATAATTCACTCATAAGCCACTGCATGTGAAGAAAAATCACTACATGCAGCTATTCACACAACTAACTGGTTTTGTAAACCAGAGGAAAAACAGCCATCTTGATAAAGAACTATATTATATGTATAGCTGACTACCATTCAACATAAGTTTAAGAAGATTCTCTCTTTGTTGGCAGAGCAGTGCTTCTGGTCTGGATATCTAAAGTTTGTCTCAACTGCAAACCTCTCCAGCTATCATGTTCAAATCTCCCAAGCTTTAAGTGTAGCTCATTGTTGTTTTTGGTTTTTGAATGTAGCTCAATAGGTCATTCCATCCATGAATGCAGTTGATCCAGAGTTAGGGACTCTAATGCTTATGTAATAGAACTGCTGGCAATATTTGCAATTGGTTCTATCAATATTTGGTTCTATCAATGTGTAAGCACATGTAGAATGCTACATTATTGTACTGAGACTCCATGTGATTTGATACCTAATATATCAAATTACTGGTGATATGGAACATGTATTGAACTTTGTGACCTAAGTTGTTAATATTCTGGTGAGGTTGACCTATATGATGTAATAATGCCATTTTTTTCATGTCCAACTAAACTAAGTTATTCAACTAGGGTTGCAGATTCTAGAGAGATAAGTGTTTTTTTAACTTCTTCTACCTTTAACAAAGGTGTTTGTCAAAACAAGCACTTCCTTTAATTAACAGCTGGCAACATAATGTGTTGCGTTATGTACAAAATGGTCAACTTCCATTTTGGATTGACATTCTTCAAGTTGATACGAAGAAGTCCAAAGTAGTCCATCAAAATGTCGATCATAATTATTTTATGATATTAAAAAGCAAAGATTGTTAATTTAGCAGGTGTGTGTAACACTGGATTGGTAAGTTACTAGAACAATAATTTTGGATCTCTTAATGCAAATTGAGTTATTAGTACAAGGTTAGGACAATCTTTCAAGCATGGTAATGGAATTATGTATAGCTTGAGTTGTATATGGAGTACAAATTTTAATTATTTTTAGCTGTGTGTAATATAATTATATATTCTTGCCTTGTTCCAGCCATTTATGCACTTTCTGATGCTAGCATTGATATTGGGATAGCAGAGTGGGATATCTCAAACATCCTTCCAGAAGAATGCTATGCCAAATACTACTTGCAATTGTTTCAGTGTAAGATTGAAAATTTTGCAATTCTTCCAGAACTTGATTTAAATGGTGATTATATCAAGGAATTGCTATCTAGTGAGTCTATAGATTTTTGTACTTCATTTTGTGCTTTAACAATAATACATATTTATTAGATATATCTGCTGCCAACTCTACAAATATTAGTACAGAAGCAGGAAGTCCTAATGAATATAAAGTTAATGCAGGTTATTGTATCACGGGTACTCTCCAAGCTACAATCATTCGTCTAGATAAGAAGCCAGTAGAAGGTCATCTGGTGTTATACTCTACTCCTTCCACTGAAGAGTGCTCTTTCACACTAGACTCAGATTTTGAGTCATCTCTTAATACTGAGATAACTAGTTGTGATATGGAAAGTAGGTTTTATAAAAATACAAGGAAATATAATGCATTGCTGTTGGATTTACTTTTCAGGACTAGTTAATGCAAACTCAAAAATCTATCAAATGTGTTACCTGAATTATTGTCTACACTAACCAACCCCTCATCATCAGTACATCTATCTTGTTGTTGAGCTATAGGGTAGTGGATGACCATAGTTCGGAAACTTGGTAAAATATACCAGCTATGTCGATGTTTACATAGTCACATGATAATATGTTGAGCAACTGATCAGACTGGTTTAGCTCTAGCTTTACCAACTTTTAGAAAAAATCATGCTTGTGTTGTATTCATGTATAGTACAATATTAATAATTGCTACAAGGATGGCTTTAAAGCTTTGCCTTGCAAAATGGCATACCAACATGCCACTTGGCACAAAGCAAAGTCTATCTATAAATTTTAGATATATAGATACCCAAGCCCACAAGGCCCTAGTTAGATTGTAATCCTAGATGGCTACCAGAAGTATTTCTTGTCTTTGGAATATCGTCAATTATGTGGACAATTAATGAGTAATTACAGTACAAAAAATGTTGACAAAAAATTAATGTGGTAGCCAACACTTTCCACTTAGTGTAAGCCACCATTTATCGACTATTTCAAACTAAGCTGTGTGAATTAGCTTCGGACAGTAATAAAAACTTTGTTCTTGCAGATGATAATAGATTCAACTTTCATTTAGCTATGCTAATTTCATGCAATGGACTATACTTACCAAGTGATGCATAAAAGAATCGAGAAAGTATGTTGCCATAAACTGACTAGGTGTATATATATGTTACGCGCAAACCTCGAATTTGCACAATCCCAGGATCGAGCTGCTCATTCCCAGATTCCAGGTTTGCTTGCGCGATCCTGGGATTGCGCGCAAATTCCCAGGATTGAGCGGGTGCAAACTAAGATTTGCTCTATCCCAGGATCGAGCAATGCAGAGTTGCTCTATCCCAGGATCGAGCACTTGCAGAGTTGCTCTATCCAGGGTTGAGCACTTGCAGAGTTGCTCTATCCAGGGATTGAGCATTTGCAGAGTTGCTCTATCCTGGGATTGAGCACTTGCAGAGTTATAATGTACCTAGATATGTTTAATCATACTGGTGATGAGGGTCAAGCTATTTACCCACAAAAAAGTTATATTAGGTAGAGCTTGTAAGCCTAAAATATAATATGGTGTAATGTTTCACCATTGACTTAACCCAAATGGATGGAACACTTGGCTAGGTACAAGTTATACTGTTCAATGTTTTTTGTTTGTTTTTAGTTCCAATAACTGTAACAACATTCATTAACAACATTCATTACATAAAATTCATAGTATACATAGAATTAGTTTGTTAATTATCAGTTTGGCATTTGGAACATATCCACTTGCTTTTTGGGGACAGGAAAACTTTGTTTGGAGTCCCAACACAATCCTGATGGTACCACTCTGCACATTTTTCACACTGAACCATTCTGTCCATTTTATTCCAGGTTTTTCGACAAACACAATAAACACGAATTATTTGAATGCATCTTATGCTTTTCAGAGGCTTTGTTATCTTCTTTTCGAGAGGAAATGGCGTCATTTTCTTGATTTCCAAGCAATCAAGAAGATGTGGCCACATTTCTGAAACATTCCAGGTGAGAGTGGAGGGATCATCTTGATGGCATAGTGCCACAGCACAAGCTATAGCAAATACACCACAGTCATGCTTGTTTGTTTGTGTTTGCATAGTGATGAATTGCAGAGTGATTGTTTTGCTGCTAGTGCACACCAGGGCACAAATCTGCTGACAAGTGGATAGTGGTAGAGAATTGAAAGGCTATCATAAACTTTGACATTACTCGAATCATTCATATCTACGGCTATACAGATCCAGTGACTGTTTTCAACATTAACAATCTGAACAGCATCACCACAAAGAGAACCTCCAGACATACTAGCTACTACTGCGGTAGCTCGTAACCCACCAAAATGAGGGAATTCAGTTTTTAGAAGGTTTTGAGCAGCATACATATGGCCATCGTTCAACCAATCTTTGTTCTCAATCAGCTTCTTATCTCTTGCAGTAAGAGCTAGTTCTGGCAACCATATTGTGGATGTGGTAGATGCTAGCATATCAGGGTAGCTCTCTGTATCAATCACTTCCAGTGGTTTCTTCTTAATATGTCTCTCTTCATCCTTACATCCATTGGAGCAAGGCAATGCATTATGGCATCGCTTGGTGCAAATCTTCTTTGATGCTTTACAGGAGCACCGCTTGCTATTGCATCCTGTTTTACAGTTACAGGAATTGCCATAGAATTGATTTTTTGGATTAAATTTCATTGTAGCTTCACGTAAGGATAGTAGACGCTCTTTTTCCCAACCAGTCACTTCTAGTTCCAATTCACCACAATAGCTCTCCAACGCAGACTCTGACACACAATTCTTCAGGACACCAAATGGACACCGCAAACGATACAGTCGCTGCTTGAACCCACTAACTGCTACTACAATACAAGGCAGCCTACGTAAGTCAGTGGATGCTCTATCAACTCTTGGTATTGTAATGCTGACTCTGTCACCAATAACAAATGGCTCAGCTTTATGTCGTTTTCTGGTATTGTAAGCTGCAATCATTTTTCTGCATTTCTTCGATAGTTAATATCTGCCTTCTGCCGTTGACTGAGATGCTTCTTGCTAGTTGCTAGCACCATTTCTACATTAACAACAACAAACACATAAAAGTTTACATGTATGTACTCAAGTTTTCTGCAATACCTTTGTCACTACGGTCAATCTTGTTACAAGAGTCTTCTTTACTGATCGAGTCTCTGGTAGAGTCAGATGGTTCCATATTGGTGAACAATAGATCAGAGGGACTACTATCACCTGATATGAGTATTAACAATGACAAAATGTGCAATGATTATCAACGAATGTCAATGAATAAGTATTGTGTATAGCTATAGAAAAAACAGTATCATTGAGTAATGAAAAATTTACTTTGTGATGAAGAGCCTGGTTGATGGAGGACCACAGGAGGGACAGTCCAAAGTTTCATCACTGGGATAGTGGTCATCACTTGGAGTTAAAGTGCCAGAGTGTTCACCACTGGTAGCTGGATCAGAGTGTGTCAGACTGAGAGCAGTCACCACTGGGAAATGAAGAAAAAAATGAAGAGTCAGTGTTCACCACTGGGAGCTGGAGAGTATTGTGGTTTATTCCGTGGGCTAGATTGTTCATCACTGTGGGATACACCAGAGCATCTGTTGCTTGATGGAGATGGAGGGCTGGAGTGTCCGCAACCAGGATTTGAAGGTTCATCAGAGGGTCTATCATTGTTTACTGGGTAGTGGAAGTGGTTTAGAAGGTTAGATGGAACATTAAAGTATTGTTACACATACCATCTTCATTAATAAGGTCATGTACATCCTCCTCCATCACCTGTCCAGGATTGTTGCCAGGAAATATACCGCTACGAGGAGGCTTTCCATACGCCACCTCATATGGAGTGCACTTCATTGTATCATGTACACAAGTATTAAGTTGATCTGCAATAATCATAATGAATAATGGTATATCTTATCTATTGCTATAGTGTTAAGAAACTTACACTGAATCTCTCTGGTAACCATTGTGACCATGCTACATCATTGCAACTACTAAAGCGACATGCAATTAATTCTTCAACTTTGGCATTGCCGCGTTTCACGACACCTCGGGATTGCGGGTGTCTTGGTCGTCCATTGACAATCGTAACTTTACCAGGCCAACGTTGCACAAGGTAATTATAATATGGTTCACAAACTCCCTACCATTATCAGACTGAAGAATCTGTAAAGAGAGAGAGTGTGCTTGTATAGAGTTAATCGTTTTTGCGAACAATGCTAAGCTCACACCAGAGTATAGGTACTCATTGTGGAAGATATGAATTATTATGAGCTGCACTACTTACCTTCGGAACACCAAAGTATGCAAAAACCCGACTTGATAGATTAGTAGCCACTTCAATTGCACTCTTATGAGACAAAGGGAAAAGGACATGGATCTTTGACCAATGATCTATGTAATGTCCTATCCAGTGATATTGATCATCAGGTCTATGTCTCATATCAATTAGATCAACCTGCATTACATTATAATTCACAATTATGTTTATGCATAAATAGTATATTGTTTATACTTGTTCTCGAGTCATGAATCCTGAAGAGATGATAGGTTTAAGTGGGGCATGGTTGGTTTGTGGCTTCCGAAGATTACAAACTGGGCAAAGCTGAATATACTTCTCCACTGCTGACCTTGGCAGATATTCATAACTTGCTGCAACCTATATAATATATTTTACAAGAGGGATGAGTGGTGTATCCATTGTACACTTTAGTGGTCATGGATCACCCAAAAGGAGAGATTTAACCATTGACAAGGATTCCGTAAGTCCTGTATTAAAAGAACTAACATGTAGCTGAAATAAACCTTCCAAAAGTACATTTATACAACTCCATATATGGCATACAACTGAGTATATACCTAGCAAATTGAACAGAAACAGATCTATAGCTATATAATTATAATGAATAATGAGGACTGATAGCTATGACAGCAGTGATTTTTTAAAAATAATTAGTCTTAATTAACTCACTTCTGCAAGAGCTTTCTTATATCCCATGTGCCCTTGGACATCACAATGGATACGTTTCAGCACAGCAGAAAAATCTTCGACAAAAGCTATTCTTCTGTAGCGTCCAAGAAGAGAAGTGTCATTCACTGCCATATCCTAATTACAAAATACTACTTCATCATATATACAAACACTAAATACTTATTACACACTTTCTTCTTAGCTGGAAGGCATAGGTCATCCGTTAATCCAAGAACTGGGTAATCCAACAATTTAAATCCCTTTTCCTTATCCAGAACCTGAATTTCGAATCTTTTATATCCACAGCACCTTTCAAAACTTTCACAATAGCTTCCCCCTTTAATTTATTGATTGTTTTGCTTCCATTGTTGATTCCATTAAGAAACTTGTCCTTCAGAAATTGGCTAAACTCCTTTTCATGAGAGCCTCCATCTCTTTCTACTGCACGATCTACTACGAATCGCCATACAAAGTGTGCATGCGCAATCCCAGGATCTCGCTCGCAAACCTAGAATCTTGGGAATGAGCAGCTCAATCCTGCGATTGCGCAAATTTGAGGTTTGCGCGTAACATATATACCAATCATCAACCACACATTGGAATTTCAATATCTATTATCAACTTTGCCTTCCAACACAGTTCTGGAATGGAATGCAGAACTCATGTTGCATGGACAGAAAAGCCATGTTTCATTGCAATAATGTTATTCAGTACCATTCCCCCCCCCCCCCCCCCCCCCCCCCCATTATGTCACTGATCATAAGAGAGAACTTTTTTTTTTATCGATACCAGTAGCTAACTAAATACATTTGGGATATAACTTTTCTTTAGGCAAGCACACAATATTCATGAAACCATCATGTACAGATGCATTGGACCCAGCTATTTCCAGCTCCAATCTCAATGTCTTCATCAAAAGCCTGGTAGCACACACAACACCGATCAGTGTTGATTTATCATCCATCTTAGGAACCACCTTGCTTCTTGGGAAACCACCAAAACTTTGTAAGTTCCTTCTAGTTCAACCAGTTTCTTCAGTGCTTGTACCAGCTTCATCCAGCTTCTCTTACCACTCTGTGCACCCACTTTCTGTGTTCTCTCCACAGCTTTCTTCTTTTTGGCTTGTTCCTTCTCCACTTCTTTTTGCTTTCTCTTATGCTCCATGATCGCTTTATGTTCCAACATTTTGTGCTTCTAGTCCTCTCTCAGCTGTTTACTTTCTTCCCTAATCCTTTTTCTTCTTCCTCTTCTTTCTTCTTTCTCTTCTCCTTTTGAGTATGGCCAAACACTGTGTACTTGTTAAAACCCTGGCTCCTGTCCTGGCATGGGCAGATATGCTGGTCTATACCCTACACATTCTCATAACAGTGAAAATAGATTACTTTAGGTTAAATAGCACGCAATAAGCATTCTGGTGATATATAAATTATGGAGTTTGGGTGAGAAATTAGGGAGAAATTTGTGGAAATATGTGGAAATTCTTCTAATTTAACGCGACGCGATTCTTCTTCATTCCTTACTGGGTTTCTGATGAAAATAGTGAGTGCAAAAGCTGTCGTAACTGCATCATAGAATATTCAAAGTTTGAAAAATTTGTTAAAAAAGTGAAAAATTAGTTATTCCGCCCCCTAAGACATTACAGATATATATATATATTTATTTTTTTCCACAAGATTAAGACCTAATAAATTTATTTTGTATATGTGAAAGTTTAATATAATGTCTATATATATAGAGAGGGAGTGTGTGGTAGTATTGTAGAAGGAGTGTGCAAAACACAGAACTTAGGGAAAACAACGGTAGGGGCTATAGTAGTGTTATATCCAACAGCATAAAATTAAGTTGTGGCTTATGCATGTGTCCAGAGGATAACTGTAATTATATTGTATCTGTAATGTGCACTGGGCCTGCTTTATGGAATCAGTAGCCCATAAACTTGAATAAGATGGAGTTGTTATATGCATTATCCACAGTGTGGATAAATTTTATACACGCTATGGTGTTTGAAAATTTTCATCTAAACTACTTGCATTTTTTACATTACATTAGGTTGGACTTCTCTGAATGTAGTTGTAGATGGTGAGAACTACACCGAAAACAATTTTTGTATTGGAGATGAGATTGAATTTATTTGTATGCAACAAGGATATTCTCATCTATGGAGGTGGGATATTGTTGACTACAAAGAAAAAACTAATACCTTCTTTTTAAATGATTCATCAAACACCGGAACTGCAGGACCTGAGAATAGGTTTAGATTTGCAACCAACGAAAGCCAGTCTGGCCAATTAACAAGTTCATTATTTGTTACTGTGTTTTCCCTGTTGAATGGAACAGAGATTGAATGTCTTGAGGGAAACACCTTTTTGGAAGGACAATCTGCTAGACTATATATATTAGGTAAAACAAATAGGAATTGGATAATGTTTTCCACCATCTTATTTGGCTAAATGAAAGTAAAGAAATATAGTTGTGGTTAATTTAGCCATTTAAGAATTCAGGATTTAATTAATGTATTTTGAGCTGGTACTTCACAGATTATTTAAGTATTGAAGTTAATTGAACGATGACAATATTTACAGAAAATTCTTGAAGTTGTGGAGTTTATCTGTCTAGCTGTTCAGTATTTTATACATGTATATTTGTTGAAGAGCTACATAAGTGTCCTATGAGAAGATACTACATCATGTGACATACTTATGGTCAATAGTCCTGTAGGACTATTGACCATAGTAGTATGTCACATGATGTAGTATCTTCTCCAACAAATATACATGTATAAAATACTGAACAGCTAGACAGATAAACTCCATCTTTTCTTCAATCATTTCTGATGGAAGATCTATTCTGCCAAACTTATACCCATAATTGTTTGAATTTTATCCATGGTTAAAGCCTTAGCAATTTACATTATTCAACTTGTTATATGTAGATCCTCCACCAACTCCAGCATTTAGTGTCATTGGAAATGATGATTTCAGATCCTTCAATGTATCTATAGACCCTCCTGCATATTCTGCTCTATGTGTCAAGAATTATAACTTGACTATAATAGAGAATGGATTGGCTCTAAGAACAATGACTATTGACTCAAATGGAATTGGTAATGTTGGAGATTTAAATCTTTGTAAAAACAGATATACCTTCGCAGCTTTTTCATTGACTAATAACAGAAATGGTAATGACGGTAGCAACACTGTAGCAGGAGAGGTAGATTTATCAGGTAGGTAATTACATACTATTGTCTAATTATGTTTGCATTCATTAGCTTGTTCATGTTATTAATAATTTTTTCAATTTAATTAAGTGCGGATGTATAGTGTCGGAAGCATATACGATGTCTGCAATTTTATTGGTCGGCATTTAAAGCAAGAATGGGAATGTAGCGAGCTTAAAAAAGCACTAATTGCAGCAATGTAAACATTTTGAAAAGGTTTCCGCTGATAATCGATATGATAAATGCTTGTCATTCGAGTGCACGAAGGAAAGTTGCAGCAATTCGATATGGTGAAAATTGAAGTGAGATAGTTGAAACTGGGATAGTGTTCTAGGTATATATTATCGACTTCAGGCTCTTGCAGTCCTGTTAAGGTAGAGAAGTCTATCGAATTTTTAATAGCCATCCTCTTAGTATGGGCTTGAAAATAGAGGAAATTTGTGGACAAAAATGTGAACAAATTTTCTTCATTCTCACTGCAAAGTTGGGTTTGTTTTACACCTATGTAATAAGCTATGATGGGAAAAATGAAATAATTCACTCATAAACCGCTGCATGTGAAGAATTTTAAAAAATCACTACAAATTTCATACACAACTTGTGAGCCAGAGGAAAAATGGGCATCATGATAAAGAAGTATTTTTAAATAGCTATATAGCTATCATTCTGCATTAGTTTAAGAAGATTCTCTCTCTGTTGGCAAAGTTTATAATGATTTTTCTCAACTGCAAACCTCACCAGCTATTATATTCACATTTACTTGTAGCTCACTGCAGTTTTTTTTTTATTGTCTTTGGGTTTTTGAATGTAGCTCAAATAGGTCATTCCAACGAATGCAGTTGTTCCAGAGTTAGGGACTCTATAATAGAACTGCTGACAATATTGGGTTCTATCAATGTGTAAGCATATGTAGATGACTAAATTATTGTACTGACACTCGCTGTAATTTGGTACCTAAGATATCAAATTACTGGTGATATGGAATATGTATTGAGCTTTGTGACCTAAGCTGTTATTTTGGGGAGGACCTCTATGATGTAATAATACCATATTTTCACTCTCAGTAATTCAACTAGGGTTGAAAGTTTTTTCTCTGTTTGTTATCTTAACTAAAGTGCTTGTCAAAACAAGTGCTTTCTTTAATTAACACCTGACAGCATAATATGTTGTGATATACACAAAATGGTTAACTTGCTTTTTCTATTAGCATTTTCGATTATCAGCTTTGACATTATTCAAGTTGATATGAAGAAGGCCAAAGGATCAAAGTGTTGGTCATACAATTATTTTAAGATACTAAAAAGCAAAGATAAATGTTTTGTTATTTAATTAGTTCGGATGTGTAGCACTTGATTGGTAAGTTTCAAGAACACTTATCTCTTTATGTGAATCAAGTTATTACTAGCAGTTAGGATGATATTTCAAGCATGGTAATAGAATTCTGTATAGCTAGAGTTGTATATTATCTGTGTGTAAACGGTTATATATTGTTGCCTTGTTCCAGCCATTTATGAACTTTCTGATGCTAGCATTGGCGTAGGGATAGCAGAGTGGGATATCTCTAACATCCTTCCAGAAGAATGCTATGCCAAATACTACTTGCAATTGTTTCAATGTGAGATTGAACATTTTGCAATTCTTCCAGAACTTGATTTAAATGATGAACATTTCATGAAATTGGTATCTAGTGAGTCTATACATTTTTGTACTTCATTTTGTACTTTAACAATAATACATATTTCTTAGATATATCTTCTGCCAACTCTACAAATACTGCAGGAAGTCCTAATGAGTATGAAGTTAATCTAGGTTTTTGCATCACGGGTACTCTCCAAGCTGCAATTATTCGTCTAGATAGGCAGCCAGTAGAAGGTCATCTGGCGTTATACTCTTCTCCTTCCACTTATGAATGCCATTTCACACTAAAATCGGATTTTTTGCCATCTGTTAGTACTCAAATAACTAGTTGTGATATGGAAAGTAAGTTTTATATAAATGCATAATACATTTCTATTTGGTTTACTTTGCAGGGATAGTTAATGCAAACTCTATTTAGCTGTTAAATGTGTGACCTGAATTACTGTGTACCATTCACTCATCGTTTACAGTAATTTTGCTAGTGAGCTATACAGGATAGTGGATGACTGTAGTTTGAAAAGTTGGTAAAATAGAACAGCTGTGTCTGTGTTATCATAGTCACATGAAAAAGTCATGCATTCCTTGTATTTCATTTTGTTGTATAGTGCAATATTCCGACATAATGTATTATAATGTTCCATCAAATCTATGAATCTGCCCAATCTATAGATTGTGCTGCACAATCTATGAATGCCCATCTTGCCTGCCAATCAATACACTTCAAACATGGTAGCATATTAACACCCTTTGCAACAGAGAACAGGATTGCAACTGAGAGTGTAATGATGTAGAAAAAAGTGATACTGAGAAAAAGTTCCACATGGACTTAGAGGATAAAGAACTAAGTGACATGGCAAGTGTAGCTAGAGCAAAAAAAAGATATTTGAAGAATATTGCTCTGTCAAAAAAAATATAATGCACAGTTTGTAATACCCACTAACACTCACACAACTGCAAATGTAGAGAAACTTGCCTCACAAACAGCTCTTCTCCCTTCTTCTCTTCGTGGGAGTAGCGCGGGCTTTGTAAATTCCCGTCGACTATCCCATATTGTGTGGGTGGGTTTGGATATTGGCTTGCACACTCGCTCAGTATAACTAGTCGATAATAAGTATTGGTCGATATGTTCCATCCAATCTATGAACCTGTTGCAAAGGGTGTGAATATGCTACCATGTTTTGAAGTGTATTGATTGGCAGGCAATTCATAGATTGTGCAGCACAATCTATAGATTGGCATCCAATCTATGAATTCGTAGATTGGATGGAACATATATGACATATGAGGCAATTAGGTCACCTGAGAACATGAGACATGCTTGCATATGCTTGATTACGTATTTGGGAGGCACAGAGATGCACAGCAGTGTCTGGCTAAGCTATGACAGGGTATTTAGGCAGCTTTGATCAGACCATGCCACAACGCTTCGCGTGTTGGTATCCAGGAAGTAGCTCTGGTGGGTCAAGGACAGCATTGTGGTGAACATTGCCACCAATGAAATATGGCTTGAAACTACATCATTATGCCTGACAGTTCAGAGTTAATGAGGGATAATCACAACTCAGTCAAAGATTCAGGGGAAAGCTAATTGCAACACATCAAACTTAAGGCAAAGGACATAAAATAGTAGAGTAGTAACAGATTACTTGTCCTGAATTTTGCCTTGGCTCTAAACTGTGTAGTAACAGTGAGATCTAGCGTAATGTCTGTAATTAGCTATGATGCATAATTGGGGACCTATCCAGTAGACAGACTGGCAGACAGACGAGCGGACAACAGACTGACATGCAGATACACAAACTATCAGACAGTAGACACACATACCAGCAGACAGACTGGCAGGCAGACATATACCGACCAGAAGGCAAACTGGCAAGCAGACGTAAACCAGCAGACAGACTGCTAGACAGACACATACAGATCAGCAGACAGTGAAATAGCTCATTCTATTTTGACAAGAATGAGCTATTTCAGACATTCTGATTCAGGCTCAACAAACTGTCGACTCGTTCACTGACCAAGGTGTCTCCAACTAAATGCTAATCTCTTATGACTCAGGCGAGCACTGTTACCTCTCTTTTGCAGAAGAAATATCTTCACCTGAGATCGAATCAATGTCATCGTTTATCTACTTCTGGCCTCACATACCTACCAGTCAATAAAACCATAAGTGCAGCGTGTCACCTGCAGATCACTAATGGCATGGCAGATCTTTCTTAGGCATCCTTTCCACATCTGGATTATTGACTGAAAGGTTCTGTAGTGAGGTAGCACTAAAAACTAGCCATGCCATTAGTGATCTTCCTATTACACAGAAGCTGCTCAGGAGGGCCTACATTGGATGGGGAGAAGGCTACCAGGGTCATGCTGGGGCAGCTTTTTATCTGGGATTTTTCAACCAAATTTGGGTGAGGGAGCTGACATACACTTTGCATGAGACTTTTACACCTGCCATGCTGTGCAGCAGATGTGTTTGTTGATTAATGTATCACCTACTCAACTCTCAGTTCACCTGAAACAAGAGCAAAACAACCAATTTGGTACAGGTGTAGTGACACACCTAGACACCACACACTCGGATACAAGGTCATTCATCCCCTTCAACAAGGCACCTTTCATATTTAGTGATGAGTCTACACTTTCCAGACCCCGATTAGTTCAGTCACATCACCAGGTACTGGTAATAGTTGGATTGGGTCACACCATTGCGGCTACAATAGCTGCCAAAGTGAGCTTAATTGAGTCATTGATAAAGACCACACATGAGACCTCCAAACATACTCAAACGAGGAGATGCAGCAATGGATTCACATGCCTTTCTTATTCACCTCATAGTCCACCTGAAATGGAGCCCCTCCTTGTCCTCTTGCTTCAGTCTTGGGATTTCATCTGCCCACCTCCTCACCTATTTTGACAAGAATGAGCTATTTCAGACATTTTTTCCTCAAAATGCTCAAAAACATTCCAATTAGAGCAAAAAATAGCTTCTTTCAATTAAAAAGGGGAGATTTTTCCAGCACTCCCTGCATAAGAGACACTGTCTACCTTTGGTAATGGTGCGACTCTTTCAGGACCCAAACTCATCCAGTTCATGGGTCAGGTGCTGAGAGTAGTGGGCATAGATGATTCACATTTCAGTGGTAATAGTTTTCATACAGAGCAATGACAATGGCAGTTAAAGTGTGGCTGAGTGACTCCTTAATCTAGATTCTGGGGGATTTGGAAATCTCCAGCTTTCTCCCTGTATATTAGTTCCCCCCCCCCCCCCCCCCTTCCCCCCCCCCCCCCCACTTCCTCCGGCACATCTAGCTCTGCAATTTTGGTCACCCCTCACTCTTGCCCATAGGACACTTGACACCTCATCTGGTTATCCACAGTTTTATTCGTAGCTATGTAATAATTATGTGATAATAGTTATTTTGATAGTTGTGGAATTGAAGTAGTGTGGTACGTTCCACCATTGGAGGATGCCATAGCTGACATACACTTCCACACTTATGCCCAGTGCAGGGCCCACCATATGCCATGGTAGGCCAACTTACAGTGCCAGAATCATGTAGCTGCAGCATGGACATAGGCTACAAGTCCCTCTGCTGAACTGGGGCATGGCCAAGACCCCGATAGCCATGGCAGTCGATCCCACTGCTGAACTGGGGCATGGATAAGACCCCGGCAGTGGGAGGTAAATGTCAGGCAAACAATCCTAATGACACATGGACAGATAAGCCCCTCAGACAATTTGCTTGGCACTGCTAAGGTGGGCCCCTCCAGTGAAGGGTACATCAGACACCCACACAGACATGAACTCTATGGCCACGGGTCATTAATGTTAGAGCATGATACCATGTCCTGATAGTGTCATATTGAGTTTGAGTGGAAGGCCCAAGTGCTGCAGTATGTGGTCAGGCATCCAGAAGTCCAGTGATCCTGTAGAGGGGGGGGGGGGGGTTGGCCCTTGTAAATTACCAACCCTTTCTCTATCTCGCTATGAGTAACAGAGAACAACTATCATTATAATCCCACACTAAGGTTAATCTATATAATAAACTCACTCTGTACCAAATGTGTGTTTGTATGACATTTTGCAAGATTGTTTGACAAATTTACTGGACTAGTTCTTCTAACGTGCATTATCCAGCATGAAAAACCTCATTTTTTACATGTTGGATCAGATCCTGATTCACATGAACCACCTTGGTCGGTAGCTTGGGTCCCAATTCTCACAAAACCTTAGATACAAAATTTAATTGGTGACTGACCCCACTATCTGAAATACAAGATTCTGGGAGTTGAGAGGCCAGTTCACAATATATTACTTGTCAAACATCATATTGTATCATTTTGTTGAACTAGCAACGTTATGATATACAATGATATAGTATGATATGACATTCCAATACAATAAAATGTAATAAGGTTTATTTCTATTCCGGTGTCAAAGGTTGTGCTTCTGACCAATACTACTAGAATTCAGCACATGATGAACTGCAGCATAAGCTAGTAAGCATTATAACATTTGTGGTTGAGAACAAGCTCATTGGAGCCTTGTATTTCCCTGCTGTATCAGTTGTCTTCTAAACTATACAGGACCAAAGATACTGCAAGAAAATAGGTAGAAATTCACAGGTAGATTGTGTTTTATTGGTAGTAGAAGTTTTCTACCTAGTAGTTTGACAGTATTTGCACTAGTCTGTAGCACTGTAGCCAGTCACCTAGCTAGTCATTAGTGCTCTATTTTCAGGTGTAGCTGGTTAGTAGCTATGTTACACAGCGATACAAAATAACTTTCATCTGCTGCCATAATGTTTATTCTACTTGTTGTCATTGCTATCCATCAACAGAATCATGCTGGTATTTCAAGATTGATTCCATATAGTTATAACATCATTTTGTGCACCAGGAAAAATACGATGATCCGATAGATATAGACGATGATTCGATAAGCTTGGCAAGCATCAAACTGTAAGCCAATCTGAAGTTGTACACAGAACCAGTTAAATGTTCAAGGTTTAGGTTAGCTACTACAACTTAAAGTTGTATCAAATTCAAGTTACAATTTCTTAGAACTTGCAAGGCAACCACATGTTCATTGACTTGGGCCTGGATATGGCCATGGACTAATATGACACTGTAGAGAAAGAAAGATTAGAGAGCTCTGCAGGAAGCAGGCCACATTGTTCAGATGATGTAAGTATATCTCAGCAGTCCTTACTCCAAGGCATTCATCTTCAATCTTTTCTCTTCTCCCTTCTTCTTTATCTCTCTTATATCAATATTCTTATTTCCCTTCTTGAAATCGTTAAATCAGATGTTATTTAAAAAACAAGTTTAAATTGAAATATACAAGGCAAGTCTTTTTATTGGCAAGCTAAACAAGCCCTCATACTTCCACAAAAATAAATGAAGTTTATTTTAATACAGATGACAAGCACTATTAGGTCATCCTTTCAATATTGCAATGTATCTGTGTATGTATTCACTGTATATTCCTCTGTTTAAATATTAATGACTCATTCACCTAAAATAAAGCAACCTCTGTAAACTGGATATAGTAATCTTAGTGAAAATGAACAGGACTATTTGCTGGCAGATTCCAAGATGAAGAAGCAGAACTAGCTATATGTGAAGGTTAATGGCTGCAATATTCTGCCGATTAGTTACAACTGACAATGGTTGGGGATAGTTTCTTAGATCCAAAACACAACACACTCAAAAACCTTGGGGCTCTCCTTCTATTTCTTGCTGGATACAACACATGTAAATTTGTACATAGATGTGAGGACCTAATAATTACAAACCAAAGATGAGAGCAGTTCCTTTGTGTTACAATAGTTATCAACACCTATACAAAAATATGTGATGATTCAGAACAGCTCCACTCCAAACAGAAATCTGCCTTGGATTTAGAGATCAATGTGTGACAACTGGTAATAGTCGATCTATCTGGTGGTGACAAATTCAAGGAGTTGTCCTGGGTGATAAAGATGGTTCATCCATCACTGGATTGAGATTGGAGCAACACTGTTACGTGGGAGCCAGTCTTTGCATGTAGGCTTCTGTTAATGAGGTAAATGAATATTGTCGGGACACAATTTGAGGCGACCAAATTATATATTGGTACAGTTGCAAATGTTTTGTAGTTGATACGCAGATTATGACAAGTGTTTTACAACATAGAACAGGCCTGGTGGAGAATGACGAAGTTATATTCTTACCGGCATTCTAGCCATTATGCCATCTTATCTTCAGTTTCCCAGAATTTTGTTTACGCTCTGGTTTGCTGAGCAGTCTACTAGCATATGCAATCACACATACCCTACCACTTTCATCAAGTTGAGAGAGGACATCCTATTCCAGTATCACTTGCATCGGTGTCTAACAGGAATGGTTTGCGGAAGTCAGGTTCTAGGGCTAAGATTAGGTATGTTTTGAACTTCTCAAAGACCTAATGAGTTTCTCCTAACCACTTAAAATGAGTATTATGTTCAGTGGGACGATGGAGGGGATGGGCGATCTAAGCAAAGTCATGGATAATCTGTCGATAATATCCAGCCAGACCAAACAATTGCTGGACTTCCTTCGTTGTCATGGGGGTTAGCCATAATGCCGCTGTCTCAATCTTAGAGGAGTCAGTGGCTGCTCTTTTGTCAGACACGATATTCCAGAGATAAGCAACCTCATCCAGGAGGAAATTTCACTTCTACAGCTGCAATCTTAAGCTGGCTCTACAGAGATGCTCAAAGGGCATGTTCAGATTTGCTAAGTGTTCATAGAGTGTCTTCCCTTGGATGATTATGTCATCGAGATACACTAAACACTGCAACCTGCAAGTAAGTTTGGTGGTTATTGCACAGGACAAATGGCATACCGTTGAACTCGAATAGGCCCTCAGCGGTACAGAAGGCTCTTTTGGGACAGTCCTCCCATGTTACCTCCACCTGCCAGTACCCAGTACCTGCTAACAATTGCTGGAGGATCCAGCCATCTTTTGGACTTCCTCTTTCATCTGGTTTATAACTCCACCTGATACGGGTTTCGAATTGCTCCCTCAAAGCTTAGGCGGCTTCATCGAAAGTTGCCCTGGTAGCTGGTGGAATGCATTGGAAGGCAATCTTGCACTCGCCATCAAGCACACCCTGTTCTCATCATCCCACTCGTTGGTGGCAGCAAAATAGAGAAAGTGGCAATGGCATTGCTCCCAGCTTCCCTCACCAGAGTTGGGTTCAGGTAAGACTAATGGTCTCGCAGCCATGTTCAGATCTATATCCTGCAAATGCATCATGCCAAGGTGAGTTGCAATTGACAATGGTTGATTTCATTCAATACAAGACACAACACATGCAAAATCATTGCAGCTCTCCTCTCTATTTTCAAGGGCCCAAGCATCCTCCAAAGAAAATATGCAAGGACCTAATTACAAACGAAAGATGCAAGCAGTTCCATTGTGGTACATTAGTTATCAACATATTGTTCAATTCGACAGTGTTAGAATGGCTGCTTAGTTAGTAGCTGTCTGGGGGTGTGTGCTGGAGTTCTTCTATAGTATATTAATTCTTGAATGTATATATATAAAGAAGTGGGTACAAAACTTGTCATCCTTGTGTAGAAATGATAACCTCAGCAAGGTAAAAATAACATATCCTAGCACGTGACCCACTGCCAATTGTTGGGTGCTACTCTCTAAGACAGCAAGTGGAGAGGGGAATACCATTAGGCTCCATAATGAGGAAATATAACAGACACTATAGTCAATATAAGGAACTACTGAAGACATATATATGTAAGAAATATGTAAAACTGTCTTCCCTTCTGTAGTCGGGTAATTCTTTAAGCCAGCTAGTACTCTCCAATGACCAAACTATAGATTCTAGCTTTACATGGTCTTCCCTTCAGTAATCAAAACATTCCATTACTCAATTTTTTTAATGTCCTTCCCATCTTCAGGTAAATCTCCATGAAAGTATTCTTACAAAACCCTTATCTTTCATTCATATTTCACCCATATATTTGTGATGCACAACTGGCCAGTCTCTTGTCCCATTAGTGCAACCATGAACAAGTTTGGCATCTGTAAAGAATATCATTCCTATGGCTGTACAAGCCAAACCTTCCTAGTGGGCATGTTCTATGCACCCCAACTTTCCTGGATCCTTTATTACATTCAAATAAAAAGGCAGGAAACAAAAGACGTTGTGCTTCAACATTCCACACACTACTCACATTTCTAACAGTTTGGATTGACTCATCAAAAAAGAAAGGAAATTAGATTCTACCAATCACCCTATATCATTTAATACCATGTAAAACAAATTATGAGTCAATTCGATACAGCTCTTTGTATTGGATTGACAAGAATTCTTATTATTCTTGACAAGTCTAACAACGATTTAATGTACACTCAGCCTGACCTCTAAGGTTATATTCATCAGAGATCTTTGTATTAATAATATACAAATCAATTAGGCTACATACATGACAAACAATAGTTGGCTAACATGCCTGTGTGAGGAGTTGTGGATCCACAGAAAGAAGCCAGGGCTCCATGTATCCCATTTAGAATATAATGGGAGATCTCCTGGTTTTACTTCAAATTTGTGATTTCCTCCCATTCTTTCAGTTTCTGTGATATTTTTAATCAAAAGTTCAGTGCATTGTTCAGAATTAATATCTGTGTACAAGTGATCAGGGTGGTATAATATCTGTGTACAAGTGATCAGGGTGGTATAATATCTGCGTCCAAGTGATCAGGGTGGTATATATAATTAAATATCTGTGTACAAGTAATCAGGGTGGTATAATATCTGTGTACAAGTGATCAGGGTGGTGATCAGGGTGGCTGTGTACAAGTGATCAGGGTGGTATAATATCTGTGTACAAGTGATCAGGGTGGTGATCAGGGTGGCTCTGTACAAGTGATCAGGGTGGTATAATATCTGTGTACAAGTGATCAGGGTGGTATAATATCTGTGTACAAGTGATCAGGGTGGTATAATATCTGTATCCAAGTGATCAGGGTGGTGTATATAATTAAATATCTGTGTACAAGTAATCAGGGTGGTATAATATCTGTGTACAAGTGATCAGTGTGGTGATCAGGGTGGCTGTGTGTACAAGTGATCAGGGTGGTATAATATCTGTGTCCAAGTGATCAGGGTGGTGGTATCTGCATGTGCACATGCTGTGGCATATCTAGGAGAAATACTGTGAAAAGTCATGTCCAAACATAGCAGTGATTGCATCTAAGCGATGGTTAAAAATTCAAACACCCATTGAAACTACAAGAAATCTTGGCTGGAAGAATATACTGGGTTCAAAAAAAGTACAAAAGCGAAGCCTTTGTCTTGTGTTTACTGCCATGTTTCCCTTTTGTCATGGTGGAAGAATTAATGTGAAATGGCATGCCGAGTGACAGACAATATTTGGTTAGCCTTGAGATAGTGATATCCAGACTAGATTAACTGAACATCATAAGTCAAGTTCTCATGTATACAAGATGCTGGACCTGTACTAGCTATTTTCATGTATCCATTACAAATTTGTTTCATAGACCAGATCGAGAATATAATATATTCTATCAATAATAATCCTAGTGATTGCTTCTTATTGTCTCATTATGAGTACAACTTCCAAGTTTTCCTTGAGAACTCGTCATAATTGGATATTTTGTATGTAGCTATAAACCTAGTACACTAACTCATAAAATACTATTTTTACAATATGCTTCATAAAGTTTCACTAGTAAGATTGCAACAATGACTTTGTAGGTTTTGATTGCATTCATTCCAAGAGGTATTTGTATATATATCTGTACTAACTTTTCCTTTTCTCCCCAATATTTAATTTGTCGCAGGTAATGTTATAGGCTGGAATAAGACTCTCTATACTTGGTCAGAGTCAGGGGGACCATTAGAGCTTTGTGCTGTGATTAAAAGTGGAACATTTGAGGCAATTACTGTTACTATAAACATCCAACTTGTAGATATCAGTGCTGTTGCAGGTATTTCTTACTAATATATAAATAGCATAATTTAATATATATGATAGAGCACATCAAAATGAGTTCCATGTTGTGATAATACAAATAATTTCTTGTATAATTAACAGGTTGTCAAGTGTATGTGAATAAACTTTCATTGTGATATAAATCTGTATTAACTGGGAAACACTCCAGGCTTCTTTTTACATCTGCAGGTGATGATTATAATGATACACTTTCTCGTAATTTCTTTGTATTCAATGGGACAACACATGTTCACATGTGCACCACAGTTGATATAGTGAATGATGATAATTCAGAGAATGATATGGATTTTTTCATTGCCAAACTGGAATTGGTATCTGATACATCCCAAGTTTTGTTGAACCCATCAAAAACTTTGATCCAGATATTTGATGATGATGGTAAGTTATAACAGACGAGCTTCTATGTGCTCTTAAGTAGTTTATTTAACATGCACACTGTATGCATTACATATTATATTCCTATGATGCAGTGGAATAAGATATCATTAACCCACACACATATAATAGTAGTCCTCCATTGTATCCCAACTAGAAAGTAATTATTTTATTGTTTTTCCAGTCACCCTGGATTATTATTAACTGTATAAGCAATAGAAGTTACCATTCAAATATCCACCGAGTGCTGGCATTCTCCTTCAACCTGATATTCTAGTACAATTTAGTAAACACATGCCCACTAGCAGCAGAAACTTCTCATTGCTCCAATGACTTTCTCTGCATCCACTAATAAAATATTTACAAGTGGTTCTACTAATAATGAGACAACAAGTATGGTTATCATGTACTAGATTCTATTATTATGGTTGATCTGATGCAGTGGAATGAATAGAAGAGTTGAAAACCAAATCCTAATCTTCCTATTCAAGTGTGTTCCATTGCAGCTATATTAAGCATTAGATTTCCTGCTTGCAATATAATAACCATATACACTGCTGAGGCAATAAACAACTAGCAGTAAGCCAGTTATCTACAATATTGATTTAGCAAGAAGCTAATCAATAGAAAAGCTGCCTTATGGTTTGTAACTTAGATAACCATTACACACCTCATCTCATCTACCTTCTACAATAACAATCTAGCCAGAAATAGGACAAACAACAAACCAAGACACTGATAATCCCTCCATGCCCTCCACAACTATAGGCCCACATACAATAACAAATATATTTGCTGCATAGGCAGGTGAGAACAAGCTGCATGGCTGACAAGAAAGGGTGATGGACATAGTTACCCAGTTCACTCTAGCTTTTTTCCTTCGCTCACCACTCAACGTCTGCCTTGTATTCATTACTACTATTATGGTTTTTCCTGGCATGTCTATTTTGATTCAACTAGTGTCTATGTTGTTTATGCTGCTCAAAGACTTTTCTGGTCTCCCTTTGCATGATGAATTATAACCATTTGTTATTTGCTTCTCATGGCTTTTCTCACTCCTCAGATCAATAATTATAAACAATTTCTCTAATTTTTTCCTATCGAAATTTAGAAGGAACTGTCTTTCTTTTAGCCCATCTCCTCTGGTCATTTGAGATCCTGCTTTCTTTTGATACTTTACAAGTTTCACACTTATGGTTTACTGTGCTGAAGAGAAGGTTTGTGAATGTGTGGCACAACTTACCTTGACCTTGAACAATGTTCAATAACACACTCCCAACATTACATCTTGTCACTTTCATGCCAAGACAAAAGTTAATAATCCTGTATCCCTACCTACCAATTCAGCTATTGTTTTATGATGAAGCATCAAGGAGCAAAAAAATAATGAAAGAGAACTTCAATTTTTAAATATGCTAGCATAACTATAAGAAAGTGTGTTAGTGTGCTAAGAATTGCACGAATCCCTGGATAGCCTCTAGGTTTACATTCTTTAGGTAGGTCTAAATTGAAAAGTATTCTAGAATCTTCATCATGTAATATACTACTTACTCATTATAACTTTACCACATTAAAAACACCACCTATCTGAATTTTTTCCTTCTAGTCATAATACAATCACAAATTTAGGCTAAATGAATGGCTTGTCAGCAACTACTGCATATAACTAAACTAGCAGCTGCAAGTAGTGTAACTGCACTAAACTATTGTATAACGTATTTGAATTTGGTCATCATCTAGCAGTTCTTTGGGCTTGTGGAAGTAGTTAAATGCTTTTGGGTGGTACTTTGATTAAGCTTGTTTAAAGTTAAGCTGGTTATTAGTTTCATAGGGAGGGTGGTTGGCAGATAGAACTCTCAAAAGGGATAATACAACATATGGTTCTGAAAGTATGATATGCATGTCAAATTAGCACGTTGATTGGGATGTGAATGTGTGACCTTGTTTTCTTGTTAAAGCTTTGTACTGTCATAGCAATAATTCTGGTATCTTGCACAACCAGATATTATTATCAGAGGCATTCCAGGATATCCCTTTTATCCTGGGATCTTGGATGTCCTATGAAAGGTTGTGGCAGTATAGAAGTGCCCTGGAGTAGTAGTATAGGAAACAAGAGAAGCCTATGTTGAAGTCCATGTGTACAATAGATGTATGTAGACAAATTTACTATGATTCCACCCTTTTCTTCTGCCATCATGAGGGTTGTGTGGAATTTGGTTTCCTTCAAGTTAACTTTTCTTCCACATTTGTTGTAGCAATCACAATAGCAATGGACATTGACAGAATGTCTGCTGATGAAGGTGTGGGGATGATAGAATTATGTGCCAATACCGTAGGAGACTTAGAGCGAGCTGTGGTGGTTCCTGTGGTGTATCAGAGTAGAGGAGCAACTGGTGAGAGCATCTAATATTTACAAATGTTATCTAATTACATAAATTACTATGATAGAACTAGTAGTTTTCTGTTTCCATGTAGAATGGATAGATATCATAAAAAATCCTCTCAATTTTTTCCTTCACACTTTTTTCTTACTAAATCTTACAGAGAGCACAAAATATAACAGAATGCTCATGATCTCACGTTGCCAGCTACACGATCTGTACTAATATGGAATGCAAGAAAAGAACCTGAGTTTGATAGGAGAGCTTGCTCAGATTATAATGATACCTCATCAGGAAGTGCACATAAACTCCCTAGATTGGTTGACATACATTTAAAAATGGAAATTGCCACAAAAAATCTCCTAACTTGGCTAAAATTAAATTTAGCCACTTCTTATCAGCCTAGGTAACTGTCCAAAAATGCTTCTGGTTACCTTGAAACTTGAATCTTTAAAAATTTAAGGTGAAAATAATGAAATAATAGTAATAAAACATAAAAGCAAACTAACAAAAACAGACTGGATGTGCAATAGCGTTAATTTGACCCACATTTTAGATGGGGAAAAATCCCCTAAAATTAAAGATAATTTCTCAGCAGTTTCTTAACTCCTAAATGATGCTTTAGGCTGCTATTAGTTCCTAAAAGACTCCCGGTGTGCCATGAATCCTTAGTTAAGGTAGTCGATCAGAAGACCTCAAGACTACACAAATTGTAAAAATCATTGAATTATGTTCAAGATCTATTAGTGCAATAGGATCCTCCATTGAAGTTTCAATACAAGTGCAAGAAGAACTCAAATATTTCAAATGTACCTCAAGTCTTTTTTCAGTTGCAGAAAAGATATAATTATGCATAAGGATCATCAGGTAGTAATTTATCAATAGTGCAATCAAGCCAACATTTGTGCTGTATATTAATGACTTGCGATCAGTTATGTTTTTCATTCTCGCTGCTGTCTAACTGCCACAAAGTCCACAAAGCTGTAACTGGTCCTCCACCAAACCATCTGGTGCTTGGCTTGTAGAATTCTACAGTGCAACTATTACTAATCCTAGAATTAGGTTGCTGCTGATGCTACATGGGTACAGTCATGAAAGCAACAGAACGTACATGTGCTGATTTGAGTAGGTAAATAGAAGAATCAAGTTAGAAAACATGTCACCAGTGGATTTAATTTTCAAATAAATATATATTTATAAATGTGAAAATGTTTTTCTATTTCAGCAATAGTTGGGAAAAGTCCATTGCAATCGTACCATATGTGATTGTTTTTGTATTAAGAAACATTGTGGTTTATGTTTGTTGCCATAGAAATGAACTACAAAACCATAATATTATGAATCTCATTTGAACTTGCTACTTCTTGTTTATCCTACCCAAGCTATTTTGATTGGCTCAGAATTCAATGATCAAGGGCAGTCACAATTTTATAGGCACCTGGAAGATCTCCCTCTGGGCAGCCTGTTTAAATATAGGTCTGCCCCTGTGGGTTCAAAAATAGACAGTTCTAAATATAGGTTATCAATTAATGTCAATTAAGAGTCACACGGCTTTCTGTAGCTGTTGTTGTGGCTTCCTTCAGCTGGTGATTCACAACACTCCCCCCACCCTTCCCCATTCCCCTCCTGCAGGGGACTCGGGAGTGGCTTGACTTTCTCACCATCTGACCAGGCCTATCGAGATAGGACATCAGTATTCCCATTTGATTTTCCTGGATGATGGGATATAGTAGTAAACTGAAAGGGTTGGAGGTGAAGTGACCATATGGTCAATCCGCCACCGACATCTTCCATGCTGTGAAGATATCGGAGGCAGTTGTGAGATCCGTGATGATGTCTAATGGGACCCGGTCAGATATATCTCGAAGTGATCCCTTCAACAATTGCTAGGCACTCTCGCTTCACAGCAGCAGAGTTCCTCTCCCAACTACAGAGCTTGCTTGAGAACTGGCCATCTTCATCAAAATAGCTAAGTACTGCAGCAATGCCAAGTTGAAGGCATTGGTCTGGAGGGTGAACTTCTTTAAGTAGTCTGGTTCTCGGAGGACGGGGTCGGTGAGTAGTGTCTGTTTGAGCAAATCGAATGCTCCTGATGGATGGGAAGCCACTTCACTTTGTCTGGTTGATCTTTGCATGTGAGGTCCAAGAGGGGTGTGGCAATATTGGCATAGTGTGGTACAAAGCTCCGGTAGGTACCCCCTGTCAGGCCGAGAAAGGCCCGAATATCTTTTTTCATCTTTGGTTGTAGGAAATCCTGCACAACTCTAACCTTGGCCAGATTGCATCTGACTTGACCATAGCCCACCCAGTGGCCAAGGTAGAAGCATTCAGCCACCACAAATATACATTTGGCCAATATGGCTGTCAGTCCTGCTTCTGCCAGGTGCATCAGGATCTGGCCTATGTGGGTGAGGTGGTCTTCCCAGGTCATAGAGAAGATTACAAGGTTATCCATATAAGCTGCGATGTGGGTGCTGAAGTCACTTACCAGCGAGTTCGTCAGATACTGGAAAGTGGCAGGTGCTCCAACCAGGCCATAAGGCATCACGGAAAACTGATACTTAACAAAGATGGTAGCAAAAGCAGTCTTCTCCTGGGAGCCCTCATCCATTGGTACCTGCCAGTAATCCATTGGTGAGAGCAAGCATGGTAATGAACTGTGCCCCGACGAGACCATCCAGGAGGTCTTCGATCCTGGATATGGGAAAAGTGTCTGGGCGTGTGATGGCGCTGACCTTGAGGTAGTCCATGCAGAAGTGGAGCGAGCCATCCTGCTTGGAGATGAGGATGATGGGGGATGACCATGCGCTCATACTTGCTTCGATCAGGCCAAGCGTTGCTATCTCATCTTACAGCTGCAAACCTGGCCTGGGGGAAGCAGTATGCTGACAGGCAGAGTGTCACCTGTGTGGATTCTCATGGCAGTGAGATTGGTTTTGCCAGGTTGGTCTAGGAATACTCGATCATGTTCCCAAGGAAAGATTCCATCTCACTGATTCGGGTGCATGGCAGGTCTAGGTTGATGGATGGAGCCATCAACATCGCTGGTGTTCCAGGCCAGGTCGGCAGGTCATCATGTTCAGGAGTAGATGCTTCCTTAGTCACTCCAAGGAGGTATACTACCGATGGTGACTCCCATTGCAATAATATGTTCATGTGGTATGTCCTGAGTGGGTTTTGCTTGGTGTCCATTCTGAGTTGGTATGTAGTGGGTGACAAAATTTCTGTGGTGAGAAAAGGCCCTTCCACTGGGCCATCAGTTAGTTGGTGGACAATGGGAGGAGGACCAGTACGAGGTCGTCAATGGTGAAAATTCTGTCTCTGGCTTTGGCATCACACCAAGTCTTCATTTTGGACTTTGCATCTTCCTCGTGCCATGGCTTTGGCCATTTCCAGTTTCTCATACGTTGAGAGCAGGTGCGAGATCATGCTTTGGGATCCAGTGGCCGGCTGCTCCCAGTCAGTCCTAAGCACATCTAGGGTTCCCCTCGGGTTTCTCCTGAATATGATATCGAAGGGACTACATCCATTCAGAGGAGCCATGTCGCAACTCCCTATAGGAAAATAAATGAAATGACAACGCTTTATGCTGTTGACCATCAAACCTTTCGATGACATGTACTTGCGTAAACCGCTCTTCAGATGGCATTATTTTGCTCTACCATCCCATCTGTCTCAGGATGGTATGCTGAAATCCTGATGGCTCTGATACCGAACATTATGCTGAACTCCCTCATGAGTTTGCTGCAGAAGTTTGCTCGCCTGTCGGTCAAAATTTCTTTAGGGATGTCTACTCTCTGGCAAAAAACTTATTAATATGTTTGCCATATCTGTGCTGGTGGTGGTACAGAGTGGGATGGCCTCTGGGTGACTGGAGCCATAGTTCACAATAATGAGGATATAACGATGCCCCTATTCCTTGTCCTTGCTATCCGTGAGAAAGGCACATCATTGATGGGTAGGGGCACCAGGGGTACCCTCCTGTATGTGCCTCAGGCAATCTTCTGGCAAGTCTGACATCTGCAGTAGAAGCCAGCCATGTCTCCTCGTACTCCAGGCCAGAAGAATTGTTGGAGTACCCTAGCCATTGTCCTGCTTCTTCCCTAGGTGAGCCATCCTGAGGATGGTTTCACGATAGATGGTGGGGAGGATCAGCTGGCTCACTGCTAGTTTTTATTTGGGAGGCATCAAGGAGCAGTGGTCTAGAGGAGTCTGTCCCTCATGCTAAAGGGGAATCTTCCCTCGCTATATTTTCTTCTGGCATCTCTCAGGGATGGGTCACACATCTGTGACTGACAGAGTTGGTCTCTCCCACCTTCCAATGGTACCAGTTGTCTCCAGTGCAGGAATAACTCATGGTGGTCATTGCAGCTCTCATCTGAGTATTTCTCTCTGTCATGAGCTGAAACATGTCGTGCTGAGTTGCAGAAGTCAGAGACGCCATGATGTTGAGGTGTAGGCCCATGGAATCATCTTTTCCAGGTGCGTGCCCAAGCATCAGGGTGGGTGGGGTGCTGTGGTCAGAGTCTGGCTCTGATGATGGCGGTGTGGTGATTGTGTCTTCCGAGTCTGATGTGGGCAAGAATGCCATGGTGGAGATCCTTCTCTTGCATGTACTCTGGGTCTGGGATAGCATCCAGACTCGGAGTAGGTAAGCCGTGTCATTGTGGTGGGACTTCTGATGTCTGTTGTGGGGTTCCTTCAGTGTGGGTTGCTCAGATCATCTTATTGTCATGAGTGAGATGAAAGCCTCGGTGTCTAAAATGTCTAATCCCAGTAGGCCACCAAACTGCAGGGTCAGGTTGATTGCCACTCGTGCCTTGCCATGGGCTGCCAGTTCCACCTCTAAAGTTTGGTAGGTATGGGTGGTATTGTTTGATCCAGAGATCTGCACAGGGTCCCACCATTGGGTCCCTCGGTAGCCATCTGAGGTAAATCTCTATCATGGTGCATCCTGTGTCTGCCACTAGCCTCTGCACTGCTCTGGTGTTCACCATCCCTGAAAAAATTAGGATCAGAAGACGACATTGGGCACTTAGCCATGACTTGTCCATACTCCTGGCAGTGCAAGCATCTTGGGTCTTTCACTGGATCGAAGGAGGGTAGTCTCTGACCATCTGTACTTGATGGTCCTTGTAGTTTTTTGGGTTCCACTTTGGGATGATCGTTGTCTTGGCCACTCTCTCTGTCCCATTAGTCTGGTGGCATCCTGGCGATTCTAGCATCAGAGGCCTTGGGACCTGGGTTGATAAGTC
This sequence comes from Cladorhizidae sp. MBARI D1340-BT2, assembly GCA_028752905.1. Lineage (NCBI taxonomy): Eukaryota > Metazoa > Porifera > Demospongiae > Poecilosclerida > Cladorhizidae > Cladorhizidae sp. MBARI D1340-BT2. Next base: position 11,699,079 of record JAQNBH010000018.1, on the reverse strand, counting down.
ATCATCTGGGGAGGTCAGATTTTTTGGCCTCACCCAGGTCTGGGTTCTGGACTCCATGCCAGAGATCAACTTCTCCTGTCCAATATGATACTTGAGCTCCTGGAAAGTGGACAGTCCCTTGGTGCAGTTGTTGAGGGCGTTTATCACCCTCTGGTTGTATTGCTGGTGGGTCTCCAACCCAATCTTGAGGTCATGCCACATCACTCAGTAGTGATTTGGTGCAATGCCGGGAAGGCAATCAGTTCTTTAATGAGCTACCAAAGATGCCCCCCACCCTTCCAGCACTCAAATATGTGCTGGACATAGAATCCTTCCTCCACACTTTCTCAGACCACATGATGATGTTTCATGTGGAAGAGGAATTTTGGGTTGCCAATCTCCTCCCACTCCTAGATGAGAAGTTCCTACATTTCCGGGAAGGCCTGCTATTGGAGGAGAAGAGGGATTTCCATTCACCCTTCTCCTATCTTTCTTCTTCAAGAAGGCAATGTGTTTCCCTCATTCCCGATGTCTCTCCTCCTCTGCTGCTCTATACTCCCTCCTATGTCTCTCCTAGTTTTTTGAATGCTTCTTCTCAGCATTCTCACTGGCATTTGTGGATGCCATAAACAACTGCATCCACCACACTTCTCTTTCTTTGTCTCATTCTCTGTCTCACTCAGCTCTTTGCAGATTTCTCTCTGTTCTGCCTGCCTGGCCAGCTCCACCTCATGAGACATTTTTGGCATCATTCGAGAGATTTTGAGTGAGTTCTGGCAGCCAATTCCTGTGAAGAGGGCGTGTCCTACCTCTATGTCTCATAGTAGTCTTGTAGAGACTTCCGGTTGCTGTCTGATGCAGATAGGGTTGGGGAATGGTATATGGCCATGGTGGCTGCCTTCTGCTGTGCCAGTGTGAGCATCTCAGTCTCTCAGTGCATGATCTAAAGTAAGGAGGCAGATACAGCCACCAGACAGTTAGGTATACACAGTTCACTTCAGAATCTTTGTGAGAACTTCACAGGGGCTGTTTCCAATGGTGACCAGTTTCTTTGTCTGGAATGGGTTCGTGTTCTGGTAGCTACCACCAATGTTGTAGATCTTCTCTGTAGATCCTATCCTAGCTATTTGGATTGACTCAGAATACTTTTAACTCAATGATGAGCATTCACAGTTTTTACAGCCACCTGGAAGATCTCCCCCTGAGCATGGGCAGCGTGTATAAATACAGGTCTGCCCCTGTGGGTCCAAAAATAGACATGTTCTAAGTATAGGTTACTAATTAAGAGTCACATGGCCCTCTGTAGTTGTTGTTGTTGGTTGGGTATCCACAACATTTAGTAGTCGGTGAAAATCAATTGGATTTGGCTAGGGCCACCACAGCAACAGGAGGGTTAGCAACTATAGGAAATGTCACTGAAGCTTACGAAGCTCGTTTCTTGCATCAAACCTAAACAAGAAAAAAATTGCTCAACTAGTACTTTTTCCATGGTGTAACCATGAATGAGGAAGCCGAAAGTGCCTTTGCACTTCATGCTCTGCTTACTAACTGCACCACTAATAATAACTAAAATCACTATTAATGCCTTCTTCAAAGCTGGTGATCTATCTGACTGAAGGAGGACATCTTAGTCCAGTTCCCTGTAATGCAGGAGCATATGAAGGAATTATGATGCTGTACATCTGTTATTGGAGGCACATATTGTGAGAAGGAATATATTCACAGAAGGGCACAATTTCCGGGGGTTTTCAGATAAATGCTGAGAAGGCTCTTCATGATAATGGTCTCAAAGGACCCAGCATTAATAACTTGGCAAAAATATGTGTCAACAGGAAAGACATATGTTAGGCACAGTGTCAAGTGAGAAACCCCTTTACCAATATATGTTGGTTTGATAGGTTCCTGCTCACATCAGAAAAAGGACACTATAGCTGGCTTAGGAATGAGCATCTCCTATGACAAAGTTCTCACAATCTCTGCAGTAATAAGAAATTGCATCTTGAGTGATTTCAACAGGAGAAGTTTGTCTTTTTCACAGGATAGTGATCTCTCTTATACAACATCCAACTCATATAGGTCAGGAAAAAGACAGGGAAATCAGGGGTACAGTCAATTTCAGATCCATTGGTCAACTTCCCACAGCAGTGGACTTGGTGCATCTAGTTAATCTTATGCTAAGAAACATTCTTTAAATGTTCACTGCAGAGAATGTTTTTCGTGATCAGATGGACAAAGAGAACTCAAGTTAGTAAAACAGGTGCATGTCAAGAAATTTGACAATAAAAGTTCAAAATCCATCTCATGGGATGCACACCATGCACAAAATCAACAAACTGAGAATTTGGTAATCACACCTACAGCTTTGCTACTCCTCTTCTATGACCAGGCTCATTCAGTGGCTGTGATTGGCCATTCACTGAATGTTGTCAAAGCAGTAGTCAACCATGTCAATCCAAATTAAACTCCAGTGTTCACCTTGACTAGTCATTATTTGCAATAGCCAAACATATCCAGGGCAAGTGACCAGAGAGATATGGTGAGAAATATTTGTCATGAGATCCAGGCAACTACGAGGATGGCAGGCAGTTTGCTGCAGGGCAGTGGGTAGGTAATGCCCCTGGTGCAAGCTGAGATTGCCAGCCCAGTGACTGCAGACTCCTTCCCAAAGGCTTTCACGTCACATACACCAGGTGTGCCCATCAAGCACAACCACAGCAACTCTGAATATCTTACAGCACAAGGCTTATGGTAAGTATACTGAAGATGCCACAAGTGATGGTCAAAAACATTGCTGGATTTTGATGTTTGGTGTCACCAAAGAGCTAACAACTGCCTGCATTTCGGTACAGCTCCATATCCTCATGTTTGTGAGGTAATTACAGGAGCCAAACTTAACACTGTACATGGATCCTCTGGCTGAACTATGCCAGTAGTTTTTCGCCTTGTGCCTACACTACTCTACTTAACAGCTTCTAGTCCACTGAAGAATATGCTAGAACTCCAAGACAAACATCATCATTTGGCTGGAAAGTTTCTAGCTGGACATTTTACAGCAAAGGAGACATGCACCCATTTCTGTAATTGCCCTTGACCAGGCCCATGTGTAGAACAATACCTGCATCAAAGGTGATGGTGGTGCAATGGTGGTGCAATTGAAAACCATAGTTCACTTCAATGGTGGAAGGTTGTAGGCTCATAAGTAGCACAGATCATTACTGAATTGTCACAGCAAGATAAGGAAACTTGGTCTAACTTGCCCTAAAATGAGGAGAGCAACCCAATGCACAATAACCCATTCAAGATGTGTCTACTCTCATACTTGTCATGGAAGAGATCGGAAACCCATTCGAAGAAGAAAGTTCTGACCTTCTGGTGGTTCAAACAAATGACATACTGAGTCCGGAGGCTCTGAATTATGCTATCACGTTTGGCGAGAAGAACATCTAGAAGACAAGTCTAAGCCTATTGGTGACACTATCAAGCCCAACAAGCTTCCACTCTTCAGCTCTAAAAAATCTGAATCTCCAAGCATAAGTAGCTAAGCAACAGCTAGTATATGCAAAGGATGACTGTGGATGCTTCACCAGGCTATACATAGTTTGTTAAGCAAGGGATGGGAAACCTGAACGTTCTTCAAGAATGATAATTACTATCAGAATGCCGATGATCAGTGCAGCACTTCTACAGGTGCTGGAGCTTGAAAGGAATAGAGTTAATGTACCCCTCACCATAGAGGGTAGATACCGAGGAGTAAGCTGCAGAAACACAATAGGCCTACTTGACCTATTGGAGTACATGGTCTTGCATGCTTCAGTACTAGTAAAACACACTCTACTGCTGGGCCTATTGGAGTACCAACCTTGTTCAACCAACAGCGGTATAAAGAGATGATGGAACAGATGATCTGATGAGATTAGCTGGAGCTAATTGGTGCTCGGACAACAGGACCTCCCTCATTTGATCAGCATGTCAACAGCGCACCATGTAGCAACTTACAATGGGATACTCCCCAAAAGCAGAAGGACTTATGCAACTTTCCATATAATGGCAAGATTAAAATTTTAGGCCTAGAAATCAAAGGAAATGTTGTTTGCACTTCTATGTATAATGGTCCGACTTCCATATAATTATCATAACAGAACTATGGTCAACTTTTGAATAATACTCAAACAATCATCTCAGGGTGAACTCATTGGTACAGAGAAGCATGGCCACACCAGATGTTCCTGCAGTCTTGGGCAAGATCGATTAGAGATGGATGATCATTTCACAGTGTAGATGCTATTTTCAGCATGCTCCTGCAAGCATGCACACGAACACCAGACATACCTCAAGCAAGCGCATACAACTTATAACACTTCTCCCTTTGCTTAGTGATATTTTGAAACCGTAATTGAAACATGTTAGGCCTTAGGTGTACATAAATTATCATGTAGTTGATGATCCTATGCAGGCATGGGTAGAAAATCTTCCAGAAGATAACGTATTATCCATGCAGTTAGCAAAATAAATCAGTACACAATCTAGCCTAATCAATGCTCATTGCATGCACCTATTACATGACCATGGCCCAGAACATGGAGGTTGCTACGATTTCATTGTGCTTGTGTTACACGACCATGACATGCACAAATATGATTAGGCAATGGTCTGTGTCACCAACTGTGACCAGAAAGCAACATGTCTCTTTGTAAAGGGTTTGTGTGTGGTTATGATAGGCCATGCCACCAGAAGTGACCATACAAACATCATGTACTCTTTCTGAAATGGGACATAAATTTTACAATCATGGTATATTATGCTATTGATGGCCTCAAGGACATAATTTGTTTGTGCAGTGTGGTGCACATAACTAATGTATTAATCTTAGCCATGAGGCTGATTTGCACTGGATTCCTGCAAGAGGAAGAAGGTGTGAACCACTGTTCTAAATCATTTATCCTTTGCTTGCTTCGGTTGACAGTCAATTAGAGTGGTGCATGTTTTGGTGGATTAATTAAGTATGCTGGTGCAGACCTTTCACTGAAGGTGAATGGTCTATAACCAGACTAGATTTGCTGATGAACAATGTTCTTCAAAGAAAAAAGTTAAAAGCTAAAGCAAGCAACTAGATCACAATATTATATGTGTGAACTAAACCAATAGGCATTGTCACTTGATACATATGTTAGTTATGGAGTTTTCCTGCTCCAACTCTTGCAAAGAGGCTGTAGCTGATCCTTGGCTCACCCTAATAACAAAACTACAGGTAAGGTAAGTGCAGACTTCCACAGTGTAAAAAAAGTAGTGTCAAAATGCGAGTGTTTAATATCGTCTCGTTAGTTTGCTGTCATTTTGTTTGCCCCTTTCAATTGTAAAATAACAGCAAAGACAAACAAAATATTTATGCGTAAGCCAAAAACATTTTTATTAAAAACAACAACAGTAAAATCACCTTCTCAATAATCAACTTCAAATTTTATTCACTCGACATTTCGACTAGATGCTCTAGTCTTCATCAGGAAAATGGCCAAAAATGAAAAGCTATCCTTTACTCATAAGTTCATAACCACCAATATTATTCATGCATTTTAAAATCTAAATAATGATTGGTGTTTTATACGAAAGGGCTTTCTAACTAATGTTGGTATATACAGTTATATGGACATACTCTTGTTTCCTTCCTTTTGATATATTTTTACTTATATAATTATTGTTCTGCAATATGGCTGTAGTATTCTAAATGGATTCAAATATTCCTTACTCTCACTTCACATTGTAGCAGAGCAACTATTCCTCTCTATTTTCTCTCTCCAGATAATAATGATTTTGAGGTCAACACTGCCATGCTCACCTTTGCACCTGGAATTCTACAAGACTGCTTTGAACTAATGATTATTGATGATGATTTATATGAGAACCCCGAAGAATTCTTTGTCAACCTCACCACCACTGACACTCGAGTTACTCTTTCTCCCATGTATACTGTTATCACAATCCTAGACAATGATGGTAAGAAACACAAGTCTTCAATGTATCATAATACTCGTGTAACCAGGCCGGACTGTGGCAATAAAAAGTACTGGGCTTAAAAAGCACCTGGTCCACAAACCATTTATGTAATATAACCTAGCACTAAGACGAAGCCTGTTCACTTTCATCGCAAATTACATTATTTTGGCATGTTTAATTGCATCCTGTTCTAAATCATTTATCCTTTACAATCTTGCCTTTTCTGCACCTCCCATTTACCCTTTTTATGGAGATCACAGAACCATTGAATTTATGGATGCACATGATGAGAAACCTAGCAAGTGAAGACATAATAAAATATTAAAGCCTTCAGATTAAGGGGGGGGGGGGTGTAGGGGGTGTACCTCAAGCCACAAAAAGTTGGGAACGTATTTGTCATTACATTTTGACTTTCCTCAGTTCAAGCATGTTTTTATCATACTGTTTCTTATACTACATCACATCATCTGTGGCTAATCTGATTGGTTAATAACTATAGGTTACATAGGCGCGTAACCTACACTTTTAACCGCATGTAGTTTAGCGCGTGCACAATGCAAGATGGCCCAGTGGCTACATTCCTCGGCTTCGCCTCGAGGTAACCGCAAACTCGGAGGTTACATAGGCGCATAACGACTCTTTTTTATAGGCTATCCTCTACTTATTCTGTGAGCTTACCACCAATATATTGAGAATCTCTATAGGCACATTTTCTTAGAAGATACACCCAGCAACATAAAGGTCACTCGAAATATTCATCTCATCTGTGGAAACCGTCATAACTCCCCAGTATAGTGGAATTAATGGCTCAGATTTATTCTGAAACTTCCTGAAGCAGCTATGTTATTAGTGGAATAGAATTGGCTTCTCAAACCAAGTCAATTAAATTGTGGCAACTGCATAGGCAAAACCAACTAAGACCCAAAATCACCTCTTGTATGACCATAACTTGGTCATGCTGCAGTAAACATATACGTGGCACGCTTATATCATGAGTACTAAAAACAAACTCAAATAATACCAAACAAAATAAAAATGATACATGGCAAAGTTATGACCATTATCAAAAACAAAATATGGATTTCCAGCTGTTTGAGTTTGGAATCATGCCCTTTGAGAAAGTTTTTGAACTGAAAAAGTAAGTGGCCTGCTCAGTAGAGCAACATATTTAGAGCCACTATGCAACAGTCATGAAGAGACTCAGTTTGAAATTGACTTCCTCTCAACAAGAAATGAGCTTCCTGGTGTATATACATGGTAACCATTATATGCTGGCATTAAACTTAACTCTTCGGTCACATGACTTTGAAGTCAATAATCCAATCCCTCTAAATCTTTGGAAATGGCTGGTATCTATATGCAACAGCAGTTTGAATTAATATTTTGAGGTGTAGCTACTCTTCTCCTAAGCTTTTAAATGGGTGGAAGGTTTCGAGCATGGGTTTTGTGAAGTGTAACATGGATAAACTAGTTGCAAGCCGGGTTGTTGTCATTTTTTTGATAGTGCATGCCTAAGCATTAGTCAAACTTGTAAGTGGATTGGTATCAATGGGTTCTGGGTTCAATGATAATTGGCCTATATATAAACCCATCTTTGGATTGGTAAAATCATCAACCCATTTTAACCACCATACCACTGGGTATTGCCTGGTATGCCATTTGGCCAGTCCTGGCTTGCTTATAATAAAGGTATTTACAGTATTTACACTTTGTTTTCTCATTAAGACCACAACTTCCAAGTTTTCTCCTCGAGAACCTGTCAAGGTGGCTTTATGCAACTATGAGCTATATAGTACAATTAACTCATAAAACAAGATCTTTGTTTAATTTGTTTGACAAAATTTCCAGCAAGATTGTATCATTAACACATGTTCGTAGATAATGAGTACAGACACTTACAATTTACCTTCATTTATATATTAGCAGTTGCATGACATTGGAATTATGTGGTATATTAGGGGGGAATCGACCATTTTGTGGGGTTTTTTCCTTCTTTTTTCTTCTTCCATCATTCTATACCTTCACTATTAAATTAGCTGCATTTCAAGTTTCAACATTTTATTGACAACCATTCTTGAGTTATGATACTTTTTATCCTCCCATTTCATTGCAACTCTGCACGATGAACAAGAAGAAGCCTGAATAAACGCAGTAAGTTGGATTGTTCATAATATAATAAGCATTCATGGGCAAGACTTGAAACTTGGCTAAAATATCGCTCAGTCATTTCCGCACTATCTGCGCAAAGTGGGGTACAAACGTCTGCTCCTGCGCATGCCACGTTCTTTCTCAGTTCCCAACTTTGATCGAACCTCTGTGTGATTTCTAGTGCGATTCTAAAGCTACTATCATGCACTTTTCAAACTGATTTATTATGAAATGTAATTTCATGTAGTGACATCACATGATACTGTGTAACTCATTCAATTTTTGTCTGTAGTAAATAATTTTTATATATTATGAAAGCTCTTGCATTACTCCTTCTTTTTAATTGACTCATAACCAATCCAGTTATTTTCTGATGAGATATGTCAGTCTGACAGCATATGACAGCATAAAAATGAAATTGGGGATGTTGGGGTGAATAAAAAAAAATTTTTTTAACTATCAATTCAAAATACGTATCTGTGGTCACTCTAATATCACCATAAATAGCAAGTGTTGAAGACCTGTGGTTCGGGTACAGGAGCGCATCTAAATATTTCAAAGGAACTTTGTAGTTTTCCCCATGTTTGAGTCCTAGTTTATTGCAACACCATTATTCTAATGTCATTGGAAAGCACCTAGAATGAGCTACATTTTGAGACCATAATCTTTGGAAATGGATTAAGCATTCAATAGTTATGACCCTTCTTTTGTTTACCCACAAAATGGTCGACTCGTCCCCTTACCATTAATTAGACCACCATAGTGCCTGCATGCTCAAAGTCAGACATTGTACCTAAAAATATACATAATAACTGCTTTTTTATATGCACATTCCTTAAAAGTCAAAAACTTTACTATACGTTTGATGGAGCGAGCAAGCACTGAAGACATTTAACACCCCACTTATGAAGGCCTTGAAGGATATCAGCAAATGTACATATGCTTGTCCAGAATGCCTTTGCTTTACAGAATGGAGTCCTTCCTGGATAGATTTTTCCACTGATGATTATGGCAGCAATGCATAGTTTTGTTTGCTTGCCTCGAAGGAGCTGATTCTTATAATGAACTGGAACTTATTTTTTATTTCCACTCAAGAATATGAATAGTTTATTTATGAAAAATATATAGCTATAAATACCATCCACATATAAAGTCTGTGGTCAAACAGAAGACCTGGAATAATTTTAGGCTTTTTGTCTTTTATATATATCACCATATTTTAATTTGTCATAGAGATCATCATTGGGTGGGAGATGACTCTCTATAATCAGTCAGAATCAGATGGACCAGTAGAGCTTTGTTCTGTGCTTCGAGGAATGCTTACAGTAACAATACCTGCTATTAACATTCGACTTGAAGATGGCACTGCTATCAGAGGTAATAATTCCTTACTGTAATAATATACATAAGCAGTTATGATTCGATGGAAACCTTTGAAATAATTTTCATGATATTATACAATGTAATTATATTGTCTAATGTAGTATAGTTGTAGAGATTTTATAACTGAAAAACACTTTCTATTGTTTGCAGGTGATGATTATGACAAACTTTCTAAGAATTTCTTTGCATTCAGTGGCACGACAGATGTTCACATGTGTATCACAGTTGATGTTGTGGATGATAATCTTTTTGAAGATGATATTAAGTTTTTCTTTGCCACCATGACATTGGCATCTAATGTTCCCAGAGTAACTATTGACCCATCAGTAACAATGATCCAGATTTTCGATGATGAAGGTATGTTCCAACTTTCAGGCCTATATGTGATGTTGAGTATTTTTCTCATGTACACTAAAGCATTACTCACATATATTGTTATATCAATTATGTCTCTGTAAATCAGTGGATCATGAATCTAAATAGGTCAAGAAAGAATGAAAAGACTTACCATCAAATTCAGTTGCTTTGTACAACCTTCGACCACTATTCCCCCTATAAACTGAATTATTTTCATGTAATTAGCATTATTGCTGCAGAGAGTTGGTCCAAAATCTTTGCTTGACCCTGGTACCTGTGCATGCTCGGTTCACTGCAATGAACCTGGATGCCTTCTATATTTAGATGCAAGTTTCTGCAGAGTTCCTTTGAACTCAGATCCAGGATCAACCTGTACCGGATGCAGTCACAATCCTCTCTTACAGACCTTTTCCAGTGCCTTACAGAAGCTGTGTCACCTTGTAATGCAAGGCAACATCTGTGACTGTTAATGCTTACATTAAAGTGCATCTCCAAACTTGTTGTGGGGCAAAAAGAATAGATCGACCTAGAGAAACTCATTTGGAATTTTGATATCAAACCTGGGTTGTGATATGGGGTTCAGAGTAGGAGCTTGAACTGCTACACCACTTGCTGTTCTAAAAAGCTGCAAATCTCCAAGACGAAAAAGAAGGGCCACTCCCAGGTACCAGCAGCAATAACTTCTGTTGCATTTGCATGGCTTTTTCTCCTTTCCAATATACACTGTAGTTTACACTATAGAGAAATTGCATTAGAAAAATAGCTTCTTGGGTAGCTAATTCCAATCAGAACATGCTAACCTGTACTAAGTATTGGGTGTAGTGAGGACTCTTATACTCTGCACTATATTCACAGTGCAGTAATAATCTGACACTATAGAAGGCAATCTGGCAACTTTACACCATTCTTGCAAAGCATTCATGAACAATCTTTTACGATTCTGCAATGACATCACTATCTATAACCCTCAGTTTGACAATACCTATGCTTCAACAATAGATGGAATTGTTTGAGGAATTGGCACTCACAACTGCCCCACTGAAGCCAAGGGTTTTGAAGAGATATGTGGATGATACCTTCTGCATTGTGCAGAAGGGAAGTGAGCAGGAGTTGTTGGACCATCTGAACAACATCAGACTATCTATAAAGTTTATAATGGAGCTTGAAGTGGCTGGATCATTGCCCTTTCTGGACTGCCACATACACAGGAAGGAAAATGGAAGTCTAACTGCAACCGTCTACAGAAAACCCACACATACCAACTGGTACCTTGATTATAGATCACATCATCCTATCCACATCAAAAGAGGGAGGACCTTTGGAAGGAAGAACACCATTTTAATAAGGTCTTCATCGAGAATGGTTATCCACAAGCCTTCATCAAACTTTCATCTGCAGAAACATCTAAACACAGAAAGGAAGATGAATACACCAGTACAGGCAATGAGGGGTCTAAAAAGAAGGATCCTATGATAGTGATTCCTTATGCAGCAGGGATGAGTGAAGACATCAGGAGGGTCTACAGGAAGTTCAACATCAAAGTCGTCTTCAGATCGGGAAGAAATCTGACACTACTGAGCAGAGTGAAGGATGTTTTACCTGCTAAAATGCACTCATGTGTTGTGTACCGCATCCCTTGTAGCTGTGGGAAATACTACATAGGGGAGACGATCAGAAGACTGGAGACCAGAGTGAAAGAACATCAAGATACCTGTAGAAAGTGTAATAAAGAGAAGTGTGCAATTGCTGAGCATGCATGGGATAATGGACATCCTATTGGGAGGAAGCCACCATCAGGCCAGAAGACAGAAGGAACTGCTAGTGAAGGAGGCATACATCGGCCTAGCACCAAAGTGTGAGCAGTTCAATCGAGACTGTGGAATGGCTGCTGGGGAGCTACTCTGAAGAGCCTGAACTTGAAGCCACAACCAACCATAATTTCCCTTTTTTTTCTTTTTATTATTATTATTATCATTACCATTAATATTCTTATTTCTGTTTATTATTGTTGTTGGTGGTGGTGTTGTTGTTGTTATTATTGTAATTGTTGTTTTATTTATTTGTTTATTATTTATGTACTTTTATATTTGTTGTTCATTTAATATTATTTGTTTACTTATTTATTATTTATTTATTTGTTTATTTTCATTTATTTTTACATCAGGTCCACATGCTAGGTACATATACTGGCATTTGGTGGATAGCTAGCTACCGGTATATAATAACAGGCTCACATGAGCCTTAGCATCTCATTATTCTTGATGAAGACTAGAGCATCTAGTCAAAACGTCGAGTGAATAAAATTTGAAGTTGATTATTGAGAAGGTGATTTTGATGTTATTATGTCAACTGAGAGTTCATTGAGAATAGACTATACTTCCTATGATGCTCAATTAACATCCCTATAAAGTGTGCATATAATCCAAGCAAAATGTCATACAATATGTTTGTTGTGGACCATGATCAAAATCCAGGAGGATGACCATTGTTATTCTGCTGCAATCCTATCAAGGAGCAAGAGACGACATAAGAATCACAGATCAAAGCTTGTTAATTCTTCATCTCATGCTGTTGAGGACCACTCCATAGCTATATCTGGGTTGGCTTGCAGAAGCTGTTGATGTACACAATGGTTTGTTGCCCTTCTCAGAGTTCATCCCCAAGAAGTCCTGTAGATTGACGAAGGCTGACAAACCTGGTTGGAGTTTACGCAATAGAGGTAGCATATACTTGGAGAATATTCTATGTGCGCCCTTCAGGCTGTTGCATCAGTTCCTCGATGCCCTCATTTGAGAATGGATGGGTAGCAGCTTCCTGGAATGAACATACCTCTTCATCTATGCTGCCATAGCTCATAGAGGAGCAAGCCTTCCTACTGACAATACACAAGGATATTTCCATAGCTGCAGTTAATCTAAGCGTGCCAATAAATCTACCAGTCTTTTGCTTCATAGCCAGGATCCATAGCCAGGATCCTACTCAATGAGTATGCCAATGAAGGAAATGATGATGGTAGATCCGACAACTTTTAACCTTCCACTTGATCACCAGTTCCAGTTCTGGTATCATAACCGCATCAAATTCATTGGTGTCTGCAATAGATTGCAATAGTGGTGTGGAAAAATCAACCAACTCAAAAAAAATTTATTACTAAGTTTAAATGATGATATCGATGCGACTAGAGATGACTTTAAAGTGGGGAAATCACTCACTCATAACCAGAGCCCTAGCCCTTTGTAAGCTGCGTTCATGCCAGCATGAATTGAAAAACTGAGCCAAGAATCCAGATATCTGCACATCATTTTTTTAATAGCATATGCTTCAATGTGTCGCAGTGGTAAATGGGGAAGGTGCTAGTAAAATGATCACAGACCTTTGTTTGCCTTGTTTGCCTGTGTCAGGATCATTCTACTTGACAGCATCATCCTAAATCTTTATGTTTTGCTTCAGTAATTGCATACCAGCTCATGATTGATGAAGTGGTTGGACTTGCTGATGCTGAGGTAGACAATTTGGCCTTGTCAAAGACGTAACAGGGTGTACTCACAGTTCATATCCCATGCATCATCCTGGAAGACAATCAAGACAAGCATGGGATGATCTTCAGATGGGTTAGTAGTGAAGCACCAGATAACAATGATCTGAGAGAGGCCATTCTCTTTTCAGTAGATGCACAATTGTTAAAATAGAGCATGAGTCTGTAGCCAGTCATGAGCTTCTCTTCAATAGCTAATTTGCGATTTTAAAGATGTCATGATGATAGGGATCCAGAAATAAAGTGCTTTACCACAAGGTTTCCTGCAGTCTACATTGTCTTAATTCAGTTAATTTTTTAGATATTGCTCACATCAACTAGAGGGTAAACTTCATGCTGAAAAAGTTAGATTCATCCCTAGGTATGTAGTTGTGTCAGCATTATGATGACATCTCATGCTAGCACACAAAACCTGACAGACATTGAACACAGTATCTATGTGTCACTTCTCGCAAGTTTGAAATTTACTCTCAAATATTCCCTGGTTATGTCAGCACCACGAAGTAAGATCATCTCAGTTATGCCATAAGTGTGAAAGCTAGTGTCTGTAGTTCCTGTACCTAGGTATGCTTGTAGCTGTGGATTTCAGTGGGCATCAATTATGATAGTAACAAAACTCATGACAACAGGTCTATACTACTGCAGCTCATTGACCATATTTTATGTTGATTTCAAGCTGCATGGTCTCAAAGAGGGACCATCTTTTATGGACCAAGGTGATGTGTGTAATGGATCAATGTTTGTACCCCTTTTTATCGCATTTTTATGAAGCTCGAGCACAATATCATGAAAACTTAAGATGTGGTGGACCACGTGGGATGCACTCCCATTTCTGGATAGACCGGTTGATGATCGACTGTTCAAAGATTTGAGGCCTTATTTATTTTTGTTTATGATTTGAAGAAACTCCTAGAACAGGCAATGCCAAGATCGTATAAGGCTGCTCATGATCCACTCGTGATACACAATTTCCTTTCAAGGTTATCTGATACTGTGTAGGCTGACAATGCAGAGCCACAGTAGAAACCCACTACACTCGAGTGACACATGCAAAATTACTGATGTTTATTGGTGACCATTAACAAGTGGCTGCAGTTGCAAGGGATGCACAAGTTGAGATGCTATAGGAACAGGTTGCTCTCCTTACTGAGCAGCAAGCCAAACAGTACCGAGTCAGCAACAACTTTAAAAACAACTACAAGAATAAAGGTCCCATGTGAGCTGGTGATCTGGTGACACAGCATGAATTTATTGTTGTAATAGTCTGATAATTCCTGCAATCTTGGTCACTTATATTATACTTCACTCAATCCCCTGCTATGGTACATCATGTGGAACATACTTCTAAGCCTGATTCCAAACCCGATCCTTTTCTCACACAGGTTCTTCTCATATATGAAGCTAGAAAAAATGCATGAAAGAGCCTGTGCCACCACTGCACTGGAAGAAGTAGAAGCTATCTGCGTGCCCCAAGAAGAGTCCATGAATAGTACTATTCTGAATTCTTCCTTACTATTTCCACAAATTCTTTAAGACCCCATAGGTGGGCCATTGCTGGCCTTCTGCTGTCTTTGTGTCCAAATATGGAACACCATGAGCCGAAGAAAAATGTTGACAAAGACTCCTATCTCACTTCAACTGCGTAATGAAGTAAACTATCGACTCGCAGGGTCAATAGTTTTCTTTGTTTGGACCTACAGAGTGGCTACTGGCAAATGCCTGTTAATATAGTTGGTTCAGCAAGAAAAGACTGTTAGTAGTCCGGGACCTGGTATGAGACTATTTAATGCAAAAGAAGCCCTTTGGCTTGTTGGCTGCATCCAGGTCTTTCCAGTGTCTAATGGGCAAGGTCCTACGATGACAACTGCAATTTGTATCTTGATGTGATTTTCATTCATTTGGATGAAGAAATGCAGAAAGCACTAGACATAGGATGCGTGAATCACTTGCTCAAACAGGACTGTAACTCTATGACAGGGTACATCATATTGGTATGATGATAGCGCATTATTTTTGACAAGCTTTCTCTCCAAAAGGATTATATAGTGGTTGTGGGGTCATAGGTTTAACCGACTGCGATTCTAGTAGCTATGCGCCTAATAATAAGTGCTTGAATCTGCATTATGAAATGCGCTTCACAGGACATTATTATGCACCTGCTAGTAATATGTGCCTAAAACAAGCTTTTACATATTCTTTAGCGTTTACTTCTTGTTGTCTCATCATGAGCACAAAATTCTAACTTCCACTTGAGTACTTGTCATAATTAGGTACACACTAACTCTTATCACACAAAGTGTTTCATAAAATCTCACTGGCAAGACTATAATTTGTAGGTTATGATTCCAAGTTTGTGGTTGACACATGATTTTGGATTTTAGGTTATTAAACACAGAGATATTTTTTAATTACTTAAAAAATGCATTTTTATAATACAAACTTTTCCATTTTTGTACAATTGCTGTCACAGTTCATATTATTGGGTGGAGTAGGACTTCCTATACTCAATCAGAATCAGACGGACCATTAGAGCTCTGTGTTATGATTTATACTGGGACATTTGAGGAAATTACTGCTGTTTTAAAGATCCAACTTATAGATGGCAGCGCTGTGGCAGGTATTTTTTTATTGATTGAATAAATAATATAATTCAATATACAAAGCCAAGCACATCAAACGAGATTCATGTCGATATAATAGAGATTGAATAATTTATTTTATAACAGTTGTAGAGTGATAGTATATTTACATCCAAGGAAGTGCTCAAAATTATTCATTAATTTTTACTCATTTCCTAGCTCATGGC
Source organism: Cladorhizidae sp. MBARI D1340-BT2 (assembly GCA_028752905.1). NCBI lineage: Eukaryota > Metazoa > Porifera > Demospongiae > Poecilosclerida > Cladorhizidae > Cladorhizidae sp. MBARI D1340-BT2. Next base: position 11,682,880 of record JAQNBH010000018.1, on the reverse strand, counting down.
ATTTTAATTGCACTCCTTTTCATAATTGCACTCATTTTGTAGCCCCTGTTTTTAATTTTCTAGCTTTATATCAGTGGGTGTTGGCATAGCACTAAGCATGCCAGTATTTTAGCACCTTCGTTACACTTGAATACTGTTTATAGTACATATTGCTATGTTTCCAAACATCAAAAATTTGAGTATGCTCAGTTTAGCAACACATAATTTCTGTTTACTACAGTAGAGAGAAGGTACTTAGGAAGATTCTTAACCAGCCTTGTTGGAGTGCATAACAGCAGATGTGCCTGTTTCTGTCTCTATGACCTGGACATTGGTGTGTGAGGTAAAGTCACCTGAAGAATCTTTGAGTGAAAGGACGGAGAGTCTGATTATAGTAGGGGAATATACAAAGCAGTACCACTCCACTTAGCTATCGAACTATGAACTATCTAAACAGAAAAATAGCTACTCACTTACTTCTTGCACTCTTGAAGTTCAATTTTTAAATTATATTTTTATCATACACAATTACACACAATTTGTACTTGTAACAGTCAAACTGCACTCTGCTTTGCCCACTGTAATTACTCTGATTGTTAATCATGCAATTACTTCCTAATTAGATTAGAATGCCTATACTGTTTTCATGTGTATTGAGAATAGATGTTCTTGTGCAGTAGCTTTGCAGTGTCAACCTATATTATCCTGGCCACAGTTTTTTCTTCTTATGACTGCAAAACATTTGTGGCTTCTTTTTGCATTCTGCAGGTGATGATTATAGTGACACACCCTCTGATAATTTCATTACATTCAATGAAACAACAGATGTTGAAATGTGCATCACAGTTAATATTGTGAATGATTATTCTTTTGAAAATTATTTGGAGTTTTTCTTTGCTGAGCTGGAATTGGTATCTAACGTACCCCGAATTTTATTGAGCCCATCAATAATTTTAATCAAGATCATTGATGATGAAGGTATGTTATAATAATCAAGCTTCTATGGTGCTCCAGAGTAATCTATTCCTCATGCAGATTGCATGCCTACATACACATATACACGTATACAAATAATTATATACATATTATATGCATTATACACATTCCTATGGAAGCAGTCATAACAGTATATAATGAGCCACGAAACCAATGGCAGACCATTTATATCCTGTTATTTCCTATTGGCCTAGATCACTTTATATACCGCTGGAATTATAAGTTATACAAATTATGATCCAATTCCCCACTTATGGTCAGTGTACTTGCATTCTCCTTCACCCTGATATTTTAGTAAAGCCTGCTCAAAAGTAGCAAATCCTCGTCACTGCTCTAGTGAGTTCCTCTCCATCCACTAACACTAACATTTTTACTATAGCTAGTGACAGTGCTGCTATCAAGTGCTAACTTCTATTGTTATGTTTGGTCTGATCCAGTGGAATGGATAAAGAGTTGGAAACCCAAATCCTAATCTTTTATTTCAAGCCGTATCCATTGCATAAGCTACGTTGTCCATTCCAATTCCTGCTCACAATATAATTGAGAAACATGAAAACATTGCTTCCCTTTAGATTACTATAACCTGCTCATATTTCATACCATGTAAAGCTAACTCCATTATTGAAGGAAATGATTGTCACATGTAGATGTGAGGATTGGCTCTACACCTGTGGAAATGTCTGCACAGATGACTAGATAATTGAGAGCAGTGAAGAGAGTGAACGGGTTGCATTGTTTGTAGTTTAGAGATAACTAACTCCATAGTTATCAGAGCAGAGAGAACAGTCAATACACAAGAATCTGGCAGCATAGTAGAAGAAGAAGAACTAGCTGTCAATAGAGGAGAGAGAACTGGCTGCAGTAATTGTTAGCAAACATGCTGATTTCTGACATTGCTAATGATGGATACATTCTTCACATACTCTAACTAAGTTCTGCAGACTCTAATTTTCCAGTTCCTAGTTTCAAAGATAGCCAGTCATATGGAAGCAGCACTATGACTCAAATTCTACTGTTCCAGAAGCCAGTGATCAAAGAAAAGATAATAAAGTCATGGTCTCGTTCAGATCAATGTGTCAACTTGTCTGGGACAGTCCTTTAAGTTAATCAGTTCTCGCCCTCATTTTGTGTTTTGTGCTCATAACAAAGTTTACACAAGTCCATACACTTTGTTAATTGCCTATAATTTTTCTGTGCTTAACGTGACCTTTATTATCAACCAATAACACATATGAACTTTTGAACTTTTGCCACAGACATGTGTACAGCAGACGAGATAAGATAGTTACACAACTTACAAACCATAATGGCAGCTTTCCTATTGGTTAGCTTGCTAAATAGATAGCTAGCATGCCACTAGTTAGCTGTAATATAGACTTTGCCATGGTATTGGCTATCTATTACTATCACTTAGTTGGTGGCTCACACTTAATGTCACTGTAGTAGTAGGCTTGGTGAGCTATATGTATGCATATTAATACTTTTGATATAGAATAAAAAGATTGTCTCAGCAGTGTATTATACTCGCTCCTTGCATCACTGTATATGGCTGTCTACAGCTGTCTTACTTTATTGACAATTTATCTACATTTTGGAATTTATTCACTAATGGGCTAGTTTCAAGTTGGCTTTTTCAGATTTTTTGCCTAAGCAAATCAATCTCATTGGATGGGCCCGCATTAAACAATTTGAATGTGCTCTGGTGTTCAATAGTGATTTAATGGGCCAGTGTAACCACTTTTTTCCCTTGGTCAAGGCACTGGCCCATTGGAGCACCAGCTGGCCCATTTTAAGCCTGCCAATCAAACTTTGCCCCATACTATTGCTAGTCCCTGGCCTGGTTATTGGTCATGCATTGTTTTCTTCCTTTATAAAATCCAACTCCCACCTTCCGCATCTCTCTCACACACCCCCCTTCTAGCTAAACATTTAGTGAGTGTGTGGGTATACCCAAACTCATCATGAATGAAATGGCATTACTGTAGCTTGTTGTTTGCTGTCAATTTTAGTAGTTAGATATTATTTCTGTAGTAATTCTATAGGGAGACCATCATCAAATCAACACTAAAACAGTTTCTCAAAGGAATTGGCTAGCATTGGAGATGGGTGGAGTAATGGAGTCAGACAACTTGATATTACTTTGTATAATATACATGATGGGAGGTTCCAGCACAGTTTTCTAACATAAAGTGCATAACACCGAGAAGCCACCTGAGGTTAAAGTGCAATTTTTAGTCTACTAAACATTTTCCCATCATGTATGCTACTGAAATCCTGGTGGCAGCCCTAATTCACAATGATGTGCTTTAGCATTATTTGTTCATTGGCTTGCCCACTGTAACAACAAAATTTAGGTTGTCAGTGTATCCCAGGGGATGGATTGAATATTGTGATGAGCTTGATTACATACTCTAAAAAGGTAACCATTGTTTATCCTTCGTTTCAGGTTAGTCCATGAAACAATTGTGTCATGTGAGTGTGACAGCACTCCTTCTATTTTGACCAACTACTGTGTGTTGTGTGATACTTTAGGGATAGATAATGCAGAGGAGTTGTTAGATTTATTGATATCTGAACTACTTCCTGATGGAAACAAAGATTTTTCTAACGAGTCGATAGTTTTTTTAGGTAATAACTAGCTAGAGATGTAACTGACATAGTTTCTTGCATGCTGGTATCCTTTAAGCAGCTGTTCTGTACCAAAAATATTATAGTTAAGTAAATGTACTAACTTTTCCACCTGAAAAGATACCCTCCAGCGGAGCTTCTTATGGGCCACTGTTGACGTTCATTATTGGACATCTTTTGATATTACACAGAAAGTTGAAGCCAAGCAGAAAGTGGTACATTTTCAGTTTGGAAATTCTGAGTTGGAGATAGTGTACTTTTGAAGATTTTACCTAAATGGTGTGCATAATGGCAGAGATGACTTATCCTCTCATGTATGTGGCAGACCTAGCAGATGGCATGACCATGAATAGACATGTGGAGTCTATTAAACAAAGAGATGGAATTGAATCACACCTACTATGTATCGACATCCACTTTCAGTTCCTCCTTCCTCCTGGTTTCCTACTGCAAAAACTCAACCATCTGCACTTTTTTACTCACTACACACTCATGACTATGAGGGTCAGTTTCTTGATTAACTTTCCATGGTACAACCGGGGCTAGAATAATTATGATTCTAATAATAGCATCCTTAAGCTATTGGCTTGCCACAATCGCTCGCTCTTCTTAAGGGAATTAGGCTATATACAGATTTCATGTTAGTGAGAATACTCCAGCCACCATTCCCCAGGACGAGGCAGTCTCCTCAGCAAGACCTGATATTGCAATAGTCTGGGACAAAAAGATTCAGCATCTAGATCTCACCATTCCATTGGACTTGCCTGTATCCCTCAATGATGCTCACTAGAGGAAGAGCAAGAAACAATTATTGATGAGTGACCTATACGGTACAAGTGTGAAAATATTGCTGACAGTACTGGAAATTAGGTCCGCCATTCACCCACTCCCACGGAGTTTGGATGAGCTTCGTAGAATCCATCCTTCCTGATCTCTTGAAACATCAAATCTGTGACTCTTTGATGATGGTATTAAAATGTCAATTTCATGCTCCTATGTGGCTAAAGATGAACTGAAGTGGTCGGCAACTGTTCTATTGGATGTGCTATAATTCATTCTTCTCTGCTGCATCACTCTCTCTCCAAAATCAGTACTTATCAGGTTACCATATCTGTTTATGATGATATGAAAATGGCATCTCAGGTTAGTCCATGAAACACTTGTGTTATATGAGTGGGACAGTACTCCTTCTATTTTGACTAACTACTGTGTGTTGTGTGAAACTTTAGGGATAGATAATGCAGAGGAGTTGTTAGATTTATTGATATCCGAACTACTTCCTGATGAAAGAAGGAGTTTTCTCATTAGTCCATAGTTTTTTGAGGTAATGACTAGCTAGAGATGTGACTGTCACAGTTTCTGCATGCTGATATCCTTGAAGCATTATGGAGAGCTGTTCTGTACCAAAAATAATTAAAGTGAGAAAGCTATGTAAGTACTAAATTTTCCATCTGAAAAGATACCCACCAGCGGAGCTACTTAGGCCATTGTTGATGTGGACATCTTTTGATATTATTACAAAGTGCAGAAAGTGGTACATTTCTAGTTTGGAAATTCTGTTGGAGATAGTGTGTTCTTGAAGATTTTAAGGGAAGTCACCTAAATGGTGTGCATGCTAAATTGCAGAGATTACTTATCCTCTAATATATGTGGCAGACCTAGCAGATGGCAAGACCAGGAATAGACATGTGGATTCTATTAAACAAAGAGATGACATTGACAAAACTAGAATCACACCTACTATATATTGACATCCACTTGCAGTTCCTCCTTCCTCCTGGTTTCCTACTGCTAAAACTCAACCATCTGCCCAACCAATGCCACATCGAAGTACTCATGTGCTATGGCACTAGCAGATCCAGAGAGGGTTCAACCACCTTCCCACAAACTCCCCATTTTTGACCATTACAATCAACTTTTTTATACACACTCATGACTATGAGGGTCAGTTTCTTGATTAACTTTGCATGGTACAACCGGGGCTAGAATAATTATGATTCTAATAATAGCATCCTAGAGCTATTGGTTTACCACAATCACTTGCTCTTCTTAAGGGAATTAGGTTAAATACAGACCTCCAGAGATTTCATGTTAGTGGCCGCCATTCCCCAGGATGAGTCAGTCTCCTCAGCGAGACCTGATATTGCAATAGTCTGGGACAAAAAGATTCAGCATCTAGATCTCGCCATTGCAGTGGACTCGCTTGTATCCCTCAATGATGCTCACTAGAGAAAGAGCAAGAAACAATTATTGATGAGTGACTTATATGGTATAAGTGTGAAAATCTTGCCGATGGCACTGGAAATTGGGTCCACTATTCACTCACTCCCATGGTGTTTAGATGAGCTTCGTAGAATCCATTCTTCCTGAGCTCTTGAAATATCAAATATGTGACTCTTTCATGATGGTGCGAAAATGTGATCTGCCAAGCTAAAGATGAACTGAATTGGCCAGCAACTGTTGACTATTGGATGTGCTATAATTCACTCTTCTCTGCTGCATCAGTCTCTCTCCAAAATCAGTACTTATCAGGTCACCATAATATATTTGGGTCTGCTGTGCTTACTTTATTATTACTATTAACTTTATTATTATTATAATTACTATTAACTTTATTATTATTGTAATTACTATTAACTTTATTAATTACTATTAACTCTATTATTATTATAATTACTATTAAATTATAATTACCATTAACTTTATTATTATTATAATTATTATTAACTTTATTATTATTATAATCACTATTAACTTTATTATTATTATAATTACTATTAACTTTATTATTACTATTAACTTTATTATTACTATTAACTTTATTTTATTATAATTACTATTATTACTTCATTTGGTTGCCCTTGATGAACCCTGTGGGACTAATATCCTAAGTAGGTGCCTAGGGCCCTTATTCGCTTGTTTCAGTTTCATCTGTTGATTACATGTTCTATCTCAATTTCTCTTGAATTAAAGTTGGTTTTCTCTCACAATGCTCATGTTCAGACCTTTGTCATGGTTTTCCTAAATCAGATCATGAAATATGTCACAGAAGAAGTTCTAGTCATGTTTTCAGCAGTCGGCTGCCAGGTATCGTCAATTATGTAGGCTAAGTCAAACAGTTCCTATAGAGCTAATGGCTATATATAATACTATAATATATTACAATAACCTTCTCAGTAATTAACTTGAAATTAACTCCTATTTTCAGCAGTCATCTGCCAGGTTGAGCTACATGTTGTAGCTTTAGGCCTTAGATAGCAGCTATCTAGCTGTATTTAAACTGTGTAAAATTAGCTGTCTCACATTATAACCTGATCAATAAGGAATGACCCAGAATGGATGAACTGGAGTCAGCTGCTTATTCATTGGCTTCTGTTTTGTCACCTACTAACTGCTCCAATCTCTCAACTGCTCTTGCAAGACCACTTCTCTCTGCTTTACAAAATGTTCCCTTGTCTGTTTTCCACACATTCCCTCCTCTATTATGCAGAGTGCTCCTGCATGCATTTTGCCACCCATTTCCACCAACATGACAAGCTCAACAAGGTCTTCCTTCCCCGTTGAATCTGTCAATCCTGTTTCCATGGCTGTGGTTTCTTTAAACAGTAGATAGAGACAGTGGAAATCGCATTAATGCATTCATGTGCATCACTAATTAGAGCACAAGGCATTTGGCTACCTTAATACCTGTAGTTAGTTGAATTTCTTCACTTTGACACTCAGAACATGGGCAGAAATCACATTTTGCCAACAGCACTCACCAGACAGAGCAAAGTTTTGTTTTAATTAAACAATTAGATTGCCCTTGTCCATTCCAGTTCTAAGTCGACTGTTAATTATTTGCCAAGAGGAATATCTGAGAAAGGGAGAACTAGCTATTGTCATCTGCAAGAGGATGCTCCATGGTCTGGCTTTGATTGTTTTGCAACTTTATTATTATTATTATTATTATTATTAGCTCATTGTTGACTGAAAAAATGTATGATGATCTTTTTTTTAATAATAAGTGTGGTATGTAATTAATCATTACTATTTACCAGTTCCCAATATATACTCTGGCAGATTACTCCGTGCCAGAATCCATGGTGGACAGAAGATTAGAATTCCCTAAATATCCTGGTTGTCAGGAAATGCTTCTTCTCTCTGACTCTTAATGATGTCAAGCACATGCTTGTTATGCTTTATAAATATCTACTGTTTTAGTGACACTAATTGGTTGCTGGAAAATGAACAGACCACTAGTGCTCTGCAGCTAACCAAAGAAACATTTGTAGCTAAAGTTGATGGACAAGCTCTGCTACTAGTGTGGGAGGAGTTCATTGGTATTGAAGTTGGGCACTCAACCTTAGCCTCTTTAGTTAGCTCATGAGCTTGTTCTTTGCTAGCAGTCAGTTCATTTTCTGCTAAGCAACTAGCCAGAAGAAAAACTAAAGAAAAAATCCATCACTTTAGCTATATGATATGTTACAGTCTCACTCTACTCTGAATCATTTTTTAAACCTAGAACCTGGGTATTTATAGAACTTCAGGCCCTTTGTAGTGCCCTCTCTATTCTCAGGTCACTGTATCTCAAGACCTTTGGGGTCTCTAAGTTCCATAGGTCCCAGTTGTCAGTGTCTAACTACTAGTAAAACAAATTAAGTTATCATAGCATTCATTACTCTAGCCATTGTCCTGTATACTCCCATAGCTTAGCTGAACGCCTAATATTCTATACTATCTAGTACATTATTGTATCATATTGTAATAATAGTAAAGAATAATAGAGTTTTATTCTGACAGAGTTACTCAATTTATCAGGATTCTCTAGCTTCGGATGTGTGATACTGCCATAATTAAAATGAGTTTGCTAAACTGGAAATGATTGTTTGGTGCATATAAGGTAACATCCACAAACATATATATACACATTCTTAGTTACTTCCCTTATCATCATCAAACCAGTTATTAACTATTGCCATTTGCCTGTGTAGCCAATTTCCTTTCCTCTACCATAGAATCTGCTGTCACTTTCTAGATCTTTCCATTCACTATGATGACCACTCCCAGTTTGCATGAGCCCAGTTTGCATGAGTCCACTTTATTTAAGGCAGGTGACCCATATGTATTTTTTATGAGTGGGATATATAGTGCATAGATACAAACATACAGAGGTAGATAGATATGCGCATGGCAAAACCAAGTTTTTCATCCAAATCCCCAGTGAGAGCTCGCTTCACTTGCAAAGTATTATATGTAAAGCATTGAGAGGTGAGCAAAGATGTGATGAGCAAAGGGAAAAAACAAAAGGATTTCTTTAGCCTGATGCCCTATTAGACAAAACATAACATCTATCTTAATGTTGCTCCAGACATATGCCAATCACTGAGGTCTCTTTCCAAAAGATTGTGTGGTGTTGGCATGCTTGGGACAGGAGACTTTTCAAGTTTTCCCTTCCTGTATGATTCTTTACGCTCCTTGATTCAGGTCTCCAATCTCCTCTTTGTCTCACTAATGAATAATTTCTCACTGCTGTAGAGAGTGCTCTGCCCAACTGATTGGTTTGTTGTAGCCTTGCCTGATTTAAAAACATCCAAATACATCTGGTGTCCTCAGCTACATAGGTAGTGATAAGTTTCTCTATATTCTCCCATTTCTTTGTCTCCTCCCTTCTCTCTCTCATGAGTCCTTCTAAGCTCTAAATATATATATTGTATAGTGCATATTGGTGAGACAAGGAAGAAGCTGTACATCAGAATCAATGAGCATATATATGCACCCAGCAATGGATAGCCTGAAATATATGCTATTGCAGAGCATGTGGGGGTCCAACACCACCCAATCTTACAAGGGATCTCAGTAGAGCCAGCAAATGGATAACTATCAGTGCTTCAAATCAAGATGAGGAGCTGTAGCTGTCCAGTTGCTGGGTCTCAACTCTCTAGTCTATACAAATGAAATCATGTCCATCATTATCTTTCTGATGTTATTGTACTTATCCTTTCTAACAATAAGATAGTTATTAATCATGTGTAATTCATGTGAAACATATTGCCAGCGAGTGCGGATGCATTCATGTTAATTTTTTAATGAAGACCAAACTATTTCAGTTGAACAATTAATTGACCAGCCAAGTATAATTTTACATGTTTGTATACACAAATGCTGCAATGAGAATTATCATCCTAACTTCTTGCCATTTTCATATTATATTAGTTTGGACTTCACTGGATATAGTTGTAAATGATGAGAATTATACTGGAAACAATTTTTGTATTGGAGACAATATTGAGTTTATTTGTACAACCCGAGGAGATTTTCATCTGTGGTCGTGGGATATTGCTGACTACAAGAACAAAACTAATCTAATATTTTTAGATAATCTATCAAAAAATAGAACTGCAGGACCTGAGAATAGGTTTATATTTGAAATCAAGGAAAGCAAGCCAGCACAATTAACAAGTTCATTATTCGTTACTGCTTTTTCTCTGTTGAATGGAGCCAAGATTATGTGTGTTGGTGGGAATTACTCTACTTTAGAACATCACTCTGCTAAACTATATGTATTAGGTAAAACAAGTTGCAATTTGTATTTTGTTTGATTATGTATAATATATAACCATCTTAGAAATAAAGAATATTTGTTATGCTGTGCAACTGTGGTTAAGTTGATCACTTTAGAATCAAGCATAAAATAGATGTATTTTTAGTTGTTACTTCACAGATTTAACTGTCTAAGTAATGAAGTTAACCATTTAAGGATGACAATTTTACAAAACAAATGGAAAAATCTTGGAGTGGTGGGAATTCAGTGTACCCCACCTAGAGGACTATCATGCATTGCTCTGAGGACATTTATGTAGCTCTTCACCTGTAAGAATACTGCACATAAACCTGTCTTTTCTTCAATAATCTTAAAAATTTATACCGACCCATTTGAAGTGTTCACCATGGTGGTTAAAGCTCTCCCAATTACTATTTATTTTGTATTATATGTAGGTCCAACAGCTCCAGAATTTAGAGTTATTGGAAGTGATGATTTTAGGTCCTTCAACATATCTATACACCGTACAGCATATTCTGCTCTATGTGTCAAGAAATATAACCTGACTATTATGGAGAATGGATTGATTCTGAGAACAGCGACTATTGATTCAAATGGGATTGGTAATGTTGGAGAGTTAAATCTTTGTAAAAATGCATACAACTTCACAGTTTTAGCAATGACTAATAACAGAAATGCTAATGATAGCAGTAACACTGTTGCAGGAGAGGTTAATCTATCAGGTAGGTAATTCCATACCAATCTCGAATAAAATAATTTGTTAAGACATTTTTAGCTCATGTTTAATATATTGAATTTTGGATGGTTGAAAGGCAAATAGACAATATGATGCTTTTTTATTTTTATTTTGCATTTTTTAAATATATATATACAACTAATAGCATGGTTCGTAGGGTAATTTGGTATAAATCTACAAGTAATTTAGTGGACAGCAAAAAAAATGGCATGAGGTGAAGCCAAGTGCAATTGCTGTCCCCACTACATTGTGAGTGGTATTTGTTCACAGCCAACCATACTCTCTCGTGTTAATAAAGAATGGGTAAATAAAAAATACTTAAGGTAGCAATTAATTGCTCTAATAATTATAGTTAGTAATGGAGTTGAGCACCCAATAGGAATTCAGTCTCCTGAGTATTCCAATTAATCCTTTCAAATTCTGTGATGACCAGTATTTAGTAGGAACATTACTTTACCACTCTCAGTCTGACGAGAGATTATGGAGAAATGAAATTAAAATCTGTAAAACAAAATTGATTTCACTCTAGCTACAGAGTTGGTCTGTGTTCATTAAAATGCTCCTAATTGGGTGACTTTAATAAGCTTTGATGAAACATTTCACTTATCTGCTGTATATAAAGTATAAATATCACTATTCCCATGTCAATGACTATTGAGACACCTAACTAGCCAGAGCAAAAAATGGGAATCTGAATAGATAACTAATTGTGTTTTGTAAGTATATAGTTAGATACCTTTCTACATCAATTTAAGAAAACTCTCTGTGATTTTGTTCTTGATATCTATGATATTTTGGAAAAAACTGACCAGCCATCCCATTCAATTTTCCTAGGCATTCTAGTTTAGTTCATTGCATTTTTATTGTCTTTAATTGGTCATTCCGTTGTTTCCATGTAATGCTTACATAAGAACATAGCTATAATATTTGGTTCTTCAAATATAGTTCCTTCAAAATGTGGAAACATAAGTAGATGGCTTTGTTATTGAAATTATATTTCCTCTGATTTGTTAACTAGGATATAAAATCACTAATGATATGGATGGCATACTCTTGAGATATGCGGCATAAGTTGTTATTATGCTGGTGGTGTTAACCTTGATGATAATTATACAACGTAAAATGCATGTTTTGCTCACCCAATTAACTCTTTCATGCGTAGGTGCCATGTGACATCCCATGCACTGATAATTCTTTTTTTTAAATGTGATGTTTTAGCAAATTATGCATAATTCAAATGAAGCTAAATACTTCCACTATGCATGTGCAAAAAATTAAATGAGTTAGATTCAAGTAAATGAGGAAACTTTCACTCCAGATGAGATCCATTCATGATTGTCCATCAGACTAAATTTGGATGAAATTCTTTTGTGGATGTGGAGGAACACTTTGGCCTGTTCGTGGAAGAAACAAGTGATAAAGAACTGAAGGAGAAGCCATCTATCTCGGGACAGCACTGTTGATTCAAACACAGTCTCATCAATGCAGTGAGCATAAATATATGCTCGTGGATGCTCCATACAAAGCTACTTTTATTCTGTGGTTGTATGACTAGACCAATAGCAGCTGGTAGAACTACAGTTATTTATAATAGCTCTACTTTTGCATGGAACACGAGTGCTATATTGAAAGAGCAGTATGTTTAACACTATTCAGTCCCTATAGCCTTCGTAGAGAACTCCAGTGATATGGGTATCTAGAACAAGATATAGATTTACTAAAGAGAACTCTCAAGAGTAGCTTCCAGCTTTTGTTTCGTTAAATAGTCTGCTGGATAATTGCAGGTCTAGCTAACTGGTTCAATCAGGCTTTAGACCACCACTAGCTTTCTACACTAACTAAATTGACTATTATACCTATTAGAGCAGCTTCTCAGAGTTTCCTCTACAGCATACTTGTAGTTCAAATAATGAATATCAACACAAAGTGGGCTACTTTCAGTGAGTGAATTGGAGTTTTGATATTTAATTAACTTGAAAACAGCTTCCATATATGAGGGATAATTATCTAGTTCCATCTACCAAATCCACAGTTTATGTCTTTTGCAGTTCATGTGTGACTAAACCTCTCTAAATCAAGCCTTGAAAGAGTTAAGTCAAATTATTCAGCTAAGTTTGCAAGTTCAGGGATGTGTTGTTAGATACTCAGCCATTTTTAACCAAAGTGTTTTCCAACACAATTAACCATCAGCTGATAATATAATAATATGTTGTGCTAGTAATAAATGCTAGGCATTGAGTGGCTAGTGAAGAAAAATAAACTGGCCAGAGCATGTTGATGAACTGAGTAAATATAATAATTATCCTTTCCTGTCAGCCATGATCCCACACTGACCTGCCTGTGCACTGTGCAATTATTTCCTTATTTTTTATGTGAGATCCAGTGGGAGAGATGGTGTTGGAGGATAGACACATCTACATAGATATTCTATGTGCTATGTGCAGAAACACCAAGTTTACCATCCAACTCCCCACTGAAGGCTCAATTCCGTTGCCAATTATCCACAAAAATTTAAAAAATCTAGCTGAAAAAAATGGACTTTAACAAGAATGCAAATGGGATTGGTAATATTGGAGAGTTAAATCTCATACAACTTCATAGCCAACAGTAGGCATGGTAATGACAGTAGTAACAATTTTACAGGAGGAGCCAATCTAATAGTTAGGTAATTTAATTTCAATTTTTTAGTCATGTTGAAAGCTTTGTGTGTAGGTATATATATATTATATATATTGTTGGTTTATATACTAAAACAATGGGTGAGAATGTAGAGAATTATTTCCTTGGGACAAGGATTGCATTACATTTTAGAAAGGTCCTCTGCTGAAAAAATAATTTGGTGCCTGGAAAGCTGGACACAGAGAGAATTGTTATATATATATACATGTCGCTGAGCTGAAAATTGAAGTAATATCATTAAAAATGTGGAATAGTATTATAAGTAATGAGTTAAACATGAGTTGAACTTCAGATACAAATATGACGAGTTGTCCTATTCATGGAAAGGTGGCTTTCAAATTAATTTTTATGCTCTCCATTTTAGTAGTAACATTACTCTAGTGTAATTAGTGCAAGTCCTGAAAATAAAGGAGACTTATGATTATATGTGCAATTTTGGAACGTATATATATATATATATATAATATGTTTGTTTAAGATATGCTCCTTATTGAGCAACTGTAATAACCTTGGATTTTGATGGGAAAATCAAAGTAATTAACCCAAAATGCTGCTACATAAGATACATAGAGGAGCAATGTAAAAGTGATTGGTTGACTAGGTAACTTGTTTTTTAACAAGTTAGCAAGTTCAGACCTGCACCTTTTGATGGGTGTCTGTATCCTGTGCAGGTTTCTAGACTGAATGTATAATAAGTTTTTGTGTTCACATCTGTTCTGTGCATGCTCTTAGTCTGTTATGTTGAGTCTTCATGTGTGCTGTCATTAATTTTAACTATGTTTTGGATCTTTGTCATGCAAATACCTATGAACTATGAACCTCAGCTATGGTTCCTTCCCAGCAAGGAAGATAGATATTTTAATGGCCGAGCTCAAGGATTAAGGTTAAGTAAATCCTTAGGTAACATAAAATAGACATTACCCATTATTAGCAGGGGCAGCACTAGTACTTCCCCAACAGGGCTGTACACCCCCAATGGGGGTTCAAAGGATAGTAGTGGGAAGAGTCTGAGAGGGGAGCTTCCCCTCCCCTCCCAGAGGGACACAACACTGGCATTTGCAGCTTTCTGAGCCATATTAGAAACGATTTTAGATCAAGTTAGTAGTTGGATTGTCAGCAATGCTGCAAAAACTGAATTCTCTCAATCTTGATCATAAAATTGGTCCATTCTGACAGGGAATAAAATCACTTTTCCTAGACAATTGGATCCCAATAAGGGATCCAGGCCTCAATGGTGGGTGGGTGGGTGGGGGGCATGCCATCCCTTCTCTCCCCCTCACCCGATCCCACCCTGGTGCTGCCAGTGCCCATTAGAAGGAAAGTTTCCCAAAATTTTAACAAACTAATTCAGGAGATCATAGCTGGATCAATTAATCAGATATCATAGCTCAGAGCAGTGATTCATCTGATAACACCAGGTCAGATATTACATGCATATATATATATATATACACACATACGTATATATATATCCATACACACACACATATATATATGTAGGTATCAGGAGTTTCTGGATGTCCTACCCAATAGGAGTAGAGTATTTAATCTGAAATCCCTATATAAGATAAGAATTTCATAGGTTGTAGATTAGAGAACATAACCTCTTTGAAAGCAGTAGAGGACCCATCAGGTGAAGCCACCACGACTATGCCATGACTTACACTAAAGTCTGGCTCAGGATCTTCTCGACCACATTTCAGAGGATCTGGTTGTTATTCCCAACAGCAATGCTTTTACACCAGAAGGTCAGGCACTCTGCAATGGCATTGCCACTCTTCTGGCAGCATACAGTAGTCCCTTATCATTCATTTGGTGTGGCTGGCAACTACTATTTTGCCATGCTTTAACTTTGGCAGACTTGCAGTTTTGCTCCACCTTCGGATGGATTTTTTTCTAACTCTTCAGACTACTACATGACATGGCTACATTTGACCACTTTTTACCCTCCTTGGTTCTTTCTGATTTTTTCCCGCTCTTCAAGATCTAATTCAAGGGATATTTATATTTTTTAATATTATTTCATTATTATTTTTATTGTTATTATTTTTTGTTCACTTGCTGTGTATTTGCCATGACATGGTTTGCATCATGTGGTGGATGGATAACTACTGTGTATATATCAAGCTCACATGAGTCTTAACATCTCATGAAAACCAGTGAAAGATTGAGATCGTAAATTTCAAGTTAATTATCGAGAAAGTCATTGTAGTTCATTGGGTTATTCTTGAAGTTTCATTGTTGCTTGGCAGGTCTAGAGCAAGTATCATGGTGCTTGAATCAATGAATTGAGGGCAGAAAAGTGTGACCTTTTAATAGCAGTGGTTGCATGCTGTAACCTATTCATTTCACAATCCTGCTTCATATTCATGGCTTTGCCAGACACATTCCAATGCCCTGTGGGATAGCTATATGACTGGTTTGGATACATTTTTAAAAACCTTGGGCAACTATGCACACCATCTGCCTCTGTTTCAATGTAGCTAGAAGATTGGAGAGGAATTCAAGCACTTGACCCATAACTGAGCTTTTATATGCTGAGCTTATGTATGCTTAGTCAAGAAGGCAGGATTGAGAAAGCAGGCAAGAGGATTTAAAATGCTTAACAGGTCTTGATGGCAATTTGCCATGGACTTCCCAAGTGACTTGGTGACACTGTACATGTAATCGCATGTTGCATCATATTCTTCAGTATAGTCATATTATTGTTCAGGTCTATATCACTGTTTGATGTTAGTGAAATGGGAGAATACAGTCCTATAGAGACCAGTTGAAGCATATGCATCAGTAGGTGAATGAATACCTTTGTCTGGATCTACAGGGCTGGCTGGATCAACTGGACAGGGATTGTTGGGCTAACTGGACATATTTCACCTGCCAGAATAGCAGTACTCTAATGGACCTACTAATTTTCATGGTAGATAATACTTTCAAATCTGGCACATTCTAGTGGAATTGGAGCAGATGGAGACACGTAACTAGGTGGCCTGGCTGGATGCAAGGTGCAATGAAAACAGTTGGAACTATTGTCCATACAGATACAGTTGGAGATAGTTGGCATGTCGTATTCCTACTGCACCTGCCAAATCTTTGGACCCTCCATCCCAACTGGGGCATGAAACTACTGGCACTACAAGGCCAGTGGGACTGCTGGGTATAGCAGGATCTCTGAGGCTACCAGTTCAACTAATATAAGAAATGGTAACAGGAGACTTAAAAAACCCGGTGGATCTAACAGATCTCACACCTTCCCAAGCAGTAAAACTAAGGGAAAGGAAGAGATCCACTTTATAAATCGTAAATTTAAAAATATGCTCAGTGGTTTAATATTTCAAGTTGTACCGGAATTGACTTAATTCAGTGCTCCTATGGATTACTGTTGGGTCATGCGGTCAAACATTTCCCATCGTGTGGACCTACCCATCACTAAAGACTGGCAGGTTAAACCTAGCCTCTAGGTAATTAGGAATAAGGACTTCACCAAGAATTCTCAATGGCTTTATCTGATTGCTGTAACAGAATATTATGTCAGAAGCTGGAGATGCTCCTGCCTCTGGACAAGAAATGCTTGATATATGTGATTGACCATTCGAAAAAGAATCAGAATCTGATAGAAATGCCATCACTTGTTTATATGAAGCAGGACACCGTGTATATGGTAATAACCTTCTGGGAGAATTTACCCATGCAAGTGAGGGTTGATTTCCAATAACAAATGATATTTAACCCACAAACACATCAATGTGTGATATATTACATTCTAGACCTTGAACTGATCAGGGGGAATTATCTCATCCTCCAGCACCACCAGCAAATTATCCTCTAGTTTATGTAAAAGTGGCATGTCTTGTTCCCAAGCGTGCTGCTATCTCCACCTAGAAATGTTTTGCTATGTATAACTTTCATCATGTTGAAGACTTTACACTTGCTTGTGTGCAGCACAAGGTTTGAGCTGTCATGTTCTCTGTGCAGATAGGAAAATATACCTCTGCCAATACTACATACAAAACCATGACAGTTCCATATCCCAGAGTGTAGTTTTGGCTAGTAAGATATTACATATCTCTGTCATGACTGAAGTGTACATGATTACTATTGGAGAATAATTAGTGCTGCCAAAGGTTGTTATAACTGTATTGTGCGTCTAACAGAGAGTTAGGCACAAGAAAATACGATGTAGGCATGTGTCTTGCCATTGAAGCTGAGGTGGGTGCAAATAACTACAACAAGGATATGATACATGCTGCTTCTACACTTATGATAAGGCCATAGCCTAGCCACATGGATTGGTGGAGAACAACTATGACTTGGCTTTGGTTTGTGCCCCTTGGTGTGACAATTAATATATACACACATACGAAAATTGTAGTGGCACAAGTGATGATAAAGAAGCTCTGAACTGCACTCAAAATGTACTTACAAGGATAACATATGCTTGTGCCAGGATTGAGAGGAAGTGGACTTTGACAGAGCTTTTGTCTGTGATGCCTCCTGTGGCCACATTGACATTTTCTCTCGAGTGAGACATGCACATCTGTGATAGTAACATGACCCATGCCTCCATCAGGAGCCACTGGGATGTAGTGAGCCTGTGTTGGGTGTTGGGAGTGTACAACTATGGTAGGGCTATATGTTTTTGAAATTGCATGGTTGTTATAAATGATCTGTCTGGCATGTAGAGTGTGTGATAATAATGATAACAAGGCCATATTCTATGCCACCTACAGTAGACACAATATCATTGCACAACCATGTCTGGTGGGATGAATGACTCTTAAGAGAGGTTGGACCTTATCACCTGAAATTCCCTGAATGTCCAGGCGTATAGGGTGCCCACTGGGTGGCAAACCCAACTGAGAGAATGAAGTTATCTCCAAGGGCCTCCCTCTCTATCTTTTTGTTGGTCTCATAGGTGGCAAAGAGGGGGTGGGTTGTCCATGTGGTGATCTCTGAATGGCACTTGGAGTAGCTTCTGGTTGATATGCTCTCGAGTATGTCAGATATGGGAAAGTGTTCCAGAGCTGGTAGTATGGTACTTAAGATCATCATTTTATGTGATTGAAGATATTCCTGGTGATTAAGATAAACTATAGAGCAGTATATAGGCTTCAATATTTTTTTTTGAACTAGGGGAGGATGTACACTTTTACATGTGAGTAACATGATAATAATTATATGCTATTCTTTTACTAGTCCTTTATAAAATTTCTGATGCAAACCTTGATAATGGAATAGCAGAGTGGAATATCTCTTACATTCTTCCACAAGAATGTTATGCCAGATATTATTTGGAAGTCTTCCAATGTAAGATAGAAATGTTTGCAATTGTCCCAGAATATTATCATGATGATGCAGTCAAAAGTTTGAGATCTGGTGAGTTTACACAAAAACTAAGTACTTTATTGTATTTTTTGACGAATTATATTTTACTAGGGATTTTTGGTGCCCTGTTTCCAACTATTAGAATGGTAAGAGGAACTTTGGTTAATAATTACAGATTGGACCTCGGTGATTGTATCAGGGCTACTCTTCTAACTTCAATCACTCGTCCTGCTATGCAACGAACATCAGGTCAACTGATGTTATTCTCTGCTATTTCTACTGGTGAATGCTATTTTTCACTAAAAACAGAGGTTGGGCCAACAATTATTACTCTGACATCTAATTGTAACTCTACAAGTAAGTTTAACGTATAATAGGTGATAGGGAAATTAAAATAGTGCTACTTGGTTGTCTTTGCAATGGTAGTTCAGGCAAAGTCAAATATATAATAAATATAGGTCTAGAGGGGGGAAACAACTGGATCATACATCCTTAATGAAGCCATGCTTAGTTTTACTGGTTAGGTGTATATACCATGATATAATATGTCACTTGGATACACAATCACATAAAAATGTAGATGTGCATGGCACACCTAATTTTATTGCAGGGTTTTGCCAATTCTTTTCAGGTGTGTTACACAGGTGTGAACTTGATTAATAGATTGAAAGCACACCAAAAAATGTTTTTGTGTGTAACACACACCATCATAAATGGTGGGAACAGCACACTGATTAATAGGTTGATAGCACACCTCAATTAGTGTGCTGACAAATTATACTAGCCTACCAGTGCTGCTGTTTTTAACACTATTTTAAATAGCACTAGCCTAAAAGCAGCTTTGGGCCACTTCTTGCTAGCACATGCGGTGAACTTATGCATGCAAAGTAGTAGGTATAAGCCCACTGCAGCATGTATTTGAAGAGCTCTGAGACAAGAAGAAGGCTGCCCACAATAATGAAACATTACAAAAAAAATCTATTTGGCTTTTTACTAGTAGTCACCCATTTAAGAAAGGATTTGCACCCTGATGAATTTCTTTGAGTTAATTTTTTTTAGACATAGCGTGATGTAGCTTACCTCAATGCTACTGATTCCTATACCAAGTGCAGCTTATATTTGCATTCTACAATTTGAAAGGTTAAAATACAAATTAAGTTGGCAGTCAATCAGTTCAATAATCCTCAATGTTTCCTGCAGTGTTTGGTGGCTCATGGCAAAAAAAAGTGAGCAGAGAATTTTCTCATATATCAACTCATAAATAGGTACACTTTCCACAAGAAAGGGATGAAACTTGCTGAGAAAAGATGGCAGGCATCGCTAGGAGTATTGTAATTTTGGTAGATACATATTGCCATTTTCCACAATAGATGTCTTGCTTAATGACATTATGAACACAAGTGTGAAATGGCACCTAATAAAATTCTCCAACCATTGAACTGACAGTGCTCAAAGAGATCTAACACAACAAAAATATTTGCAACCGCAGTACAAACATCGGTGCTGGCATTTTAGGTGTAGAATCAGATATTACAAACCAAGTTATTCCTTACAAATATTGGGGCAACCATGCACTGGAGGATTATTTATTTAAGCATACAGATAAAGGACATGAGCAAAGTTATGTAATAGCAATTCAAATCAATTATTGCAGGGTAACAGGGCACTCTAGCACACATGGTAGGGCATTCATAGACCCTAATGCAGGGGTGGCTCAGCCACTTTAGGATGGGTCAAAAGAGGTATGAGCCGCTTGCGGCCATGAAAAATTATTTTTAAATGTTTACAAATAGCCATTAGAAGTTCATGATTTTTGTCTATTCAACTACTGTTCTACCATGGTTTGAGACACATTGAGTTATGAAATTACACATTACAAATCAAATCTAACAAATCAAATCTACCAAATATTGCATGCCTGTGTTCATTGACATCAATGAATTTATTACCAATATCTAAAAGGTTGATTTTGTCCAGTCTATCCTGATGCACATATGTACAAAAGTAATAAGTTATTAAGATGAAGTTGAGTCATTGTAGATCTGAGATAGGTTTTGAGACGCTAAATGACCTCTCACTTGTTGCATTCGTTGCTGCTGGCCATACAAGCAACAGCTTCACTAAGACGATGACTTCCGAAAATAGATGGTTAGCGGGTTCAAATAGTCCCGTATGAAATTATACTTGATAGTGAAATGTCTTCACCCAACTGATTGGACAGTGTCTTAAGCTGCACTTCAAGGTCATCATAATGAATATCGTCATGATAATGGCTCCTCACAGCTTCCACTTCTTGTTCATGAGGATGTCCTTGGCATCCTTTGAGGAGTAACTGCTCTAATTTTGAGTAGATTTGGTAAACTGGCTGGTCAAAACGGTCTGTATGCTCAAGTTCAAAGCTTCATAAAATATCCTCCTGTAGTAATCTTCAGGCTGTAATGGAAAATCACCTCTACTGTCACCATCTTCATAGCTCCTTGGAAGCTTTCTCTTTCGTGGAAGAACATGATCACCAACATCTACCTGCATTGCCTTCGTTTTGATAACCTTCCAAAACCTCTTGAAGTTATCATCTGTACGCATTCCCTCTAAAGGTTTGCTTGACCATTGTAACTTGCTGGCCTTCTGTTGCAGACAGATTCTTGTGCTGCAGTGTACGGCTTAAATTGTCTAAATGTCTCAACAACAACTGTGCTAAAGAAATGCCAAAAAAATAATCATTTGGGAAGAAATTCCAGTTATTCGGGCCCTAATTTCAGTATCCTTTGACTGAAACAGCCCATAGCTCCTGAAGAACAGTGTAATTGTCAGTACATTCTTGAGTGAGTCTCCACACACCGTCCAATGGGTAGGACAAAGTTGCTTCAATCCAGGAGTGTCTGGTTCCAATTCTTCTTTTAATTTCCTAAAGATTCCATCACGCTTTGGTGAAAATTTGATAAAAATTACATAATTCACAAGTTGCATATATATATATCCATTGACATTTACATCTTTGCATAGTGTCTTCTGCAGCCAAATGTAAGGCATGCTCATAACAATGGGTTTATATAGCACGGGGATCATCATCTCTGATTTTCTTTGCTACTCCACCCTTTGGTCCTGACATGGTCGTGCCATCATAGCACTGGCCTCTTACCTTGTGTAAGTTCAAGGCATCCTTGATTACTGTGTAAATGGTTGTAGCATCTGTACTGTCAAGCTGATACAACCTAAAAGTTCTTCATGTACATCAAGGTTATTGTCTACCCAACAGAAAACCAAAACTAGCTGTTCTTTGTTCGATGCATCAGTTGCATAATAACGTAAAAATCTGCTTGCTGCAAATTAGCTGCTATATCACGAAGAACACTATGTGCAATTAGTGTTATAATTTCATTCTGTATGTCTTTAGAAATGTATGTATCATTTTGACGAGTAGCTAAGCCATTTTGAGATGTTAGGATTATCAATTGAACAAAGAAGAAACAGCTGCATCAAATTTGAATTTAATTGTTTGCTGTCAGTAAAGAATAAGGCATCCGCCTATTTGCATCAAACTCGCACAAAACATCATGTGGTGATTAACAATGCTGTCATTGACTGACAATGCCTGGTAAAGGACTTACATTAGGTAAGGGGTCTACGCTAGGTAACGGGTCAATAGCATATGCGTGTGCGTGTTAGTTACTGTTGGTTATTGTCTACTTCCCCCTAGTCTATGGCCAGTAGGGGTAAAGGCTGGTAGTGTTCTCTCTTCAGAAAAGCTGATACCCAAGCCGATTGGGTGGCTTTCGCTGTCTGTCGGATCTTCTCAACGGTGGCTTGGGTTGGGCGGTGATAAGGGTCCTTGGTTGGAGGAGGCCTTGGTTATCGGAGGCCTGGGGCATAGCTGGCGGAGGAGCTGTAGGGGGGGTGGATGGTAGAGGAGAGAGAGGGGGCCGGGCCGGAGTAGCAGGGGAGGGGGCGTCGGGAAACGGAAGTATCTCTGGGATCGGGGGGGGGAAATCACAGGAGCCGGTGTGGTGGTGGTGCTCTGTGGAACGGGGGGCAAGTGGATGGCGATATTGGGTGGTGGGTGGTGGGGTGGTTTAGAGGCTGCGATGTCCTCCAGGATAGAACGTTGTGACGGTTGGGTTTTGGCCGGGGTGAATCGCCTGAGGTAGCGCCTGTTGCGGAGGGTCAGGCGGCTTGATCCGTCGACTCTGATTCCGTATTGGTGAAATTGTTTAACTTCAACAACGCAGCCGGTGCGGTCCCATTTGTTGGGAAAGTTCCCTGTCTGGTTTTGTAGGCGCACCCGGTCTCCAACTTTAAGCGGGGAAAGCTGTCTTGTGTGCTCCGTCCAACGCTCTTGGGCCAGGCTGTGTCTCTGGCGTAGGGCTGTCTCTCTCTGTGAGAGGTTATCCTGCCATGTAGGGTGAGGGTGGTATTTTCCTGGGACGAGGGGGATGAGTTCCCGAGTTGGGCGGCCGAAGAGGCATGTGGCAGGTGACTGCTTGGTGGCAGGGTCAGGTGAGTTGCGGTATAGGAGTATGGCATGTTGTACTGCGTCCACATCGATGTCACCATCAGAGCCAACGTTGCCGGCTATGATTCTCTTGACAGTCTTAACTGCTATTTCGGCCCGGCAATTGCCGTGGGGAAAAGCCACTGAGGTGAGGCGATGGTGGACCCGCCAGTCACAGAGCAGTTGTGTGGTCTCGTGAGCTGTGAATTCGGGGCCCCCGTCCAAGGCAAGCTCATCCAGAATGCCATAGATGGCGAAGGTGTGTCGTAGTATGGCGACGAGGCCTTTGGATCCTCCTCTTGCCCTGGCGAGGATGGGCCAGTTTGTGTATCTGTCCACGATGACTAAGTAGGCATGGCCTTTGTAATGAAAATAGTCGGCGCAGATACATTGGAAAGGGTATTCCGACGGCGTGGGAGGTGTGGGTGGCAGAGCTGCCTGTGTGGGTGCCATCCGGTTGCAGGTAGTGCATGAAGATCGTAGCTGGTGGATGTCGGCAGTGATGCCAGGCCAGAAGATCGAGGTCTCAGCTCGTGCGGTCATGGCAGAGGTGCCCTGGTGAGCCGCGTGGAGAGCGGTAAGACAAGCTTTCCTGAGGGATGGGGGGATGACGATGCGATCTTTGTAGATAGCGATGCCGTCAGTAGCGTAGAGATGCTGGCGTACGTTGAAGTATTCCCTGATGGTAGGGGGTGTCAGAAGTCGAGTGTCGGGCCATCCTTCCTCGATTGTGTGGAGGAGTTTGGACATGGTCTCGTCTGAGGAGGTGGCGGTCTGGACCTCTTCCCAGGTGGTGATGGATGTGGCCGAGAGTGTGGAGATCAGGGACTCGTGGAGGAGGGTTTCCATAGGGTCTTCGTCGTGCGAGACTGTGGATAACCCGGCCATCAGTTGGCTGGGGATGTGGATTTTGGGGTGACGCTGGACGGAGACAGAGCTGACATCATCTTGGAGATGCATCTTGGCTGGTGTGGTGGAGCCAGAAGGGTGGCGAGAGAGTGTATCTGAAGCCCTATTCTTGACGCCAGGGATGTGTGACATCTTAAACCTGTAACGGAGGGTCTTCTCTTTCAGATTCCTCAGCCTCGTGTTGCTGATGTCCAGCGAGCGGTCTCCAAAGATCTTCAGGAGGGGGCGGTGGTCCACAGCTATGGTTAGGTTTTTGCAACCCAAGACAAAGTGGCGGGCTTTGTCCAGGGCATCAGCCACAGCCAGTGCTTCCCCTTCGATGGGTGTGTATCTTGATTCGGCCTCATGAGTAAATCTGCTCCCTACTAGCGTGATCTTCCATCCATCCCTGCAACAGAACAGGTCTGAGGATGGGTACTGGCAGTGTTTTTGAAATAGCCAGTACCCTATCCCGTGTTTCGACCAGTCTGTCGCGAGGCATGTGGGCTTCTCCTTATCGAAGATGGTGACGCCGTGTTCAATCTCGGCAATGATGGCAAGATTTGAACGGTCGAAGGCTTGTTGGAGGGCATCAGTCCATTCGAAGGTGGTGCTGGGTTTCAGGAGGCCTCTGAAGGGGAGCATGATATCTGACATGCTGAAAGCATAGGCGACTTGGTTAATGAGCCCGAACCAGGATCTGATGTCGGTGAGGCTTCGTGGGGTGGGAAAGTCGGAGATTTCCCGTGTGTACTTCTGGCATGGCCTGACACAGGTGTTGGTTATTTCGAATCCCGCGAACTCCACTGTTTGTCGAGCGAACCGGAACTTCTCTGGGTTCAGGGTGATCCCGTGTCGTCCGCAGATGTCGAGCCACTCCTGGGCTTGGTGGAAGCTCTCCTCGATGGTAGATGACCACAGGAGCGTGTCGTCAATGCACTTCGTCTTTCTCTCGATCAGTGCCACAATCTCATCATAACGCCGGGTATAGCCGTCCCCAGAAGCGATGTAGCCTTGGGGTGCTGTCTTGTAGCGGTAACGGCCCCATGGCGTTATGAAAGTTGTGAGATGTTTGTCTGCAGGGTGGAGGGCGACGGAATGGTATCCATTCCATGCATCGAAGATGGTCTTGCGGGTGTTGGGAGGGATGGAACGAGCCTGATGGAAAGGTGATTGGGTGTGGTGGGTCTCGCGGGTCGCATGTGCGTTGAGAGGCTGAAAGTCGATCGTACGACGTAGTGACCCATTTTTCTTAGCACATGTGACCATGCGATGGCACCATGTCACTGGGTCTCCAACTGGGACCTGTTCCAGGACCCCTAGTCTCACATCACGGTCTAGGCCTAGCTTCACCTCGTCCTGCCAATGGAGGGGGACAGGTATAGGAGAGTGGTGAGCAGTGGGGACAGCGTTGGGGTCAATCATCAGGCGGAGGGGTGGTCCATCCATGAGGGGCAGAGGCTGGTGGTCGCACGTATTGAAGGTGCTGGCCTTGTACCGATCAAGGAGGAATTTCTCGAGTTTGTCTCGGTTCTCCTCTGTGGCTGGGTATGGGAGCTCGGAGAGGATTGGTGGCGGCTGTGAGCGTCGTGGACAGGGGCATGGCCTCGGTGTGTCGGGTTGTGGCGTGTCTGGTGCAACTGCCATGGGATGATTTGCTGTTAAGGAACAGTGGGTGGTTGGGAATCCAGTAGGGATGATCCCGAGATCGGTGCACGTTTCCCTGCTGAGAAACAGGTTGGAGACGTGACCAGTAATGTAGACCATCTGTCGTGAGGATCGTCGGCTTTGTGGTTCTGCGATCTTGACCAGTATGGCCCCCAATATCTTGATGTCACTGTTGTTGGCAGCGTGCATCTTAAGGGAGACAGGTAGCAGGTCAGTGGTCTTGAGTCTGAGGCGCTTCATAGTGGTGGTGCCAGCTAGGCAGCTTTGGCAGCCGGTGTCGGCCATGGCCTGGACTGTGATTCTCCTCTGGGGAGCCCTGAGCATGTGCCCTAGGTGTTTGTAGTCCTCAGCTTGGGTCTGGAGTGAAATGGTTAAGAACGGCTGGGACTTAGATTGCATTCTCTTCCATGATAGCGTTGATTGACTATAAGTATGGTGGTCAATCGAGTTGGAATGTTGACGTGAGGTCATTGTGCTTAGGGTGTCAAAGAGTGCGCTCTCTTGCTGACCCCTTACCGCCCTGTTGTCGCCCCTGCTCCTGCACATCTTCCCAAAGTGGTGGTCACGGTCACATGAGTCACACCTGGTACCAAAGGCAGGGCAGTTGTTGCGTCTGACCTTAGTAGGTGCGCTCTTCCCGTGCCCCTTGGTCCCACAGTACGAACATAGTTCGTTGTTGGGTTGGGTTGGGGGATGGGGGATTTGGGGTCTCCTCTGGTGGCGGTACGAACTACCCATATCACCCGTGGATTGGGGGAGGGATAGCTGGGAGGCGGATCGTTTCCCAGCTTCCTTGGCCTCAATGTACTTGAGTGCTTGCTCTAGGGTCATGGCCTGATTGGGGTCGCCTAAGAGATCCATCTGAATCTCGGGGTCGGCAATCCCCCGGCACAATACGTCTGTTAGTATGGCCTCCATGTATGATACATCAATGTTGCACCCGGGACATACCTTGGTGTACTTGCAGACCCCGGCCTGTCCATGGAGTCTGGCAGCGAACGCACGGATCGATTCGTCTCGGTCTTGCTTCATGTGGTGCAGCGCCACTCGTGCAACCATGACGTTCTCCTCACGGACTGCCAATCTCTTGATGGCCGCTAGGGTCTCCTCCTTGGTTCCTCCTGCTAGGGTGCCGCCTGCGTTCCTCGTCAGGTCTCTTCTCAGCTGCTCATCGCAGCACTCTAGCAGTTGGATGACTCTGTCTGGACCGGCTATCAGCTTGGTAGCTCTCACGTAGTCTCCCCACCGGGACTGGAAGTACATCCAGTCCTTGGTGGTGCCCGCTGACGAAATGTCAGGTCTTTTCACCTTCTCAACCCTGGCAGCTTGGATAGATCTCTGTGCCTGGTGGTTTGTGGCATGGGCGTTGAGGAGGGCTGCCCCGATCACTGCCTCTTGGTCGGGGGTGCTGTACTCGCAGCCATCCACAGGGCACCTGATCACTGGCATGATCTCGTGGTGGTGCTCTTCAATTGGAGTTTGTTGGATAGCCTTGCTTTCTCCTTGGATTCGGGCGATTGGTTCGGTGCCTCAGGGTCCCCTGGTCCTTAGCGAGATTGTCGGTCAATGACAGCATAAAGAATAAGGCATCCGCCTATTTGCATCAAACTCGCACAAAACATCATGTGGTGATTAACAATGCTGTCATTGACTGACAATGCCTGGTAAAGGGCTTACATTAGGTAAGGGGTCTACGCTAGGTAACGGGTCAATAGCTACCTATACATAATATGCGTGTGCGTGTTAGTTACTGTTGGTTATTGTCTAGTCAGTTCCCTTTTCCTTACCTTGTCTAGCTAGGAACTGTATATTTTCTAAAATTGTTTTCAATATCTGACGATTTCCAGGTTTTTTACTTGCATGACCAATGTCAAGCAGCTCATCGATGCTCTTAGCTTGGGTTGGAAAAATAAAAAGGGCTTCACATGCCTCCCTATGATGCTCAGACTCATGGTGTTTCTTTATCTTAGATATTCCATCTTTCCAATTGGAAAATCCAGCTGATATCTATATAAAATAAGATATGGTAGATGTAAATATACTAACTTGAATATACTTACAAAGGCACTATCTAGTCTTTTTGAAGCCAAAATCTTCTTTTGGGCCACTTCCTTTGTACAAGCATGGCAAAAAATGGCTACATCATAGTGAAGAAATGGGTAATCCTGAAACCACTGTGCTTGACAAGATCTCAACCTGGACCCATACTTCTTCTGGGAAATTAAACTTTTTCCCTGGATGAAAAGGTTCAATGCACTCACTAACAGCCATTAATGATCAATCCAGCTGGCTCTACTTCAGTTGAAAGGTCAATAGCATGTTGACCTTTGAACTATAGTGTAGCTAGTAGAGCTAATTGAAAATTACATTTACTGTGGTGTCTACTGATCACTTAACAGACAATCTATTGTTTGGTCTAGTGACCTAACAATAGACTGTCTGTTACACATATAGCAGGGAACTAGCTATTAATATTGAGAAAAGTTGGGTGGGCCATGGCTCACCTGGCCCACCCTGCTAGGCCACCCATGTAATGATGACTATGTACCAACTTTCACACTTTTATCGAAAAATGCTACCACCTTCTTTATTGGTGCAAAACCCCTCCAAAATCAGTGCTGTTCAACCAGTATCCTCTAAGCTCAAGTGACATCATGTACAAGTGACTAGGTCAGTTAGGTAAAAATAGTAAATTAACATCCCAATCTTAATCAGTGTCCATTCGAAGCTCACTGCTCTATTGAACTATTAGATATATGTAAAGGCACAATCATCTTAACTGTCACCAGATGCTTTTCCTTTCTTAGTGAAAATAGAGTGCTAGAGTAGCATCATTATAAAAATGTCCTCTAGAGAACTAGAATATATATCTTTATGATATACATATAAAATATTATGAAATTTATATACACATATTTGTTATCAAATTGTATAGCGTAAGTGCTACTACTACAGAAGAAAAGCAGCAGCAACTTGAGAAAATCTACAAAAGACATCAAATTTATTATATATACAATATCAGTAATAGTGCGACCATTGTAGATTAATATGAATTATTTATCCCTACACTTTATATATATATAATATATAAATGTATTCATGATGCCAACCCTCTTCCTATTGTGCAATAATATTAATATACATTAATCGATAACTATATTCCTGTTAAACAAATACCTTTAAACTAATGTACATAATATATAACAATATTTATACAGTACCAGCATATAATATACAAGGGAGAAAGAAGAAAGAAAAAAAGCTAAAAGGAGGAAAAGATTAGATTAAAATTCTATCTCTAAATTCTTATACGATATAATTATGCTAACCAAATTCAGAAAGCTTTACTGAAAGATCAACCCAAATTAGATGTGTATTCCTTGTATCTATTTAGTACCAAATGAGAGCACATAAACATTGGTAGATTTTGAACTTAGATCTCAAAGTTACATTTGGAACATTGTTTATTACATTGGAAAATTTGTGAATAGAAGATAATTCTTCTAAATAGGCCAAATAAAGTTTGTATAGATGACCTTTCTTAGAATTTTTTTTTAGAAAAAATTATTGATATATAACTAGCAGACTAAAAAATTCAAGCTTTATAAATCATGTGATTATTTACTACAATGAGAGTGATATTTATAGTTGGCAGAACTAGTCAAAAAGTTTCGAAAGTGAAGGACCTCAAATGACTGTATTATTAGGATAGGACATCCACCGGCGGTACTAAGGAGGGGCCCCCAACCAACATAGCTTTACCACCCAGCTAGCAAAAGCTAAGCTCTATCATTCACATACAAATCAGTCACACGGAATTTGACGAGTCAATAATTTTGCTGGCGCCGTTTGTGAGATCGCATGATGCATCCCACTATCACGAGAATAAGATTGAGTAGTGCTTGCTTGCTTGCTATTGTAGCTTTGAGCTAGCAGCTAGTGAATGTGCTTGTGTTGTAGACTCGTAGAGACCTAGTGAAGTGCTAGTGTAGTAGAGAGCTAATTTAATGTGAAATATGGATATCCGAAAATATTTCAGCGTCAGCACTAGCACCCAAAAAGAAAAGGAGCAATCTTCCGCTTCTACCACAGAGCCCGCTTTGGATCTAGACTCTCAGTCTGCTGGCCCAAGCGTACTGGAGGTGAGAACCAATGAGGCTACTGGTACTGATTTAGTAACAAACAGTTCATTACCTGATGATCTCCCTGTCCCAACACCTGGAAACGTAATTTGCAAAAGAGATATGGTAGTCAAAGGCCCCACCCAACCACACAAGTATAATTTTCCAAAGAAAAAGTTCAGCAATGGTAATTTATCATTCAACCCAGCCTGGTATGATGTCAAAGAAGCAAGTGGTTGGTTGGAGTATTCTGCAAAAAGTGACAAAATGAAATTGACAGAGTTATCTTTCTAGCAAAAAAGTACCTTTATATATTCCCCCCCCCCCCCCCCCCAGATGAAAATAACTCTGTTCAACTTTCATAAGATTAAAAATCCCTCTCCTTGTGTCAGGACAAGACCTGACGGGAGAGAAAGATAAGACTCGCAGAAGCCTGCATAACTATCTAACTACAATCTATCAACACTTGAATGCAGTAGTTGCACAGTGTATCATCCTCATTGGACAGAGTCATTTCACCATAAGGGGAGCTTCTTAGTGGTAAAGGAGACTTTTCCTTACATTGACAATTAAAATAGACTTAAACTCTATCAGTCTTTACAGGGGACTTTCTCTGGTGGCAGCAATCAGAGGAGTACTGAGCTTAATCCCTCAATGCCTCACATGGTGGCAGCAGTTACAATGAACCTTAACCCACAAACTTCTTGAAGACAGTATAGTTGGTGGTAACAGATAGCTGAGTTTACAGCTGCACAGATCCGTGAAGACATTGTAACCTTGGCCTTATGTCAGCAGAACTGCAGCAGAACTACAACTTACTAAAAGTCGATGCCCTGAGAACCA
The DNA here is from genome assembly GCA_028752905.1 of Cladorhizidae sp. MBARI D1340-BT2. Classification (NCBI taxonomy): domain Eukaryota; kingdom Metazoa; phylum Porifera; class Demospongiae; order Poecilosclerida; family Cladorhizidae; species Cladorhizidae sp. MBARI D1340-BT2. The sequence continues at coordinate 11,651,987 of JAQNBH010000018.1, read as the reverse complement.
GCATGGTCAGATTCAGCCATTACAATCGACTATGAAGTTACCATTCCCCAACAAGGAGGGCAGCAAACCTGTCAGAGAACTTTCAGTGAGCATGGTCGAGAAACTCGTGGAGATACAGCTCTGGGAGAAAAGAGCAGTTGGCTCAAGAACATCAGAGGATACATGAGCTGCATGTATGCTATAACAAAGAAAGAAGGAAGTTTGAAAGAGACTTCTAGAAAAACAGATCAAAAGAGATAAACTGAAATCTAGACTGGGCTGGCAGAATAGGTTGGCAGACAAGATAACTCCTTGGAAGGAAACAGACAACCCCCTCTCATAAAAAGATTTGAGGACACCATGAGGATAGCAGAGATCCCGGAGGACCATTGGCACTATAGACTGTCTTCTCAGTGGGAAGGCCTTGACTGCTTACTCCCAGTATGTGCTATGGGATGCAACCAGGAAGTATTCTACACTCTGTGATGCATTATGTCTATCCCAGGACAGTGTATCAAAGACTTTTGGCTCTACCAAAGAAGTATTCCGATCCCAGCTCAAAACGTTACCAGAGACCTGGAGAACATGGTGAAGAGAATGGTGGATGGCTATTCCACCATGGAGCAGGTCGCACATATAATTACTCTTCTTTTCCCTATACCCACAGGAGGATGCTGAGTATGTCCGGCTGAGGCAGCCAACTTCTATCTTGGAGGCAGCCAATGTGATGCAGGACCACTTCCGTTACAAGTACCAGGACTGGCAAGGATGCCAGGCCAGAGACCTCTCTCACTTTCTCATCATGTCTCAACCACCCCAAGCACGGCCCAACTGCAAAACTGTTCCAGGATATCCACGACTGGCATACCAAACCAGGACCAACCAACGGAACCCTCAGTAACATATGACAGTAACTCGTACCCTAACACTCAACCTAACTTATTCATCCGAATGGGCTTTGGATATGGGATGCAGGGCCATAAAAAGCCTAACTGCCCTAACAAGGTAGCATTGGTAGTAACATCTAATGCCCAATCTGACTTCTATGTGATTGGGCTGGTGGGTTAGACAGAATGTCGTATGAAAATTGATACGGGTGCAGGATTATCAGTTGTGGATGCAGACTTAGTAGGAATATCCATAGGCTCACTGGTTTTAGTTGAGAGGCTAAGAGAGTTCCCATAGCAAAAGTGTGGACTACAGCAGGACAGTATTGCATACAACATATGGTTGCTGCAGTACCCAACAACAGCTACCACCTGGAAATATTACAGTACTTGTTAGACCTTGCAGCAGCAAAGACAAGCAACAGAAGCTGAGAAAATCCTTTAACTGAGCAGAAAGGAAGAAAGAGGTAGAATTAGATGAGCATGGCATGGTGGCAGATCAGACATCAGAGGCCAACCCCACCTCCATGGATGAGATCTTTGATTTTGATGATGATTTATTCACATCAGGCCCATTGTACAATGAACCAGTGCAGGCCATACCTGATGGGGAAGCAGAACAACTACACATTCCTAGTCTCGCTAATGATCAGGAGATGTAGAACTGCTGAAACAGCTGCAGAAAGACGATGAGACACTGGCCGGTATAATGGCTCTAGTGGACCACAATAAGAAGGGATATCAGGGTACGTTCATGATGATGACTCGGGTGAACAATGGGACAGGATTGTTCTCCCCATGGCTAGAAGACAGCAAGTATTATGGATGGCTCACAATAATAGGCTAAGTGGCCATTTTTCTGGCAAGAAAACCAAAGCAGCCATTCAGACACTGTTTACAGGCCAGGCATGATAAAGATGTGCAGCAGTGGTGTGCAGCTTGTCCAGATTGTCAAAGAGCTGGTAAAAGCAATCCCATCAGAGCTCCCTTGCAACCACTCCTGGTCCTAAGTACTCCATTTTCATGGGTGGCCTTTGACCTGGTTGGTTCACTTCGTCGAACAGCTAGCTAGACGAAACCAGTATTTGCTGACTTGCATGTGCTTAGGATCTAAGTACCCTGAAGCTATACTTCTCAGAAATGTGGAAAAACCACAGTGGCAGAAGGCATGCTTGAAATCCTTTCTAGAACTGGGTTACCTGCAGAGCTATGAACTGATCAGGGCTCAGTTTTTATGAATAAACTCATGAAGCAGCTGCGTAGCACGTGCAACATCAAACAGTTTTGAACGTCCCCATACCACCCTCAAACTGACGGTGCACTGAACGGTGGTTTGGGTCACAAAAACACTTACTCTGGAAGTGTGAGGAGAGAAGGACTGAGTGGGATCGAAAACTCAAATATTTCTTATGTGCTTACCGTAACTCTCCACACAGCAATACACTTTTCTTGCCCTTTGAGATCATTTATGGCAGAGCACTAAGAGGGCCACTGAAACTGCCCCAGGAAGCCTGGACAGAAGGAGAGATGACTTCCAAGAATGTCACAGACTGGGTGAATGACCTAGCATACCATCTAGGCAGTAGTAAAGGAGAGAAAGAGGAGAAGGCTAAATCACCCATGAAGAAGCACTATGATGCCGGTACACGATCTAGAGTCTTCACACTGGGCTTCATGATGTTGATCAGGACTCCAATTTGTGGGGTAAACTGAAAGATGTCTGGGAAGGACCTTTTGAGGTGATAGAGTCATTTCTGATGTAACGCTGTTCCAACTAGAGAGACAAAGGGACTGGTTGTACACATTAACCGGGTCAAAGCCTGGATATCACCAGAGGCAGTTGTTGGTGGCAGTTGCCCAGAAGGAGGAGGAGGAAGACGGCACTACCCAGACTAAAGACTGCAAGCTGAATGATCAACACAACTACAGGCAATGTTGAGTAAACACAAGGAGGTGGTGATGGAGAAATTGGCACCGTATCCCTGCAGATTAACACAGGACCAGCAGTACCCATCAGAGAATACCCATACCAGATCCCACCTATTTGGAAGGACCAGCTGAGGGAGAAGGTCTGCTCACTAGCTGAGGCAGGCATCAGCAAACCTTCCTTCAGCCCCTGGTCCTCATCCATGAGAAAGCCAGACAGCTCGGTTTGCTTTTGCTTGAATTTTAAACGTATCAATGCAGTAACTACTCCAGACACTTACCTCATGCTGCGAGTGGGCAACATGCTCACTCAGATTGGTAATGCCAGATACTTTACTAAGATGGATGTGAACAAGGGATTCCATCAGATACCACTCAAGGAAGAAGATCAGCTCAAAACAGCATTCTGCACTCCATGGGGCAAACAATGCCTTTTGGCTTGCGGAATGCATCCGCTATATTTCAATGCCTCATGCACATGCTCCTAGCAGACATTCCATCTTTTGCAAAATTCTTACATGTATGATTTAGTCATTTTTAGCAAACTTTTGGGAGGACCTTCTCTGCCATATCAACATGGTTCTGCAATGACTTCACCAACACAGTTTGACAATGAAGCCTAGCAAATACGAGGGGCTCGATCAAGATAAAGTTCTTAGGGCACGTTGCAGGAGAGGGTCACATCTCCAATCCAGAATGCTGAGAACAAACAATGCGGGACTACAAATGACCAGTTACCGAAGCAGATCTATGTTCCTTCTTAGGCATCACCCATCATTTCATTGATGCGTACACACAGAACTCATTCCACTTGACCAAAGCAACCAGAAAAACTGAACCAAATAAATCTGTATGGTCGTACCCTATGTGTGCTGAATTTATGTATTTTAGCAACTCACTTGCCAACTCATGTATTATACCAAAAGACTGTGATACGTTTCTACTACAGACCAATGCTTCAGCTAGAGGCTTCTCTGGTATCTTGAGCATGTGTCGTGATGATCAGAAACGTTCTACTCCTGGAAACTCACACCAGCTGAAAGAAACTATGCAGCTACGGAACTAGAAGGCCTAGCAGCCATTCTCCTTTTCGAGATCTACCTCATTGGGCACCACTTCACTGTCAAGACGGACCACAGGACCCTAATCTTCTTGGATATAGTAAAACATTTCAACCTAAGGCTCACTTGTTGGTGTCTACATCTCCAACACTTCTCCTTCACAGATCTGGCCAACAAAATGCCAATGCAGATGCCCTCTCGAGGCAGGCAGAGCTAGATGGTGGAGGACCACCTCAGTCAATGGAGCTGGGGACATGTCAGGACCAGACCTGACAGAAGAGAAAGATGGAAGAAAGAAGACTTGCAGAAGCTTGCAGAACTATCTAACTACAATCTATCAACCATTGCATGCAATATAAATCACACTTCGTTATAACATATCTTATCCCCTCAACACTTTAGTCTGAAACACTGATTAATAGATGTATAATTGTTAGTAGTTACACAGTGATCATCCTGATTAAACAGAGTCATAACCACACTTTGTAATTTCACCATATATGATTGTATCCTGAACCAACGGGAGGTGACCTATAAAAGGGGAGTTTCTTATGGATTTTCCCTTGCAGTGACAATTAAACTTAAACTCTATCAGTCTTTACAGAGAACTTTCTCCAGTGGCAGCATATCAGAGGATACTGAGCTTAATCCCTCAAACACTCCCACACTTTGCTCTATTAAATAAAACTCAAAACTTTTTATTTCAGCAAAACACAGGAAAACATAGGAATATTTCACGACGTGGTAACTAAACTATATACCATTTAAATCTCTTTAAAAAATCATCTATTCCAGACTGTATCTATGTCTGTTTCCTATTGCCCGGATCACTGTACACATTGTCACACACACACACACACGACACACCACTGACTCATACAAACTCTACTCCACAATCTGTACCAGTGATTTGTACAATAATTTTGCACTTGTAGCAATACCACAAAAATGTATGACCTTATCTTAGCACTACAAGCAGAGGAAGCAATTTTGTATCGGTCACTCGTGCCATGTAAGCCACACCAATTAATTAATAATGACCCTACTCATTGTGGCTCTGGGTGTGTCCTGCAAGCAAGCCTAATGCACACACAACACTGTAATTTTTTAACTGATCACATAATTATATGAAGTCACTTGAATGTTCCAAATATGCCATGCTACCGATACTGCTGTTCAGATCAATAAAATAAAGTTATCGGCTGTATACTTGTTGGACAAAACTACCTGGTAGCTGGGGGAAAGGAAAATATGGATGGGAGGAAGGACTAGGGGGAAATCCCTTGGTATTGGGGCTGGACCTCTTGCACAGTGAACGCTTGACAAGTGCTAAGTAAGAGCTACAAAGTGAGTCAGCACTTTTGTCACATGTAACAAAGAAATGATCATGAGTCAGCCATCTTTGTTGCTTGAAAAAGAAGAGCAAAACTTAGAGGATGAACAAGATAGCTGGCTGTAGTGTTCTTATGACAACCTCATTTTAATAATATGAATGTTGTAATAATTATTTAAACAGAATTCTCTCAAGATGAGTTTAACACTTACTCATCATCGTCAACTCCTGCCACAGAAAGCAAGGTAGTTATGTAGTCAATAAAGTAAAATATTTCTTTTACCATTGATGTCCATATATGAAGACTAATCTCTCCTGCAATGCTATCTCTGTTTTGATGACACAGTTAGCCCCTGGGAATTTAGACTTGTAATTAGTACCCACAAGACTGATGATCCTTACCTACCAATACCCAAATTTTAATGTGTTTTTTTAGATTGGTTTGTACAAGGTATGTGGTAAGTTCTGGTCGTTTCAGTATTCCTAGTTAAGGCAGTATTCCTTTCAATTGTTAAATGGTGGATTCTGTAAGAGTTGCTTTCTTTTTGCCAAGAACCGTTTCTTGCTTGGTGAGCTTATTACACATCCCATGACTAGCTTGACACGAGCAAAGGCTACTCTGAAAGAGCACGAGTTACAGTTTACACACAAGATGGCGATGGTAGACTCAATGGCAGTTATGGGTCGGATGGAGAGTGGTCACTTATCTCTTCAGCAACTCAAGCACCAAGCCTCAGAGAGAATCCGAGCTGTCTTGAATCCATTTTAAAGGCTGTAATATTCTGTGAAAAACAATATCTTGGTTTTAGAGCAAATAGTGAATCTGTCAATCCTGCTAATTCTGGGGGGTTTTCAGCAATCCCTGAAAGTTTTCAAAGCACTTCTTCAGTTCCAGATTGAGTAAGGGGATATAATTTTGAAGGAGTATTTTGCTAATACCAAATAATGCAAATATTGATCCTCATTGATTCAGAATGATCTAATTGCTGCTATTAGAAATTGAATCCAACATAAAATAATGCAAGCTTCTTAATCGCCATCTGTGCTGATGAAGCTACAGATTCAGCTAGCTATCATTATTAGATTCACTGATGAAGATGGATTGATTCGTGACAAATTTATAGAACTTCTGCATTGTGACAATGGCACTGCTGGTCAAGCAATAGCTGACAGAATCAAGTCTAGTCTTGAAGCTCTTACACTTGATCTTAATGATATTCATGGACAAGGTTATGATAAAGCTGTCAGCATGTCTGGTAAGTACCCGGGACTGCAGCAATCATTTGACATGATTTTCCCAAGGCATTGTATGTCCATTGTGCAGCTCATGTACTTAATCTATGTGTGGTTGATGCCTGTAGTGTACAGTAACAGAGATCTGTCTTGTTTTCAACTATTCAACTGAACAGCAACAAGAGTTGGAAAAATGCATTGCAAGTTTAAGTGGTCCAAACACTAGGGGGAAAAACTAGTTAATTTATCCCATTGGAGAGAGGGTTTTGAGGTGTTCAGTCATTTCAATAGGTTTTTATGGAGAATGGTTGTCTGCAAGCTTTCATCAATCATTCCTCTGCACGTACATCTAAATGCAGAAAGTAAGATCAGTATGCCAACAGGAGTTTGGGAAGTAATTCCTTATGTAGAACGAATACGTGAAGGCATCAAGAAGTTCTGCAGATAGTAGTCATTTTCAGATAGGTACACTGCTTACTATAAAAAAATGGTGCAACTGAGGTAACCAATAAAATTGTTAATTTTACTGATATATTAACTAGTTAATTTTACAGAAATAATGTTTGTGAATATAACTATATTAATATTATATATAGTACTAATAATCAATGGTTAAAGTAACAATTATTAATATTAGTTTCAACTACTATAAACAATTAATTCATCATTACTTTATAGTTACTTTTAACAACTTCAACCTGAGAACTACATAATGGTTAATTAATTATAATAATTAGTTAATTTAACAATTTCAAATTAGTGTCCTAAGAACCCCCAAAATGGAATTAATAGTTATTTTAACCATTTCAACTGGTTGTTCTAAGAACCACAAACTAGTTAACATACAAACCATAATGTTAATTCGATAATTAATAATAGTTATTGGAACTGTTTAAGAACCACATAATGGTCATTATTATTATTATAACCAACCATTAATCCTTATTTTATTAGAATGATTAGTTATTATGACTTCTGGCTGGTTACCCTACAAACCACATAATGTTGAATTAAATCATTACTATTAGTGATTATAACTAAGAAACATAATTGTGCCATGTCAATGACAAGCCAAGAATAAAAACAAAAATAGTCAGCACATGAATTAGGACAGAAAAGAGTTTTATGGAAGAGAAAAATTCACAACTCGAAAAATTAGTATTAAAAACATAAGTGTTAGAGCCTGTAGTGACCGAGAGGTTTGTAGATGATTTTTTTACAATTATTATATACCTACAAACACAAATTCTTGAAGAAATAAGCACATCTCTTTAGTATGTTTATCATATTCCAGGTTAAATATGTAGAAGAGAGAAAACCATAGAAAGAGAGACTTGGAGAAAGAATTCACTTCACAGAAAACCTCCTGTTCAATAAAAATGAAATACACCGAATCTCCATCCTCTACAATAAATTCTACAATCCATGGTGCTGGACGAGTGGGAGGAGCAGCTGCCACAGTCTCTGGCACATCAGACATCTGTGGGTACATTATTTAAATAAATACATGGTTCATCATTTGAAACAACTGTGGGCTTTACCTCAAATCGAGCAAACAGGTAGCTCAGGTCTCCTTCACGCTGCACACAAAGCAGCTGAAAGAGCAATTTCAGAGCTCGGTTTTGCAGTTCACCATCTGTTATAAAATGATAAACATAAATGTATTATGTATACGTAGCACCATAAATTACTGCGCCATATCCATGAACATGTATGAGGGGGACACTTTGAGCTGAGGTCCAGGACTTTTGTGTTCAACATTTTTATTCTAAAGGATATAAAATTAGTAAAACAATTAACTTATATCATGAAAAACACTTGAATGCCTATTTCATATTCCATAATCTACAGAATACACATGAGTAAATAGTACTACATACAATGGAATCTTGCTTTAAAATTATGGGCAATTTGGTCTATACTGAGGAGTTGTGTGTGGAATGTTTAGAACTGTCACTGTAACATTTTTTGGGGGATAAATCATTTCATGATCATATTGGAAAGTATTGTCCACAAAATTGACAAGAACATTACATATTCCATAAATACTGTCACCAGATATGAGTCAACAACCATTTGCAATTGCAAGATATAATTTCTGAATATAAGGGGCACAGTGCTTTTTGAACTATAGCATGTGTATTCAAGAATGTACACTACTGTAAACCCAGAAAAGTCGGCGACCGTTTTATTTAGCGTTTTTGATATCATGCACATTTTAGCGACCATTAATGTTAACGTTTTATAGCATGAAAAACAAGGTGAAATCCTTGTGAAAATAAGAACAGTACATTAATCATTAATAAAGTCCATGATTCCAGGTTTTTTGAATGCTTGTTTTAGTCTTTCAGTATTGCATGAAAGATTGCTAAGACTATTGATTAACCAGTTTGCATGCATGGGGCTTGATCAATGATGCACGAAGATTCACTTTAACAGCTGATATCTCTTTCCCACCATCCAGGGCTTCATGGACATACCACCTGTCCTCGTGAAGGAGTCCTTCATTAATTAAATCTTCATTTACGCACAAATCAAGTGGCTGCAACTCTCCTGTGCAGCTTGCAGGAACAAACACTTGGTTGATATTGTTGTCTTGAAGCTTTTTAAGAACAGAACTACAGCGATGAGCTGCAAACACATCGAATATTGCCAATGCAGGCTGATCGTCAGCCAAATCCAGTCTCGCTCTAGTAGTACATGTAGTGGCATATGGAATGAATTGATAACTGTGCGAGTCCATTTTCTACTGCAGATATGGAACGCTGGGAGCTCGATAAGATGTCTGTTGTCGATCTTTCAATGTGGTTGAAGGAAGAAGGAGTACAAGACACCTACTGTGAACACCTACTGTGAAACTTTCGAATTACAACAACTACGTCATGTAATTGTCTTGCCTTCATTTGGTAAAGGGTCTCTCTTTAAGATTGTCCTCTCTGTAACTTCATTGCGCCAACTAAAAGTCTTTGGCTGAGCCATTTGCGACATGTACAGTCGAGATGATAACTTTTCTGTCACATGTGGAATGAACAATTGTGTTGCTTCATATACCAATTGTGCCTCCTTCGTATCTCACGTCTATAGGCAACAACACAGAGAGGCTGCCATTACCCTGCCGAGTCCTACAAGTACTTCTGAGCAAAGTATCACTGCATGTGATGAAATAAATGGACTTTGAAACACTTTATTTTGATTCTCATTCATGGCTTATGTAATTAATCCATATTTTCTTTTTGCCTCTCTGATGTGTCTTCTCTACCTGCGTATCCTGTACTTCATTCTTTTAATAGTTCAATTACATATCTTGTGTTGAAACAGTATGTTATGCATTGATGTGAATATTCTATTTACTCATTTTGTGATGTAGAACATATACATGAATCCACTCAATGGAGTTGCAAGTTAAACGCAGGTATATACCATCACATACTTATAATCTCAAAGTTATCTGATTGTCGTGACCGGGTATATATATATACATACCTTGGTGCACCAATCACAACCTTGGTCTCTTTGAGGAGTTAGTTAGAAACTTTATTTTACCTTGTTTACTGTAGGACAGAAGTGAATCTCATGACAGACAAGATATATGTTACCAACAGGATGCTGGTTAATTATATTGATGATCATTACAATTCCACCTTATAAGCTTAGGACTTTGTCCTGGATATCTGGCACCATATATAGGTCATAATAATGAGTGTTAAACAGATGTGTGGTCATTTGGTACATACAGTGAGATTACACACAGTACAGACATGGCCAGCAGGGTGATGTAAATATGACCTGACCGCATATATACACACTAGATATAACATTTACTGGTCCTTGCATGTTTTTTCATCTACACCTGACTGGCTTGTCCAAGTGAAGCCTTTGCCTTGATCTGTGCTCATTTCTTTCTGCACATTCCTGTCCACAACATTTCTCCTTAACTCCTCGTAACATCAATATACACAATTGAGAGCCATAAAATCTGGGGAAAACGTGGGAGATATATATTTTTTATTTATCATTTGCTTTAAACTAATTCTTATATAAAATAGTCATAAAACAAACATAGTACATATAACTAATTATTCAATCTGAATATATAGTCACAATAATTAATGTTAATATTCTTATAATACATAGTTATTATAAAATATTATAATAGTCAATTTGCAAAAAATGTTAATAAAACAAACATTTACACTTACTATATTTAACTAATTCTTCTATAAAAATACTTAATCGGAATAGTCACAATAACTAATACTAGTAATGTTAATATTCTTATAATACATTGTTATTATACATTATTGTAATAGTCAATTTGCAATGTATTTTGTTAATACAATAATTTATATTGTTAAAACTACGAAAATATATTTCTACAGACAGAAATTCGTTAATACTACTATTAATGTTTAGTTGAAATACAAAAATAGTTACAGTTAATTAATTTGTTAAAATAACAAGGATTATTACAGTCATTTTAACAATATGGTAGTAAAAACAACAGTTACTTTTTACGGTGTAGGGCCCAGCTTAGCAGAGTGAAGGATGAATTACCATCTAGTATAGACTCATGCATTGTGCACTGCATCCCTTGCAGCTGTGGGAAATGCTACATAGGAGAGACCAACGGAAGACTGAAGACCAGAATGAAAGAACACCAAGATTCCTGTAACTAAAGAGTAATCTACAATTGCTGAACCTGCATGAGACAGTGAATATCCTACTGTGTGGGAGGAAGTCACCATCTTAGATGAGCAAGAAGATATAAAGAACTGAGGCATTGCACATCAGCCTAGTGCCCGAGTGGGGCAATTGATATTATGGAAGGGACTTACCTGACTGCTGGGTGGCCACTCCCATGAGCCTAGTAGTATTATATAGTAGTTTATTTATCCTTGTTAATATGCTGTTAGTAGTATTATATAGTAGTTTATTTATCCTTGTTAATATGCTGTTAGTAGTATTATATAGTAGTTTATTTATACCTGTTAATATGTTGTTAGTTGTACCAGTAGTGCATGTTAGGTTAAATTTATTTCATCAAACCATATCATGGTCATTTCTTGGTTTTATTACATTATTAATTAATTATTCGTTGCTGTTGTGTTATTATTATTATTGCCACATCTGGCTCATGTGCCGGCATGTGTGCCAGGGTGTACCTCGCACTATGTGTTGGATAGCTAGCTATACCAGTACATAACAACCTCAAACAAATCTTAGCATCTCATTATTCCTCGTGAAAGCTATAGAGCCTCCTGCCAAATGTTGAGCGAGTAAATTCAAGTTGATGATTGAGAAGTAGTAAAGTTTATGGGGTAGCAATACCATATTGACATTCAAACATCCATTTTCCTATCAAAATTTTTAAAATATGTGTTCGCATAATTCTATACCTCAGGATAAGGAGAAGTGGGGAGGTGAATGCCTGTGCTCACCTCCTGCAGCATCTCTCAGTGGCTCCAGAGGGGGAGTGCCTAATCTGTTTGGAGGTTGGTCGGGAGTTGAACTTGTTGTTAGCTTTTTAGTTATGTATGCATGTATGTATGTATGTATTTATTAGTTATTTCTAGTTATATATATCAACACTGTTGTTTATGTTTGTTTGCTGTTTTTGTAAGTTATCAATTATTAAAATCTATACCAATGTTTCCCAAGGGTGTATTATGTCTGTACGATTGGTGTTGACACATCCAGGATGGGATCAGTTGGGATAGGGATAACTCAACCAGATAGGCCCTTCTGTCTGTATGTGTTTCATTGTCCTCAATACCCAATAATGGTAGGACCAGGATATGAGGGTAATGTCTGCAGCCGGCTTATACCTACTTTGCTTGTATAAGCCCATCGCATATGTTCACCAAAACATAGCCCAAAACGCTGCTGTTGGGCTAATACTATTTATTTTAAATCAGCAGTATCGGTGGGATAGTTTATGTTAGTCCACACTAATTCAGATATACTCGCAATATATTATTAACAATGTGCAGTTCCCACCATTTATAATTGTGTGTGACACACCTAAATATTAAGAGTGCCACAGCAGTGTGTAGATCAAATAATGGTGGTGTGTATAAATCACCTGTTAAGTGTGTGGATCGGAACAAACCTGGAACACCACAGTAGCTGTGCCATTCATCCCTATGTTTTTACATTGTAGATATCTGGGGGAGGCATAATATTGCCCCTGGAGTCTTTGAAGCCCATCACATCAAAAAGTTCAAAGCAGATGGATCTTGCTGCTACCCATGATACCAACGGTGTGGGCATTTGGCAGAAGCTAATGCTTTTTCCTCTTGTGGGCTGGAGGATCAAAATTACAGAGCTGCATTTTCCCACCCTACTATATATATATATATAATAATGGCCGACCCATACTACACCTCATGTCAGCAGCCATGCAGGGCCAGCACAGGCACTCATGAGCTCGTCACACACCCATATGACTACCATGTGCTGTGGCCATCCACTGTACTCTCAGGCATGCAGGTACCACCAGCTGGTGATTCTTAAACAGCAGCTGATCCTGCATGATCAACAACACTGGAACACTGGTATGTCCTTCTTATCTAAAGTCAGCCATCTAGAACCGTGTCACATAGCAATGACAGGGTGGATACTTACAGGCAGGTGAAAAGTGTGATCCATAGCTTCGAATGAATGGATGATGTGACAGCTGTTCAGAGAGAGTTAGATGACTGTTAGCCAGCTGCATCTTCATGACTTTGTTAATATCTGATATCCAGGGAGTAGCACATGTTGTAATTTAGTAGGAACTCAACACAATGCCTTTAAAAAAATGCTCTCTAGAGGCTTGTTATCACTCTACACAGTGACTATGTCCCTGCCATACACAGATGTTAAAATGCTCAGCGGCAAACACAATGGCCAGCAGCTGGCTGACCATCCTGTGGTATAGCTGCACCAAGTTCAACTCGGATGCATCATATCACATGGTAACCTCCTTGTTCAAGTCACGGTATATACTTGAGAATCGGTGCACAGCTCACAGCCCTCTTGAGTTCTATGAATGCCATCTTCTGAGCATGGCCCCATATCTACTCAGTATCCTTGAGAATTAACTCTCTGAGGGTGTTGTGTCAGACAGGTGTGGGTACAAACTTGTCCAGATACTGAACCATGCCCCTGCCTCTGTACAGGTGGCACCTGCAGTTCAGGCATCTCCACAATGGCACATACCTTGTCAGGGTGAGAACCTTCAGTCCCTTGCCCATAGCAACCTGTCCAAGGAAGGGAGCCTTTAACTTCCTGAGCTCGAACTTCTCAGCATTGAGAGCGATGTGATGCTCAGCACAGCACTCAACGAACGAGATGTCTGTCATGGTCAGCAATCGCCTCAAGCAGAACGTTAATGTAACTAACAACACAGAAATCATCAGCGACCACCTCAATCCCATCTAGGCCTTCATTAATTCGTGCATCTTCCATTGGAAGACCTCAGGTGTACTGTTGATACCAAATGGCTTGCACTTCAATGATATCCAAATTGTATTGTGGAAGATCGTCAGTAGGAGGAAACCAACTGATCATTCTTGGTACAACGTGCAGCTGTTTGTGATTCAGCTCAGCTCTGTGCTGTTAACTATAGTCATAAGAACAAGCTTCTGAGGAAACTACGTGGTACTACAAATGCTTCATAAAAGTACTTGTTTTGTTGAGCTTTGTCTGTTAGTGTTTTGGGTTCAATATTGACTGAAGAAACCATTTACGATGCTAAGAAGCTGACAAAGTGAGTTTTAGCTAAGCTTCGTTTTTGTCTGCCATTTTTTAAATAGCTACCGCTCCACGATATGCCATGCATGGTATACTAACACCATTGAACTCCCCACTAAAGGCATGCTTCGCTCTGATCCAAGAACAGAGATATATAGAGTTCCCTCTCAGTTCCCTCTCCGAGAGGCATTGTAGTAGATAAGCCTGGACTTTCACCTCTTGGATCCTTTTTGCCTGATACAGTTCACAATTATTTATTTATTTTCCCCACCCATTTTCACACCTTAGGTAAGGCACAAATGCTGTCACAACCACATTAGTGATACTGGACTTCCATTTTGAATAGCCATCTGCAAGGCAGAAACTGCTGAAGCAATCACCCATCTGTTCCAAACTTGCCGTCTGCCTCTGAGAGAGAATTCCAAGTGGTTGAGGAGGGTACCTTCTGTAGTTGATTGGTTACTTGAGCGATCCAACACTTTCAACTCTGTTTGCATTCTTATGCGATTAACATTTTTTCTCGTTATGCATTTTTTCTTCTTTTTTTCTCCTTTTTTTATAGAGATACCACATCGAAGATACATCATACATCCCATCGATGTCTGGAGGTCTGATTGGGGGCTTCATAACCCACCTCTGCTGCACTAGGACTCCAGCTGCAAAGAGACTTCACAACATTGGTACAGAGGTGACACCCACTGAATGGCAAGCTTCTTCATGGGCACCCATCTTGAGATTCTGTCCCACAGGAAAAAATGTGTCGAAGGATAGCGCTGTACACATTTGCCACTCAGACTGAACTGGATATAGAACGATGTTCATAGAATAGCAATGCATGGACAAGTGAGGAATGTGTAGAGAGCATGCGCTAGGTAAGGGGTCGTCAAGTTAGTAAGGGCGTGTATAGCATGAGAATACATCAATATGAGTTAGGCTGGTTCCATAGTTCTCTATCCCCCCCCAAGCAGAGGCTAGGGCTCTGGTGATTAGTTTCTCTGTTTGTAGCCAAGCCTGTCGATTGGCTTTGGGCCTCTTTTGCTCCTGCGTGGTACAGGAGTGGCTTCCCGGGGGGGGGGGGGGGTTGGTGGGAGGGCCAGGCTGCGTTGTGGCAGTGGAGTGGGTCTGGCTGGTGTTTTGGCCACCGATGCATAAGTCGGCTGGGGTTGGGTCTTTGGTGGAGCCGAAGCTGGGGGTGGTAGTGGCGCCGGTTGCTGCGGATGAGGCGGACTTGCTGGACGTGGCAGTGGGCGAGGATGGTGATCGTTGTGACTCGAGTCTGCAGTCGGTGGGGTCGTCGCGGTACTGGTCGGTGGCTGCGTAGGGGCTGGTTGCCGATCCTGTGTAGTGACGGGGGTTGGGGTGGTTGATCTGGTCGGTTGTCGAGTGACTGTGAACGGGTTGGGCGAGGTGGTGAAAGGATTAAATCGCCTGAGGTAGCGTCTGTTCCGTGTCGTGAGCCGTCCAGAGCCGTCGGTCCGTACTGCGTACTGGTGATATTGCAGTACTTCCACGACCGTGCCAGACTTGTCCCACTTCGTTGGGTGACGTCCAGTCTGATTTTGGATCATGACTGTGTCACCACAACGGAGTGGGGACAGACCTTGGGTGTGTTCGTCCCATCTGGCACGGCCGGTGACCTGGCGTCTGGACAGCGCACGTTCACGGAGGTCCAGTCTCGATGTCCAGTCCTGGTGCGGGCGGTAGGTGGCAGAGAGTCCAGGGAGGAGGTCTCTGGTGGCCCTTCCAAAGATGCATTGTGCCGGGGACATGCCAGTGTCGGAGCTTGGTCCGTTTCGGTACTGTAGAAGAAGCGCCAAGTGAAAGTCGTCTGATAGGGTGCCGCCTGGGCCTGTGTTGCCGGCGATCAGCCTCTTGGTGGTCTTCACCGCTGTCTCAGCCCGGCAATTTGCATGGGGGTTGTAGGCGGAGGACGTTCTATGGTGTACACTCCATGAGGATAGGAAGTCCCTGGTGGTGTGGGAGGCAAACTCTGGGCCGCCATCAGAGGTGATGCTCTCTGGAATGCCATAGGTGGCAAAAGTATCTCGTAGGACTTGGCAGAGGCCCTCTGCTCCGTTCGTGGATCTGGTGACGACCGGCCAGTTTGAGTACCGATCCACCAGCACGAGATACGCGAACCCTCCGTGGTGGAAGTAGTCCGCGCACATGTGCTGGAAGGGGTACTGAGGGTCGGCCGGTGTCGTTGATGGCATGGCAGGTTGGGACGGGGTTACCGTTGCAGGTGGCACAGTGTTGCCTGGTTGCGGTGATTTCCTTAGACATGCCTGGCCAGTAGAGTGATGTCTGTGCCCTTGCATACATTCTGGTTGTGCCTTGGTGAGCGGCATGGAGGGCGTCAAGGCATCTTTGGCGGAGTGCGAGTGGGATGATGATCCTTTCACCTTTCACGAGGACGCCGTCCACATTTGTGATTGTATCAAGAATGGGGAAGTATTCCCTAATGATGGCAGGCATGTGGTGCCTTGCCTCGGGTGGACCGTCTTCGATGACTTCGGATAGCAGTCGTAGTGCCGGGTCAGCTACTGTGGCGACTTGGAGGGTTTCCCATGTGATGGGTATGTGATGGACGGCGGCACACAGGGCAGTGGCGAGTTCGTCAGCGTCCTCTGATGTGGTGGAGAGCGACGCGACGTGGCATTTCGGGATGCCTGATGGGTTCATCCTGGATGTGTCCGAGTGGTTGTCATCCTGGAGGTAGAGCTTTGCTGGAAGGCGGTCGCCAGATGGATGGCGGGACAGAGCGTCACTCGTGTGGTTCCGTATCCCAGGAATGTATATCATCTGGAACCTGTAAGGCAGTGTCTTTTCCTTCAGGTTTCTGAGGACGAAGTGACGTGCTTTCTCGAGGGCGTCTGCCACTGCGAGGGCCTCCCCCTCGATGGGGGCGTACCTGGACTCAGCGGAGTACGTGAACCTCGAGCCGACCAGCACCACTTTCCATCCCTCCTGGCAACAGAGGATCTCGCGGGATGGGCACTGGCAGTGTTTTTGAAACAGCCAGTACCCAATCCCGTCTTTGCTCCAATCTGTCGCCAGGCATGTGGGTCGACTCTTGTCATAGATGGTAACTCCTTCAGCAATCTTTTGGCATATGGTGGTCTTGGAGAGGTCGAACGCGCGTTGTGTCTGCTCGTTCCATAGGAATGGGTTGGTGGGCTTCAAGAGGTCCCGGAACGGCTGCATTGTTGGGGCCATCGAGAAGGCATACGCGACCTGGTTGACTAAGCCAATCCAGGCGCGTACGTCTGTGATGTTCTTGGGTGTAGGGAAGCCGGTGATGGCCTCCAGGTACTTCTGTGATGGTCCTACTTCAGATGGGGTGATGGTGAACCCGGCAAATTCCACCTCGTCCTGCGCAAAGTGGAACTTGCGCGGGTTCAGTGTTATCCCGTTCCGTGCGCAGATGTCTAACCATTCTGTGGCCTGGTGGTATGCTTCTTCGATAGACTCGCTCCAAATGAGGGCATCGTCGATACACTTCGTTTTTCGGCTAATGTGAGATACAATCGCATCGTACCGTGCCGTGTAGGCGTCCCCTGAGGCGATGTATCCCTGTGGGGCGGAGCAGTAGCGGTTTCTGCCCCAGGGGGTAATAAAGGTGGTGAAATGCCGGTCTGCTGGTGAGAGGGCTACCGAGTGGTAGCTGTTCCAGGCGTCAAAGATGGTTTTCTTCGTGTTGCCTGGAACGGCTCTGGCCTGGTGGAAAGGGGAGGCGCAATGGTGTGTCTCTCTTGTGGCATGTTTGTTCAACTCCTGGAAGTTGATGGTCCGCCTAAGGGACCCGTCCTTTTTGGTGCATATCACCATGCGGTGGCACCAAGTGTCCGGGGTCCCTAAGGGGACCTTCTCCAAAACTCCAAGGCGGACGTCACGGTCCAATCCAGCCTTAACCTCATCCTGCCAGTGGATGGGGACGGTCATGGGGGATGGTTTGGGGGCGGCGTTGGGGTCGATGCTCAATGAGAGCGGAGGTCCGGCCATCATGGGGAGGGGCTGATGCTCACAAATGTTGATGAGCTCGACGCATACGTCTGTAGTAGGTGTTGCTCGAGACGTGCCCTGTTCTCCGGTGTGGCTGGGTAGGGAAGGCCTGTGGGGCGGGGCGGGGGCGGTGATCTTGTAGGGCAAGAGCAAGGTCGTCTCGCCTGGTTGATCAGTGGGGTGTCATCACTAGTCCGGGGTAGGTTGACTCCCGGTCGCCTCTCTGGGGGCATTGTAGCGGTACTTGGGGCTCTTGCAGCGTCTCCATACGCCCTCTTTAAGGGTCTCTCTGCTGGTGGTGTCGGTTGAGTGGTCTGGGAGATCTGGGCAGCGTTGGGGCTGGGCCTGTTGTCTCGGGTGGACGATGATCCGGACGGGAAGTCTCTTGGGATCATGTCCAGGTCGGCCAGGGTGGCCATGCTTAAGTATATCTGGGATGCCTCAGGACTGAAGTATACCATCTGGTGCGTTTCCTTGCCAGATGGGATTTTGAGACGCAGCAGAGCCGCCCCGAGGATGGGGAGGTTGTTTCCACTGGCTGACTTCATTGTCAGGTTGACAGGGATGAGGTCGTTTGGGCCAAGGTGCAGCTTGGACATGAGGTCCGGGCCGGCCAGGCAGCTCTGGCAGCCGGTGTCCGCGAGTGCCGTGGTGCGTATTTGTCTGGACTCTTGGGGCAGTGTGTGGCCATGGTTCCTGAAGTCCTCTGCGTGGGAGGAGACTAGGATGGCGATCACGGGTTGCGAGGGAGAGTGTTTTTGTATCCAGGATGAGGTGTCACTCTGCCATGTTTGGTGGGGCAGGGTACCTTCTGACATTCCCTGAGCCATTTCGGAGAGGGCGGATTCTTGTTCCGTTCGCTGCCAGCATACTGAGGCTGTGTGGTGCTGCCTGCCACATGATGTGCAGGTGCTGCCGAAAGCCGGGCAATGGATCCGACGGTAGGCAGTCTTCTCTTGCTCGCCATGCCCGCGTTGGCCGCAGTAGGTGCACGGTCCTGATGGTTGTGCTGCCTGGGGTCTGGGCTTCCGTTGTTGGCGAGGTGGAGTGTTGCCACGTCCCCTGGGTGGGGTGGGGAGTTCTCGTTGAGATGGTGGGCGTTGTTGCCGCCTGTATTGTGACGTCACGGCATCAGCACCGTGGTCGTCAAGGGCATGTGCGTTGTTAGGGGTCGACATCGTCATGGCTGATTTCTTCCCCGCTGCTCTTACTTCAATGAAGCGGATGGTGTCCTCTACGCACATGTCCTGGTCAGGATGCTTGAGCAGATCTTCTTGGATCTCTGCATCCGTCATCCGCCAGGCCTATGCAGAGTTGGTCAGCCACCCGCTCCTCGCCCTGGTTAACCATCGCAATCGGGGCACTTCTTCAAAAAGCGACATACCTCAGCTTGTCCCCGGAGGCGTGCAGCGAATGCTCGGATGGGTTCAGTACGGTACTGTGTCATTCTTGATAAGGCTACGCGAGCGACCTTCGTGTTCTCGGCCGTCACTGCGAGGGATTTTATGGCTGCAAGTAAGTCCTTCTCTGTCATACTTGGGATGAGAATATAAGACTTGGGATGAGAATATAAGACTAGGGATGCGAATATAAGACTAGGGATGGGAATATAAGACTAGGGATGGGAATATAAGACTAGGGATGGGAATATAAGACTAGGAATGGGAATATAAGACTAGGGATGAGAATATAAGACTAGGGATGGGAATATAAGACTAGGAATGGGAATATACGATACCCTCAATTGGTAAGGGGTCGACCGTATTTCTGGTGACATCGCGCCTGAGGTTCGAGTCGCAGCACTCTAGTAACTGTATGGTAAGGTCCTGACCTGTCAGTTGTACTGATGTAACGTATGATCGCCATCTCTGTAGAAAGTAGGTCCAGGCTTCCGTTGTTCCCCCTGATGTTAGTTCTGGACGCTTCACGGAGCTGGTTTAGCTCTGGGGTTGGTCCGGTGGTTCATGGCGTGTGTAGTGAGGAGGACAGGTGCCAGGGCGGTGTCTGTTCCTTCTGGGATTGCCCAGTCGCATCCATCGAATGGGCAGGGGATAGCCATGATGGGTGGGTGGGAGTTAAATAGAATTCGCTCTTCCTTTTACTCTCGAATTGTTGCTATCAGAGACTAGCTATCAGAGACTAGCTATCAGAGACTAGCAAAAAGACTTGTCCATGCATCGAAGGATAGCGCTGTACGCATTTGCCACTCAGACTGAACTGGATATAGAACGATGTTCATAGAACAGCAATGCATGGACAAGTGAGGAATGTGTAGAGAGCATGCGCTAGGTAAGGGGTCGTCAAGTTAGTAAGGGCGTGTATAGCATGAGAATACATCAATATGAGTTAGGCTGGTTCCATAGTTCTCTAACGTCACAACGTGCTTAGGTGGTAGACATCCTATGGACAGTCAGCTGCTGAAGGGTCAAAATCACTGACATGTCCAGTGCAGCTGGCTGGCCACACTGGGTGGGGGGGGGGGGGGGGGCATTTCAGCAGGGAAACTTGATACCTCCCTTCTTGGTGTCAAAAATGCAGCCTGAGCAACAAGGTAAAGGATATCCTGGATATTGTTGCGATGAGGATCCGGCCATTCCCCCAACATCAAACCTGCAGCTGCAACCCGATAGACTGAGCATCCAGTCCCCTCTTCCACCATCAGGAGACCCAGCTAATACTGGAGACCCAGCCACTGAACTCCCAATCATGCAGAGGACCAAATGGAATGGCACAACATTCAGCCAGCTTAACATGGGAAATGGATGAAGAGAAAGTGAAAGCCTTGAATTGGAAGCCATGGAGGCATTGAAGACAGACTGAAAATCAGTGCATCTTTTTTTGTTAATAATTAATAACATCATTTTTTAATAAAAATACTATTATAACCAAAATAGAGATGCATACTTATGTGTAAATAAAGTGTGTTTAAAAAATTAAAAGCGAAGTGCCTGCCTGGTATATATACCAACATTGTGTGTTCCACAATATATATAATTATATAACACAATTCTCGTGAAAGAGATCTAGCCCAGATTGAATTGTGCCAAGTAATTGCTACGACATGGCAAGACATTTTGTATGGGTTCAACACACATGCTGCCAGCAAAAATATTATATAATAACGAAGTGCATCTTTGCATATATATATATTTTTTAATATAATAATAATAATAATTAATATGTATAATAATTTTTTTTTGTTGTTTGTTTGTTTGTTTTACTATAAAATATTTTATTAATTCATTACATCAACATTATCGCATCTCCAGCCTCAGTTTCTTTTCACACATTTCCCTAACAGAGTTATGAACAGCATTGATCATATCATTAGTCACAGTCCTTTCCATGGACCTATATATGATCCGATAGCAGTAACTGATCTTGCCAGTTACAGGGTGCACATATTCATCCACCTTCTCCACTTTCTCGACCAGGTCATCACTCACCTCCCTCACCACATCACAGAAGTCATTTTCGCTGAATCCTTCTCGACTGGTCTTGTCTTCGCATGAAGGCAGCCAGAAAGCAATGTCTTTGTAACAAGGAGGATACTTGCTGAAAGGAGAAAACGTGATGTTAGTGCTAGGGTCAATCCCCACAGAAGTGAATTGATCAATGAACCTCCTGTCTCTGCTCCAGAAGAGTCGTATGTCTGGGATGTCAAAGAGCAGCATTGCCAATCGATCAAGTCCAAGACCAAAGGCCCAACCAATTTTGTCACGTGTGCCTCCTTTCTCAAGAATCTGCTGCCGTATGATTCCAGAACCGAGTACTTCTAGCCACTCCCCATCGAACTTCATCTCCAGTTCGTAGGATGGGTGAGTAAAGGGATAATAGCAGGAATTCCAGCGATATTCTGTCTCACTACCAAACAGTTCCTTCACCAGTTTCACCAGAGTCCCCTTCAGATTAATCTCCATCATTTTAACGGCATCTATGGTATGCACAGCTTGTTTGTCTCCAGTTTCAACGTCAAAACCCGATCCTGTTTTTTCGAAAATCTCCAAACTCTCGTCTGGGTACTTCCTAAAAAGCTCCTCTTTCGAGTAGAGACATACTCCTTCCATCTGGTGAAAGGTGGGATAGTGGCTCTTGTTTATCTCATCACGACGATAAACATCACCAGTTACCAGGAATTTATCAAATCCCATACGGATAAAATCTCTCTGGTGCGCAGATGTGTGGGCCCGGAGTAGTGTGTTTTGGTTTATGAAGTAGTTGTAATTCTTGCTCCTAGCCACATGGCGTGTCGGGATGAGCAGGCTCTCAAAGTTTTGCTCAGTGCTGACAACCGGTGATAAATTATCAAAGTTTGCATAAATGGCATTACCACTCCTGTTGACATAAGTCTTGTGAAAGTGGTGCACAACTCTCTGCTTCATGATATTGATCGGGTGGTGTGAGACAAGGTGAAGATTCCTTCCAATAAGGCCAGTTATTTTAGGTGTGATATTGGTCATACCATCTATTGCGTATTCAATGTCCAAGATTTTAGTTGTCTTTGCTGATTGGGATGCAGCTTGGTTTGTTGAGGTTGACTCAGGTCTCCTTGTAGCAGCAGAGTTCGTTATAACATACTTCTGCGCATCTGGTACAGTCGGTCTGCTTAGAAACCTTCTGTTTCGTAAACTAGTCCTAAGAGCCATTCTTCCAAACCCTGCCCAGAGACAGCACAACTCAGCGTAGCCGACCCTTTACCTTAGGGCGTGAAGGGACGGCACTATTCTGGGTAACACTTGTCCGCGGGCTTGTAGCCAGAAATGCATCATCATTATTACTATTGCAGACAGAATTGAATAGCTGTTCCCTCTATAGCCCCTTGCCCACATCTTGGCAAGTGTTATCATCCCCCCCCCCCCCCCCCCCCCCCCCCCCCCTTGAAAATTACACTATATAGACATAGTAACCTATGATTTAATGTTGCTATTGCTGAGCCTGTTAAGGCCATCACATATATAATACAGCACAGTGTGAAACTATTTAGTAACTAACCTAATAACAATCTATATTTTAAAAAGAAGTCAACAGAATAAAATTATCCACAATATTAAGTTACGAGTGTCCCGCTGCTCAGGAAGGGGGGGACAGGAGTGGACCAAAGATCATTCCTCAGCTGACCATACAACAATTCCTTTCTCCTCTGCCACCACTTCCCTACCCAATACATAACACACTCACCCACCTCCTCCATCACTGCATCACTTACTCCCTCCACATCTTTCCCCAAAAGCAATGCCACCTTTCCATCCTTACCAGTGGCGTAGGAACAGGGGGGGCCAGGGGGGCCAGGGCCCCCCAAATTTTTTAAATTAACATTACAATTTAGAGCTGTACCATTTTACACTGATCCTCTGTGTATATAGCACTTGACTTTACCATAATTATGATTGGCATGCACTGCCAAGACATGATGATGAGGTCATTTTATGATGTGGTTATGGCTTTTACAGCTGGTCAGGTGCTCACAGATCTCAATCTTCAAATTCAAATGATCAATGAATTTCTCACTTGCATGACCTTTGCATGATCTCATGCATGAGTGACCTAATGATCTCAACCAGGGGTAAATGTACCCCCTGGGGGTAAAAAATGACATGGCATGGGGTAAATAACTGCCATACCTGATAATTGAACAAGGAAAAAGGAATATAAGGTTATTGACCTCTAAGCAGGTTGGTGTATATCACTTACCTGAGCTTACTATTTCTCATTATTATTATTCAGACTACATGCATTCCCTTTGGTCTGTGATTGTTTTCGGAAAGTTTTCATTGCTATTCAGCATAATGTCCCTTACTGGCATATCCATTCATGAAGAACTCATTACAAACCAAAATTTCTATTTACTATAGCTAGCTCATAGCTCAGAGAAAATCAATAGCATAATAGTTCCGCTGCTGGAGATCAGAGAACAACCAAGGTATATAACATATGAACTATGGCTACTAGGTCTACAACTAATATACTACCTTTGACCTTGGTCTCAGGTAGTATATTAGTTGAATAAACCTAGTAGCCATAGTTTATATATTACATAATTATTTCTTTTCAGATTTTGCCATGTCCAAGAAACGTACATACCTGGATTCATATGTACAATATGGCTTTGACTTCGTTGTTGTGGATGGTGTGGAGAAGCCTCAGTGTCTGCTGTGCTCAAAAGTTCTTGGAAATGGGTTACTGAAACCTTCAATACTGAAACAGCATCTGGAAGCTACACATCCTGCCCATGCAGCTAATGACCGTGCTAAATTTGAGGTAAAAAGAGCTAGGTTTAGGACTGGCAAGAACACTGCTACACTTGGCTTCGTATCTAAGAAGAAACCAATGCTTGCAGCTTCCTATCATGTAGCGCAACGAATAGCAAAGGCAATGAAACCTCATGGCATTGCCGAGAAGCTGATTAAACCTTGTCCTTAGACATGGTTGAACACGATTGTGTGTGGGAAGGAAGCAAAACAGAAGATTTAAGACATTCCTCTTTCTAATGACACAAATCGATGTATTATTGAAATGTCTCAAGATATTTGTCAACAAGTTATTGAACAGATCAAATCTAGCCCAGCAAAATTTTCTTTGCTGTGATGTTGCAAATTTGTCACAACTTCTTGTTTTTGTCCGTTACATGTGTGGAAAAGAATTGAAGAATGAATTTCTCTTCTGTGAACATCTCCAACAAACCACAAAGGCTACTGATATAATGCAGAAAACACAAGACTTCTTTGAAAGGAACAATCTCACATGGAACATTGTTGGTTCAATCTGTACTGTTGGAGCCGCAGCCATGATGGGGGAGTGAGATCAGGTTTCATTGCACTTGTTAAGCAAAAAGCACCCAATGTGATAATAACACATTGTGTTCTTCACAGACATGCATTGGCTGCAAAAATGCTACCTGAAAATCTGAAAATGGTTTTGCAGAAAGTTGTCAAGGCTGTTAATTTCATTCGTGCCCGAGCACTAAATCACCGTTTGTTCAAAGCTTTTTGTGATGAGATGGGTTCTGAGCATTCGACTCTTTTGCTTCATACTGAGATGAGCTGGCTTTCATGTGGACTTATTCTTAATCATGTGTTTGAGCTCTGTACTGAGGTAGAGATTTTTATTCATGACCGGGATTCAAAGCTGTGTGAAAGCTTTGCTGGTCCCAAGTTCATCGCCTGTTTAGGGTACCTCTCAGATATATTTACCCATCTTAACCAAATCAACACAAACAACTCCAGGGAACACCAGTAACCATTGTTGAAGCAAGTGAAAAGATGACAGCATTGCAGACAAAGCTGGACTTATGGGCATGAAGAGTTCATCAAAGTAATTTGGCAAATTTTCCAAACTTGGATGAGGTCATTAGTGAAAGACCTAGTGTGTTTGTTAACTGAGATAAATGAAGACATCACAGATCATTTGAAAATCTTGAAGGAAAACTTCACTGGCTACTTTTCAAAAGACATGATTCCTACAGAGAGATGGATAATAAGACCTTTTACCACTGAAGTCAGATGATGACCTAGCAAAAGTTGAGCTGATTGATCTTCAACCCTCTGCTAATCTTAGAGAAGAATTTGAAAAGGTTGGTGTTGATTTTTGGATAAAACTCACAGATTCATTCCCACTTCTTACTCAGCGTGCCTTCCAAGTGCTTCTTCCTTTTGTCACTACATACTTATGTGAATCAGGGTTCTCAACTTTAGTAGCAATGAAGACAAAGGCCAGGAATCGCGTGAAAATCGATGACGATAGAGTAGCATTGTCAATCAACAGCTCCTCGAATAAATAAACTGGCTGGACTCAATGAATCAGCAGTGTTCCCACTGACAATGTTTCAGGTGTTTCTGTTTGATTTTTTTTTTAGAGATACGAATGGACTACTATATAATTTCTTTCTTTATCAAAGTATATTTTTATCAAACTATATTACTATATTTTATGCAAAACCTAGACAATAAATGTGTTTTCTTATCTTCTTACTTTTCTGTGCCTTTATGATGGCTATGCATTTTTTTTTGTATGGGAGTAAGGGGGTAAATGTCGAAATACATCAGACTGAGGGGGTAAATGATGGGGAAATGGTTGAGAATCCCTGTTCTAGACAGTGTATGCCACTGGTAAAGTCAAGTCATAGTGTTTCAAGATGTTACAGAATAAACTTGGAAGTTATTTTAAATTAGCTTCCCAATCTCAATCTCCTAACTTGGAATCTCAGGGAGACAAAGGTACAGTTGAACACAGCCAGCTAATTCTTTTGATAACAATCTGTCAAAATCTAGGTGCCACCTGTGAAGCTGATAGTGTTTAATGGAAGAAACTTGAAAGATCAGCTTCTCAATCTGAATGTCAAGATGACAGAGGTATTCTTTTAGGGCTATGGCTTGCTAAATGTTTTAAAATCTAGGTGGCAGTTGTGACTCTGGTACTGAAGGATATAATGTTTGAACCAGGCCCACATGACTGTCAGTGTCAATGTTATATTGACTTGACCACTCTTAATCAACCATCTGA
The DNA here is from genome assembly GCA_028752905.1 of Cladorhizidae sp. MBARI D1340-BT2. Classification (NCBI taxonomy): domain Eukaryota; kingdom Metazoa; phylum Porifera; class Demospongiae; order Poecilosclerida; family Cladorhizidae; species Cladorhizidae sp. MBARI D1340-BT2. The sequence continues at coordinate 11,625,333 of JAQNBH010000018.1, read as the reverse complement.
TATTACAGAGTCAGTAACCTTCTACACTGATAAGAAAAGCGGCCATAAAAAATCACCCTTCAAAAGTTTAGGGAGCATGAGAGCAGCTGCATGCACAGAGAAGCTTTGCTAAAATTGGCTGCTTCCAATACTCAGATACTCAGACCCTAGGAGTTGGTGCAAAGTTAGCTACTCAGCATGCTACCAACCAAAAGCATCACAGATTTATATTGATGAAACTTCTTACTAGCATTCAATATCTAGTGCGACAGGGGCTTCCTCTTCGAGGGCACAAAGAAGATAATGGCAATTTTGAAGGTAATTTATACCAACTTTTGCTGCTCTTAACTAAAGATTGTGCGTGAAAACATGGATTCAAAAAAGGGAGTACATTTCTCCTGATATAATTAATGAACTTATAAATATTATGGGCCAAAATGTTTTGAGAACAATACTGGCAGAAACTATAAGACTGCTTTGTGGTTCGCTATTATAGCTGATGAGGCTACCGATGTTTCACATCATGAACAGATGTCTCTCTCAATTCGATGGGTGGATGATATGATATTTATCACATCCGTGAAGACACTATAGCTTGATTTGTCTCCTTTTTAACCAATGCTTGTACACCATTTCGTATGCCACTCATATTTGATGCACCATCAAAAGCCTGTCCACGGCACTGCAAAATAGGCAATGAACATCTGATTAAGACATCTTTAATAGCACTAAATATGGTTTCTGCCTTAGTATTTGGCAATTGAATAAGACCGCTTTACGTTCACTGCTTGGCCCAGTTTGAATTTATGCTTAAAAGATGTCACCAAAAATTGTAAATTTATGAGAAATATCATGGGTTTAATTCATGATTTAGTTTAGTTAATAAGATTTTCTCCAAAGAGGCTATCTTTGTTTGATTCTTTGTAAGCATTAACACTGGAGAAATGTTGCCTTCATTAAGATTGCTTAGCCCAACTCGATGGACCATAAGACATACATCAATAGATAGTATCCTAAATAATTATGAGATCTTACAATCTGCTTTAGAAGAGATTGAAAGTGGCAATTATGAGAATTCAGCAAAGGGTAGTGGACTTTTGACATCCATGCAGAAGTTTGATACTTTATTTGCTTTAAAACTTGCTTACCTGATTTTTTCGGCAGCTGAACAGCTTTCATGCAATCTCCAAGCAAAGGATACAAAAGTTCAGGAAGCATTGGGTGTGGCTGATCTTCTTTGTTCACATTTAAACTCTATGAGAACTGAGGTAAAGATCAAGTTCAATACATTTTATGATGCCACTTTGACTGATGAGCCAGATCTTCCACGGGGAAGGAGACGTCCACGAAGATTTGATGATGGAGCAAGCCCTCATATGTATCAATCCCCCAGAGATATGCATATTTTGAAGTTCTTGAAGTAGTTGTTGGTGAGGTAAAAAGAAGGTTTGATCAGGGTGATCTCTGTGTCATGAAAGACCATTTTACTAAAAGCTGCTAATGGTGAAAACTTCATAGTACCAGATGATGTAAAGAAGTTTTTGAACAAAGATGTTGATCAAGACCAGTTGATGATTCACCTTTCAACGTTTCCTGATGCCATCAAAACTGCACGTTCAACTTGTGCTGTTACAAAAATAAGCATACAAACTATTACAGATGCTATGAATCAATAAGAAATCTATAAAGCTATGTTGGGTGAAGTTGATAAACTCTTAAAACTGTATTTCATTTGCCCAGTTACCTCTGCCACAGCAGAACGTTCGTTTTCATCTTTACGTAGAATAAAAACATACTTGCGAAGTTCAATGACCCACTGCAGACTGAATAACTTGTTTTTATTACTGATTCACTTGACTTACGAGGGATAGCAGAACAATTTATATCTGTGTACACAAGGAGGAAGGAACTATTTTGGATTTTTTTTGTAATAATTATTATATTGTAAAACATAGTCATTGCCAATTATATAATCACTAAAAAATAAGGTTACTAATGTGGGCCCCCCTAACTAAATGATCTTCCTACGCCACTGCTTACTCACTCTTCTTAATTCATCCAGCCACTGTCTTGCCCCTGCAATTCTGCGTACCTCATCTATCAGAACCAGCCGATCCCTCTCAAATTCCCTGCATGTCACCAAGAAATGTTCCACATCCTCCCCTGCTCCACTATCACACATTATACACCTCTCATCCCTAACTATCCCACATCTCTTCTTATCCTCTAACAACCCAGCTGATGCAGTCCTCAGTCTAAATTGCAGCCGCACACCTTCCTGACCATGCATGGACCTCACATACCTCTCCACCCTTGCACCATTCTTTGCCGATTTATAATAATTCAGCGTACTTTTCCCGTCTACTTCCTCCTCCCAGTCCTTCTCATTTCTCACCTTCACTTTCCCCTTCCACTTGCGCACTGACCCAACCTCGTTGTTTATCTTGTACTTTCTCCTCAAGATCTCATATTCTTCCCATCATCCAATTCCTCCATCCTCTCGTAGTTTATTTACAACAACTTTAACCAATCTGCTCTGTTCCAACACCTCTAATCTCTTGCCAAACAAAACCTTCATCTCTTCCCTCCTCTCCTCTAGCTTCCTCCACCCCATATCTCCCCGTATTGCCACTTCTGCTACTGTATCACTTGCCCCCAACAGTCTCCTACCCACTCTCATCTGTGCTGACTCCAACTTCTTGCGAGCATTCCGTCCTCCTGTCCACCACACTTCGGCTGCATGCTCCATACTGGATCTCGCTAGAAGCTCCCACACCATTCTTCCTCTGTCTACTTCCACCCGCCCATTCACTCTACTCATCCATATTACCTTTCCAACCCACTCTTCTGCCTTCTTTGCCATCTTCTCTAACTGAACATTACCCCTTAGCTTCCTATCAAACCATATTCCTAAGTACTTGAATTCTTTGACCTCTTCCAATATCTCCTCACCAATCCTCCAATGCACTTCTGATTCCTTCTTCCCTACTACCATGACCTTGCTCTTCTTGCTATTAAATTTCATCTTCCACCTTAACACATACGCCTGTACCACATCCAACATAGCTTGCAGTTCCACCCCTGAGTCAGCCCGAAGAACAACATCATCTGCATACATGAGTGCCCCACACCAGCAGCCTTCCACTTTGACTCCTAGCTCAGCTCTCTCCAATTCCTCTGCCATTCCCATATTAATAATGAAGGAAACTGATGAAGCCTCTTTTGTTAATGAGCTCCGGGGATAATGAGCTCCAGGGGAAAAGGAAGACTGACTCCCAATGAAGAGGTTGCCAAGCAGTATGACCAGTTCCGGCTCGAGAGAGAGAGAGAGAGAGAGAGAGAGAGAGAGAGAGAGAGAGAGAGAGAGAGAGAGTGAGCGAGAGAGAAAACAATTTTATCATCGAACAATATCAGTTTGGACCTGCTTTCTTATTGGAAGAAACAAAAGTCGGCATATCATCACACTATTCACATCTCATGGATTCCATCACAAACTCGATTCACATCTCATGCATTTCATCACACACTTTGCTCCAATCCATCCTTCCATTCACCATCAAACAATTTTCTAATTATGAAAAATCATTTATTGATAAAATCCAAACAGAAAATTTAAGGGTCAAAAATCCAAACAGTTTGGATAAAATCCAACACTATGGCAACACTGATTCGTGCATATTACACTAAGGTATTGATTGAATTAACCATAGCATTCATTAGTTAACCATATGCTTATCTTGTATCATGTCATTTCTTGCAGCTGGAGGGGTATTTAACCCCGACCCAACTGGCCTAGTAGTGCAGTTATGTACAATATCTATTTTATCCAATAACCTACCAACAAAACCTGTCCTATGGAAAATAAATGTTGGTGATACATTATGTGTAGTAAATACTTACAGCCTAAACTATGTAAGTAGGGGATTTGAACCTCTCCTTGGTCGGGTAGATAAGTGCGGCAGAACTCTGGTGGCAGCTAGTCGTTATTACCTTTCCAACAATATGTACTTAGGCGGGACTAATCCATTTCTGGGACATTTTTTTAATTCATTCATAACTTTTTGGTTCTATATACTATGATGTTTAAATTAGTACCAAAATGCTGTTCATTCAGAGAGCTTTCCAATAGTATATTTAGTTTTGACCTAGCGCCATCCTGATCAGAGTTGTGGACAGTTGTGGACACCAAGGTGATTTTACATTATTGCATTTTACTCAACACCTGTGTCACATAACCACTTACAATTTTGACAGCACTTAGAGAACCCATAGACATGCATTTTGAATAGATGAAAACATTATAACTTGTAAAACGGATTTTTAAGAAAGGTCCGTAATTTGCTCATGATTAGCAACCTAATATCTCCCCCATAGATTTTTTAGTAGATTCTTTCTATTCAAATGAGAGAGTATGAAAAGAGCTTTCAAATGATATATTAAAAGTTGATATAGGACAAAGCATGGCCCAGTGATGTGCACACAAACTTGAAATAACTCATTTTGAGATAATCTTGAAAAAAGTACATTATTATGACTGTTCTCTACAGGTTCGTAACTTCAAATTTATGTAGTCAATAGCATGGACAAAAGTGTGTATAACTTTGCAGTGAAGCCTTCAAATGCTCTGAAACTTGAAATCGAAATACTACATGAACTATACTATAGAATGAATAAATATCTATTTTTTAAAAAGGTTTTTTGGGGATAGTCCCGCCTTCAGTAATAAATATGGCTGAAACAATGATTGTAATTCTGGAGCTACACAGAGTAACTTTTTGAAGGTAGTTAATAGAAATAATATTAGGAAAAAATTTCTATATAGTCCAAAAAAAAAGAATTGTATATACCAATGTAGGCCACAAGCATTTATAAGACCCTTTACCTATTAATATACATCACAGAACACAAACATTTATAGGACCCTTTACCTATTAATACACACCACAGTACACATTTATAGGACCCTTTACCTATTAATATACACCTCCATTTATATATATGACCCTTTGCCTATTAATATATATTGAAGACAAATGCAAAGGCCCCTATATATGTACGTGGTTTACATTTGTAAATTCTTGTTTCATTTCTTGTAAATTCAATTATATTAGAAACTTTTTTTTTTGCCATGCGATTATATTGTGATTGATGTTGACTGCTAAGTGTAGCTAGTTGCGTAAGAGGGTTTGTAGTTGTGTGCCGAATGTGTAGCTGGTTCGGTGTTATTGATTGTATGCAGAGCTATGCATAGAACAGTAAGTATTCTGTGAGATGCCTGTGATCTGGAAAACTTTGTCTACTTGACCTTTCTCTCTCTGAGTCCTTCACATTTACTGGTTGGTAGTGATCTGGCTGGTTGATAATGATGGCTGCATGCCTACCCCAGGTGGTGCATGGTATGTCTGCCATCTAGTGGGCCTCAGGTTGGCAATGATGCTTTGTGCCAAAGCAAGGGAAATTTTGAGGACTGTGTGGGGTCAGAGATGAGGTAGTGTTTCTGGTGAGCCCCGTGGCCTGCAGGACAATGTGGTACATAGCCTGCATGTAGCACATAGATTGCCTCATGTTCTAGAGAGAAGTGGCATGTTCCATGCTCCAACAATAAGTGGTGGACATGTGGCCCAAAAGTTACCTTACCAGTTATGGCTGCTTGTGCCACACTGAACAGCAAGGTGGCAAGTAGGTGTGTTCTCCCTCTGATGCAGGAGCATCATCAAAGCAAGAAGCAAGCAGGAAAACTAAAACCCACCTCCATGGAGAAGATGAAGCAAACTACCAGCCGTTAGCATCCTTGCAAGGAATAATGGAGCATTATTAGTATTACTAGCTAGCAAGATATGATGCAGCAAGTTTGCAGTAACAGCCTCCAGGACTGCTCATCACAAGTGTATGTATGTGTGTGTGTGTGTATGCACATGCCTGGACCAAGTTATGGGCAATTACTTAATTAAGTATCATGTCCATCCCACTGCTGCACATGTGCAAAGCATGGCAAAGCAATTGAATTGCTATATATACACACACTTGCCAGGTAAGCTGTGAGGGTTGTTAAAGACTTGCCTTGCCAGGTGCAGTGAGATAGAAAGAAAGGAAATTCCATGATTCTGACTGACTCCAGTATAGCAGGGTTGCGTTTGGGGGTGGAGGGGGGGTGCATTATCTCCCCCTTACTGATCCTTCCCCCCTCCGCCCTTACTGATCCTTCGCCCCTATATTGTAGTGTTGTTAAATATGTGCACCCTCCCTCCCCCTCCCCCCTCCCCCTCCCCCCATCCCCCCCACCACCTTACCTTCAAATCAATCCTAAATACAGCCATGAGTACAGCACTCAACAAATGTGTTCTTGTATTTGAGAATACCAAACAGGGCCAGAGCAAGCTAATCCTGATTGGCCAGGCCACCAGAAGACACACCCACTACTTTTCTGGCTGTGCTCCAAGTTGCTTATGAATTCATAAGCACCACTTTTCACATCTAGTTTGTTGGTTAATTAACTCCATATATTTGGAGCACCATAAGGTTGATGAGCCTGTGTTGAGATACTGTGGTATGAAAACACTCCTTTACACAGCATAGACCACTAAACAGCCTCGCCTTAGTTGCTGGCATGATGAAAATAAGTCTGAACATGGTGCAAATTTCAAAGAGGAGTGACCTTTGTGCTTGTGTCAAAGAAGTAGAATAACTCTAGATATAAAATATAGCTGTCTCTGTGTGAGACATTACAATGACAATACCACTAAACAGCCTCTCTGAAGTGGCCTTCATTGAGGAGCATGGTGAATAAGTTTGAACACGGTGCATACTTCAAAGAGGAGTGAGGGACCTTTGTGCTGGTGTCAAAGAAGTAAGATACCAAATATGGTGGTTATACCCCTTGCCATCCTCCTCTATCAGTGTGAACTCGCTGACAATTTGCATATGTAGTTAATAGACTTCTAGCGTCACTGGCTGTAGCAAACTATGTCCAATTATGATGCAGCATCAAATTTTAAGCTGCTCCAGACTACAATAGACTTCATATCTAAATCTACATACAGTTCATGAAGATCAATACAATGGCCTCCCAGTGGTCTGCCTATAGTGTGCCTTTGGAACATGAAACTTGGCTCCAGCTAGTCCAATTTTAAGAGCACTACACTTTCATGGCAGCCGGGGCTCAAGTGAGTCTGATAATCTTCTCACCTTAGCCCAACAAACCGATCACTTTTTGAATGACACATTTGCACTTGTCTAAACCTCCCGATAAACAGTGACATGCATGCATATATCCTTTATAGACATGTGCTGCAAAATGGACGCCATGATGAAGGAAAAACCACAAAAAGATCACACACACACACAAAGCTAGTAGAAATCGAGAATCTAGTAGAAATTTAAGATTCTCCCCAGTGGGGGGTTTAAGTGGTATCCCTTCGCAAAGTGGCCAAAACTACTATTACAGTTCAAAGTTAAACTGATGGTGTTATAGAAGCTCGGGGTCTTTTGGGATGAATAGCAGCTGAAGCTACCAAAACAAGTTGTAGCTGATACATGTCCGAGCTCCTGTTTTAGGGAGAAGTGGCTGCCCAGTATTTCAAGAAATGGCTATTTCACACATGCATTGGTCCAATTTCCTAGTGTTTTTTTCTGCATCAAAAGAGCACCCGCATTTGGGAAAATAGGAGTATTAGTTTACTGTTGTTCAATACAAATCTCCCAGCATTATACTGAACAAGAAATTGGAAGTGTTGATCTGAAAGAGCACATCCAAGAACAATTCAGTTCACAAGTTTAGTCGATCAGCTACAGGGCACCATTTATATTTCAACAGAGTCACTCAGCTATGGAATGCAACACCAGATACAGACCTGAAGAAACCTTACATAGCAAATATTCCCATGGAAATATATTTGGAAGAGAGTTCCATCCCTTTAGACGGATGTTCAGGTTATCTCTGTTGCCACAGTAGTACAGTGTGTGCACATGCGTACAAAGGCAGGCAGTCTGGCTGGGCTGGGCTGGTTTTGGCCGGGCCAGTTTAGCATCAAGCTCAATGAATGGACTCACTTGGGGTAGCTGCCAGATATTTCAAGCCACCCTCACTCAGGGGGTGTTCAACTTGCCATGAACGCAAACCTCATTAAGTGTGTTCAATTCTTAACCCACTCATAGTTTCCAGCTACACCAGTCCATGGTGTTAGACTGTTACCCTGACATTAATTATCAAAGTCATATCATCCTCCCCCACCACAATGCTTTGTAGGGGGGAAATAAATTAAATTAAATAATTAAAAATAAAAATATGTCTGTGCACAACGATGGCTCCCAATGGGGTCTCAGCAACACAAGTTCAATTATTATTTAAACATAGCCAGCTACAATACTTCTTCATAGGTGATGATACTTCATTAGCCTCAGAGTAATCTGCTGTAGGAATAGTAACACTCGCTAAGTCTGGGCCTGCAGAGAAGAGCCTATCCAAGGCTATTTCAAGCTCCTTCAAAATGCTCTCCTTCACTAGATCAGTGGCTTTCCCACAGCCTCTGCTGGGAATTTGCCTGTCTCCATTGCATCTCTCCACAGTCATCATCAGCTACTGCTGCTACCATAATTATTACTTTGACTCGTTCTAAAATGGCAGACCAAAAGTGTTTATATCTCAGTTAAAACTCACTTTAGCAGCTTCTTCTATACATAAGCGGTGGCCTCAGCACCAAGCATACTTCAGCACGCTTGAAGATTCATTCCCTGAGGTAGTAAACCACAGCAAAAAATAGCCAACCCTGCCACCCCCCCCCCCCACCCCCCCACCCCCACATTAATAACCGTGAAATTGTCTTCAAGATCTTATCATCCCATACATTTGCATGCAAAAAGTTATTTGTCATGTTACTACCAGTAGATTCCAAATTGCCAAAGTATTGCAGCAACTAATACTACTAGCACTAGCATCTACTAGTGCTACTAATTCTACTACTACTACTACTACTACTGCATTATTGTGTTTTTTTGTGGAAAATAATATAGATTGACTGGTCAAGAAACAAGAATTGTACCAATGTATATAGGTCACAAGCATTTATAGGACCCTTTACCTATTAATATTCATCACAGAACACAAACATTTATAGGACCCTTTACCTATTAATATATATTATGAACATGTACATGGTCTACATTTGTAATTCTTGTTTCATTTCATTTTTTATTTTGGAACTTTTTTCGTTGTGTGAATATATTGTGATTGGTGTTAATTGACAAGTGTAGTAACTTGCATAGGAGTGTTTGTGGACCACAAACATCTAATCTCACTCACCCCAAAAAATAAGTATATAGTTTGTTGAAACATCAATGAAATAAATAAACTGTAGCTAACACAGAAGTAATATACACACAAACTGTAGCTAACACTGAAGTAATATACACACAAACTGTAGCTAACACTGAAGTAATATACACACAAACTGTAGCTAACACTGAAGTAATTTACACACACAAACTGTATATAGCTAACACTGAAGTAATATACACACACAAATTGTATATAGCTAACACTGAAGTAATATACACACACAAACTGTAGCTAACACTGAAGTAATATACACACACAAACTGTAGTTAACACTGAAGTAATATACACATACAAACTGTACCTAACACTGAAGTAATATACACACACAAACTGTAGCTAACACTGAAGTAATATACACACACAAACTGTAGCTAACACTAAATTATATACACACACAAACTGTAGCTAACACTGAAGTAATACACACACAAACTGCAGCTAACACTGAAGTAATATACACACACAAACTGTAGCTAACACTGAAGTAATATACACACACAAACTGTAGCTAACACTGAAGCTATATGCACACACAAACTGTAGTTAACACTGAAGTAATATACACACACAAACTGTAGCTAACACTGAAGTAATTTACACACACAAACTGTAGCTAACACTGAAGTAATATACACACAAACTGTAGCTAACACTGAAGTAATATACACACACAAACTGTAGCTAACACTGAAGTAATATACACACACAAACTGTAGCTAACACTGAAGTAATATACACACAAACTGTAGCTAACACTGAAGTAATATACACACAAACTGTAGCTAACACTGAAGTAATATACACACACAAACTGTACCTAACACTGAAGTAATATACACACAAACTGTAGCTAACACTGAAGTAATATACACACACAAACTGTAGCTAACACTGAAGTAATATACACACACAAACTGTAACTAACACTGAAGTAATATATACACACAAACTGTAGCTAACACTGAAGTAATATACACACACAAACTATAACTAACACTGAAGTAATATACACACAAACTGTAGCTAACACTGAAGTATTAATATACACACACAAACTGTAGCTAACACTGAAGTAATATACACACAAACTGTAGCTAACACTGAAGTAATATACACACACAAACTGTAGCTAACACTGAAGTAATATACACACAAACTGTAGCTAACACTGAATTATATACACACACAAACTGTAGCTAACACTGAAGTAATATACACACAAACTGTAGCTAACACTGAAGTAATATACACACACAAACTGTACCTAACACTGAAGTAATATACACACACAAACTGTAGCTAACACTGAAGTAATATACACACAAACTGTAGCTAACACTGAAGTAATATACACACACAAACTGTACCTAACACTGAAGTAATATACACACACAAACTGTAGCTAACACTGAAGTAATATACACACAAACTGTAACTAACACTAAATTATATACACACACAAACTGTAGCTAACACTGAAGTAATATACACACAAACTGTAGCTAACACTGAAGTAATATACACACACAAACTGTAGCTAACACTAAATTATATACACACACAAACTGTAAACACTGAAGTAATACACACACAAACTGTAGCTAACACTGAAGAAATAACAGTTTGGCATAAGAATGAGCTAAGCAAAGAAAACTTGTGCATCGCTATGTTGCGCTATGTTTACAACAAAACTTAACTCAGAGCTCATCTTTTCTCAACAGTGAAGGGATTTCTAGTAGTTCCCAAAAGTTCCTGTGCAGATTTCCTCAGCAAAAAAGCTTCCAGATAGAGCTATGGTCCATGGCAGCAATTGCAAACTGCCAGAATTTTCAAAATAGCTATAATATATGTACACAGCAGCACAAGAGTAAATTTCAAGTTGGTTTTTGCGACGGTCATTTTAATTCCATTGTCACTGAGAGTTTGTTGAGAGCTATACATGCTGTAGCTAACACTATATATGTTTATACTCTACATATATATAATGTTATAAATATAACAATAACTAATGAGGCTGATGGATAAGAAGTTAATGAAGAACAAAGTGACCATAACAAGAAAATATCCAAACAATGATGTGGTTTGGTTGTTAAATTAATTAATTAAGTTAGCAAATCCCCTCTAATTGAAAATGCAAGTCTTCAGCCTCTAAATGAAAATGCAAGTTTTCAGCCTCTAAATGAAAATGGAAGTTTTCAGCCTTTAATGAAAATGCAAGTTTTCAGCCTCTAAATGAAAATGCAAGTTTTCAGTCTTTAAATGAAAATGCAAGTTTTCAGCCTCTAAATGAAAATGCAAGTTTTTAGCCTCTAAAAGAAAATGCACTAAATGAAAATGAAAATGCAAGTTTTCAGCCTCTAAATGAAAATGCAAGTTTTCAGCCTCTAAATGAAAATGCCCTCTAAATGAAAATGTAAGTTTTCAGCCTCTAAATGAAAATGCCCTCTAAATGAAAATCCAAGTTTTTAGCCTCTAAATGAAAATGCAAGTTTTCAGCCTCTAAATGAAAATGCAAGTTTTCAGCCTCTAAATGAAAATGCAAGTTTTCAGCCTCTAAATGAAAATGCAAGTTTTCAGCCTCTAAATGAAAATGCAAGTTTTCAGCCTCTAAAAGAAAATGCAAGCAGCCTCTAAATGTAAATGAGCCTCTAAATGAAAATGCCCTCTAAATGAAAATGCAGCCTCTAAATGAAAATGCAAGTTTTCAATTCCAACTCTGCAAATGTCCCTTCCTGGCTGGAGCCCTCACGACTGCTTAAGTCAGATGGAAAGAGACCTGATCATTACTTAATCAAGTGGTAGACTCTTGGTATGGGCTACCACTTGTGTTGACACCACTTGTGTTGACACCACTTGTGTTGACATCTTTGCCCCATCCAACCTTGCGGCCGCTGTCACCGAGGTCAGTGCAGTGGCAGTCCTGGCAGAGAGTTTGAAGAATGTGAAGTGTGCCCACCTGGACTCAGCATACACCTGTGACAGTAGAAACATGTGGACCTTTTGGGCCTCAAACAAAGACTTTCTTCAGGGAGTTGGGGTGCCTCCTGTGGTCAGCAACTTAAGATGAGAGAACTCACATCAATATCTCATTCAGAGAATTTCTGTGGCGGTGCAGCATGAGAATGCTGTTTGGTGTTGGGGGCTTTGCCTTTTGTGGGGTGTGTGGAAGATCAATTTTTTTATTCTAATGTATCATGTAATAAGACCCCCCCCCCCCCCCCCCCCCTTCCCCCCCATTCCACTTTTTTCTTTCCCTTCCCCACTCTCCATTTTCTTTCCCCCCCCCCCCCCCCCCCCCACCCCTCCCACCCCGCCACCCCATCCACCCACCAATACCATTCTAGGTCTAAGAAGGTGCAGGCAGCCTTACGGAAGCTGGCATTTATATTTTGGAGAAACAGAGCCACTGCAATGTCAATGCAGAATTCCTTGGGGTCAGTTTGGATCAGCGTATCATATAAGTTATGATCTTAGGAGTTCTGGGGAGCAGGAGTGCAAATATGTTCCATCGAGCCTCTGAGAGTGTTCGATTACTTTATGATTGGCAAAACCAATGGCAGGACACAAGGAAAAAAGTGCTACTAATTTAGCCTTGCAGAGACTGCTGATTGTAAGGGCAAACCATGGTAACACTGATTATTTTGATTAAAAAACTGTTCCGTTGAACAAGAAGGATGATTTGAGTGACTGTCTGATTGAAGCAGTAGCTTTTCTGGATTGGAATCGCATGTCTAGCGAACTCTAGACCATAGCAGGTGCAAGGCAGCATTGGTTTGTTGTTGCTACTGAGGTGGTGAATGCAAGCCGATGCAGGGGCCCATATTACTATTATATCATATATAATGAGAGTTAATGAATTATTCATTGCAGAAAACACAATTTGAGTAATATAAAAAAATACTATAATATATATTATATATTATACTTAAATATACAATCATGTGTTGGTACTTATGTTCAGTATTTAGTCCTCGTGTATTGTTTGCTATTTGCACCATCATGATTGGATGTGGTTATCTGCGCTCATGCTCTGTTGTCACCTCTGTGTTCTGGTGTGATGAATGAAGGTGGAATCCAGCATGTCACATGGGGCAGAAGAAACAGGTGAAAAGTCTGGGAAAGGATGATAATAATAAATAGATAATCAAAGATTATTTGATTTGACAACATGGAGTGTTTCTCAAACACGTGCTCTATGGCTAGCAGTGCAGCCATCACCACATGCTATCTGGACACTGTCTGGGAGCCATGGACCACTGACTCTATGACTAGTAGTGTAGCCATCACCACATGCTATCTGTCCAGGAGCTTTGGACCACTGACTTTATGACTAGCAGTGAAGCCATCACCACATGCTATCTGGACACTGTCCAGGAGCTTTGGACCACTGACTTTATGACTAGTAGTGCAGCCATCACTACATGCTTAGGGGAAGTCAGAGACCCCTGAAGTCAGGGAGGCCTGAATCCCTCATGGGGACCATTCATTGTGCAAAATGATAATTATTGTTGAGATGGACCAATTTGATAACAAAGATTGAGAGAGTTCAGTTTTTGCAGCATTGCTGATGATCTAAACCCCAAAATCGTGTCGAATATGGCTTAGAAAGCTGCAAATATCATTCAAGAGGTCCTCTGGGAGCAGAGAGGAGGAGGTTTCCCCTCTCAGACATCCCCATTCAGGATCTCCCATTAGGGCCTACAGCCTCCCTCTTCGGGTGCCACTAGCCTGCTCATGCTATTGTCCAGGAGCTTAGGACTAGTGACAATGGCTCTCCTGTCTGCATATTAATGTAAAAGCTCAAATTTTGAGTTGAGAGAGATAATTATTCTTATATGTATGCGACCCATCGATACACATACAAAGAGTCGTATAAAAGCTCCATTTTTGTGTCAGGCCTCTATACTCACAATATAGTATTCTTAAGGTATACTTATGTCTAAACCTCACCAAGACACCTCTTATTGGATGTTCCCATTGAAGCCATGGCATGGTCTTGGCTGGAAACTTCTTGAGAAGGCTGAATGTAGCTCCTGGACAACATCCTCGGAGAAGGAACATACTCGACTGGAAAAGCCTCATCCTCGAGGGAACATCTGTATTGCTAATGGAGAGCTTCTCACTGTCTTTTTGCAAGGTTCTTTTTCTTCTAACAATCTGGTAATCACTAGTAGGCATGTTCAGACTTAAAATATCATCATAATCTTTTTGAGAGGAATTGTCACTTCTAGAGTATTGAAGATCGTTGTTGGACCAGGTGAGAGGAAGGTAACTACCTATGGGCAAGGACATGTTAGACGACAAGTTGTGCAGAAGATCACCATCAACTAGTGAAGATTTGTCAGGCCAACTCAGCCAGAGAACGGCATCAACTAGCAAGAATTTGTAAAAAAAGCTGTGACAGATACTGCCATCAACTGGTGAGAATTTGCTGGAGAAACCGTGTGAGAGATCTTTATCAGCTGGCAAAAAGTTGTTGGAGCAGTCATGCAAGAGATCAGCAACAACTGATGAAGACTTGTTGGAGCAACTGTATGAAGGAGCACCATGAAGTGGTGATGATTTATTGGAACAACTGTCCAAGAGTTCAGCATCAACTAGCAAGAATTTGTTGGAACAGCTGTGTGAGAGAGTACCAACAAGTGATGAAGATTTATTGAAGCCACCATCAGTGAAGTCAGCATCAACTCGGAAAGGTTTGTTGGAACAACTCTGCAAGAGATCAATGTCGACTAGTGAGGAATTCATACCAGTCAAACTAGCACAACTACCAACATTCACAGCAACTTTAGCCGCACAACCATGCTGCTCAGCAACAACTGAGAAAGGAAGCGATTTCATGCCATCATACAATCGTTCTTTTCCCCCCTTCTCAGACAAATCTACTTCTGACTCAAAGCTAGATCTGATAGAAGTGATCCCGTTGAGAGCAGCTTTACTCACTGAAGTCAAGCTATCTTTGGGTTTAATGAAAGGAGATTCTTCCTCAGAAGAAATAGAGTTGCCCTCCATCTTTAATGGTGGCCTGAAACTAGACGTAATGCAATAACAACTATTTATTCCTTGCATGACAGCATCCAGTCTGGACTGGTGACCTTTGAGCCAGTTCTCTGGGTCATCAGTGTTCACTGGTGTCTCCATAACTTTGAGCCAGTGCTCTGGGTGATTAGTGCTTACTAGCATCAACATAGCTTTGGAAGGATCCACATCACCCTTGAACCAGTGCTCATGGTCATCAGTGTCCACTAGCACCAGCATAACTTTGCTAGGATTCACATCACTATTGAGCAAGTGTTTAATATTAGTGCCCACTGGCTCCACTACAACTTTGAAAGGGTTCACGTCACTATTAGGCCAGTAATCTGGGTCATCAATGTCCATGGGTGATGACATTTTCGTCATACTTATCTGTACAGTGTCAATGCACAGCCTCGGAGAAGAAATGCTAAAATTACTTGAAGAGCAGTCTTCACATATAGCAATCACACTTTCTCTATTGAACAAGCTGTAAAAGTAATCTGCATCAATCGGAAACGAACTTTTGCATGAGGATTGTGAGAGATTGAAATCAACTAGAGAGGATTTCTCACTTCTAGAAGTGTGAAGATCATTGTTAGACCAGTTGTTAGAAAGTTCACTATGGATGTACATGGACTTGTTGGAAATGTTGCGAAGAAGATGAGCATCAAATGGGAAAGATTTGTTGGACCAACTAAGTGAGAGAGCACCATTGACTAGCAAGGATTTGTAGAACAAGCTGAAAAATATACTACCATCAACTTGTGAAGATTTGCTGGAGCAACTGTGCGAGAGATCATCATCAGGTGACAAACATTTGTTGGAGCAGCTGTCCAAGTGCAAGAGATCAGCATCAACTGATGAAGACTTGTTGGAGCAACCATGTGAGACAGTACCATAAAGTGGCGAAGATTTATTGAGGCAATCATCTGAAAAGTCAGCATCAATTGACATAGATTTGTTAGAGAGGCTGTGTGAGACATCAATGTCAACTGGAGAAGATTTGTTGGAGAAACTCTGCGATAGATCAATGTCGACTAGTGAGGAATTTATACCAGTCAAACTAGCACAACTACCAGCAGCAACTTCAACTTCAGCCGCACAACCATGCTGCTCAGCAACAACTGAGAAAGGAAGCAATTCCACGTCATCATACAGTGGTTCTTTTCCCCCCTTCTCAGACAAGTCTAGTTCTGACTCAAAGCTTGACCTGATGGAAGTAATACAGTTGAGACCAGCTTCACTCACTAAAGTCAAGCTATCTTCAGGTGTGATGGAGGAAGATTCATCCAAGGATGGAATTGAAAGAGTCGAGTTGCCCTCCGTCTTTAATGGTGGCCTGAAAGGCGACATAATGCAATACCAATTTTTTCCTTGCATGACAGCATTCACTCTGGACTTGTCACTTTTTAGCCAGTACTCTGGGTCATCATTGTCAACTGGCACCTCAATAACTTTGGAAGGATCTACGTCACTATTGAACCAGTGCTCTAGGTAGCCAGTGTCCACTGGCATCTCCACAACTTCAGAAAGATTCACATCACTATTTAGCAAGTGGAGTGTGTCTTCAATGTGCACTGGTGTCTCCATATCTTTGAGCCGGTGCCCTGTGTCATCATCGCTTACTGGCATCTCCATAACTTTGGTAGGGTTCACATCACTCTTGAGCCAGTGATCTGGGTCATCAATGTCCACAGACAATGGCATTTTGGTCACAGTTGTCTGTACAGTGTCAATGCACAACCTTGGAGAAGAAAAGTGAAAATTACTCGAGTAGTCTTCACATACGTCAACCGCACTGTCACTGTACAACAAGCTGTAAAAATTATCTGTTTCAATCGGAAACAAAATTTCGCTTGAGGATTGCGAGTGATTAAAATCAACTAGAGAAGACTTCTCACTTCTAATAGTATGTAAATCACTGTTAGAAGAGCTGTGAGAAAGGTCACTACTGTTAGACAAGTTGCACCAAAGATCATCATCAACAGGAAAAGATTTGTTGGAGCAGCTATACAAGGGATAAGCATCAACTGATGAAGACTTGTTGGAGGAACTATACAGAGAACCATGGAGTGATGATATTATATTGGAACAACCATCAGATAGATCAGCATCAACTGACAAAGATTTGTTTGCCCAAATGTGCAAGAGATCAACATCAGGTGGCGAACATCTATTAGAACAGCCATCTGGGAAGTCACTAGATTTGTTGGAGCAACTGTATGAGAGATCAGCATCAACTGATGAAGACTTGTTGGAGCAACTATATGAAGGAGCACCATGAAGTGGTGATGATTTATTGGAACAACTGTCCAAGAGTTCAGCATCAACTAGCAAGAATTTGTTGGAACAGCTGTGTGAGAGAGTACCAACAAGTGATGAAGATTTATTGAAGCCACCATCAGTGAAGTCAGCATCAACTCGGAAAGGTTTGTTGGAACAACTCTGCAAGAGATCAATGTCGACTAGTGAGGAATTCATACCAGTCAAACTAGCAGAACTACCAACATTCACAGCAACCTCAGCCGCACAACCATGCTGCTCAGCAACAACTGAGAAAGGAAGCGATTTCATGCCATCATACAATGGTTCTTTTCCCCCCTTCTCAGACAAATCTACTTCTGACTCAAAGCTAGATCTGATAGAAGTGATCCAGTTGAGACCACCTTCGCTCACTGAAGTCAAGCTATCTTCAGGTGTGCTGGAAGTGAATTCATCTGAGGATGAAATCGAAAGGGTCGAATTGACATCCATTTTTAATGGTGACCTGAAAGGAGACATGTTGCAACAAGTATTTGTTCCTTGCATGACAGCATCCTCTCTGGACTTGTTACCAGGTAAATGGTCTTTATCTAAGCTTGAATCGCTAATAAGAGTTATAGGTTGGACTGAATTTTCTCCTGCAAATTCGGTCTTTATATTTTGGGAAGCGAATTTCAGAGTTTCAAAACATAATGACGAGTCATCCACCACTTCACCACCATGACCAGGTAAAGGGTTTTCATCCACACTGACAAGATTAAGAGAGGAAATAGAAAATGGCAATTTATCTTTATCTCCCCTATAATCACATGTGTCTCCCATGGTTTTCTCAGAGGCAGTGACCAAAACTTCCTCAGAAGCACTAGGTAAAGGGTCTTCATCTAGAAGAAATGGAGATGAAATGGTGACAAATGACAATCTTCGAACTGGATTGTCATTACCCACCTCCAAGCACGTTGTCACAGCTGGAATATCACTGGGTATACATTCTCCTGAAGTATAGTGCTCTGCAACATGTAGTTCCTCAAACACTAAAATAAAGTGTCATCACAAAAACCTGGATAGCCTTGGCTAAGCTTAGTCATTAAGGTTTGTAACTTTGGGATATGATAGATTACGAGTGACAGGTCACATTGCCATGCCCATTTTTCACATTCCGTTAACCACAATAATGGAATTTAATTTTCGCGCTGGTACTTAGAAAAAGCCTCTTTTAGGATTTACTCAAGAACCCCTAGGTTTGAAGTTTCCATATTTGGTATGGTAGTAGTAGACAGTAGATGTGTTGATTCTAGGTAAGTACATTGTGGTTGGCACACTACTAACATTTTCACAGCCACTTATAACTTTTACAATGATTGAGCAATTATAGCATTCCAGTTACTGATGAGGACCTAAAATTGCATCAGTTTGTTAATTAAGATACTCTCTTCAAACTAGTGGAAGCATATGCAATGAAATAAAATTTTATCAGAGATGCATGAATTTCAATATCAACACATCCTACACACATATCGATACACACATATCGATATAATTAAATTGTTTTGACTTTGTTCGTTTCCCATTTGGCCCCTCTGTTCGTATAGAACACCATGGTGTACTCTAGAATACTTCAACACGGACTCTTCTTGATATGAGTTTCTTTTTATCCTCATCAGCTTCATCACGAACTCGGGCGGGCTCATCTGAACACAAAGGAGGTGGCTGATGATCTCTGCGAAGAGATTCCATCTCCTCTAAATATTCCTGTATATAATAATAGTGTATATATACATTGACGATGCAATATGTAACAACCATACCTCACGATGTTGAACAACATCCGGCCTTTCGTGTCCATCAATATATACGCCTTTCTTGTGGCTACGTGGCTTAAACCCAAGATGATGGAGCCATCGCCTAGCTGTACAGACTGAAATGCTTCGAGGATATTGTGGAGATAAGTGGCAAGATGGTAGCAAATGGTCATTTACCCAAAAACAGAATATTAGCTTCACCCTTCCTAAAGGCATTTTCCCGAACCCATTCAGCTGCTTTGAGGTTTATCTATGTAACAAATACAAACAAAATAAAACATACACACCACACTTGGATGTATTCACACATTACACACACACATATACACCACACATGGACGTACACACACACACACCACACATGGACGTACGCACACCACACCACAAATGGATGCATGCATATGCCACACACAAACCACAAACAACTATTTATTAACAAACTGACCTTCTCGTCATGATAGACTGTTATTCTTTCATATTTTCCTTGCTTACTCTCAGGTAGTTCTCCTTTATTCTCCATGAACTGGTTCATGTACTTTCGAACAGTTTTTTCGTTGAAACCCAGCATGGATGCAGCTTCTGTGGCAGCCTGTGTCTTATTATATTTCTGACGAACTCTAAAACTGTTCATAATCATCACCGACAACATTTTACGGAGGTCTACTGGCAACGTCAGTACAAAATCATCCACACACTCCTGGATATCTTCCTCAGTAAAATCTAGATAGATAAGCAGTTATTGCAGCTAGAATGCTGACATAAATACAATCATATAGCTGCAGCTAATAACCAGCTAAATTCAGAGTAAAACTTACTAGTAGACTGGTCATCATGATGATCCTCGCCATTTTCATCCTCCTCGACGTTGCTTCGATCCATAGCATCTTCCTCACTGGCAATAGATCCTTGCTCAACTGTCTCAGAAGGCAAATCCTGCTGCTGCAAAGCAGGCTGTGAAGAAGCCATCAGAGGAGCTTCAGAGACACCGCCAGAAACACCAGCTTCAGAGACACTGCCAGCAGCATCGTCACCAGCACGATATACAGACGCCCCGCTCTTCTTCTTCTTAGACTCAAGCATTTTCAAAGCCCTCGCTGTAGCCTTCCTTTTCTTACTCCAAGAGGTATCCATCATAGATAACAAATCCTCAAATCGTCCAACAAAAACTACTGCCGCGTAGTATTGCACGCGCACGTTTTTGAGCAGCGTGTGGTCAGCCATTTCCTTGGCAACGAGCGTCCGCGTGACCAAATTGCCTAATCTGATTGGTTACTTTTTAGTTTTCCCTTTCAAGATGCAATAAATTCCTCACTTGTGTTATTTTTTATGTAGATTAATAATATAATTTTTCTATATTTTTATCTGCAACAACAACAAAAATATATTAGAAACAATTTTGGAAGAGTTATACTGCACTGCACTATATCCATGGAGTTAGTCTCTATTTCTTCCTCAGCAGCAGTAGGTAAAGGTTGTTTGTTGAACCTGACAGGAGAAAAGATGGAAGGGATTGAAACATACAAATGTTGATCTGGGTTATCCATATCTAAGTATGTTGTTGCTGCTGGACTATTACTAGGTGTGGATCCTTCCAAGGCATTGGTTAAAGGTTCTTCACATTTACTGCTATGTACCAAAAGTAGTTGTGGAGGCTCAACCGCTTCATCTTCAAGTTGTGAACTAACAACAACAAAACCCGTTCTCTTGATCTCATTAAGAAAGTGATGCTTATCTTCTAAGCTGGCAGGAGGAGATATTGGTTGATTGTCCAAAGGAATGATTTTTTCAGCCATAATGGGTATATCATCAGGTAAAAAGTCTTCATTTGCATCTTTTCTGGCAAAAGTGGAAGGTAAGGGAACAAGTAAGGATCGTTGACCATCCCTAGAAATGGCACTGTCAGCTGAAAAATTCGAAACACTTTCCATGTTAGCAGGTAAATGTTTTTCACATTTAGTAGGCATTTTTGGCAAGGATGCAGCTATGACCATTGAAGGTTGTAAATCACCATTCTTCTCCTTTACTGAATCACCAATGGCCATAGGCAGACCAGCTGGAAAAATGCCTTCACCTACACTCTCAGGGGTGGAGAGTGAGGGTAAGATAGATAGTGGATGTTGAACAGGACCAGCACTCCTTATTTCTGTATAAGCATCGCTGTGTTCTGAACTTCCATTTGCAGTAACCCAAGGCAAACCAGGTGTAACAGTTGGAAAAGGGTTGTCACCTTTAGACTGAGGGTCTTCGTCCATGCTGAGGGGTTTGAAAGGCGAGGGTAAAATCAATGATGGAGGTTGATCAGGAATGTCATCCCATATTTCTGCAGAAGGGGGACAAAAAAATTTGTAACCTCGAATATCTGTCAACTTACTGCAACACTGGGTTGCCAACCTTCATCCTCCCCACTCCACGTGTGATGCTAACCAAATGCTGTTGAGCTAATCTCTGATAATACATACACAAGCTCCTCTTTATTGTATGGACCAATATATCAATATTTCTAACGACTATCAGAAGAGCACATGCTCTCTCCCTCGGTCATCCCAAGTCACTCTACAAAAATATGCTCTTAAAGTGAACTCACCAACTCTGTCATTGCTTGGTTGGAGGGTCGCAGGAAGAAGACTGCAGCTCTTTGATCCAACCTAAATCAAAATAACAATATACTCAAAGTTAAGACATTCATCAGAAAACCACCAAATTTGAGTTTGCTATCATAGGATCTTGGCATGCATCATATATATGTGCAATCCAGAGTTACTATGTTCTCTATAGGATAATATTGACTCGTAAAAACCGAGTGACTATATGTTTGCACATACTAGTTATGAGGTGTAATATATTTCATAATTATACAACAAGAACAGAAATGTTGTATTATATAAAAACAATTTGGATGGACATGTTTATAAAGAGAAAGGAAACAAGACTGCATCCTGTAGACCACAACTAGTTGGATGACCCTTTACCAATAGCTGGTCTACATGATGTTAAATGTAAATGGTCATCTAACTGGTTGGTCAATGTGAGTAGAGTCTCGGGGCAATTTCTGTTTGTTTGTGTGTTTGTGAGTTTCTGGTTAAGTGGTGGAGGACTTTACCAAGAGTAGCTTTTAGACACCTTTTCTATCTTGTTGCACACTTAGTCAAAGCAATCTACTTCAATTTTGGGGTCAACGTCAAACAAATTGCAACAAAAATAAAATCACCTCAGATCATTTCTATAAGGTCCCTAGAATGACATACTAAAAGTCCAGAAAAATCCATGTGGTGGAAAGTTGCCTAATTTGCATAAATCCAATATGGCCGCTAATTTCAAGCCACTTATTATTGGCCATAACTTTGTCCATAGTAGTTTTAAAAAATTGGCTACTTTAAAGGCCTAAAATCTACATCCTACCAAGGCCTACTATATTTTATCCTATGTAGCATAAATTCCAATATGGCTGCCAATTTCAGGACTAATTAGGTGCATATTTGGTGGGATTTAACGTTATAATTTCAAATTTGGAACACTTTTAATTGTGATTAGCACAAATTATTTGCTAATTATTAACAAAATGAAAAAAACAAAGTAATAAATGGAGTTTTTCCTTGCTTGAATCAGTGTTTAGTCTGAGTGTCTTAAATATGTACATGAGTCACATTCTGCAGTACGCACTATCATGAAAGGAACATTTTATTCATCATCTTCATCAACTCCAAGGTCTGGTCTAGGGGAATTAGCACAACTGGTTCCTCG
Organism: Cladorhizidae sp. MBARI D1340-BT2; assembly: GCA_028752905.1. Lineage (NCBI taxonomy): Eukaryota > Metazoa > Porifera > Demospongiae > Poecilosclerida > Cladorhizidae > Cladorhizidae sp. MBARI D1340-BT2. The sequence continues at coordinate 11,602,200 of JAQNBH010000018.1, read as the reverse complement.
ACATTCACCACAGGCAGGTGAGCAAGTCAGTCCATGATTTGGCATGTACAACGCCTACTAGTGCAGGAAGTTTTGCAGCAACATCTGATAACCTCAAGCAGTGATGATGGGGCTGCTGCCTGGTCTGTCTGTATGGGAAGATACATTCCATCATCAAGATGCCAACCCCAATCACTTGGAACCAAGTCATCAGCTAGCCCCTTCCATTCCTGTATTTGATAGTACACTCTTAGGCTGTGATACTTTCCTGCAGATGAAGTTGGTGGCAATGTTCGTGGTTCAACAAATGATGTGTTTGTAGATACTTTATCACAAAATTGCTTGTATCTTAGCGAGTTGAGACTGTCTGATGAATCTCTATTATGCAGACAAACCAATGCTTTCTCTCCAGCAGCGATAAGTCCCTCTTTGTTACTGGGTTCTGAGGTATTGAATACTTGTGCCTGCTGGTGAAAAATGGTATTTTTCATTTTTTTCAATGCTCCTCCTTTGCCAAGTCCATGTATACGCGATATAGTGTCACAGCCGAGTATGGCATGGATAAATTGGATATGGTCACATACATCCCCTCCAAGAGCATGTTTCAGTTGCTTAATATTACATACTCTGTTCTTTTTGGAATTGGCTTTGGTTTCAGGGGAGAAAAAAATTTGTCTCATCACAATGATAGATGAGCAGGATAAGAAGGTCAGTGTCATCCCCCACAAGAATGGTGGTATTTATTTCAGAGGACTGTACTGCTGTTCTCACAATCAGCAGATCTGCATCTTCTTTGGCATGAATTATCACATATCCAGCATGCTCCAACTTTTCACCAAGAAGATTTATGAATAGTTGCTTGTTGATTTTGTTAGCTAGAAATTCATCTTTTTTGGATTTCAGAACCATGTCTCCAGTGAAGTGCACAGTAACACCTGTATGTGTCCTAGATCGGCGAAAATGGGTAGCATCCTTAGTAGAAGGGCCATTTTGATAGCCATCAAAAACCACTGTAGGTTTCCCGTATTTCCTTGCGAGATAATCTACATAGAGTCGACAAATGCTATCATATGTTACTCCACGGGGCCATGGTATGTGATGCAACAGTGCACCACCATCCAATACAAACTGCACAGTGCCTGTTGGTTCAGGGAACTCATTGCTGGTCACTTTCCATAGAGCATCTGCTAGAGCAGACTTGTTAGCTTGCAGAGGGAGGTGTGAAGACTCAAACAAGGCAGGAGGATAGCTACACAATTCAAACTTGAAGAGATGAGGAAGCTCATCTGCACGGTCTCCAGCCGTAACAAGTCTCTGAAACAAGAGTTTTGGGTCCACCTGCATGAGTTGATGTTGAATCTTAACGCTTGTCCTTGAGGCTAGTGTCACAACCTGATCTGCTTTTTTGAATGAGTAGTCACTAACATTCTTTCCTGCCATTGAGTCTAAGATTCTTTGACCAACTTCTTTAGACTTGTCTACATTTACTGAACTTTCTGCTGTCATCTGTGAAGAACAGGATCTGAAGTAAATGGACTTCGCTCTATGAGGTAACTTAGGATGTCAAGCGTGTCATTGACATCCCTACTCTGTCTCGCTCTACTGACCTCTTTGTGTTGCTCACTTGTTTCATACCTCACACCAGAAAACTCCTGCATGGCCTCATTTACGTGTGCACGGGATGGCAGAGATAGAAGCCACACATTTATTTGTGTTTCTGTCATTCCAGTTCCTCTTGTCAGCCCTCCACTTGACTTTACACTCCTCATGAGAACTTGTTCAATGATGAGATCTGTGGACAGCCCTGCCCAGTAACGATTGCTTCTCCTCACCACATGACAACCCTCTTGGAAGGTTTTGTACACTGCTGGGTGGGTCTGTGGCAAATCTTGCATCATTTGCAAGTACAAGTGAGCTGATTTAGCATACAGTGTATGTCCTGAAGCAGCAAAGTAAGGCAACATGTCATGGACAGCTTGTAAATGTAGAGCCCAGTTTCCTGTTCGCTCAGCTTTCAGAAACATACGTAAGATGTCTATCATGCTCATGTATTGTAGCCAAAGAAGGGCAGTACGTGACAACAGGCCTTCTTTCTTCATCTTAAGAGTGTTCTGAATCTTGTTGAGAGTGACTGATAAACAAGCTTCCTCTACAGATGCAATCCCAGAAAATAGGCCATCATACAATTTTTTCGCCTCCTCCAGGTCATTGTTCCTTAAACCTTCATCAGGTATACCATCTTCCTCACGTTCTTCTCTAGCACTCAGACCTTCAGTATCCTCCACGGTGGCTTTGCAAGGTACAGGAACATTGTAGCAATCAGCAATCAGAATAGTATTCAGAGCAGCATCAATCAGGAAATGCCCACGTACAGCTCTAGAAATTGCCTTGCCACTCAGCATATGACTCACGCAGTTGCTGGCGTATACAACCTCAAGAACCTCCTGGAGTCCTGAGCCTCCCATCAAGTGTCCTATACTACCCAAGAAGCTCATCTCAGTGTGTAGAGCTCCTAGGCATAGCACAATGTTCCTCAGATCACTGTCACTAGGCTGACTCAGTATGACAGTGAGTGCTTTCCACCACAGTGGCTGGTCGAATGTCAAAATTGGTGTGACATTGTACCTGGCAGCATGAGAACTCACAAATCGTAGAGTTGAGAGCACACAAGATGGATTGCTAGGCTGCATATCAATCATAGGAAGAAACATGACAGATGCCTTGCCTGGATGCTGTCCAGCATGTACCATCTGCATCATACCAGACCAAGCAGGCCTTGAGAGCAAAAGATTAAGGACGATTTCCAGAGTACGTCAAGATTGAATGTTGTGTCATCCACATTTAAGTTTACAATAGTCTTATAAACTAGATGTGGTAGAGTGGGGGATGGTTTGAAATATTCAATATTGATGTGCCCAATGGCAGAAATCCCTGCAGAAGAAACAGAGATTTTAGGGACTGGCCTGCATTTGATTGAACCAGGTGTTTTGATGGCTATAATCCCCATGCCATGGAAAGTACCAGCTCCATCAATTGTGCAGACATTATGGTCAACATTATCTGCCACATACTGGATCTTCTGCCCTGCTGTGTAGTCAGGTATTTCTGTTCCTTGTGCAAGTGCAGCACTTCTCTCATATCTTTTCACTTCTGAATAAGAACATGAGAATCCAAGGGAATTGAGTGTATATAAGGAACCATGATGAATAATGATGGTGCAATTGCACACCAAGCCCAAGTTGCAGGGGTGCAAGGAGTACCCTCGGCCTTGCTGCCTGCATAATGGCCTGTCCTATTGACGCCAGTTTTGCATTTATCTTTTTACCTGCAAAGATAGTCCTGAGAAATAGTTGTAAAGTTTCTGGTAGGAAGTCTTCTGCAGAGGCTGATAGCATTTCATCAGGACTGGGGTATGCATCGTTTGTAACAGGTAGGGACTTGATGTCACTCTGAATGAGCTTAGCAACAGTCTGTATTATTCTTAGTTGCTCAGTTTCAGATGTGTCATGTTTTGACTGCTTATTGAAATCATACAGGATAGAGCTGGCAGTTGAATAAAAGGTCACTACATTTTTCACCCCATTTAGCTTGGTGATAATGATCCTCTTGCCAAAGTGCTCCTGTATTTTCTTCTTCATGTACACAATACTGTAGGCCTGGTATCCAGTATTTTGTAGGTACTCTTGCATTTTTTCTAGCAGGTCACCCACTGTCATTTGCTCATCATCATTCTCTTCTAAATGTTTGACAACTCTCAGAAATGCTGCATTTTTAACTTCTTGTTCAGGCCTTCCTGTTTTTGATTTCTTTGTGCTGCCCATTTCTACATTAGTATGTGGCATCTGTCGTCCAGTTCTAAAACTGGAACTGCACTGTTGATGGTAAACTGCATCTGCAGCAGGAAGGTCATTCACACATGCCAGTCTACCTGCTACAATCATGCCCCACTCATCATTTCTAGTTGCACATACCTGTCCAATTGTCTCCTGAAACACAGCCTTTTTTCTTTCCATTATACTTTGCAGGACAGCCACAAAAAAGGCAGTGTACACTAAAATCAAAATGTTGACTTTCAGAACGAAGACTAAGGAGGCGGTCATGTTGCTCACTACTTTGCACTGCCTTTGAATTATCAAACCGAATTCTATTTGCTTCACAGAAACATCGACGACACTCCTTATGGATACTTTGGCCAGGATTTGTTATTATGTTGCTGCCACGCTCCTGGCTTGCACGATTAACTCCCTCACTGCCCTTTTCTCTAAGCACAACAACATCATCTCCATTTTGGATTGGTTCATTACAAATAGGACAGTTCTCCATTCTTCAATGCTAAAATATCTGCAGGGCTGAAGGAAGGAAATTAGAAGTGGTCAACAGGAACATGGTAAAAAGTGTAACCTTGGTGTACCTGTCACTATTGCATGAACTTCTTCCCAGCATGAACTTCTTCCCCAATGATTTCCTGCTTTAAACAGACATCCAAGATAAGTTTGGATAATCAATTTTAGCTGCCTAGAAGTGTACTTGAGCACAAGCATGAGCTAACTTACACCATGTGGTCGGGTGTAATCACTAATGATCCTTACCTGTATGGATATGGTCATGTAAATGTAATGATCCTTACCTACATAGATATGGTCTGATTATCCTACCTATAGTTCTTGTCTGTTGACTGAAAATAAGTATACATTGCTGAGAAGAAGTTATTTTAGGCTTTCAAAGTTACCAGAATATCAACTAGAAATAAAGTTATGAACAAATAAATGTGAATGGTCACGATAATGGCGGCCATTTTGAATTTATGCAAATTTGGCATCTTTCCACTACATGGATATTTTTGGACTTTTAGTATGTTATTCTAGGGACCTTATAGAAATGAACTGCAGTGGAATTTTTGTTGTTGCAATTTGTTTGACGTTAAACCTTATTTTGCTTGGACTAACTACACATATCCATGGCATGTCTTATTGCTATTGTAGACTGTACTCATGTAGGGTTAACTATAGCCTCCTTCTAGGACTTGGTATATAGCAGTTAACAGGAATCCACAAACAGCAGATGTTTAGATAGAGGAGAAGCCAGAGAATCCTATGGACTTGGTAACAGTATCCCAGGAGAGATAACTGCACAAACCTAACATCAGAAATCATGCAGCTTATGAGTTAGCTTGACTGCTTCATCAACAAGGATTCCTTACCAGTTGATCCTTACCAAAAGTTAAGCTTTTTCTGCAATCGACTCTTTGAGTCATCTGGCATTCTAGTTTTTATGACATAATGCAATTGTGAAAACAGAGATACAGATCCTAGAAAATCAAAAGGCTTTTCCGCCCTTTTTGCATGCTCTATTTTTCCTTCCTGTTATCTATTTCAGCAAAGAATTCAATGCTCGAACAAACACTTCAGCAGTTAATAAGTTGCTGATGAGAGTTTTAGCTTTTTGAGGTTTTGTGTGGTTTGCCATTTAAAATAGGGGTCAAAGCAACACATAGTAGTTCCTGGTGACCGGCACCTGAATAACTCAAGTAGTAACAAGTAAGTGTTTAATAAAACACCTGCACTCACTGTGGCTAAGTGCAAGAGCTTTTATAACGTATCTGGGATAACTATTGCCAATAGTTACAGAATAGCCTCAGATCTAGTCTGCTGGGTTGAAGTTTTCGCACTTTTTTTGCAGCATATATATATGCATTCACTGTTTGAGTCACCTCTAGTTCCCCTGGTCATAGCTGGCCTAGTTTATACATCATAGCTGGCCTAGTTTATACGTCATAGCTGTATTTAATGGAAGGGGCATTACCTACAAGTCCCAAATCCTGTCTACGTCTTTTCCCATGGTTGAGATACCCCTAGTTACCATGGTCATATCTGCCCTAGCTTGTCTACTATGACTTTTAAAAAAAAGCTTTGAGGGTGTGGCATAGCCCAGGAAATGTGACCTATGGACCCAAAACCCTGCCTCTGCACTTTCCTTTGTTGTGTCACCCCTATCCCCTCTGGTCCAAACATCCCTGGGTCCTCTCTGTGGGTTGCCATTGAGGACACACACACACATACAGACAGAAAGGGCCTGAGGGATTTATTTAATTATGTATACTATCAATGGAGGGTCACCTATGTACTTTAGCCTACATCACGAATACATAGTGAGGGGTGGTGAAAATTAGCAATAGAGCTAAAACCTGCATCACTAGCACTATTTATAACCCAAACTTATTATGGCTTCATACATGCAAAGATTACCATCGCTGGAATTTTTGGTTTTCACTAAAGCTTCCAAAGGAAGAGTTTTAAGTTGCAGTGTTTACAATCACCAACATGTCCTTTCTTCTTCCTGCAGTTGATGGATGCTGCATCACTGCATGAACCACAGAAGCTTACCATCTGTACCATCTTCAAGCAGTGAAGCATGGTGCAGTACCCCATTCTTCACCTTACTCTAGTACACAAAATGGCATGCTTCTGATGTCCTCGCTATGATAGAATTTCATTTTTTATAAAAAATTTATTTGTGCACTCTAGGCCAAGAAAACCTTAACAAACTAGAACTAATGACTGACTTTTACTGTGTGCATAGAAACTGGCTAGAGAAACTGTCTTGTGCATATTAGAACAGTAGAAATAATAGCTTTGTGTGAAACCTGGTCATTATATATAGACAGCAAACATTTGGCTGTCAGCAGTTGCTAACTACACGCTCTCATTTATGGATTAAAAATGACAGTATATATACCTCTTCCTTGCTGTGGGAAACTTGCTCACTGGAGAACCGGATAGCAAGTGATAAGCATTTGGCAACTGTCACCTGCAAAAAAAAAATGTTAACAATAATAATAATAATATAATGAAGAAACTATCATGAACTGACTGTAGGTTCTTCCACAATGATTTGGATGGCATTTGAAAATTCTAGTTCCCTCCTGAAAAACACTCTGTCAATGACATCCAAACATTCCTTAGGTTCTGGTCCATTCCATTCCTTAAGAATCTCCAATGTTTTTATAATGTCTCCAAGAGCGATTTCAGTTGCTTTATTGAGTCCTTTTAAGTTGATTGCCTCTTGTAGATGCTCCTGTATCACATTTATATCTGCGGTGGTCCATTCTTTGAGAGAGATTGAGAAGATAGTACGGACTAACGCTTCCAACATAGCCAACTCTTCCATCTTTAAAACAATTTATGCGTCGCGAAACACGAATGTGCGCAGCGCAGAGGGACGCTTCTCTTGGGGACCACGCACGGACCGCGCGAAAGTTCTGTGCTTGCCAAAGACCACGCCTCATGACAGTCTCAAAATGTATTTCGGTATTCTGCGCATGCGCCAAACCGAGGTAACTGTGCATGGGGCTGGTCTGAAGTTGTATCCAGTATCATAAAGAATCTCATAGGTTTTCATGTCTACCCCTCTCTCCCACCAACAACAAAAAAAACATATTATAGCTAGCTCACTCATTAAAAACAACCCAACGTCAAAATTTTGTGCCCAGAATTTGTAGAAAATCACGTTTAAGGGGACTACCCCCCAAAAAAATTGTTTTGTTTTTTTGTTGTTTCCCCCCCAAAATACGACGACAGTACATGCAAGATGCTGCCTTCCAAATTGGAGAAGATTTGGATGCTCTATTCTGGTATACTAACTTGTCTACTCCCTTCTCTGTTCAAAGATTTGAATCATGAGAGCGAAGAAGACGCTTCACGTAATAGTGAGTTTCAATGGCCGCGGAGACCGACAAGGGAAGCAAACCAGTGATTCTGGTCATCCCCCTAGGAAGTAGCCTAGGACAGACCCTCCCTATTCTTATGTATACCACTTTTGGTGTTTTTTTTATGGTGGTATGGTCAGTTCAACCATTGAAATACTATACTGTACTAGCCTTAAAATGCCTGTCCCGAAAAAGTTTGTTTTTGGGGGGCAAGGATGGTTCACCTTGCTTCATATTTAGACAAAATTATATCCTCTCAATGAGAGCTACAAGATGATATTCTCTGTTTTTTATTTTAAGCAAATATGATGTCAAAAAAAAAGGAAAATGCTACCGAGAAATTGCATTAAAATCCATGATCACACTATTTTTTTTTTAACTCAATGTTATACATGTATTGTGTTTCATACTTTGTAATTTCCCCTGTGGTAAGTTGTGAAATCCAAAAGTAAACTAGTCTCCAAATATGACCATCCTCGTGAAATCTTAATTAAATGTTCACTAAGTCCGGATCAGATATTGCAAACAACCCACAGTCCACTTGTCTCTGCATATCAGCCCACTTCAGTGTCATCTTTCTGTTTGATGGGTACAGCATGAAAGCAAGTTGTCGAAGGAACATATTTTTGTATGACATACTCATTGAACAGTTTAAGGAGTCATATATCACAATGATGTTGTAGCAACATATTTGTCCACACACAATGTGTAGTGTGAATTGTGTGTGTTGTATGTGTTATATTTGTTGTCTTATTTTTTGTCTAGACATTGTGTATCGCACTTTGAAAGGGCATCATGTTGCAGCAACATGCTTGTCCGCACACAATGTGTAGTGTGATTTTTTCATTTTTTTGGTTGTTGTTGTGATATGATTTTTGTGTGTGTTGTGTGTCGGGCTATATAGCCATACCTCCTCGTGGTGCTCGATGGTAACAAGAGACGCTAGTTCCTTGGCTAAATGGCTATATATAAGTTATTGAATTATGTTCATTCTCAATAACGTTATCCAGCCAAATCCATTATACAGTGGGTCATATATATACAATAATAGTCACATTGTGTCAAATAATAGCAAAGAATATGTATGTAAACAATATACTCAGGATTATAAGCTATAAGCAATGTTCTTATGGTATGGAGACAGTGCACCTAAAATGTCTCTTGGAGTATGATGCTCACTGGGTTGCTATATATCCTGGAGGACGCAGCTTTGTATCTCAGGTCCCTGTTCAACTGGGATCTGTTGTATTGATAAATAAGCATAATAATATTCATAGTTGTGTTCAGCATGTGGTCACATAATCCATAATCTTGACCTGAGTATTATAAATTAAAAATATTGTAATCATTACATTTATGATCATTATCATCATAAACAATTTTTTATGTTGATAAACAAGCATAATCATATTCATATGCTGTGGTCATAATGCCATCACAAACATTTGACCACATTGTTTCAAGTAATAGAAAAACATTTATGTAAAAAACGTTAGCTTATAAATAGACATAATCATATTCATTGACTGTGGTCAGCATGTGGTCACAATATCCTGACCACATTGTTTGAAATACAATATTTATGACAAAAAATATTTAGGCAAAAATTATATTCAGCAGCATAATCAATGTTTTATATTGATTAAATACCATAATCATATTCATACATTGTGGTAAGCGTGTGTTTTCACAAAAATTATCACATGTTTATCAACAATAATGCTATCCCATAATATATGGTTGCTAGGGACTTTATTGCATTCCTGATTTTATATTAATTTTTAACTGTAGCTGTGTCAATTTCCAACAATTCTCCTGGCAATACGCCGGTGAGAGGGTTAAGGACATCAAATCACTTGAGAAAGTTCAGCGCCGCTCAACCAAGTTTTTTTTTAACAATTATCATTTAAATAACAAGGATAGACTAATATCTCTCAAGTTACTTCCTTTATCACTATGGCTAGAACATTTGGACATCACATTTCTCATCAACTGCCTCAAAATGCCCCAAGATCACTTCAACATCTATGACTATGTCCAATTTCCGAATTGTAATACCAGGTCTTCTAACCACTCGAAACTTAAGTGTCTACTTCCACAAACCACAAACAACCATCTAAATTTCATATATTTCAACCGAGTTGTCAAGCTGTGGAATGCCTTACCTGAGATGGACCTCAAACTCTCCACCTATATACACTTTGAAAAAGAAGCTGAAATCCTTTTTCTGGGAATATTTCATAAATAACTTTAATTCTGATTTACCATGCACTTGGCACTATCTTTGTCCATGCAGTAAATGTTTTTCTTTACCATCTCCAATTAACTATTCTCACCTATAAGGCTACCAGCAGCTCTTGCTGGTAAGCCTTCAGCACACTCTCATCCTTTGTACATTATTTTGATGCTATTATACAGTGCTGTAAAATCATATATAATAATAATAATTGCAGCCTCTTCACTAAATTGGCTGACCAACTTTATTATCACCATTTTGTCAATTTGTCTCTATATGTACTGACAATTCATCTAATTCCATGATAATATTTGTGAAGCAAAAAAAAATAATAAATAAATAAATAAATAAAGCCGATATAATGTCTCTGTCCGACTATATATCTGTCTGACTATATATTATTATATAAAATAATAATAAAAATAAAAAATAAATAAAAAGTAGAAACACGACAAAAAATTACAATGATCTTCAACTAGAAATTGTACTCCCTCGGCTTTTCTAGATGTTCTAACCTTCATTGTAATGTTGTTATATCAACTGAGTTTATTGAAAGACAAAAAAAATGCAAATATCATATGATCCCTTACCTATTATATAGATGGTATTACCATACACCAAGTATGATGTAAGCTGTATCTCGTAACGAATATGAACAGGTGACCTGCTTTAAATAATGCGGTCATATTTAAAATGAGGAAACATCACAGACAAGACATTACCACCAAAAATATTTTTATGGCATGCAGTGCACAAAATAACTGGTAGGACATTTGGCAATTTTGATTCTAGATAGATTCTAGATTGCACTAACAAATTTCATTCCCTTCACTTCTTATGTGTTGTAATCAGCGCTAGCTACTTAAAGTAGTAGAGGCCGTCGCGCTTGGATTCGGATCCGCCCCCACCGTGAATGCTAGAATATTTCCTTAGGTCTCCCTAATAGTAGGTTCAATTCAATTCATGCAATTTGCATGAGTAATTGAGAGATGAAGTGTGAAAAAGTGACAGGAGCTATTGCTGAAGGCAAGACAGCTCAGGCTATCTGTATCAGCCTTAGTAAATGTAAATGTAACAGTGTGAATTGATTCATTGTGATTGTGGGGGTGAGAGGATAAAATACAACTACTACAGGGGCATAGAAAGTTTAAAGAACATGGAATAGTAGGATCAAAGTTCTCAATGAAATGTGACCATAGGATGGCTTTCATTTGTTTTTTTTATGACCCAAGAGATAGGTTCAAGTTGAGAGGAGGAAACAATTCCAAAGCCTGGGTAAGCGATTGAAATAGAAATTTCTGGCTTTGTTTGTACGAGATCTTGTATGGATCATCTTAATTGAGTTAGATCTGGTGCTGGAAGAACTGAAGGAGATGTAGTCTTTAATGGGAAACGCTGAAGAGGTATCTTTGAAATTCTTAATAAAGAATATAATGTCACTGAGCTCAAAGTACATCATCAGAGGAAGCAAATTCAAAGAGATGAGTCTTGTTTTGTAGTCTGAGGAATAGTCGGATAAAATGTATTTGGTTTGCCCTTCTCTGAGTGTGTTCAAGCACCAGAATATCTTTTAACAGATGGGGTCTCCAGATTTGGGAGCCATACACCAGTTGTGATCTAATTAAGGAAGTGTAGAGAATTGTTTTGGCTGAGATAGGAATGGAGATACTGAATGAACGTCTTACTGGACCAAGTTTCATGTAAGCTTTATTGATCATAATGTTTCCTCCAGGTTAAGTCATCGGATATGATAATATCTAGATCCTTTTGATAGTTACTAGAAGGTATTACAGTGCCGTTAACCAGGTAGCTGTGATTTGCTAAATGTCCAAATGTCCAGAAGAAAAGCTGACCATGTCAAATTTGGAAATATTGAATTGAACTTTCCACTTGAGAGACCATTCAAAAATGCTGTCAAAGTCCTGTTGGAGTAATTGAGCATCGCAAGTGGTGGAGATTGGTCTGTAGCACTTTGTGTTATCTGCATAACTCAGTAACTTACTGAATTTAATAGCTGCAGGTAGATCATTAAGGTATAATATGAAGAGAAGTGGACCCAGAATGCTACCCTGAGGCACTCCAGATATGACGGGTAGAAATTCAGATTTACTGTTGCCAACTGAAGTACACTGATGTCGGTTTGAGAGGTATGCTTTGAACCATCTCCAAAAGACCTCAGTTTGTAGAGGAGTTCATTATGAGGGACAATATCAAAAGCTTTGCGGAAGTCAAGGTGGATAGTGTCAACCTGACCCATGCTCTCAAAACTGGTGAACATGTCTTGCATATATAATATTAGTTGTTGGATTGAAGATCTCCTCTTTAGAAATCCGAATTGACTCTTGCTAATAAAAACAGAGATGAAGTCAAACATTTTGTCATAAATGAGTCTTTCCAGCACTTTAGATAATATGCAGAGCAGTGAAATAGGTCTATAGTTTTTAATAGAAGATCTGTCACCAGATTTGTATATGGGAATGATACTGTACAGTTCCATTCAGTTGGTAAGTGTGACTGTGTGATAATCTGAGTAAAGAGATGGAGAACTAGCCCGCAGAGAGCAACCGCAGAGTGCTTTATGATTTTGGGGTGGATGCCGTCAATGCCCTTAGCTTTCGATGGGTCTAAAGAAGAAAGAGCCAAAAAGATATCTGATTCAGATAATGTGACATCACTAAGGCGCTAGAGATTTCTTCGAATGTTGGGAGGCTGAAGGAGCTGTGCGTGAAGACAGAATGGAAGTATGAATTGAACAAGGAGCCTTTATCCCGATCAGTAGAGGCATGTAGGGAGTCCAGACACATAGTAGAGTGTTTAGACATGCTTCTGATGTAGTTAAAGATATTGTAATTACTTGAATTTGCAAAGTCTGAGATTAAATGTAGCTCCCAGTCAGCCTTAGCAACTTGGATTTGATTTTGCAGCTGAAATTCTAATTCAGAAACTTTCAACTGTTTGAAGTGAGTATTCTTTTTGCTAAGTTGTCATCTCTTGAATCTTAACTGATGTTTAATGTCCGAATTGAACCATTTTGGTTGTGATTTAGAGCTTATCTTAATTTTTTCGACGAAAAGGTCAGTGGCTTCAAGTAAAGTGGTTTGAGGAATGACCAAAGTTGATCAAAATCTTGTGACAAATAATACTCATTCAAGTCAAGGTCCAGGAGATAGGAACACAGTCCCTGTAGATCTGCTTTCAAATAGTTGTAGGTGTAGAAAGATTTTATTCTCACTTTGTGTATATGCCACTTTGAAAAAAAACTATGAAATGGGGGGAAAACTCGAGATTAATTTTAAAGGTGCTCCGTATACCATTTTGGAAAGGGACGATTTTATCTTAATAATGCAGCAATCAATTGTCACCGGCTGAAGATTTGGCAAGATCCAAAGTCAACAAGACTCAATCAGCAACTGGTAAGATTAATAGTATAAAACTAATTAGACATTGTGGGTTGAACCTGGCTTCAGGTGCAGCTGCTAGGTGTGTATACAGTGCATAGCTACTGACATTATTTGGCATGCTCATGTATGTCAAATTGTGTTGGTGTTAAAACAAATCAGGATGACACACCACATCAACCTGGTCCTGTGAATGATCTTCCAGCTGGTAAACTTCCTTGCTCATCTCGGTCTCAATCAAAGAGGAGGAGGTCTTGAGATGGATTCATCCCCGAAAAAAGATTTTTCCTCCAAAGGTTGGTACTGTGCTTAGTAATTATGTTATGTGTAGTGGAGGTTTACGTAATTCTTTCTTTTTACACTAGGAGTGAGAGAGGGAAAAGATAGCTCTCAGAATGAACTTCTCCCTGAAAAAAGAAATCCTTCAAGGTTGGCACCATAACAGTTGTCATGTATTATATATATAATGTTATTTGTAGTTATTAGTAACATCATTTCTGAATTGTTTTTGCTATAGCAGAACAAAGGAAAAGAATCATACTCTAAAGCAATCCATGCTGAAAACATTGAAGAGTGGTGAATGGCTTACTGACGAGCATATCGTGCTTGCTCAGGAGGTGCTAAGAAACCAATTTACCCATGTTGATGGATTAGAGTTACCACTCTTAAGTCAAAATGATGGTTTTATACCAGTTCATCACATCAGTGGTATATAATCACTGGATTACTTCCTGCAGTATTGGGATGGAAATTGCTGTATCTGACAGCAGATTCAAAGGTGATCTGAGCTGTCTTTGACACATCAATTAGCTCTTATTTACTCTTCAGCAAGGAGGATAGAGAAGAAGTTGCCCCCCATCTTATGGTGAATGTTCCACCAGTTCAGCAACAGAGTGGGGTAAACGATTGCGGTGTATTTGCAATAGCATTCGCTCTGCACAAATTGCTAGGAGACAATTTGAATTTGAACAGTGTCAAATGAGAGACCATCTCCTAGACCTAGACTGTCTAAAGAAAAGAAAAGAAAATTCACATTTTCCGACCAAACTAAAGTGTGGGTATAGGTCTAAGCACTCCCATACAGAGAGATTGAACTATTCTGTACCTGCCTGATGCTGGAGACATAATAATGGGGGAAACGATGATCGAGTGTGGATGATGTGAGCTATGGTTTCACACCGGCTGTGTCGGTCTTTCATCTGCCCCAGATTCCACTGAACATTGGTGCTCCACCTCATCCAATGCAAACTCATCATAACTTCACACTAGCTATAGCTTTTTTGTATATTTTTTTTGATAATATAGTTATAAAATACTTGGGTACTGGGTTTCACTTTTTCTAGAGGATATTAGCTAACATTATACATAGGGGTGCCTTTTTTCATAGGATATTAAGTATGGGGTTGCTAAAAAGTCCTAAGGGATGCCACCTATATAGGAGGATGCAAAAAATCCTAGGATATTTGGAACGGGGATAACAATTTTCCTAGGGTGCTATATTTCCTGTGACTCCGGGTCTTGATAGTCATTCTGATATTGGCCGATGGCTGGCTGCTGTTTTGTGCTCTGGGCCTGTACCTACATGTACACCTGTATAAAATTACCTCGAGCATGCAGCTAGAATCTAGATGTTGAGCAGAGCTTAGGGTAGTTCGGCGCAGCCACACACTTAGTTTGGAGCAATGCCCCAGCCAGGTGGAGTGCATAAATGCAACAATTAAATATGCAGTGGTTTAGTAATTGTTATGTTGAGGCCATCACTAAGTACGTACATACAAACAATTTGCTCCTGAAGAAGGAAAAACATGTAACGATTAAGTAGTTCGTTTTGGGATGACGATGGGGGGAGGTGCCAGACAGACCCAGATCATTTCCATCAGAATGAATTCCCAGTAAACTGGAGACGAGGTGTTTACAAGTTCCTAGGCAACAACATGTATTCTGTTTCACCAGACCACCTCTCTGCTAGCGTGATAGTTGTATGGTTGTGCCAGATTGTAAGACCTCATAATCAACTTAAATTTTATTTCTGCTCTATCTTTCATTATTCCTGATGAAGGCTAGAGCATCTAGTAAAATAGTAGAGAGAAATTTTTGAGTTGGTTATTGAGAAAGTCTTTCAAAATCCTCACAGGGTCTTTAACTACTATACACACTTGAACTATCTTACAATTCATATATCTGCTACATGCACATTCACTCACTCGTTTGTAAAACTCAGGATTAGCTTTTGCTATTGAGATTGTATTTTTTTCTCTTTTTAAAAAATTAAAAATCCATAACTACCATTTGGTAAAGGGTCTGGCTACGCCGCAGCTAAGGTTGTCGGCTGAAGAAGCCTGCGTAACTTACTGCCTCCTCCTTCACAAGGGATTTTGTCAGAGCATGCTGCCTCAGAGATCAACCAACAGTCAGCTACTACTTCCATTCTTTTTCAACCTCTGTGTCAGTATCTTCTGTTACCGATTTTTTTGAGTGGATCATCTCTCTCCAATCCATCTCTACGCTTGAACTTCAATTAAACTTCAAAATTCATCCTTCCTTTTTGCCACATTTTATCGCCCACCTTCATTACCGACCATCTAGATCATTTACTTGCCTCACTTGCTCCATCCCCCACCTTTCCACAAAGGAACTTATTCTGCTTGGGGACTTTAATGTTAATTTTTTTGTTACCTTCACCGCTTCTCGATAAGCGCAATATCTGACCTTTTTTCTCTCAATCAAATTATCCACTATCCAACTCACTACTCCCATACTGGTGTCCCCTCTATTATTGATCTTGTGTACGTACCCTCGACCCTTAATCCCACCTGCTGTGAAGTCCTGTAACGTTTAATTTGTTACCCCCCAAAAGTTGTTCCCCCCCCTTTATTGTTCCCACCCTAGCCCTAGCCCTAGCCCTAGCCCTAGCCCTAGCCCTTTATTTTTCAAGAGGGAACTTTTTTTTCAAGTAAAAAGTTCCAGGGGGAACATATTTTTTAACGAAAAAGTTCCAGGGGGAACCAAATAAGGGGGCACTGACCATGTAAGTCAGAGGTTGTGGGTTCGAGTCCTGTCTGGGACTGGTTTTTTCCCAAGTATGTCAGCTCATTGCACTGCCCTCATATCCTTCACTGGATCCTCCGTGTTTCACGGAGTTGGTATCAGTGCAAGGCGAAAGGCGTGGCCTTGGCCTTGGCCTTGCCCTAGCTCCACCCCCAACCCTAGCCCACCCTAGCCCTAGCCCTAGCCCTAGCCCTTTATTTTTCAAGGGGGAACTTTTTTTCAAGTAAAAAATATTTTTTAACGAAAAAGTTCCAGGGGGAACCAAATAAAGGGGGAACAAATTTGTCATGACAGTCCCTCCTCCTGTATCAAACTCTGACCACAACTCCATTCTCTTCTCCCTCCCTCTCATTTCTGATTCTCCATCTCCCTCACCTCCTCATCAAGTCTGGTTATATGACAGAGCAGACTTCTCTCAAGCTAACAACCTAATTAATATCATTCCCTGGGATACCATCCCCCCCCCCCCCCCCCCCCCCCCACTTAGCCTCTTGGCTCATA
Source organism: Cladorhizidae sp. MBARI D1340-BT2 (assembly GCA_028752905.1). Classification (NCBI taxonomy): domain Eukaryota; kingdom Metazoa; phylum Porifera; class Demospongiae; order Poecilosclerida; family Cladorhizidae; species Cladorhizidae sp. MBARI D1340-BT2. The sequence goes on along the minus strand of JAQNBH010000018.1, from coordinate 11,585,333 downwards.
TTTAAAGAACTCTTTACTCACATCATGCATGAAAAACTATTCCCTCTAAGCTAGTTTATCCTACAACCCGCTGTAACCCTCCCTGGATCTCCTACGCCATTCTCAGAATTAGAAATAGATTATACTCCTCTGCCAAATCACTCAGATCTGCTGATGCCTGGGCAGGCTATCGCCGTTGCCGTAACCACACTCTTTCACTCCTCCGTTCAGCAAAACACTTTTTCTTCCAGAGATTATCATCTTCTCCCAACTCTAGTTCTTTTTGGAGAGCAATAAAGAAATTAGGTAAAAAAACATCCTGCATTCCATCTCTTACTTGCCAAGATCAAACTTGTGCTTCCCCTAGTCTAAAGCCGAGGTCCTAAATCACTTCTTCTCAAGCTGTTTTAATAAGTCTTCTCCACCCTCTGTAATCACACACCATCTCCTCCGCCCTTCTCTTGCCCACCCGAGCTCCTCTGCTCACCGGACGAGATTGTAAGTCTTCTAACTTGCATTCCCTATGAGAAATCAACTGGCCCTGATTCTATCTCTGCCAGAATGCTTAGATCTACAGCTGCATCCATATCAATTCCTCTTTCTCTTATCTTTAATTCCTCCCTCTCTACTGGTGTACTACCCACTGACTGGAAGCATTCCTTTGTAGTTCCTATCCCCAAAACATCTCCACCCTCGTCTTTCATCGTCCAATCTTCTTATTATCCCTAATAAGCAAGGTATTAGAACGCCACATATTTAACTATTTACACAAATCACCATACGTCAAACGTTCAGTTCGGATTTCGCCCAGGTATGTCTACTGAAATAGCAATACTTAACGTAATTCAATCCTGGTTTGCTTCCCTGGATGCCCACAAGGCAGTCTGTGCAGTCTTTCTAGACATCAAGAAAGCTTTTGACTCTATGCCATATAGACCACTCTTAAACACTCTGTCCTCACTTAATATTCCTTCTCACCTCTTCTGTTGGCTCACTTCCTAGAGTGTCGCTATCGCTCTCTCTTCTTCGTGTCATGCATCCTCTGGAGTACCTCAAAAGGATCTATTCTTGGTCCTCTTCTCTTTGTTCTTTACATTAACGACATTGCAAAGTCTACACTTACTCTCTATACAGATGACATCCTCCTCTCCCATCCATTCTCTTCAACCTCTTCCTTAGATTCAGTGCAATCAGACATTGACATTATATATATCATCATGGCTATCTTCCCATCTCCTAATAATTAACCCTAATAAGAGTAAGTACACGATGATCTCTCGTAAACCCCTCGCATCCTCATACTCCACTGTATTAGTCCTCAATAGTACTCCCCTTGATCTCGTCACTTCATTTACATACTTAGGAGTAACTTTCACCTGTAACCTCTCCTGGAACTGGCACATTAGCAAAGTACGCACTAAATCATCGCAACTTTTACCATCACCTCTCATATGCTAATTAAACTTTACACAACATTAGTTCTCCCTCATCTAAATTACTGTTCCTATGTGTGGTCACCTCCTCCCTCTTCTTGTAATTCAAAATCCTTAGAACACATTCAGCACTTTGCACTCAGACTCTGTACTCGCCAATGCACTTCTGACTATGCATCCAACCTCTCCACCCTTAAACTTCCTACACTCTCAAATAGACGTGCTTGGGCCAAGCTCCTTCTAATTTACAAAATAATAAACAATTACATCCATTTTCCTCCAGACTCAATCCAATTAGCTCCTACTCCACTCATGTCTTCTCGCCAATACCACCCATCGAACATCATAATCCCATTCCCACACTGCATCCATGCAGTCTTCCTTCGTTCCCTGCGCTACAGCTCTTTGGAACTTACTCCGAACCTCCATTAGATCCTCGCCCTCACTCTCTTCCTTCAAACGATTTATTAAACAATTCTTCGCCTAACTTCAATCATTTTTCTACTTATCATGTTATCATGCATGTAAGGCTCTAAATAGCTTTTGCTATTGAGCTCATTATAAATTAAAAAAATTTAAAAAACCCATCCTAAAACAAGCCAACCCAAGTGTTGTTTTTTTCCCATTCAGTTTTTCACCACCAGTAACTTCCCTGTCAATATCTGCTCTATATATAGTTTTAGGACACCATCTCCATTTCTGAAAAGGATGTGTACAATGTTCTGGCATGTGTACAATGTTCTGTCATCTGCCCTTCTAAGGCCATGGATCTGGATAACATTCCTCCGAGAATGCTTAGATCTTCAGCTTTAGTATTCACACACACACACCCAATTACACTGTCTCTGTTCGCAATACATATGTCTGGAGACAAATCTTCTGATATAGAATACAGGAAGGTTGCACTGTTATGCAGTAAGTTTCTTGAATGGATTATTTACGTTATCATCGGCTTCCTTTTACTGAATGTCCAGTTTGGTTTTCTCAGGCAGTAGTCTAATCTCCAACAACTTTTCTTGTTCCTAGATAATCTTTTGTGTGTTTGCTCAAAAGAATCAGATTGATATAATATACTTAGACTTTCCCGAGGGATTTGGTAAAATATCTCACAATTGACAAGCTGAGAGTCCATTTTGCATTACTGGCAGATTATTAGTCTTCTTCAAATCCTACTTCTCCCTCTAGATAGCAATGTGTCTCCATCAATGGTGTTCAATCAGATCTAGAGGCTATCAAATCAGGAGTTACCCTGGGCAGTGTTCTTGGCCCCTTGCTCATCACATCAGGAATCACCCAGGGCAGTATCTTGAGCCCTTGCCTAACACAATCAGAGGTTCCCCTGTGCAGCATCCTTGGCACCTTAATGTTCATTATTTATATAGAAAGCTCTGTTAGATGTCCAACTTTATATTTTTGCTGATGATGCAAAATGCTGCAAACGTATATCAACTGCTGAGGATAGTCTTCTACTTCAGAACATAATGCCATCAACAACTGGAGTAATGCGTGGAAACTTGAACTATCTAAATAAATGCTCTTTAATTCATTTTCATCTCTAACATGTAACCAGAACGATACTTTCTGGGCTTGGAGAAGTGAGATCAGGATAATCATTCTTGTTGGATATTTCAAGCACTAACAAAGATTTGTGGTTTACAGTTGATTTCAAACAGATACTGATCAAGGGTCATCAAGGAGGGAGGGAAAAAAACATAGCTGTTTTTGCTGCAATGATCGATCACCTGTATTATATATTATAAGCATAGCAACAAATCAGACGGACGGTGGTGGGTGTAGTTTCAAGTGCATAAGTTTTGATAGTCGAGTAGCTCCAGCCCTACATCTTGATTGAAGCGCTGATCCTTTGATGTAGCATGGATATGCAACCTTCTTTATGACAATGCTAGTTCTATCTATCATTGGTGTCTTTTCCCAGATAATTGGGTGGTGTTGGTTCTACACATGCTCTAACAGACTGACGCAAGTTCTCCCCATCTGCTAGCATCTTTATGTTCCTTGATTCGGGTGCCCAACCTCCTCTTTGTCTCACTAATGTGCACATTCCCAAAGCTGCAGGGAATTCTATTCACAACTGATGATGTCATAGTACATCTAGTATCCTATTTATCTTTGACATGGTAATCTGAGACCTTAATGTCATGCCTGATTTCATAACAACTCCAAAATCAAAATTTTCCACAAACACATCTGATATCCTCACTTAGGCCAGCCACAAAGGGGGGGGGGGTAGGTGGTTTCTCTCCATTCTCTTCCATTTCCTTGTTTTCCTCTGTTCTTTCCTTCCTCCTACAGAAGCCTTCAAAGCCAAGTGGATGAATGGTAGCGGTAACCATTATTTGAAGATACTCGACGAAAGTAACCAGTCTCCCTGTTCAATTCTCCTTGTGTGTGATCACTCTTCTGGCTCTGTCGTAGAGGCTCTTGACAATCACTCTACTGAAGTGAACTGGGTGGTGTGGACCTAGTGAACATATCTATCCTAGATATGCCCTCTTACCATCCTTCTCCAGATGGTGGGCCTGATATTGTTCATTTACGAGTTCTTTTCCTGTCTCACTCTTTACTATATAGAAGATTGATGTGGACTGAGGTGAATTTCCTTCAGAAGACATATAAAGCAGATAATCAATGTCACTGGCATCTGCTTTAGACCCCCATGTAGACAATGATATAGATCAATAATTATTCAAATATGAAAGTCGATGAGAGAGATCAACAAATACTTGAACTGTGTGAAACAAACTCATTGCCAATATCAGCGTATGTTAATCTATCTGTTTCTTCTCTCTGTACATGTAAAGCCATGTACTAGTTCAATCTTCCTTGAGTCGTTTTACGAAACTTCTTTTACTGATAGCATTATTTGCTGGTGAAATCAATAATAATATGTTTGCTGGTCTACTCCACAACGTTTCAGACGTCACGGTGACTGAAGCCATCATCTGAACTATCAATGTTGCTGAGAATACTATGGGCTTTGAAGCAGTGGATAATGTTAGCTGATGTAAGGTCTTTTTGCTTCTGGTCCTTCCCATTGCTCCCCCTAACGTGAAATCTTTTCCCTGCCTCTGTTGCAATGTGTCTCTGCACAAAACATTTAGTTCTTTATCACATGCTGCGTCATACCACTTCTTCCTTGCATGAATGTGTTGCTATTCTGCAGTGTGGGAAGGTCCTCTGCTTCAATCTTACTTTTTAAGCCGACTGAACTTTAAAGAACGCACACACTACTTCTTTCTAGCATCCGAATTGAGGGCGTTAACTATAATTATTTTTCGCACATGCGCACTCGATTCTCCTAAGACAACCGCCTTGATTTGCGTGCTCACTTTTCTCGGTTGGCGGTGGATCTCTCTGGGGTTGTATCGTTAAGGTTAAGTGGATTCTTCATTGGCTGTTGTCCTTTTGTGTTGTGAGGAGAATCATTGCTATTGTAAGCATTTCATGGTGTTGGTTCTGTTTTAAACATGGCTTTTTTGTTAGGCTTTTTAGCTATGTAGCTAGTCGGGTGGTTTGACTAAAAACCTTTGGTCTAATGGGTTCGTCCTTGTAAGGTTGGCTATAGCTAGCTATTGGATTAACGTGTTTTTGTGGTGATGTAGCTCGATCACAGGTTTTCCTTTCTTGGCTTTGGTTATTCTAATTGATGCACACCTCTACTGTTGTGCCGTGCCTACTCTAGTTCGAGTGTGGAAAGTCATTGTCTATAAATGCTAGTGGTTATGATCATGGTTCTAGTTGTTTCTTTTTAGAGCTGCATCTGTTGTTATTGAGTATTTTCCCTGTTTCCTCCCGTTTAGACATCCCAATGTCTAACGACAATATCAGCTTCTCAAAGGGTGTGGTTCTTAAAGGCCTTCCTTTTAATGTCACCGAAGAAGAAGTCAAGTCCTTTTTCAAGACTATTAGACTGTCTAGTGAGAGCATTCGCTTGATAAAGTTTCGCGATGGAAAGCTGACAGGGGTTGGCTTCGTTAAGCTCAAGGAGGATGAAATGGAGCGTGCCTTGTTGATGGACAAGAACCACATAGGCGAACGGTACATCGAGGTGATACCGTCTGATGAGACGGAATTACACCACCTTTGCTTTAAGGCTCGCTCGGGTGATGCTGATGCAAAGGATCTCAATAGGATTGCTGGTAGGGACATCAAGAGGGGCATTGTCAAGAGAGATAGGTCGCCTATTCGGAGGCACTTGCAAACCAGATTTGTGTATATCGAAGGCATCCCACCCAACCACCAGTACAAAGAGGTGAGGCGTTTTTTTAGGGGCATCCATATTGGCATGAACTGCATCCACCTCATGAAGATGAAAGAATGCAGGGACTTTAGAGGGGATGGCTATATTGAGTTCAAGGACCCAACTGAGTGCAGGAAGGCTCTGCTTTTAGACGGACAGTCCTTGGATGGTAGCTTGATTAAGCTTGAGCCTTGCAGCCAAGACGAAGTGGAGTTCAGTTTGCGCAGCATGGAAGGCGATGAACAACGTATAAGGAGCCCTTCGCCAAGGGGGCATGGTAGGAGAAGTGGAGAGGAAGAGGGTTACTTCACTCCGGCTTACCGCGAGCGTGAAGGACGGTACAGGAACACTGTTGCAACTATGGCCTATGGGGGCCGAGGAGTCGTCGATCGACCAAAGGGTTATTTTGAAGAGCCTGGCGATGGACATTTTGAAAATTCTCCCCTGTACCCGCGTAACTTGCCTGGCCAAGGAAACATAGGTTCCGACATGAGCTTCAGATCTAGATCAGGGATTCCTCTAGTTTCCAACCATGGTCACAGCGAGCACAAATATTCACCTCTGTTGCAAGTAGGAATGGGAGCTGCAGGGATGCTGGGTGGAATGTCAGGAACAAAGCCCCTAATGAGTTTGTCCCCTAGTCCCAGTCCCAGGGTTGAGCGGAAGATAGTTCGGCTGGAAGGTCTACCTTACGATACTACCCTCCAGGATTTAGTCGAGTTCTTTCGTGGGTACAGTGTGAGTGCTGACAACATACGTCTCCAGTGCAGGGATGACGGGAGTCCCAGTGGCAAAGCCTTTGTGACCTTGATGAATGATAAGCTAGCCCAGAATGCTATGCACGACTTGAACAAGAGGTATATCCGTGGACGATATGTTGATCTGTTCATTGTCTAGTAGAGTCGAATTTGAGATGGTCTGCAACTGGTGCTTTTTATATTGTAAACATTTGCACTGCCCTCTCATTATACACATCTCTCATGCAATGCCCTTGGTGACATTCATAAAGGATTATTATGCCACTGTGCAATATACATACAAACATTGAGGACGCTAACTGCATTATTTGTTGATAATTTAAAAGGTTGTAAAGCTATACAGTATATCTTCATAAAGTGACTGGTTGCATAAGGGTTTTCCATGATGGTACATGGCCTCTTAGGATATGTGCACACGGAGAGTGGAGTGGATGGGTGTTGGAAAGCCTCCGGAGTAGAGTGGGGTTGTGGCACCCGAGTGTAGAGGTGTCCCATGGCTGGTGGAGGCGAGTCCTGGATTAGGACTGCTTGATGGGCTCCGTATGGATTGGTTTTGAGGCTTGCGTGGATGGAGGCCCGTCAGATACATCTGTAGGTGTGCAAAATCATAATTCCAATGAAACGGGTTGTACATATTGTGGGATCATTCTTTTATCAAGATAATGGAGGAAGGGTTGGTTCATGGATTGGATGGAGTTGACCCTTCAAACTGATTCTTAGCTGGCTTCATCTTGTGACACCTGTAATGTGTTACAGGATCAAGGGGTTAATTGCAAATCTGAGGAATCGGGTATCGGTCCAAATGCAAATTACTCTTAAACAAAAGATGAAAGTGAGGGAAGTGGTAGATACAAAAAATATCTTGATAATTTTTTTTTGGGGGGGGGGGGGTGTGTGTGTTTTTTTAAACAACATTCTGTCTAGTAGACTATCCTCTCGTACTGGTATATACTAACACAAAAAGATGTGTTTGGTGAGGCTTGACTAAGGTCAGAAACACTAGTTGCACTGTTGCTAACAAGTTTATTACTATTATTATTATTATTATTATTTTATTGTTATCCATTTTATAATTTGGTCTATTCTGGTGTGCTTTGCATTGATATTTGTATATATATATAGTGGTGTTGCAATTAACCATAAATGGCAAGTGTTGATGACCCACCTTAGGGTGCAAAGTGATTTTTAATGCCTTGGTACTTTTTTTAAAATTATTGTACCACAGATACAGCGAATGTTTAAAAACAATTTACTAGCCCATTTTCAATACTAGCGTATTTTCAATACTAGCGTGTGAAGTGAGCACAAGACAGGACCATCTAATGAGAAAAGGGATGAATTGAAACGATACAATACGAGAAAATAAAGAGCTTTCACACTTTCACATGATAAAAATCACATGATAAATTTTTTTATTTACTAAATAAAGAAATGACTTCTAGTTCTATGTTGTTAATGACTTCTAGTTCTCAACCTGTAATAAAAGGCAGCATAAAAAGTATCTAACTCAAGAATGGTTGACAATAATGAGCTGAAACTTAAAACACAGTTTAGTATATATATTGGTGATGGGGAAATTGTTATTATTTATTTTTATTATTTATTTTTATTTATTTTTATTTATTATTATTATTATTTTAAGAAAACTGGTTTGGTCCTTCCAAAGGGTGACAGTTGCATATTTTTTTATTAAAACAAAAAACGTGTGGTTACTACTTTAAAGCTCTGTAGATTCTCATGGTATGGAGTTGATATATAGCTCAAAAGATAGGTCTCTCCGTGTGCTCTCTTTTTATACTAAAATATTTTTCATATGTATAACTAACGATAGCCAAGTTACTGGGGAGGGAACTTGAAAACCTGAATGCCTGATTTTGCCACATAAATATCTCCATATATCTCCATTTTGCAAAGTGCTAAGTGGGTTCAAATTAGCACCCGTGGCTAGAAGCCTCTACACAATGAGTGTTTTCATTAGGTGTTAAAACCTCGGTCAAGCGCGCGGGTGGAAAATGAGTTTTATTATTTATGGAGCTATAAAGTGGTAACCACAAGTTTAAAAAATGCCATTCCCTTAGAGCAAAATATGAGAGTTTTTTTTAGGAAACCAAGAACAGAGCAATCTGCTCGCTTTTTCAATGCCACATTACTTGGGTTTTTATCCCATGTCCAACCTTGGTATAATAGGTTGAGGGAGCTTTTGGGGAAGAAGAGATAAAATATACTTTTTAAAAGAAACTGAGACCAGAGATCATTGTGACTTATTTCAACAGCAATCTGTGCTCGCTTCCTAGACCTAGAGCAAGCACTCTCGTGGCAGTGGAGGCGTCCATTTCAGGTGGTTATAATAGGCGTCTCCCATTCCTCCTGGTTACCCATTCCTCCTGGTTAGGTGTGTTTCCCACCATTGCAGCTGATCCTGCGACCGTCCTCCAGATCAGTTTGGAGGTAGTTCTGCATGAAGAACTGGTGGCAGGTGGAATGACTTCAGAGGCATGGTTCGGTTTCCCAGTTGGACAGGTGTATGGCCCGGGAGGACTTCCATTTATATATGAGAGATTCGTTGTTCTTAACAAAACAACAAAAATCTCCCCAGGCGGTCTGTGTATGCTTACTCAATGTATTGTAAGAGCCGGGGAATTAATTTCCTGTATATGTGTCGGTCAGTATATATACTCAGGGCGTGGCTTATTATGAAACCCAGATTCTCAAGCAGAAAGACCAATCCTGTTGTTTCTTTTTTCTTTTGTTCTTTCGCTAGAGATTTTGTCTCTGCCAATTCTAGGATGTCGTGTATGTAGATGACCACCCTCAGACCTAGCGTCCTGAGGCACGCCATTATTGGTCTCGTTATCTCGGTGAAGACCTAAGATGCAGACGACAGTTCGAATGGGAGGCAGTTGAACTGGTAAGTTCGAGTCTGCCATTTGAATCATAGCAGACGTCTTTGGTGTCCTGCTATCGGAATCATGGAGGACACCTTTAGGTCGACCTTTGTCATCCAATCGCCTTGTTCAGGAGTTTCTGATTGGTCTTATTCTCCATTTTTCTTGGGAATGCTGAAGAGCTCTGATAGAAACCCTTCACTGCCCGTTCAAGACAGTTATTAACAGCTTTAGTGAGAGTATTTCTCTTTCCTCCCATGGGGAAGATAGTTTCTTTGGAGCTGCATCTCTTTCTGTTGTGCACCCAACCCAAGGGTTGCTTGTGGTGGTTCCCAAATGATCTACGAAGAGACTAATTCCGCCTGTTATGCTTGTGGGATTGTCTGGTAGCAGCTCTTTGAGCCAGATTGTTTTTATGCCCAGTAGTTTCAGATTCATACTTACCTGAGACATGCATATTTGTTTGTCAACTCAGTGATAGAGGGGCAACAGTCATCCTAGGCAGGTCTGTACTGGGAATGCTCTTTCATTTCCTACACTCACCAGTTCTTCTCTTAGTCCTCTCCTATTTTGTTCCTGCCTCGGTACGGGTGGGGTCTCTGGTATTGGTAACAACCTCTTCTCTCCCTTACTCAATGCTTTGGCCCCTCCCATGGGATTGATTTTTGTAGGAGAGCCCACCACCCCTCAAAAAGGGATATTCTTTGAGCTGAGGGGTGGCTGAATAGAGGTCTTGTTCAGCTGTTCATCCTGCTCTTTTGCTTTCTTGGAAAAGTCTTCGTCTAACAGAGCAGAGACAGCACCTTTGAAAGATGCATCTTCCTCAGCCATGTTGATCAGCCGACTTTCCCATTGGCAATGACTTCTCTCCCGGCTGCTGTGGGCGGAGGCAGGAGGCATTGCCAAGGAGCTTCAGGGCAGTCTGGTGCCATTCTTGGTCAGCTGGTCTTTAGCAGCTTCTTCCATATATCTGGCCAAGCCGGTTTTTAGAAAAATTCTACAGATTACTAGCTGTCGAGTTAGCCAAACTCAATGATGTGTGGCAAACATAATTTTTATGTCCACCCAACCAAACCACTTTGGGTCTCATTGTGGCTTCTGATAACCACATCTAACAGCTGTGAGGCTTGCTGGTGATGAACATGTCATAATCCCATTACATCATGGTGATGTCATCAATCCTAGACTATTTAGCACTATCCTGTCCCTATCCTAATCCTGGCCCTTAACCCTAGCCACTGCCCTGGTCCTAATCCTACTAGCCACTGCCCTGGTCCTAATCTTAGTAGCCACTGCCCTGGCCCAAATCTTAGTAGCCACTGCCCTGGCCCAAATCTTAGTAGCCACTGCCCTGGCCCAAATCTTAGTAGCCACTGCCCTGGTCCTAATCTTAGTAGCCACTGCCCTGGCCCAAATCTTAGTAGCCACTGCCCTGGCCCAAATCTTAGTAGCCACTGCCCTGGTCCTAATCTTAGTAGCCACTGCCCTGGCCCAAATCTTAGTAGCCACTGCCCTGGCCCAAATCTTAGTAGCCACTGCCCTGGCCCAAATCTTAGTAGCCACTGCCCTGGCCCAAATCTTAGTAGCCACTGCCCTGGCCCAAATCTTAGTAGCCACTGCCCTGGCCCAAATCTTAGTAGCCACTGCCCTGGCCCAAATCTTAGTAGCCACTGCCCTGGCCCAAATCTTAGTAGCCACTGCCCTGGCCCAAATCTTAGTAGCCACTGCCCTGGCCCAAATCTTAGTAGCCACTGCCCTGGCCCAAATCTTAGTAGCCACTGCCCTGGCCCAAATCTTAGTAGCCACTGCCCTGGCCCAAATCTTAGTAGCCACTGCCCTGGTCCTAACTCTAGCCACTGCCCCCAGGCCCTAATCCTAGCCACTGCCCTGGCCTTAACCCTAGCCACTGCCCTTGCCCTAACCCTAGCCACTGCCCTGGCCTAACCCTAGCCACTTCCCTGGCCCTAACCCTAGCCACTTCCCTGGCCCTAACCCTGGCCCTAACCCTAGCCACTTCCCTGGCCCTAACCCTAGCCACTTCCCTGGCCCTAACCCTAGCCACTTCCCTGGCCCTAACCCTAGCCACTTCCCTGGCCCTAACCCTAGCCACTGCCCTGGCCCTAACCCTAGCCACTTCCCTGGCCCTAACCCTAGCCACTTCCCTGGCCCTAACCCTAGCCACTGCCCTGGCCCTAACGTAGCTATTGTTGATGATGTCATCACTATGATGTAATGCTAGGATTGTGACTCGAGGATCTGGTTGCCTCTAGTGTCTCGAGCAGAAGTTGGGCCCTCCAAAACTTCATCTGCAGCTCACTTTGGTATGGCAATACCTAGAGCTTACAGAACAGAAAGAGAAGTCCATGTCTACCCATGGTTTACCCATGGTTACAACAGGAAAGATGGTCACTATTTACCTATGTCCATTGAAGCACATGCTCGACATTTTTATTCTGTTATTATTTATTTTTTAACGGCGACTGCCGCCTTCGATGTTGACCTTGTGACCAACCACCGACAACTTCTGAAATCCATTCACCTTTAAGAAAGGAGGGACTTGTGGATGAATTTCTCTGATATAACTTTTGTTGTAGCCAGTACAATGCAGATTTTTGTTTGCTTGCCTCAATGGAGTTCACTCCTCACTGCAGCCTATTGTATTTACATTCTCACGAGTTAGAAATGATTATCGCTGGGAAAAAAAATCAACAGCTATAAATTTGACACAGTGACAGTTGGAGGTGTGGTTAAAACTAAAGAGGTGGGTTCTATTTGGGGATAGGTGGGATGCACTAATATAGTGATGGACCTAGTTCTTAGTCGAGCCAGACATATATACCTTCCCTGCTAATGCTGCTGGAGAACCCTCATTCTTCCTCCTTTTCCAAAATTCAACATCCGAGCTATTGCTTGCTGTGTGAGAAAGACTCTTGAGTTGTTAAACGTTGCCAGGGAAAGGGAAGGGGTGCACCAATGTCCGTGTGTGCCCCCCTCATTATTATAACAGGCGGTTCAGGTTCGAGTGATTATTCCCGACCCTGAGAATTGTTTACGTATATTAAGATGGCGGCTATCTCACCTCCACGACCTCTTCCTCTCTGATACTCTGTGCGTGCTGGTATGCGGAGGTCATAAGCTCCATGGCTCTGGCGTGGTAGACCAGGTTGGCATGGATGTACTCCGACAAGACCATCTACATGGGGTCAGTAATTACAAGAGGGGGGAGGGGGAAAGATCAGAGGTGGCGACATCGCTATGGAACATGGCCAGCCAACATGTCTACGCTTGTCAGTAAGTATTACATGTATGCCTCAAGTATCAAAAATGTTCTTAAAAAACAATATAAAGCAATATAATTGTTGACTGCCAAAAAAAAAGATAGGAAATATGACATGTACACCAATATTCACTCAACACTTTGATGACCTTTATCATTTAATAAAAATGTATGTATAAGGTAAAGGGTCATGCTGTCTTGTTTCCACTCCTTGACAAGTCAACTGGAATATTCTTGTTCTTGTTTCAAGTTGCTGTTTTTGTTTGTTTCTGTGTTTGTGTGTAGATCTAAGATCTACAGGACTGTTTAAGTCTTAGGGACTCCAGCACTTTTAAACACATCTAACTAGTTTCTTCTTGTTGCACACTAGACATGGCATACCTTGTTGCCATTGTTGACTGCACTCCTAGATGCTACCCGTAAGAACAAACAGACAAGTGGGCATACTTCACTTGATAGACAAGGCTGTTACATTGCTCGAGGCAAGATTCTCTGTATAGTCGCTTACCGCTTGCAGGTAGACAAATGCAGCTGCTATTAATACAGCAGGTGGTGTGTTAATAGCAACTGTAGAGGATTACAGCTGCTATTAATATACCATATGAGGGGGCTATCGCTATTTACACTTGGAGATCTTTCCAAAGCAGAGAAAACTTGTTGAAATCAAGCGTGTTTATTGTATTGATGACCACTTACCAATTTTAAGGTGTTTGACTTGACATGGAGGGAAAGATTAGTCGCTGCAATACTTGGACAATCTGGTAATATAATTGGGGGGGAGGGGGGAGGGGGGGATGATACACAGACCTTTGAAGACTGCTTTAGGGACTGCCAGTTTACCAAACGTGAAGGATTCACACTGGAAGTGTTTCAGAGGTAAAATCGGTTGAAACACTCACCATTTAGATAACTTAGAAGCTGCCAAAGTGGGTTTTCACTGAATCATAGACTTTGGTTTTGTGTGTGTTGATGTCAGCCATTTCAAAATAGTGGCCAAGCAAATACAGGAAGTACTATCCTACTCTCCAATGTTTTGGATTGGATTGTCGGGAAGGCAGGAAACATGACTACAAGTAGCTCACAATCAGTTTTGATGGGAGTCCCTGGAAGTGACTTTGTCTTTCATGACATGGTCACAAGCCCGCTACCAAGCTAGCTCTAATAGAATGTTTGCTATTGCTTTTACTATAGCTAGTATATATAGCTAACCACTCTTGGTGCGTGTCCTTCAACCTACAGAATCAACCATCATGATTCCACAGGGTCATACGGTTATGTAATAATAAGGAAATAGTATATTATGCCAACAGAGAGAGCTACAGCATATTCCAGAAGATATATATCCGACAGCCTAAACTTTTCTACACCCCAAAAGCGTGTCTATAGTCTTTAGCACTAAGTAAGTTTGCCATAGAAACAGTTTAGCTATACCGGCAGTTTAGCTATACCGGTGTGGCGCCACACCCATGATGGGTCACGTGACTCAGAGAATATTTCAGCTGACTAGTGTGTATCAATTTTGCTTTTTGTGATTGAAGAAGAATTTTGTGCAAAAGTTCTTTTTATTTTAGCTCATGCTAAAGTGGTGACCTCGACTGAACGCGGCACTCACCTAGCAGGACGTCGCTGCCATCGCTGAGGCTCTTCAGGGACTCAACAAAGCGGCCCCAACAGCCGTTCAAGCGGTCACGCTCAAGCTTCCCAACTTCTGGACATCCCGACCTGAACTCTGGTTTGGACAGGTCGAGGCCCAGTTTGATACCGGAACATCACCACGGACAAGACGAAGTACAACTACGTCGTCACTGTCCTGGACAACGAGACTGCTGGTGAAGTTGAAGCTCTATTACTGCGCCCACAAGTTGCCAATCAGTATAAGTCCCTCAAAGCTGGGGCTTTCGCCAAAACCCATGCAGAAAAGGACAATTAACTTCTTAACCTGTCTGGCCTTGGAGATAGGAAACCAAGTGGCCTCCTACGGCACATCCGGTCATTGAATGCCAACCCGGAAACGCTACTCCATGCTCTCTTCCTCATTCAGTCACTCACAGAGATCCGTCGTGTCCTCGCGGGCACAGACGTGCCTGACCTTGATGATCTGGCCAGGCAGGCCGACCGCATCATGGAAGCCACCAAAGGTGACCTTCCCCACCCTTAGATTTCTGCGGTGAAATGCCCAGCCAGTACTCAGCCACACCCACCTGGTCAGCTATGTTTCTTCCATGGAAAGTTCGGTGAGGCAGCCCGTAAATGTGGCCGCAAGGGTTGGCCTAATCCCCATTGCCAAGTCCCCAGTTTCTCCTACCCTCCTCTACGGTCTCGGAAAACAGGCAGGCCGGCCGCTAAAAATCTCCGTGGTTGGCCATGTGGAGAAAAATACGATGATGGTGTGTGATCGCCGCTCCGGCCGTTCCTATCTTGTCGACTGTGGGGCAGACGTCTCCGTGTTCCCCACTTCCTCTGCTGACAAGAAGTCTCGCACCTCCACTACCCCACTGGTCGCCACCAATGGCTCACTGATCGCCACATGGGGCACGCGCAAAGACTCTCTCCTCCTGGCAAATGACACACTTTCACCCAGGAGTTCAACGTTGCTAACGTCACAGAACCTATATTGGGTGCTGACTTCTTCCTCAATAATTGCCTCGCCATCGATCTTGCTGGAAAATGCCTCATTGACATGACAGACTTTACCACGATCCCAGCTACAACCACCAGGCACCAGCCCTCCATTGATGGTCTCCACGTCACTTCGGCCAATGTCTTTGACCAAGTTATCAACGAGTTCCCTGACCTACTTGTCCCCCAGTTCAAAGACTCAGACATCAACAAGCATGGCGTTGAACATCACATCATCACTGAGGGTCCTCCTCTTCATGCCCGTGCTCGCCGCCTGGGCTCCGAGAAGCTGGCCATCGCTAAGGCGGAGTTTGTCAAGATGGAAGAGTGGGCGATCATTCACCGCTCAAATTCTCCTTGGGCCTCCCCCCTTCACATTGCCCCTAAACCTGGCGGTGGTTGGCGACCTTGCGGAGACTTCCGCCAGCTCAACGACATCACTACGGATGGCCGCTATCCTCTTCCCCACATCCAGGATTTCAACAGCCACTTGGACGGCATGCAAATGTTCTCCAAAATCGACCTCGAGCACGGCTACCATCAGATACCGGTCGTTCCCTAGGATGTTCCCAAAACAGCCATCATCACACCCTTCGGGCTATGGGAATTCCTACGCATGCCCTTTGGCCTGAAGAATGCAGCTCAAGCATTTCAGAGGCTAATGGATGCCATACTCCGTGGTACCCCCTTCGCATTCATATACCTTGATGACATTTTGATAGCCAGCCCCAACACCAAAGCCCATGTTGAGCACCTGTGCCATGTCTTCCGCCTTCTCTCTGCCAATGGCATGGCCATGAATAGGGCCAAATGTGTTTTTGGTGTCAAAGAACTCGATTACCTGGGCCACCATGTCAGTGCTACCAGCATTTCACCACTGGCCTCAAGGGTCGATGCCATACAGCAGTTCCCGATCCCTGACTCCAAAGCCAGCCTCCAACGTTTCCTTGGCATGCTCAATTATTATCATTGTTTCATGCCCAAGCTGGCCGACAAACTTTGCCCTCTCCATGAGGCTACAAAGGTCAAGAGACAATCCATCACCTGGACTCCCGAATGCCAGTTTGCATTTGAGATAGCAAAGTCCGCACTAGCAAATGCTACACTCCTACACCATCCTCATGCTTGACCAGACTAGCATCACTGTGGACGCTTCGGACAGGGCGGTGGGTAGTTAAATGGAACAACTACTGGATGGTGTTTGGCGCCCAGTGGCATTCTTTTCCCGTAAACTATCCAACGCCGAGAAGAAGTACAGTGCCTTCGACCGTGAGCTTCTCGCAATCTATTTAGCCATCAAGCATTTCCGCCACTATGTCGAGGGCTGCCCTTTCACCATATTCACAGACCACAAACCTCTAACCTTTACATTTACCAGCACCACGGAAGTCACCTCGCCAAACACACCATCTTTCCTTCATGGCTGAATTCACCACTGACGTGCAGCATATCAGTGGCAAGGACAATATTGTTGTAGATGCCTTCTCCCGCACCGCAGCCATCTCTGCTATCGCCTTACCCACTATTGACTACCGTCAACTCACAGCTGATCAGGCAGCCTCCACGGAGATTGCAGCCTACAGGACGTCCATCACGGGCCTCAAGTTTGAGGACGTCCCATTCAATAACTTCACAGTCCTCTGTGACCTCTCCACAGGGGCTCCCAGACCCGTCATCCCACAAGAGTAGACACAACGCATCTTCGATGCCATTCATGGTCTCTCACACCCTGACAGCCGTCCAACTCAACGAGCGATTTCATATCGATTTGTTTGGCACGGTTTCAAACGGGACATTCGCCGCTGGTGCAAAGAGTGCCATGCCTGTCAGGCATCTAAGATTCAACGACAAATTCATGCACCCCTCACCAAACGGGCCCCTCCAGACCGACGTGTTGGCAGCATCCATGTTGACATTGTTGGTACACTCCCAGTGTCTGAGGGAATGACCTACACCTCTTCACCGTCATTGATAGGTTCAGCCGCTGGCCAGAGGCCATCCCAATGCCAGGTGCGAAAACCGAGACATGTGCCAGGTCACTCCTCCAGGACTGGATTGCACATGTACCAGGTGACCTCTCCGACCGGCGCCCCCAGTTCACCTCACATCTGTGGGCTGCCCTTAACTCTCTCCTCAGGATCTCAGCCTCTACCACCACAGCTTCCCCAGGCCAATGGCATGGCAGAGCACCTCCATCGACAAATCAAAGCATCCCTCAAAGCACGGCTCAGAGGACCCAATCGGATGCATGAACTCCCCCTGGTCCTCCTGGGCATCAGGACGGCTTGGCGGGAAGACTCTGGTTGCTCCGCAGCCTATCTAGTATATGCATCCCTGCACCTGCCGGGTGAATTCATGCCATCATCAGGAGCCAGCAGCGTCACCCCATCCACGGAATTCCTCCTGCATCTGCAACAGTTTATGCATTCAGCACTACCACTACCTCCGGTGTTACCCATGGCCTTCACCCCACTTTCACGCCAACCAATTTGGCCGCCACTGCTATGTCCGCCATGGCGCTCACCGCGACCCACTACAGCGACCCTACTCAGGACCTTTTTAAGATCATGGAGGCCGCGGACAAGTTCTTCATCCTTGATATTAATGGGCATCCAAAATCGGTGTCAATCGATCGTCTCAAAGTTGCATATGGATTCAGCAGCACTGCTCCCCCAGCATCGGCTGGGGCACTACCCTCGAGGTCCTCATCATCTTCTCCCAAGACTGATCTGGCACCACTACCTACTTCCCATTATGGTCGACCTCTACGAGCCCCTTCCCACTACGAGTAGGCTTTGGACATTTCACTTCCCTTCACTGGGGGAGGGGGGGGGTCCTGTGGCGCCACACCCGTGATGGCTCACGTGACTCAGAGAATATTTTAGCTGACTAGTGTGTATCAATTTTCGCTTAATTTTGTGCAAAAGTTTTTTTTGTTTTAGCTCACGCTAAACCGGAAAGGAATTGCTACCTACCTGGGTAGTGACAGATCGATGGTACTTCTAGGCTTTAGCTAATTGCCATAGTGTTGATGTGGTGTTGATTATCAGCGAACTACTAGCAACCCGAGGCTGTGCAAAACCAATTACTAGCTTGTAGATCACTTAGTGCATATTAGGGTCTCACCCATTCTTCTGCCCAAAATTTATAATTAGTGCCCAGAAGAGAGTGGTAATCAGCACAATATTCTTGTTGCATCCTGCTCTTCTAGAAGCAGAGCACCACAGAAGGCAAGATGATCTAGCTGTTCTATAGGCAGCCAACTAAAAGCTAGGCTATCAACTGCCCAACAATTGCTTCTAAAAGCTCAGATTGTGAGTCCTAAGTTACTTTGTTTCATGACAATTATGACCATCAGCTAGGTAGCTAGCTCCAATAGAATTCTAGCTGTTTGTGCTAGAGCTAATGTCATTGTATCTCAATTGTGTCAACTTAGAATTCACTGAGAGCTGTAGTAGATACGATGAACAGCTGCTATTATGATAATTTTCATCTTGTCTCCAAATGCAGGTGGATATGTTCTGAACAAGGAAACCCAGTTATTCTATCAATAATTGATGTTAATATGTTTTATATAATAAATAACCTGTGAAATCGGGAACAAGGATTAAATTGGAGTATAGGAGGAGCTGGAAGTGTGTGTGGGGGAGTGGCTCGACAACTGTGCCGGTAGTGGAGCTGACACCTGCTGAGAGGTAGTTCGTTCTTTGGATTGTCAAAGAAGCTCCACTGCCACTGGCTACTGGGAGACACAAATATCAAGTGAAGGCTGCTCTTGTGTTCCTCTGCCCCCCCCCCCCCCCCCCCCAAAACCCTCGTCCAGATAGCCCTAGACGTCGTTGTCATAGTCCTCTTGGGAACCTGTCCAAGTACTGCAGCAAGACATCTGGGCCAAACGGAAACTACTGCAAACGATTCTCGTGTCTATTTTCTATTAAGCTATAGCTATATGAAGAGGATAATGCCAGTGGCTTATAAAAATAAGCTACAATGCATGAATGCATTACTGCCAGATAACGTGAGTTTAGTGTGCTCTCTCGAATGCGGTACTGACCTTCAAAGAGTTGGGAGGACTTCATGCAACTCTCTTGGATACACTCATTAGCCAAGCTGTGCCACACCCACCTTGATGTCCTGCGTCCTCTTCCTCTCAAAGCACTCCATGTAGTCCTCCACGAGCTTGTTGTTCCGTAACCGCTCGATCTTCAGCTTCTGCAGGTCCGACTCAAACTGCATGTATGCATGCACACACGTGTGAGATGCACGCATCACCACCACCACAAGATGCACACACACATACACCAGCATCACAAGATGCACACATCACCAGCTGCACACATAACCATCACCACAAGATGCACGCATCATCAGAACGACAAGATGCATACATCACCATCACCAACCACAAGATGCACACATCACCAGCATCACAAGATGCACACATCACCATGCACACATCACCAGCTCCACAAGATGCATACATCACCAGCACCACAAGGTGCACACATCACCAGCACCACAAGATGCACACATCACCAGCTCCACAAGATGCACACATCACCAGCTCCACAAGATGCACACATCACCAGCTCCACAAGATGCACACATCACCAGCACCACAAGATGCACACATCACCAGCACCACAAGATGCACACATCACCAGCTCCACAAGATGCACACATCACCAGCACCACAAGATGCACACATCACCAGCACCACAAGATGCACACATCACCAGCACTGCAACATGGCATCTCTCGCTGATATATCTCTGCACGGATGGCACGTAGAGTGAGGGCTGTGAGTGCATATACCTGTGCCTGGCACACATGCACATACAGGATGGTTAAGGATCACTCTAGAAAACAAAAATACAATGACAAAATGACAAGTCCAGAATAACCGATTCCAATTAGGTTATCCTTAATTAAGCATATTTAACACCCCACCACAACCACCCAGCTTGTCTCTCTATCTCGGGGACTGGTAACAGTGGTCCCAGTCCCGCTGGAACGAACCTCCGTGCCTGCTCCAGCACCAAGAACAATGTACTAGACAGCTCCCCCCACCCGCCCCCAAAAACACACACGAGAGTTTATGCTGCACGTACCTCATGAATAATACATCAAATCAATTTTTAATTAACTTCTCCAGTGGTGATTGGCATTGGCCATCAAGGTCTGCAACTGCCTGAGAAGCAAAGTCTGACAAGTGCTTTTAGTAAGTCTTCTTGCTGGCCCTTCCAGTGTGGCACAAGCTATTAACTAGCTACATCTAGGACCTTGGAACGTTGTACCTAAGCACGTGCTAGTGGACTTGAAGGGAACGATGTACCTAAGCACGTGCTTATCTAGTGGACATGAAGGCAGTAGATTAACGCAAAATCTCCAAACTCTCCAATTATTAATTATGCAAAATTCATTTCTTTCTAAGCTCAATTTCTAGTGATGCACTTTAGGGATCGATGGCGTCGATAATTTCTAGTGTTTCGTTCGTCTATCGACCCTTTCCATTCCAACCTCTGCAACCAAATATGGGTGTGGCTATTTGCTGCAGGAGCTTCGATCTCTTTTACTTGGCCAGTTAGAGGCCACCACGTGCATCATAGTATACGGACTCCTCGAATCAGTAAACTTCAGGATGTGACAATCCTCAAGACAGGTCTAGTATACCTTATTACTCCGCTCTGGCTGGTTCCTGTACTGCAGAATTTGGTACCACTCCTGCTTGCTTCGTCAACTGAAAATCTTGAAGCTCAGTATCAGCGTCAAAGCTCAAATCTACCTCTATGGCTAGGGGAGGAACTGCAACCACTTTCTGTGGCCTTCCAGGTCTTCTATTCACCACCTCAGCTTTTGGTAGCTGGCTTGGCTTCCAAGTCAATACCAGATACCCTCCTTGGAGAACACAGTGGCTCATCTCCATTAATCTAACCACATAGAGCGATAGATCATATTATTCTATAGGTGCGCCATTCTCTATTGTTGTGTCATGTTTGCGGTAGAACGTTTTTCTATTTGTGGATCACAGCAGATTGATTTTCCACGATGCATAATTAGAGTTTTTATGGTAGGCAGTTTCCCTGGACAGTGTCCTCTGATGTGTATCTATATAGGTCTGGTTTTAAACAAGGTTGGGGTCAATTACGATTTGTGTGATGAGGATTACCCAACACTTGATTACAATTATGATTACAGGTGTAGCCCCCCCCCTCCATTATAAATTCTGAGTAAATTATAAATGATTTATTATTTGACCAAAACCCATTAAATTTTTCGAGAATTAATTTACTATTTACTGCACGTGCTTCTCATCATCTCTGGACCTCTTAAATTTGTCTGTTGTAAAGTTGCATATACCAGCCAGGACTTCATTTGGGGGTGACTACATACACATGCATAAGTTATGGAAACAATATGTGTCATGGCAACTAACCGCTACTCTTCCCTTCCTGTTCCACATACCTACGCTTGCTTCGGGATCGCTGTCGGTCACTGTTTCCGGACTCTCAATGGCTAGTGGATGGAGGCAAGTGTGTGCCAGTTTGAGAATATGGTTTTCAACATTTCATTCAACTGACACTCCATGTTGTCTGTTGTCTGCTCAGCCATGAACTGACGAAAAGTTTTCCACTCTGTACTAATGTCAGGGATGTTTCTTCACCCTGTAATGTCTCGGCAGATCTTTCTGTGCCAGTGTACAAGGAGTGCACTAAGAGACTTTTCTCCATAGGAGGACAGATCGTTGGAGTCCACACTTGCATTCTTCTCTAGAAGAAGCAAAACGGCTCGAAATGTTATCTTTCAGATGAATGCTTTTGCTACTTTTTCCTGGTACAAATTGATGTCTGCCTGAATCATAATTATTTCAGTTGCTCCTTCCAAGTTTCTCACTTTGGTCCAAAGCTCTAGCACCCGTTTTGCTGCTGGTACACCTGCAGCATCCAACATGTGAACATGTGGAGGGTTGCATCGACAAGACTGGATATGATGGACAAGTCCAAATGATCTGTCTGGAGTGTTTGACTGAGTTTGGCTACTTGTGGAAGTGTGTAGTCAAGCAAGAACATCGCTGCAACTGTTGTCTTCTGCTTACTGAGAGCTTTGCTAAGTCCCAATGCTTCTGGCTCGTGTATACTATCACGGATGTTATCCAGAGCAATAATGATCGCAGAATAGCTTACTTTTGCTGTCTACCAGTGGATCAGAAGGCTTGATAATCTTCAATTCTGGCTTATCAAGTACGCTGGATCACTTTAAGGGATTCTGTTCAAACAATTCCACAGAGCCAAGAGATGTAGTATAAATATGCTTTATTCCTGGAGTGGCTTGAACACAAGCCAACTGTAACAGTGGCAGTGCACGAACAGGGCACAGAGGGGAGGTCCCAAAGTGAATCTGAACTCATGTTTTCTTTCCTGAAAACGTACTTGCTCCAACAAATCCCATCCCCACAATTCTGCTCACACACTTGAAGATTCTTTTCAGTTTCAAACACCAATTAGAGCCGAGTAGGTCCTCTGTGCGTCGGCTTTCTGCAAGTGGAGGATCTCCAGGAAATGCTCCTCTGGAACACCTTCCTCCCAGCGACAGTCAAGGGACACGTCTTCCACACTTGAAATATCTGTACACTCACCTGCCATGATACTGGTGTAGGATCCTTTATGAAGATGCTTCAGCATGGACTCCTCAATCCACATGCCTAGATCCTCTACAAAGTCAACTACAGCTATGTGAGATGTATATACAGCATTCCTCCCTGCTCTCTAGAAGTACTAGGGATTCTCACCTCCACAAGACGCCACCAGTTTTTCTAACTTGCTAGATGTGCTATGTAGTTACATGTGAGAAAGTGTGTGCAGAAAATGAGAGACTTCATGGCTGCTCTACTCTTCACTCTTTCTTGCCTTTCTACTTTCTGGAGCTGTTGAATGTCTGCTTCCTCTCCCAGAGCTCCCTCTGCTGCCAAAGCTACTTGGTTAGCCTGGGCAAGGGGAGCTCTTTTTTCATGAGCTGGCATTCTCTCAACAGCTTCCTAAAATGGTTTGGTAACCACACACCTCCTGTTTGATGAAGTGACTGCCCAGATTTTCGGCAGACCTTACAAAATGCACCCTCACAATCCTCGTCCAAATAAAGTCTTTCCCCACTTCTTAGAGTATTTCCTCCTGCTCGGGAGGCTCACATGTTTCTCTGCAGATATAACCTTACTGGTGCAGTGCGTCTTAGGTTACAAATCCAAATTCTCAACATCCAACCAACCTTCATTACTACTACTACTACTACTACTACTACGAGTAGATGTGCTGTAGATGATGTACTGAAACTGGCTGACTATATAAAGGACTCACAGGTTTAATTATTCTGCGAAAGTGTTTGTTCTCGAAGACAAATAGATGGTTCCTCTTTCATCCCCAGACTGCCCTAACTTGTTGGGTATGCAAGCACACCAACATAGCCACTCCTCCACCCACCCCAAGTTCTTTAGCACGCGACTATTGCCCTCACTTTCTCTAAATGAAGGCCTGCCAGCACCCTCTTCCCATCCTATTAGCCAGTGCTATGCCACACACCCTCACCCTCCCACTATCGAGTGCTATGCCACACACACCCTCACCCTCCCACTATCCAGTGCTCCACACACCCTCACCCTCCACTATCTAGTGATCCACACACCCTCACCTCCCACTATCTAGTGATCCACACACCCTCACCCTCCCACTATCCATTGACCAATACACCATCCCATTCCTGCCTGAGGTAAAAATCCTGCCTTTGTCTACTTTCAATTATTCTGTTCCTCGACTGATTTAGGTGTACTGATTTAGGCTACACCCACCACCTCAACTGATTCAGGCCACACCCACCACATCAACTGATTCAGGCCACACCCACAGTGTTGACTGATTCAAGCCACACCCACCACTTTCACTGATTCAGGCCACACCCACCATATCGACCATCAATGCAAAGTCCTAGTTGCATATTCCGTAGCCAAGATCGTGTTGGAGTCTGCTAGACTGCCCAAGTAACGATATCCAGCAGTAACCATGTTGATCTACTTTTCTTTTATGAATCTTGAGAAGCAAATGTTGGCTTGAACTTGATCGCGAAATCTGCATTTCTCATTGTCTGCAGGACTGTGCACACAAGTGCCATGTCTAACTGCATGCAGGACTGCGCACACAAGTGCCATGTCTAACTGCATGTAGGACTGTGCACACAAGTGCCATGTCTAACTGCATGCAGGACTGCATACAAGTGCCATGTCTAACTGAATGTAGGACTGTGCACACAAGTGCCATGTCTAACTGCATGCAGGACTGTGCACACAAGTGCCATGTCTAACTGCATGCAGGACTGCGCACACAAGTGCCATGTCTAACTGCATGCAGGACTGCGCACACAAGTGCCATGTCTAACTGCATGCAGGACTGCGCACACAAGTGCCATGTCTAACTGCATGGAACCCTATCAAATCATAAGTACCCTCTATAGTCTATATGAGTCTATATGTAGTAAAAGTTAGCATGTCTATGTTATTAAAATCACCTTATCAATAATCAACTTCAAATTTTATTCACTCGACGTTTCGACTAGATGCTAGTCTTCGTCAGAGTGAATACAATTTGAAGTTGATTATTGAGAAGGTGATTTTAATGTTATTATGTCAACTGAGAGTTCATTGAAAGTCTATGTTAGTTGTTAGTTGTTTGAGTGGGCACTGGATGTTGAATTACATCAGCCACAGACATCAACCATCAAATGCCATATTTCAGAAATAAATGGCTTTGTTCAAATCAGACAATTCTAGCAGTTACGACACCAGATATTACGTCATCTCGTCATCCTTTGATAAATTCAGATTCGGTGGCTGACGTGCAAGCTTCACAAGTAACATTGGGCTATGTGCTTGTCACTGACAAGCAGTTTTTTTGTATTGTATTACAGGCAATACAAGCAATTGAACCAGTGACAAAGAACAGATAGTTGTTGTTAATGACCTAAAATTGTCACTAATGACTAATGATGGCATGTGCAATGGTCTTCACTCGAGTTAACCACACAGAGAAAGAAGCGCTTGAACTTAGAGAACGTGTTGCATCCTAGCTATGTTCTTACCTTGTACACAATCAGTTTGCTCAAAGGCGAAGCATTTCAATATTAGTTCAAGAACTCAAGGGTATCTTTTAGCTCCACTAATTGGATGGGTATCAAAATCATGTTAGCTTTGTTACCATAGCAACAAGATATGCTGGCTACACCTAATGTGGACATCATGTTAGCTTTGTTACCATAGCAACAAGATACGCTGGCTACACCTAATGTGGACATCATGTTAGCTTTGTTACCATAGCTACAAGATATGCTGGCTACACCTAATGTGGACATCATGTTACTAGTTTTGTTACCATAGCTACAAGATACGCTGGCTACACCTAATGTGGACATCATGTTACACCTAATGTGGACATCATGTTAGTAGTTTTGTTACCATAGCTACAAGATATGATGGCTACACCTAGTGTGGACATCATGTTAGCTTTGTTACCATAGGTACAAGATATGCTGGCTACATAATGTGGACATCATGTTACACCTAATGTGGACATCATGTTACTAGTTTTGTTACCATAGCTACAAGATACGTTAGCTACACCTAGTGTGGACATCATGTTACACCTAATGTGGACATCATGTTACTAGTTTTGTTACCATAGCTACAAGATACGCTGGCTACACCTAATGTGGACATCATGTTAGCTTTGTTACCATAGCTACAAGATATGCTGGCTACACCTAATGTGGACATCATGTTACACCTAATATGGACATCATGTTACTAGTTTTGTTACCATAGCTACAAGATACGCTGGCTACACCTAATGTGGACATCATGTTAGCTTTGTTACCATAGCTACAAGATATGCTGGCTACACCTAATGTGGACATCATGTTAGCTTTGTTACCATAGCAACAAGATACGCTGGCTACACCTAATGTGGACATCATGTTAGCTTTGTTACCATAGCTACAAGATATGCTGGCTACACCTAATGTGGACATCATGTTACTAGTTTTGTTACCATAGCTACAAGATACGCTGGCTACACCTAATGTGGACATCATGTTACACCTAATGTGGACATCATGTTACTAGTTTTGTTACCATAGCTACAAGATACGCTGGCTACACCTAATGTGGACATCATGTTACACCTAATGTGGACATCATGTTACTAGTTTTGTTACCATAGCTACAAGATACGCTGGCTACACCTAATGTGGACATCATGTTACACCTAATGTGGACATCATGTTAATAGTTTTGTTACCATAGCTACAAGATACGCTGGCTACACCTAGTGTGGACATCATGTTAGCTTTGTTACCATAGCTACAAGATACGCTGGCTACACCTAATGTGGACATCATGTTAGCTTTGTTACCATAGCTACAAGATATGCTGGCTACACCTAGTGTGGACATCATGTTAGCTTTGTTACCATAGCTACAAGATATGCTGGCTACACCTAATGTGGACATCATGTTACACCTAATATGGACATCATGTTACTAGTTTTGTTACCATAGCTACAAGATACGCTGGCTACACCTAATGTGGACATCATGTTAGCTTTGTTACCATAGCAACAAGATACGCTGGCTACACCTAATGTGGACATCATGTTAGCTTTGTTACCATAGCTACAAGATATGCTGGCTACACCTAATGTGGACATCATGTTACTAGTTTTGTTACCATAGCTACAAGATACGCTGGCTACACCTAATGTGGACATCATGTTACACCTAATGTGGACATCATGTTACTAGTTTTGTTACCATAGCTACAAGATACGCTGGCTACACCTAATGTGGACATCATGTTACACCTAATGTGGACATCATGTTACTAGTTTTGTTACCATAGCTACAAGATACGCTGGCTACACCTAATGTGGACATCATGTTACACCTAATGTGGACATCATGTTAATAGTTTTGTTACCATAGCTACAAGATACGCTGGCTACACCTAGTGTGGACATCATGTTAGCTTTGTTACCATAGCTACAAGATACGCTGGCTACACCTAATGTGGACATCATGTTAGCTTTGTTACCATAGCTACAAGATATGCTGGCTACACCTAGTGTGGACATCATGTTAGCTTTGTTACCATAGCTACAAGATATGCTGGCTACACCTAATGTGGACATCATGTTACACCTAATATGGACATCATGTTACTAGTTTTGTTACCATAGCTACAAGATACGCTGGCTACACCTAATGTGGACATCATGTTAGCTTTGTTACCATAGCTACAAGATATGCTGGCTACACCTAATGTGGACATCATGTTAGCTTTGTTACCATAGCTACAAGATACGCTGGCTACACCTAATGTGGACATTATGTTAGCTTTGTTACCATAGCTACAAGATATGCTGGCTACACCTAATGTGGACATCATGTTAGCTTTGTTACCATAGCTACAAGATACGCTGGCTACACCTAATGTGGAGGACTCTTGCAAACGGTTGGTGGCCATGCATGGTCCTGACTGGTCGATAAGTTAATCCATCTTCCTTTTAAGTTATTCAAATGATTTATCAGTAAAAACAAACGGACCAAATATGAAGTTGTAATCAGATGATTACAATGACTTTCACTCCAAATTAAGATAAACTACGTTTCAAAGATTTGAATCCCGATTATGTATCACTGAAAAAAGTTTATTAATCTATTGTAATCCTGTAATCTATTGCAATCTTGTAATCTATTGCAATCCTGTAATCTATTGTAATCCTGTGATCTATTGTAATCTTGCAATCCTGTAATCTATTGTAATCCGTTATGATGATGATCATCATCGACCCCAACTCTGGAGGCCAGAAACAGAACAAACAAACTGTCAAACATGAGCAGAACTTGGCTAGCCTGTATACAGCTCCGATGCAATAGCTCTGGGCTTGGTCCAAAGATGAAAACTTACATGATCACTACCGAGTTACTGATGAGCCACAGCTAAGATTAGCTACGCAACTATTTAGCATGCTAGCAATGCAAAAGCTCCTTTAAAACTCTACAGGTCACCTTCTCACTATCTTAACCAACACGACCATTGGCTGAAAGCATATTTATGAAGCGGCAAGAAATGTTCACATCAATCAAAACAACAGCTTTTAAAGTGGTCTACCCTTTACCTTCCCTATCTTTGGGGGTGGGAAAGAAATCGTGTCTCTAGCATGGATGTCTCACATGGCAGAGACTTCACCATCTCACACGTCACTAACAGCCGCGACTCTTGGACAGTATTATGCACATAAAGTGACTTATATCTAGCGTGGGTACAAAGTGCGGCTCTCCCTTCAACTTTCCACATGTTTGGAATGTATATTAACAGGGACACTGCAATCTGATTGGCACACAGCTTGAGTTGCATGAAGCAGATCCTACGTACGTGAATGAACTATTGCCCAGTCCCATACATGAGAAGGTAAAGGGTCAGCTACATACGCCTGACTAATAAATACAGTGATTGCAGGATACGATTCTCTTGCGGTTGCTAGGTTCCCTGATCTTCACGCGTTCCATGGCTCTTAATTTCCTCACTTCCTTGTCTCCCACTGAGTGTGTCGACCGCAACTCCTCCTGCACAGAGACATAGTAGAGGAGGTCATGATATGCATAATTATACGTTCTACACTTCCGTTGAAGTATGACGAGAGGAGAGGGAAGACGGGAGGGAAGGGAACAAGGGTAGGGAGAGGGAAGGGAAGGGGAAGAAGGGAAGTGGGAGGGGAGGACGATCACTCCCGTTTCCTCTAGATAAGAGTTGATCCCCTTGCCCAAAGGTACCATGACCTCAACCTTTCTCCTCCTTGTGAAAAGAAAGTTCTTAGCAAGTGACTAATGATTGAGAAAGCGTAGCCTGATTGGTGGGCATGGTTTAGTGTTGTCCACCACATGTGACCACATGGTGATGACGACAGACCATTCCTCATCAACATGAATGGCTTAATCCCTATCAGCTTCAAACCCCACCCACCCAAGTGCTTGGGAGGGCCTCAATGGTAGCCCAAAAATGCTGAGATGAGTAAATGTGCATGTGTTTGTGTGTTTGTTGAGTGTTTGTGTAAGTGGGTGTATGTGTTCACTCAAGTGTGCATTGATGTGTGTGAATGTGTGTTGAGCATGTTGGGTGTGTATGTGGGTTTGTGTGTGTATGTGGGTTTGTGTGTGGTGTGGTGAGTATGTGCGCGTGTTTGTTAGTGTATTGAGTGAGTGTGTGTGTGTAAAGGGCACATTGCAGTTGAGTATGCAGTTATTATGTGGTGTAAACATGTGTAAGTGACCACTAAAGAATTTAACAAATAAGTTGCACAGGAGAACTGTTGTTACCAAGTCCTCCACTGACATGGCAACAGGTGCACAGGAGAACTAGCAGGAGCTGTTGTTACTAAATCCTCCACTGACATGGCAACAGGTGCACAGGAGAACTAGCAGCAGCTGTTGTTACCAAATCCTTCACTGACATGGCAACAGGTGCACAGGAGAACTAGCAGCAGCTGTTGTTACCAAATCCTTCACTGGCATGGCAACAGGTGCACAGGAGAACTAGCAGCAGCTGTTGTTACCAAATCCTCCACTGACATGGCAACAGGTGCACAGGAGAACTAGCAGCAGCTGTTGTTACCAAATCCTTCACTGGCATGGCAACAGGTGCACAGGAGAACTAGCAGCAGCTGTTGTTACCAAATCCTCCACTGACATGGCAACAGGTGCACAGGAGAACTAGCAGCAGCTGTTGTTACCAAATCCTCCACTGACATGGCAACAGGTGCACAGGAGAACTAGCAGCAGCTGTTGTTACCAAATCCTCCACTGACATGGCAACAGGTGCACAGGAGAACTAGCAGCAGCTATTGTTACTAAATCCTCCACTGACATGGCAACAGGTGCACAGGAGAACTAGCAGCAGCTGTTGTTACTAAATCCTTCACTGACGTGGCAACAGATACACAGGAGAACTAGCAGCAGCTATTGTTACTAAATCCTCCACTGACATGGCAACAGGTGCACAGGAGAACTAGCAGCAGCTGTTGTTACTAAATCCTTCACTGACATGGCAACAGATACACAGGAGAACTAGCAGCAGCTGTTGTTACTAAATCCTTCACTGACATGGCAACAGGTGCACAGGAGAACTAGCAGGAGCTGTTGTTACTAAATCCTTCCTGACATGGCAACAGGTGCACAGGAGAACTAGCAGCAGCTATTGTTACTAAATCCTTCACTGACATGGCAACAGATACACAGGAGAACTAGCAGCAGCTGTTGTTACTAAATCCTCCACTGACATGGCAACAGGTGCACAGGAGAACTAGCAGCAGCTGTTGTTACTAAATCCTTCACTGACATGGCAACAGGTGCACAGGAGAACTAGCAGCAGCTGTTGTTACTAAATCCTTCACTGACATGGCAACAGATACACAGGAGCAGCTATTGTTACCAAGTCCTCCACTGACATGGCAACAGGTGCACAGGAGAACTAGCAGCAGGGAGGAACAAGATTCTCAGCACACATATCAACAAGTGGCCACTTGTTCTGTTTACAATACAGCAAGTGAACTTGCTTGATTGTGTCGCTGATGAACTGACCAGCCTGATTGTCCTCGACCGTGCCTTTTCCCTGCACAATTAACAGGGAGTCAGGGATGTAGGTGTATTGGAAAAATTGGAGTCTTCTGGCACTAAAATTTTTATGAAGAGACCTATTGTACACTTGAATGTGCATTTTAAAAAAGCCCAGAGAGATCTTGAATATGAATTTCAAGGTTTTTACATAGGTTTAAGTCTGGTAGTTTACTACCTTAGGCCTGGTAGTTTACTACCTTAGGCCTGGTATATAGTACCTTAGCAAAGGATTCAAGGCATGCTCAACAGTATTTGGAGCTAACAGCAGCCAATCAATATGAAGCTGCCAAAATAAGCTTTAGCTGAGATGTGAGATTTGCTTTATGGGGTTTGAGGCGTATATAAGTTATTTTAAAATGTGGACCAAATCAATAAAATTATAGGGAACACTAGCACACTCCCGAATATACTCACTTTGGCTTTTCTGCACAAGTCTTCATACTCGAGCAGAGGCTTCACAACTTTAGTCTCCATCTTTTCTATCTATAATTATACATCCCACAGAGGATTAATATATAATTTTTTTAATTTTAAAAATTGGTCGACTCCACACATATCAAGCCGCAGCAACTGTAATGAATATGAAACAGAGCTACCAGTATGGTCATGATTATGAAATACTCTCACTTTTAAATGGTTGCAGTCTTCCAGAGCAGAGAAGCACTCTGCTATGCTTTCAAGGCTATTCTTGATATCTCCAGACTCATTTCTACTGAAGTCTTGGAGACTCTTTACAATGCTATCTCCCTTGTTCCGTAAGCGAGCTGTCTTGCGTACCATCCCTCCCAAATCTGTTGCCAGGGAAGAGAAACTCCTCTCAACATGAGACACACGATCTTCAAGATACTTCTCCTCTGATAACAATCTATGAAATAAAAATAGCAGGGTTGTGTGGGGATTTGAGTACCCAAATCAGCCAGTACACATGGCTTCCAGGTGACACTGATAGCATGTTTACAATACACATGTTCGCTCTAGAATTATGCATTAGCAGGGTGCTCTGCATACAGCAGGGTGTTCCTACTGCGCTCTCGTATCAACAATGTAGCTAACCAGCTAAACAGTATGCGAAAGATGGCCCAAAATATAGCCAAGTAACCTACTTCACGCATAGACGTTGTAACTTACTGCACTCGAAGTTCTCCTGCAGACAGCATAATTATTTAAACTGTAGCCATGGTATCCGATGATTGATACCGTACCCAACAAATAATTCAGGGCTAGTAGGCGGAGCTCCTTCATCGGGAGAGGAAACGCATTCTTTGTATATAGTCGTCTAGCGAGGAGTTACACTTCCTCTCAACAACCCTGACTCTTCTCTGTGGTTCTCAGAAAATGGCAACTCCTCAGCTGCACATATTTGGTGACGGTTCCAGTCTTCAGTCTACTATCTGCGACTTTATCGCTGCTAAAGCAAGTCGGGCAGAAAAAGACCATGGGCACTTCTCCATTGGCCTCTCAGGTGGCAGTGTCTCCAAGATAGTCTCACTTGGTCTCCGTGGTCGCAAGGACATCAACTGGTCTTCTTGGCTTGTGTATTACTGTGATGAGCGGCATGTTCCTTTCTCTGATAGTGACAGCACTCATGCCTACTACAGAAAAGAGTTCTTTGACTATGAGAAAGTCTCCATTGCAAATATTTACACCATTAATCCCACAGTCAGTGTGGAAGAAGCTGCTAAAGACTACACCAGGAAGATCAGAAAGGTTTATCCTGAGGGATTGCCAAAGTTTGACCTTCTGCTACTCGGAATGGGTCCTGATGGACACACCTGCTCCTTATTTCCTGGTCATCCCGGTTTGGACGAGACGGAGAAGCTGGTGATCCCCATCACCGACAGCCCCAAGCCTCCTCTGTGTCGCATCACATTTACTTATCCAGTGCTGAATAACGCACATTGTGTGGTGGTCATCTCCACTGGAGGGAGCAAGGCGGATGCAGTCAAGAGTTGTCTTGAACCTGTGGCAGGTGAAACTCCACTTCCTACTGGGAGGGTACAGCCAACTCATGGGGAGCTGCACTGGTTCATGGACGAGGCAGCATCCAGCAAGCTGGTCAAGAAATGAATCCTATACTGTATATAATTTTTTACACGCATGAACTTTTTTGTTCTCTTGAAGTATGGTGTCTCTTTCAGCAAACCGAACATACCATGTGTACACTAGTTCATCATTATATTATATACAGCATGGTTAGTTGAAATCCTATGGTAGTATCGTACTGTATTTGCTGTCGAGAGCCACTTGTTCTGCTCTTCAGTCCTAAAACATGGGTCACAACTTGAGTTGCAACCATACTAGATTTGCTAGCCACACCCTCAGAGTGTGTAACATGTGATAGTAGTAAGATACTCCACGGACTACATGGAAGTAATTGATATCATTTTATATCAGCACTGCTAATTAGTATGATGCAAGTTGTGTGGTTTGGTTGGGTTATCTGTACGTAATATGACCTGAATAGCAAAGCTAATTCACAGTCATGGATTACAAAGCAAATTAAAATGGATATATGGACCATAAATTTTTGGCAATAATTGCTTTCATATTTAGACATCTTAATTCTATAATAGACAATGGTTCAGTTATACATCTCACAAATTTCACCTTTCCTGGCATGTAGGAGTATTATGGAAGGCATGTAGGTGTAGTATAGAACCTTCCTTCCCTTGGACCAGTTTCATACCTTTGACACGAAGTATTTCTGCAAAGCATGTGAATATGAAATGTAGGGAAGATTACAAGGTTGGAGCAGTAGAATATGAAAGGCATGTAGGGAGGTTGGAGCAGTAGAATATGAAAGGCATGGGAAGATTACAAGGTTGGAGCAGTAGAATATGAAAGGCATGTAGGGAAGAGTAGAATTGGTCGTAACTTTGGCAGATATTATTTTTAGAATCTGTCTTAAGCTTTTTGTTATTTTTACTGTTTTTTTGTAGATTTTTATGTGAAGTTGTAGAATTTTGAATTATTGTTTAAGAGAATTTTCCAAAATCCATCTTACCTAAATTTGTGCATACCTAAGTACTATTAGTGTTGATAATGAGGCCAGGAATAAAGAGAAATTCCATCCAGTTGATTTCAGGAAGTCATATATATTATGTCACTGTTTTTCAACTCTGGGGTGAAGTGTTTGCGTCTTTTCTCCATGCATGCAAGATTGCAACCCGAACATTCTCTAATATCTCAGTGAAAAGGACGACTGAAGTATCAATCAGGGAAGGACCAGGAAGTGAAGCGATGGAGGCGATCAATGAGTATTGACAAAGAGTCTTTGATGGAGCAAGAAGTGACAGAGGAGAGTCCAACCTATACAGTGATGATGCTCAAAGACCTTCTCAAATCTCTTTCCCCATTCTCTTCTGAATACCGGTATGTATGACATACCCAAAGACAATAGAGGAGGGATTTATGGATGGAAAACATGAAAAGATGGTCTGCTGACACTTGACAAACAAACCTCAAACTTCGATAGCAATTTCTAGAAAACAGGAATTATAAAAATCATCTGGCTACAAAATGTTAGTGTCATTATACAGCCTATTCTCTGCTCTATACTACCACGGGATGACTTTCTCCTTTTTTTCAAAGTAGCTCTTATAGTTAAAAATGTATTTTGCCTCATTATATTTCTTCTGAGGTGCTATTTTGTAATGGTTCAGAACTGTCTGCTGACGAGGTATATTTATAGCTGTTTTAATAACAGTTTTTAGTTGCACGGCTTTTTGCCAGTGTACATTTTATGTTTAGCATCATAAAATAGATCATTGCTATATTTTTTACAAAATTACCTGACAAAAGTGTGTGGTTTGTGCCCCATCCCTTTAATTTGAATGCAATATAACAAATAAAAATTCCTGATGAAGGCTAGAGCATCTAGTCGAAATGTTGAGTGAATAAAATTTGAAGTTGATTATTGAGAAGGTGATTTTAATGTCTAAATACACAAAGTTGGCTGAAACTAAATAAGGGTTTCAAAACATCCTTTGCATTCTACTTCAGTTTCCCACACATCATAATTTCTCGCTACTGCACGACCTGGTGCAAAGTCTGGTTGAGGTTCAGGAATCAACTCATGCTTACAAATTTTGCATATCTGTGTTTTTTTTATGGAGAACCGATATTTCGCAGAGATTCAGATCACACATCACAGGTATAGGTAACTCACTGACTGGAAGGCAACTGTCAATTTGGGTCAATGGGTTTGTATACTTCTTTCTCCAAGTGAAATCAAGGAGGTTGTTTGCTGAGGCTGGAAAGAGAGTAATGGCTACCTCATACGATCTTATTCCTCCATAAAATATAATCGTAGTGAATCTAGAGGAGGAGGAGGTGTTTGGGATGTTCCCCTCCCAAACTCCCTTCCCCCCCCAGCTTTTAAGCTATTACTCAGACTGTTAATAAATAATGCAGTAAAAATGGATGGGTTGTGTTAACAAATTTTTGACCTCTCTCTCTCTCTCTATATATATACTGTAATGGCTGATCATGTACAGCTTACTTCTTAACCACACCTTCACAGGAGAGGATGAGAAGGAGGGAGGAGTGGGGGGGAGGGGGGAGTTAACATCTAAATTTAAAAAAATAATAAATATGCGATAGGAAGTACCAAAACTGACTAACAAGAGGACTTGAGTTTCCCTTATTTCACCAAGATATGGAGCATGTTGTCATGTGTAACTCTCGATGTCATCGAGGAAACTTGAATTCGCATTTACATATGCGAATACATACATTATAATAATTCCGTAGATTTTTTCCTGTTTAGTTTTGTTAAGTCTCTTATTTCATTTTATTTTATTTTATCTCTTCAAAGCGAGTAGTAATCATGGTAAATCTCCCTACATGCTGAAGCTGTTTTTTTATATTTGACAAAAAAAAGTCCCATGCATACTAATACTATACCAAAAATGGAAACTTAGTTGACTTGTCCACAGGCAGCTCACTCTATTGTTTTATGCAATAGTACCCATCCCAAGATGTACAACTGTGTGAATCACAAATGTCTGAGAAGCACTCCCAGGTAAGCTACTTAAGCTTCTACACAGCTTATACTACTTATAGCTACTAACTTACTTGATATTTAATCTCTATGAACTCTCAGTTGACATAATAACATTACAATAACCTTCAATAATCAACTTGAAGTTGTATTCTCTCGACGTTTTGACCAGGTTCTCTATATAGCTTTCACCAGGAATTTATTCCTGGTGAATATTCCCTGATGAAAGCTAGAGCATCTGGTTGAAATGTCGAGAGAATACAATTTCAAGTTGAGTATTGAGAAGGTTATTGTATTGATGTATGCATTGAGAAGCTCAGAACAGCACTCAAGAACAATGAGAAAGTTACTTATAGCTACAAACTACTGGTGTAGTTATAGCTGCGGCATTGGTCGTGGTTTGGGAAATCTACAGATGGATATCTATAAGTTTGTAAGAGCTCCCAGCTTATGGTACAATGATTATATATTGTGGTGTTCAATAGAGCAGCTGCGAGAAAGGAATAGTGACAAACCACGCCCTATCATAGCAGCTGTACCCAGGCCAGGACCAAAGAAGGAAATCTCATACCAAGTTAGCTATATACTAGTTTTCTAAGTAGCCACTATGGGATATCTCATTGCCTGGATCCCCCTCTGCTTTGCAGGAATGTTTGCTGTATAGTGAGTTAGATGATGGGAAATATGATTGGAGTAAAAAAAAAACGTTTGAAAAAGTCAGATATTGCATGGATTTTATCAAGTAGTGATGAAGACTATGAGAAGATGACATTAAGGTTTCCTATGAATAAGGTTCATAGTGGAGAAGTGCTAGATGAATGAAAGAGTTGCAAATGAGATCAGTAAGTGTTCTTGTAGATGCTCAGGCTATGAAGGTGGATGGTGAAATGTGACAAAAATGATGTGGTGAGTTTGGAAGCTTGATTAAGAGGAGGATAAGTTCAAGGTGGGGATGGATGGGAGGGAGATGATGAAGTAGAGGGGTCTTGACATTTACTATGATGCCGCCTCCGCTATGTTGATTATGATCTAAAGAGCAATAATCTAATTTTAAAAACCCTCAAATTTGTATATAATGACTTAATCAACTTAATTTTACTCCTTAATATTTCGGCTAGATGCTCCAGCCTCCACTAAGAATCATGTTGTTGACAGTGTCAACTGAGAGTAAGAGCTTGTTAAGGTTTGTACTGAATTGTGTGAGATAAATATAATGATAATGAAGTGCTCACACCTTTTTAGGCAGACAATTGTAATGGGTACCAGTGTTCTGTTGCTGGTGATGCTGGGACAGAACATTCAATGTGGCACCCCATTATCAAGTGTATGGTTGTGTATGTGTGTGTGTGTGTGTGTGTGCATGCGTGTGTATGTGTGTGTGTGCATGCATGTGTATGTGCATGTGTGTGCATGCATGTGTGTGCATGTGTGCATGCAGGTGTGTGCATGTATGCGTGTCTGTGTGAATGCATGTGTGTGTGCATGTGTGTGCATGCAGGTGTGTGTGCATGTGTGCGTGCATGTGTTGTGTGTTTAGAATCAGTGCTACTTTCAGGAGTTTGCTGTTTTGCTGAATTATATGATGTGATGTTTTTTTTACAGTTGCAGTGTGAACATCCTTGAACTGGCTGGGAAACTTTGTACCGAGAGACCCACAATAGACACTCTAAGTGGATTGGACCATTGTTTATCCTATAACATTTCTAAAGATTTGGCATATTACATGTCAAGATTTTGCAAGGAGGATCAGTTTACGTTAGGCCACATTTATGATCATGTAGACAGTTTAGGTGTCTACTATATAGCAATAACTAGAACATACTTAGCTCTACCTCAATTAATGTCCAGCTGGTAGAGTTATGTAATTCCTATCAAGACATTAGATGCTGTTAACACTAGCTATGTATGTTGAAATGTGAGAAATATGGTACTGCCCGTGTTGATGTTGCAATGGGTATATATGGGATAGTGAAATGCCATGAGGATGTTTTAAAGGGGACTGGAATCGATGCTTTTCTCCAGATTTTTGCCCTGCAGAACACCCAAATCTGGAGTCTCTATTGTTATTTCTGCATTGATCTGCACACACAGTACCTGACTCCTATGGCTACTGGGTCTAGCTTCTTTTCTGAAAAGGAGAAAACAGTACAGTTACTTCCGCCCATGGGGGGGGGGGGGGGGGGGGGGGGGGGGTTGCTGTCAGAATCTGTAAGTTCATTCCAAACAATGGTAGAAATTACTCAACATGAACGGTGGAAGCCTTTCATCACTATTCGGACTGTTAAAGTCGAATATAATTTTTGTCTTCTTCAGCAGTTACTTTTGCAAAATGAGGTATTCACGGCTGCCACACTTTTCCAATTACTTCTGTGTGATCTGTTACATACACTACAAAGTATATTATGGACACACCCAAATCTGTTAAAAAAGTGGTCTTGTATAGTAGGACCAGAATGGAATAAGAGTAGATTAAAAGGGGACTAAAAAGAATTAGTAAGTGTTGTATTTTCTGAGACCTGTAACTTTCTTCATGCACTCTGTGTGAGTGTAATTTTTAACCAGAAGATAGAGATTTCCATGGGCTTTAAAATGGTATGTAATTTGAGACTGGTTAATTACTGGGTGAATAACAGGCAAAATAGCTGAGGTCATTCATCCACAATTACCCCTAAAAACACAACTGAAGTGGTAACTAAGTGGTGTTAATTCTCTGACATGCTGGTCTACCTCTTCAAAGTCATGGATATATTTTGCTATTGAGAATTTTAATGCATCGAGCAAAGAAAGTGATTTCTTATGATACAAAAACTTATAAGTAACTGTCAGAGTTATCTGCTAAAAAAAAGTATCCACAATTTTTTTTTGTTGACGAGTTAACTCTCAGTTTTGCTATATATATATATAAGATCTGACTTATATATGATGAGATCACCCTTTCTCTGCTCTATACATTAAAACTCTACAAAAAATTGACCACAGGGATGTTCCATGACTTTGAAGAGGAAGCGATCTGTATTGGGTAGGAAAGTGATGGCAGAGGAGAAAGGAACTGTTTTATGGAGCTGAGGAATGATCTTCGGTCCCCTCCCGTCCCCCCCCTCCTTGATCAGCAGGACACTCATAACTTAATAATTGTGGACAATTTTATTAATTAAGTACTGTTGATTTTTTGTTATTAGGTTAGTTACTAAATAGTCCCACACTGTGCTGTAATATATATGTGACGGCCTTAACAGGCTCAGCAATAAGATTAAATCAACACAACTTTGCTCCCACTTCAGTTGAGGTTTAATGTATTGAGGTTCTGATCTTGGAAAGAGCTTTCAGAGTTAATTTGAACGACCGCAACTATATTTGCCTGCCAGTCACCCATACCTAATCCTTCATCATAAAAGAACGCTCCATTTTTTTGGGTTAAAAATACAATGGGGTGAATGATCAAAATTTTACAGGATTTATAAAAAAACACAACAATTTTTTGACCTTTAGTGCGTACTGTCTCGAGTCCTCCACATCGCCCGTTTATGTCGGAAGCCACCCCCACTAACCTATCAGGGGCGGAACCAGGGGGATTCCCTGTTCTGATTCTACGTGGATCGTAATACATGTATTGAACTCCTGATCAGTGGATTGAGTTGATCTACCTCTGACTCATCCATATCCGTGTCAATATGTAATTATTGTTGGATACGTTGTTGGAGAACATATAAAAATAACATCACTCTGTCGAAGTCTTTGGTTTGGAATTCTTGGGCGTTAAATACTGGATCCCATCTTTGAAATCCAACTTTGGTATATACAGTAATCACAGCTGATGTGAATGTGAAACCTGCCGGACATCGAGCCGTGTTACAACTTCTCATAAGAGCAGAGAGCAACTGCTCTTTCCCACTTTCCTCATCACTCTTCAACTCCCCTATAATAACATCATGGCCATTAATATGCACGATGCAATCAGCAACCCCACTCAATAACTTGATGTAGTCCTCCTTGTGCTTAACCTTCTTTAGGGTTATTGGATAGCCACACCAATCGTTTTCCGAGTCGTTGGTAGAGCTGGTCTTGAAAAGAAAGTGGCAATCCTTGTTGTCAATGCAATCAAGAAGGTACCGGAGCAGAACCTTTCCTGCCCCATTATGAAAGATATCAAGTCCCGCTTTCTTTACGTCAAACATAAACGGAAACGGTCGGAGAGCAGCTGAGCGAGCCACACAGGACACACCAAAGTAAACCAGTATCTGATCGTCTTCGAACCCCTAACTTTCGTTCTTGATTAATGAAAAAATCCTTGGCAAATGCTTTCGCAGTTGTTCGTCTTTCATAAATCCGCCTCTGATATGATGGATTGTGGGTTGTATTTTTAAATCTGTATGACGCTCTGCTGTCGTTGTAACGGTGATGGCAAGTGTAGGAACTGTGTGTGTGTCAAGGAAAGAAGGCAGTGTAAAAATTGTTTGCCAACCCGTAGAGGCTGTTGCTCGAACATAAAGCAAAAATCAGCATCTCTCGACCTTGACCTCACCAAAGCCCTTTCGGCCACACCAGGTATCAACCAGCCAAAGCCCTCTTGTCCTAAATCTGCGGTCTCCGTTGATCTTACTACTTCAGCTATGTCATCCAGAGTCCTGAATGTTGCTGAGTCCATGCCAGATAAGTCCACAATGACAAGGTTAACTCCATTTATTGCCAATCCACTGCCTTCCCCAACACCATTAGCTGCTAACCACTTCATATAGGGTAGCTGTGATTCAGCTACCTTCACTGCCTCACTATCTGCTGCTTACTCAGAGATTGTACATTGGAAAAAGAACATCTTCCAAGTCCCCCTTGGCCAGTCAGGCAAAAAGTTTGTCAATGAACTCAGCAGATTATTCAGAGCCTACACTGAATGTTCAGCACTAGAGTCTGTTGCTCTAAAGGCCATCACACGTGTTGTCTATTCTCACA
This sequence comes from Cladorhizidae sp. MBARI D1340-BT2, assembly GCA_028752905.1. Taxonomy (NCBI): domain Eukaryota; kingdom Metazoa; phylum Porifera; class Demospongiae; order Poecilosclerida; family Cladorhizidae; species Cladorhizidae sp. MBARI D1340-BT2. The sequence goes on along the minus strand of JAQNBH010000018.1, from coordinate 11,544,464 downwards.
CTTCAAAAACCATCATGCAAGCCCAAACCTAAAGAACTCTCCTTGTGTCTGGAACGCCGTATGTCAGTGTGGGTCAATGGGGACATCTCCAGCCTCATTGAAGAGGGCAGGAGTCTTCAAAAGCGACTCCAAAAGGGTCTCTCCCGTCAAACGAGATGAGAATCTGGCACGTACATTCTCCAATTTGATGTTCAAGGGGAAGACTGGTGCTGCCTTGGACCTGCTCTCCAACAAAGGGAAGGGTGGTGTTCTGCATGCCAGCGACCTGGCTACCAGGGATGATCCAGCCGTGACAGTATTAGATATTCTTAAATCCAAACATCCTATTGCCCAGCCTGCCTCTGTTGATGCTCTACTTCATGATAGCCAGGAGATTGATGAGGTACATCCTGTGATTTTTGACAGTATCGATGCCAGCAGTGTTCGTAAGGCTGCTCTGGCTACCAAAGGGGCTGCTGGCCCATCAGGGTTTGACGCCCACTGTTGGAGGAGGCTATGCACATCTTTCCACTCAGCCTCTCAAAACCTATGTCAATCCCTTGCTCTGTTCGCAAGATGCCTCAGTGTCTCGTATGTGGATCCCAACGATCTCTCTGCCTTCCTGGCATGCCGTCTCATTGCATTGGACAAATGTCCTGGTGTCCGTCCGATTGGGATTTGCGAAACAGCTCGCAGGATAATAGCAAAAGTCATTCTCTATGCTATCAAGGGTGATGTTCAGGAAGCTGCAGGGGCCAGACAACTTTGTGCAGGGCAGATTGCTGGTATTGAAGCGGCGATCCACTCTGTGACTGACAATTTCCACTCAAATGACTCAGAAGCTGTCTTGTTGGCCGACGCCAGCAACGCTTTCAACACCCTTAACAGGGAGGCTGCGCTTCATAACATCCACCACATCTGCCCTGCATTAGCAAAGCCTCTAATCAACACCTATCGAGAGCCAACTGAGCATTGCATCACTCTCTCTTCAGAAGAGGGCACCACTCAGGGCGACCCCCTGGCTATGCCCATGTATGCTTTGTCCACTGTCGCCCTCATTGATCAACTGGATATAGCTGATGACCTGAAACAGGTGTGGTATGCTGATGACGCTTCGGCCTCCGGAGGCCTAGCCTCTATTCGTGCATGCTGGGACAAGCTGTCCACAGTGGGTCCAGCCTTTGGTTATTATGCCAATGCCACTAAGACCTGGCTAATAACCAAAGAGCAGCATTTGGAAAAGGCTAAGGAAATTTTTCAAGGCTCCAATATCAACATCACTACACATGGACGACTTTACCTCGGGGCTCCCCTGGGAACCAGAGCTTACATCCAGCAATATTTCAAAGAGAAGGTCAACGTGTGGGTCCAAGAATTACATCTGCTCAGTGACGTTGCCAAAACACAACAACATGCTGCCTATGCTGCTTTCGTCCATGGTCTTGTGCACAAGTTCTCCTTCCTATCCAGAACTACTCCTATCACTGATTCCCTCCTTTGCTCCCTCGAAGAGTGCATTCGTTCCACCCTAATTCCATCTATAACTGGCAGAGCTCCCCCAAATGATTTTGTTCGTGACCTACTTGCCCTACCAGTTAGACTGGGTGGCCTTGGCATCATCAACCCAACCAAGACAAGTCTCTCCGAGTTTCGGGCTTCTGTATCAATCACTAAGCCACTATCCACCCTCATCACTGCATAATGTCAGGAATACTCGTATGAATGCATTGAAGCTCAGATCACAGCGAAACAGGAGGAATACAACCTTAGGCATAACCAAGTGAAGGAAGCAGCATCTTTGATTCGGAATATGGTTCCAGAGACCTTGCAACGTGCCATGGATTTGGCACAAGAGAAGGGTGCCTCGAGCTGACTCCCAATTAAAGAATTTGGATTTTCTCTCCACAAGGGTGCCTTTTGGGATGCTCTGGCACTCAGATATGGCTGGCCACCCCTCAACACTCCAGCCTGTGGCACCCCCTTCACAGTGCAGCATGCTCTATCCTGCCCCAAGGGAGGTTTCCCTACCCTGCGGCACAATGAAGTGCGGGACCTTACTGCTAACTTGATGGCAGAGGTTTGTCAAGATGTTTGTATTGAGCCTCACATACAGCCAGTCACTGGCGAGGCTCTTTCTGGTGCATCTGCCATCACTGTAGATGGAGCTAGACTAGATGTTACAGCTAATGGATTTTGGGGAGGACGGCACGAAAGAGCTTTTTTTGATATTCGAGTGTTTAATCCTCATGCCTCTTCAAATAATCAAAGAATCTCCAGCTGCTACCGTAAACATGAGAACATCAAGAAACGAGCCTATGACCAACGCATCCGAGAGATAGAGCATGGTACTTTCACTCCTTTAGTCTTATCCCTCACTGGTGGAATGGGTGCTGCTGCCACAGTTTGTTACAAGAGGCTTGCCTCTATGATCACCCAGAAGAGGGATCAATCATACAGCAGAACCATGTCCTGGCTGAGATGCTCACTCTCATATGCCCTCCTTCGCTCTTCCATCCAGTGCATACGAGGCGCACGCTCAGCAGGTGGATGGGCTACCAGGCAACTGTCACCGCCAGTGGACCTGGTGATTTCTGAGGCACAATTCACTGACTAGCCTCATTTTTTGGTTTTGATTACTTTGGTTATCTCATCAGTTATCTCATCATGATATATTGTTCGTTAAAAAAAAATATATATATATATATATATACATATATATACATGTATATATAATTATATGACCTCAACAACTTCAGCGTATATATATAGCAATTTGGTAAAGGGTTCATCTCGCACTTATAATAATAAGGTAGGAAGGCGCGTGAAGAAAGTAGTGTGCACTCTAGGAATTGCACAACAGTCTCCCTCCTCACGATTTTGCAAACTTTTAAGCACAACAGTCTCTGGGTTATTTTGCAAGACGGTAATTGATAAGATTTTGCTAGCTTTAAAAACGCATATCCTCCCCTACGACCGAACAGGCGCATTAATTCTTGCTAGGCGCGCGCCTGCTGCCGCGGTGTGCTGACAGTGCAGAAAAAGACGAGTAAATAGGTATAGTGTCGCCATTGGACACTAGTATAATATTTGCTGGCTAGCTAGCTGTGTCCTGATAAGTGTTACATGGATTCCATCTTTCACGAGAAGGTGAACTCAATATAGTTACTATATAAATAAGCTAGTGTACTTTTATTGTTTTTAGCAAGAAGGACAGCTCTGCGCGCAGCATTGTATCAATAGTCTCCTACAAGGTCAGTCTTCAACTTACTCCCATCCCTTTCTCTCTCCAACTCTTCTCTAGTGCTTGTGCTTGGTATAAGTTGCAATGTGTGGTATTCTTATCCAAGGGGTCTAGTCAGCAACATATGTTCTCTTGGCCCACAAAGTCAATCTTATGTTATTGTTGACTAACGTGAGCCTTGAACTCAAGTTCATTATCACATCAAACACTTGAGGAGAGCACACTGCAGAATTCCTCACTTCCACCAGCAAGCATTTCCCCCAATATTGTTGTACTGTGCACGCAACCTTTTACAGGGACAACCAGTGGGAATATAGTCTCGTGGGTACGAACCGCCGAAAGATCAATTTTGATTATTGAGAAGGTTAATGTAATACTATATGTGCATGTTCGAAGCAGTTGTGTTGTCAGTCAGTATATATATATATATGCATAAACTATACTATACTATATATGCATGTGTGTAGCAGTCGAACTGTCAGTCAATATTTATGCATATAGTATACTATTCTATATATATATATATACTGACTGACAACACGACTGCTTTGCATGTATATATATATATATATATATATACTGACTGATAATATGACTGCTTCACACATGCATGTATAGTATATATATATATACTGACTGACAACACAACTGCTTTGCACATGCATATATAGTATACATGTAGTATATATATATACTTACTGATAACATGACTGCTTCACACATGCATGTATCATGACTGCTTTGCACATGCATATATAATATAGTATATATATATACTGACTGACAACACGACTGCTTCATACATGCAAGGTGAAATTTATTGTAGGATACTTTGTAGTATGTGTGTTTGTTTGATAAAAGGAATCATGCATTTGGATACGACCATAATGGCATTGCAAAACACGCCTGGTGCATCTTTATGGAGTTTAGCAGCTGTCAAAGTAGCTGAGAACCCACACAGCAGGCTTGGGCTGTACAAGTTGGCCACTCTCATTATAGGTCACCTACTTCAGGTATATAAGGTCATGATGTTGGGCGTATTTCACACAGGATTTTTGGTTTGTGGGTTGGGAAGACGAGGGCCTGGGGTCTTTTCCCTTGGGTAATGAAATGCTCCCTTTAGTAGAAGTGAATCACAGTACAGCATAATGCTTATCGTACTTAATTGGTACTGTCTTGTAGTAGAAGTGTGCTACCACAGTACAGCATCATGTTTATGCTACTTAATTGGTACTGTCCTAGTAAAAGTGTGCTACCACAGTACAGCATCATGTTTATGCTACCTAATTGGTACTGTCCTAGTAAAAGTGTGCTACCACAGTACAGCATCATGTTTATGCTACCTAATTGGTACTGTCCTAGTAAAAGTGTGCTACCACAGTACAGCATCATGTTTATGCTACTTAATTGGTACTGTCCTAGTAGAAGAATGCCACCACAGTACAGCATCATGTTTATGCTACTTAATTGGTACTGTCCTAGTAAAAGTGTGCTACCACAGTACAGCATCATGTTTATACTACTTAATTGGTACTGTCCTAGTAAAAGTGTGCTACCACAGTACAGCATCATGTTTATGCTACTTAATTGGTACTGTCCTAGTAGAAGAATGCCACCACAGTACAGCATCATGTTTATGCTACTTAATTGACTGTCCTAGTAAAAGTGTGCTACCACAGTACAGCATCATGTTTATACTACTTAATTGGTACTGTCCTAGTAGAAGTGCAGTACAGCATCATGTTTATGCTACTTAATTGGTACTGTCCTAGTAAAAGTGTGCCACCACAGTACAGCATCATGTTTATACTACTTAATTGGTACTGTCCTAGTAAAAGTGTGCTACCACAGTACAGCATCATGTTTATGCTACTTAATTGGTACTGTCCTAGTAGAAGAATGCCACCACAGTACAGCATCATGTTTATGCTACTTAATTGACTGTCATAGTAAAAGTGTGCTACCACAGTACAGCATCATGTTTATGCTACTTAATTGGTACTGTCCTAGTAGAAGTGTAGTACAGCATCATGTTTATGCTACCTAATTGGTACTGTCCTAGTAAAAGTGTGCTACCACAGTACAGCATCATGTTTATGCTACTTAACTCTTTTCCCGGTGTAAGCGCCATATGGCGTAATTGCTTTTGAAAAATCATAAAAAATCAATCATTGGGTTGTTTTGCAAAACAAAAATATCATAAAATAGCGCTATTCAAACTGCAGCTATATTCAAAATTATACGGCCATGGTAACTAGGGAAATCCCGCCGTAAAGTTCAAGGGGTCAATTTAAAATGGTCGAAAGGCTATCTTTTGATGAGGTGCTCACAGCGGTCCTGGATGACAACTTCGATGACTTCAGGTTATCTGACGATGAATCTGAGGAAGGGGAGAGTGAAGCTATCTATACCTACCGTGGACAGCCCAGTTTGGATCGTGACCAAGTAGAGCTACTCGGCAGAGACTTTTCCAATCGAAACCATGGCAGTATGGACAAAGCTATGGCTGTTGGAGGCGAAGGCATTGATCCTGGCAGTCCTCCTGGTAAGTCAATGAACTTTGCTAGCTATATATAAAGCCTGATAGTCTGTGGAGCTAAATCATGGTGTTAGATATACCTGTGTAATAGCCTACTTTCCTTTATAGTTCTAGCTGTACTTGATTCCTTGACTAGTCTAATAAGTTGACGAATAACAACTCTATCATGTTCAGGTTTGATGGAGCAAGTGATGGACCAGGACGGAGATAATACCATGGCACAGCTTCCCCACGTTCAGATGAGTTCTGATAAAGATAGTGATGCAAACACACCTACCCCACTCTCTTCATCCATACTGCACGAGGACGCTCGTCTTGTAGACCTACACGAGGACGTACTTTTCTCAGAAGTAGGAGTGTCCAACTCTCCCCCTTACCTTCATCCAGTGCTAGTCTTACTGCACGAGGACACTTGTATATCAGACTATGAGTATGTCATTACAGAGTATTGTATTGTATAATTGCTCTTTGATTCTGTGTACATTGTATCAATATTATTGGTTATGGGAATTGTATCAATAATATTGGTGGGAATTCTATACAGTAGAAATTATGTCCTCTCTGTTAGTCAGGCAAACGTCTGTCATACCACATCATATCTCAGGTGTTCCTAAAGTTGGCTGAAAATAGAAGAATATTTATAATCTACAATACAATAATATATAATTTTAATTTTTTAAAATTATTAAGCAACATTATAATGATATTCATACATGTGTGGTTTGGTTACCTAGCAACATGAATTGACCACAATAGTGTCCAACAGTAGAGCTATCTTGTGGTATATGGTTGCTAGGGACTATTGTTAACCTCTGATTTAATATCAATTTAATTGTACCTAATGGTCAATTTTTAATTTTTTTCCAAATAAACTCACCGGGAGAAGAGTTAATTGGTACTGTCCTAGTAGAAGTGTGCTACCACAGTACAGCATCATGTTTATGGTACTTAATTGGTACTGTCCTGTTCCCTTTGTGACAGCCAATGTCAGGAGCTACACAGTCAGCAATATCTAGAACCATGTGCCTGGCTTGTTCTAGTGTGTTATAGCAAGCAAGGGAAAAAATGGCTATTGTATTTTCTAGAGAACAGGTCGCACTACATAGCATATCCAAATCTTCCTGCCCATTTCAGGAATCCACCGAATGTTTTGATTTTGCAGGAGTATAAGTCGCAGTAGTTAAACTGACTGGTGGGATTGTGACATCGCTGCAGATGCAATGGCCTCGATTTTGTTTTGTGTGTGAAATGTCTGGAATTAAGTGTATGAGCTATGCTGAGCTCAAAGTTGTTGAATTTTAAGGGAAGTTTGGGAATGGAAGAGCTGAAAGGGAGTACAGAATAAGAGAAAAGGGAAGAAGAAGGTTGGGTTGAGAATGCCAACAAGATTACATCAAGTTGAGGTCAGAGCTTACTCTAGCTCCTGCATGCTGGTAGATGGACACTTTCAGCTCCAGGAATTTTATAATGATGGCAAACTTTAGGGAGCGACTTATCCTTCTGCAAATATCCTACTCATAATTAAAATTAATATGTAATTAATATGTATTTTTACAAGCAAGTATATTTGGAACCAAGTAATGATGCTACCTAGGTTTCAGTAATCGTGATTTCAAAATTCTTGGGGGGGGGGGGGGGGGGGGAGAGGGAGGGTTGGACTTTTGGAGGGAGGAGGAAAATGGACTATGGGAGAGGAACATGGACATTTTTAGCCGTGGGGGAGGACTGGACTTTCTGGGGGCGATCAGATATCCCACGTTACATACCCCCATTGCATGAAAGACACTATGTTGGTACTGTATCCAGTGATTTCATGGTGGACGGTGTAGGATCCTGAAGAATGCAGCTACAGGCCATTAGTGTTACAGAATGTAGGCATTTCTTGTGCGTTTCATCATTGGTCAAAACAGCATCATGGCTCTGATTGGCCAGCACTCGATTTGTGTTAATAATATTTATTGGTGTAACTTTTCAAGAAGAAACTTTTTCAAACAGTTCAGAATGTAAATATAGTAAGCTGCAGTTTGGAGTAAGAATAGACTCCACTGAAGTAAGAAAGCTACGTCGCTCTGCGTCGACGCAACACTTTAGCAAAGAAATCCACCCAGGAATACTTTCTTGCTGAAGGTTAAGGTGATTCCATGTAGGCATGGGTGCCTGTGCAGCTTTTCTCCATGGAAGGGCTTCCAGAAACAGCAGCAAAGGCCAGGAAGACTGTTCATGATGACAACTGTTAACACACACAAACTTGATTCTGTAGGGGTGGAGTAGGCATGCTTAACAGGTTTACTCCCATGAGTATCGACACATACAAACTTGTGCTGTAGGGGTGGAGTAGGCATGCTTAACAGGTTTACTCCCATGAGTATCGACACACACAAACTTGTGCTGTAGGGGTGGAGTAGGCATGCTTAACAGGTTTACTCCCATGAGTATCGACACATACAAACTTGTGCTGTAGGGGTGGAGTAGGCATGCTTAACAGGTTTACTCCCATGAGTATCGACACACACAAACTTGTGCTGTAGGGGTGGAGTAGGCATGCTTAACAGGTTTACTCCCATGAGTATCGACACACACAAACTTGTGCTGTAGGGGTGGAGTAGGCATGCTTAACAGGTTTACTCCCATGAGCATTGACACACACAAACTTGATTCTGTAGGGGTGGAGTACAGTAGGCATGCTTAACAGGTTTACTCCCATGAGTATCGACACACACAAACTTGATGCTGTTCCTAATTTAATTTTTTTATTTTTATGATCCATGTGCATGTAACACTGGACCCCGCACATGCCCAGTAACTACCTAGCAGAGTCCTCTATTGATATCAACAAAATTAATCAACCTGGTTGATTAAGGACAGAAAGAAAATATGAAAAGATGGTTGACGATAATACTCATGGGAGTAAACCTGTTAAGCATGCCTACTCCACCCCTACAGCACTAGTTTGTGTGTGTCGTTACTCATGCCTACTCCACCCATACTAGTTGAGTGCAGAGTTCAAGAAAACTTTCTCAGAATAAAGAGGCCATCCCGCGAGACTACGAAAGGGTCAAGAGGTCATTAAAGATATTATAGGATTTTTTTAAATGTTTTTTTCTGGCAATATTTCAACCGAATGTTTAGTTGAAAGGTTGGCAGAATAACCAAAAGCTGATTAAAGAAAAATCCCCAGTATCCTTAATTAATTAAGCAGCTCTTAACTGCCATACAAGACATGCATCTGCAGAAAAATTTGCTGGCCCATGGGTTTCGTGGTATTTTGGTGGTGGTGGTGATGGTGGTGGTGGTGATGGTGGTGGTGATGGTGGTGGTGATGGTGGTGGTGATGGTGGTGGAGGACTGGGTGGTGGTGGAGGAGGGATTGTCGCTTTTCCCTTTTTCTTAGTATCAGATTCTGGACACTCGAGTGGTTTCCTTTGTGTGTAGGCCCCTACTTCAATGCTGTTGATCTCTCCGAGGTTGCTTCTGAGCTGGATGAAGTTGAGAAGATGACGATGGCTGAAGGTCACGTCGATATTGAACAACTAGAGAGGATCATGCAGCAACCGTCGTCCAACATGGATGACAGTGGCTACTTCTCAGTGCAGGTAAAGGGTCACTGTTACTGTGTGATGGGGCGTCTCTCTCCCACTCTCTTTATTGTTTGGGAAGCTACTTGTGACCCCTCAGTCAGGTGCTGCATGGCCTAGTAGTTGTCTGTGGTCCCTCGTAGTCAGGTACTGCATGGCCTCCTAGTTGTCTGTGGCCCCTCAGTCAGGTGCTGCATGGCCTAGTAGTTGCCTGTGGCCCCTCAGTCAGGTGCTGCATGGCCTTGTAGTTGTCTGTGGCCCCTCAGTCAGGTGCTGCATGGCCTTGTAGTTGCCTGTGGCCCCTCAGTCAGGTACTGCATGGCCTAGTAGTTGTCTGTGGTCCCTCAGTCAGGTGCTGATGGCCTAGTAGTTGTGTGTGGCCCCTCAGTCAGGTGCTGCATGGCCTAGTAGTTGTCTGTGGCCCCTCAGTCAGGTACTGCATGGCCTAGTAGTTGTCTGTGGCCCCTCAGTCAGGTGCTGCATGGCCTTGTAGTTGTGTGTGGCCCCTCAGTCAGGTACTGCATGGCCTTGTAGTTGTCTGTGGCCCCTCAGTCAGGTGCTGCATGGCCTTGTAGTTGTCTGTGGCCCCTCAGTCAGGTGCTGCATGGCCTTGTAGTTGTGTGTGGCCCCTCAGTCAGGTGCTGCATGGCCTAGTAGTTGTCTGTGGCCCCTCAGTCAGGTGCTGCATGGCCTTGTAGTTGTGTGTGGCCCCTCAGTCAGGTGCTGCATGGCCTAGTAGTTGTCTGTGGCCCCTCAGTCAGGTACTGCATGGCCTAGTAGTTGTCTGTGGCCCCTCAGTCAGGTACTGCATGGCCTAGTAGTTGTCTGTGGCCCCTCAGTCAGGTACTGCATGGCCTAGTAGTTGTCTGTGGCCCCTCAGTCAGGTACTGCATGGCCTAGTAGTTGTCTGTGGCCCCTCAGTCAGGTGTTGCATAGCCTTGTGGTTGTCTGTGGACCCTCAGTCAGGTGTTGCATGGCCTTGTAGGTGTCTGTGGACCCTCAGTCAGGTGCTCTGCCACATAGCCTCACTCCATCCACCAACAGTGATTAAAAAAAAATTGATAGTTTTTTTAAAATGTTAATCTTTCATTGGGCAGAGAGCTATCTGTTCTTCTTCATGATTACTTTGTAATTGAATTTTATGTTATTCATGTGAAGAGCATGTGAATATACATACACATACACTGAACACATACACACACACATACACCGACATACATGCATATCAGGGCTTCATACAGGATTTTAACTTGGGGGGGGGAGAACTTTTACTGATGAAAACCTAGGTTGTCTGATGAGAATCGCAATTGAAGGTCCTGAGCTTTCTGCCGTTAACTTCAATGAAGTTCTTGACATTTTCAAACAAAAGAACCATCTATATGATTATACTTTAAAACTATTCAATGTGAAGATTAATTTCTGATGGGGGGGGGGGGGGACTTTTGCTGCCCCCCCCCTCTGTATGAAGCCCTGCATGTACACACACATACACCGACATACACACACACACACACACATACACATGCATATACACATAGACCAACATACTTACGTACATGTGGTGTGTATGTGTCCTACAGGTCATAAGTAAAGCCCTCTCTGTGTGGTCTCTCTCGATGGTTCCTCTTTCCTCTCCCTCCATGAGGGAGGCAATGGAGCAGCCCACGTCAGTTTGATAAAATTATGCATGAGGTATCATGGGAGGCTAGTAATAAAAACCTGGCCTGAATTAGGTGCCACCTAGCGAGCCATAGCAATAAGTTATGCCATGTGTGTTGTTGTTCCATGCAGTGTGTCTACTCGAGTGATTATTTGTGTTCAACTTTTCATTGAGAAAAATATAACCGCATAAAGTCTGAGATGATTATGTTTTCTTAATTAAGCACACTGGACCAACACCACGCTGGGTGGAGGCAGGTTGACAACAGCTCTATGGGGACACACACTGGACCAACACCATGCTGGGTGGAGGCAGGTTGACAACAGCTCTATGGGGACACACACTGGACCAACACCATGCTGGGTGGAGGCAGGTTGACAACAGCTCTATGGGGACACACACTGGACCAACACCATGCTGGGTGGAGGCAGGTTGACAACAGCTCTATGGGGACACACACTGGACAAACACCACGCTGGGTGGAGGCAGGTTGACAACAGCTCTATGGGGACACACACTGGACCAACATCACACTGGGTGGAGGCAGGTTGACAACAGCTCTATGGGGACACACACTGGACCAACACCATGCTGGGTGGAGGCAGGTTGACAACAGCTCTATGGGGACACACACTGGACAAACACCACGCTGGGTGGAGGCAGGTTGACAACAGCTCTATGGGGACACACACTGGACCAACATCACACTGGGTGGAGGCAGGTTGACAACAACTCTATGGGGACACACACTGGACCAATACTACGCTGGGTGGAGGCAGGTTGACAACAACTCTATGGGGACACACACTGGACCAACAACATGCTGGGTGGAGGCAGGTTGATAGTAGCTCTATGGCGACACATACTGGACCAACACCATGCTGGGTGGAGGCAGGTTGGTAGCTCTATGGGGACACATACTGGACCAACACCACGCTGGGTGGAGGCAGGTTGACAACAGCTCTATGGGGACACACACTGGACCAACCCACGCTGAGTGGAGGCAGGTTGACAACAGCTCTATGGGGACACACACTGGACCAGCACCACGCTGGATGGAGGCAGGTTGACAACAGCTCTATGGGGACACACACTGGACCAACATCACACTGGGTGGAGGCAGGTTGACAACAGCTCTATGGGGACACACACTGGACCAACACCACGCTGGGTGGAGGCAGGTTGACAACAGCTCTATGGGGACACATACTGGACCAACACACACTGGGTTGAGGCACGATGGCAGTAGCTCTATGGGGACACACACTGGACCAACATCACACTGGGTGGAGGCAGGTTGACAACAGCTCTATGGGGACACACACTGGACCAACACCACGCTGGGTGGAGGCAGGTTGACAACAGCTCTATGGGGACACACACTGGACCAACCCCACGCTGGGTGGAGGCAGGTTCACAACAGCTCTATGGGGACACATACTGGACCAACACACACTGGGTTGAGGCACGATGGCAGTAGCTCTATGGGGACACACACTGGACCAACATCACACTGGGTGGAGGCAGGTTGACAACAGCTCTATGGGGACACACACTGGACCAACACCACGCTGGGTGGAGGCAGGTTGACAGTACTCTATGGGGACACACACTGGACCAACACCACGCTGGGTGGAGGCAGGTTGACAGTAGCTCTATGGGGACACACACTGGACCAACACCACGCTGGGTGGAGGCAGGTTGACAACAGCTCTATGGGGACACACACTGGACCAACATCACACTGGGTGGAGGCAGGTTAACAACAGCTCTAAGGGGACACACACTGGACCAACCCCACGCTGGGTGGAGGCAGGTTGACAACAGCTCTATGGGGACACACACTCGACCAATATCACACTGGGTGGAGGCAGGTTGACAACAGCTCTATGGGGACACACACTGGACCAACATCACACTGGGTGGAGGCAGGTTGACAACAGCTCTATGGGGACACACACTGGACCAACAACACACTGGGTGGAGGCAGGTTGACAACAACTCTATGGGGACACACACTGGACCGATACCACGCTGGGTGGAGGCAGGTCGACAACAGCTCTATGGGGACACACACTGGACCAACCCCATGCTGGGTTGAGGCAGGTTGACAACAGCTATATGGGGACACACACTGGACCAATATCACACTGGGTGGAGGCAGGTTGACAACAGCTCTATGGGGACACACACTGGACCAACACCACGCTGGGTGGAGGCAGGTTGACAGTAGCTCTATGGGGACACACACTGGACCAACACCATGCTGGGTGGAGGCAGGTTGACAGTAGCTCTATGGGGACACACACTAGACCAATATCACACTGGGTGTAGGCAGGTTTGACAATAGCTCTGTGGGAACACACTGGACCAAAGTCACACTAGGTTGAAGCAGTGAAAGGTTGAAAGAGATATTACTGACTCAGAAACCTCCCAAGGGCAATTACTCGGAGCTGTGTTGCACTACCTAACCTCTTGACGTAGAGTGACCAGGTCTAAGATTACTCCTGGTAACAAATACTACCTGCCTAACCTCTTGACGTAGAGTGACCAGGTCTAAGATTACTCCTGGTAACACACACTACCTGCCTAACCTCTTGACGTAGAGTGACCAGGTTAAGATTACTCCTGGTAACAGATATTAACTGCCTAACCTCTTGACGTAGAGTAACCAGGTCTAAGATTACTCCTGGTAACAAATACTACCTGCCTAACCTCTTGACGTAGAGTGACCAGGTCTAAGATTACTCCTGGTAACAGATATTAACTGCCTAACCTCTTGATGTAGAGTAACCAGGTCTAAGATTACTCCTGGTAACAGATATTAACTGCCTAACCTCTTGACGTAGAGTAACCAGGTCTAAGATTACTCCTGGTAACAGATATTAACTGCCTAACCTCTTGATGTAGAGTGACCAAGTCTAAGATTACTCTGGTAACAGATATTAAGTGCCTAACCTCTTGATGTAGGTCTAAGTTACTCCTGGTAACAGATATTAACTGCCTAACCTCTTGATGTAGAGTGACCAGGTCTAAGATTACTCCTGGTAACAGATATTAACTCTTGATGTAGAGTAACCAGGTCTAAGATTACTCCTGGTAACAGATATTAACTGCCTAACCTCTTGATGTAGAGTGACCAGGTCTAAGATTACTCCTGGTAACAGATATTAACTGTCTAACCTCTTGATGTAGAGTAACCAAGTCTAAGATTACTCAGACTGGTAACAGGAAAGATTAGAGATATCAACAAAAACATACAAACAGCAACAGCAACAATAGAATTGGTCGGAAATATCCAAACAGAAACAACAACAGATCAACTATATTACAACGACCTTCTAGATAATCAACTTGAAATATACTCTCTCGACGTTTCGACTAGATGCTCTAGCCTTCATCAGCAATAAACAGAGATATGAAGGCTTGAGCATCTAGTCGAAACGTCGAGAGAATAAATTTCAAGTTGATTATTTAGGAGGTCATTGTAAATTGTTATGTCAACTGAACGTTCATTGAGTTTTATGTGTAAGCAGAAGTGGTGGGTGGAGTTGAAGCTCTAGTTATGTGGCTGATTAAGGGAATTTGTGTTAATTAACAGTGCTCTAATATGTGGCTGATTAAGGGAATTTGTGTTAATTAACATTGCTTTAGTATCTGGCCTGATTAAGGGAATTTATGTTAATTTACAGTGCTATAGTTGTGGCTGATTAAGGGAATTTGTGTTAATTAACATTGCTTTAGTATCTGGCGGGAATTTACAGTGCTATAGTTGTGGCTGATTAAGGGAGTTTGTGTTAATACATTGCTGTAGTATGTGGCCTGATTAAGGGAGTTTGCATTACTAGTTTGTGGCCTGATTAAGGGAGTTTGTGTTAATTATGTGGCCTGATTAAGGGAGTTCTTGTTGTTCTTTGATCTTGCAGAGCTCACAATGCCTTCATCTGTCACCACAAGCAGCACTGGTTCACTGTTCGCAAACTGGGCAAGCAGGTAGGCATTGATAGTACCATAAACACAGGAGGTTGTTATTCAGATTCCATTTCTTGTTAAGCACCCACTTCACTATTGGTACCACTTGTTAGCCGACATGTCCTTTCCTGCTCCGGAGGGCCCATTTCTGGTCACCTGACCTGCTCCGGAGGTGTCTTGCTCCCAATTCTGGTCACCTGACCTGCTCTGGAGGTCTGTTTCTCCCAATTCTGGTGACCTGACCTGCTACAGATGTCTGTGTTGCTCCCATTTCTGGTGACCTGACCTGCTACGGAGGTCTGTGTTTCTCCTATTTCTGGTGACCTGACCTGCTACGGAGGTCTGTGTTTCTCCCATTTCTGGTGACCTGACCTGCTACGGAGGTCTGTTTCTCCCAATTCTGGTGACCTGACCTGCTACGGAGGTCTGTTTCTCCCAATTCTGGTGACCTGACCTGCTACAGATGTCTGTGTTTCTCCCATTTCTGGTGACCTGACCTGCTACGGAGGTCAGTGTTTCTCCCTTTTCCGATTACCTGACAGAGTTTTAGATTGGATGGCCACATTTGGCGCTCTCCAGGCTCTGCTCTGCAAAGGTAGAGCCACATCCTCCATCCCTGCTAGCTAGGCTGGGACTTGAGGGTCAGCAGTCCTTACCTATACGGAGCTGCTTACATTATGTTAAGCAGCTTCTCGTTGTTAGGCGGCCATTTTCTTACGGCCTGGAGGTGTAAATGCGCAGCATAACAACCTGTTTTTCCAGGTGTTTGGATTAACTCGTTGTGTTCATCCAATCATGAGATGAAATCCCAAAATTATTGTCTATTCACGTTCAGAAGTAGTTGGGAGTATTAGTGGGTGTAGCTTTTCTTTGCCTCATCGTATTCACACACAGCAAAAACGAGCCTACTCTTCGTAATTTGCCGCATCCAGCCGTGTGTGACAAGCTCGACTAGACATACGTAGGTCATGTATTTATAGCACAGTTGACCTACAAAACTCCCGAACTTGAATAGACTAGAGTGCCGATTATGTGAGGCCACTGAGTGGAAGATTCCCAGTAGGTACACTATAAAGAGAAAAAAATATGGTGAAGTTTTTCACGTGTAATGATGCCAGAACTGGTACTGGGGTTTTGCTGGAACTGAGTTTTTGACTTCCCGCCATGCTTGTGGTTGCATTACGGTGAGGCAAGCTTTGGTTCGCTGTAGCTGGTCCTGAGCTATCTACATACCCTCCCTCTTGTTTACATGTTAGACAGCATGCTAGCTAGTTGCTAGGTAGGGACGGCACACATTTCAAAATGGCAGACTCCCGAGATACTCTTCCCCAAAATAAAAATAAAAATTAATTAATCTATAAAATTTATAAACAAACAAATCAAACAAACAAACAAATTAATTTAAAAACAAACAAACAAACAAACAAAATTAATGTATAATTACGAAGCTGTCGTGTCAGCTCAACTGATAGCATAGTCATAGCCTAGACTACGTCTTCAGTCATTTAGCTCCAAGAACACTTCCAGTGCACTTTGAACTGGAATCTTGCGCTAAGCTAGCAAACTATGTACAAGGTTTCACAGGACTAGGGCTAGAGCTAGAAGTAGGGCCAGCTCTATGACTAGGGCTAGAGCTAGAAGTAGGGCCAGCTCTAGGACTAGGGCTTGGAGTAGGGCCAGCCCTAGACTAGGGCTAGAGCTAGGAGTAGGGCCAGCTCTAGGACTAGGGCTAGAGCTAGAAGTAGGGCCAGCTCTAGGACTAGGGCTTGGAGTAGGGCCAGCCCTAGACTAGGGCTAGAGCTAGGAGTAGGGCCAGCTCTAGGACTAGGGCTAGAGCTAGGAGTAGGGCCAGCTCTAGGACTAGGGCTAGAGCTAGGAGTAGGGCCAGCTCTAGGACTAGGGCTAGGGCTAGGAGTAGGGCCAGCTCTAGGACTAGGGCTAGAGGTAGGAGTAGGCCAGCTCTAGGACTAGGGCTAGAGCTAGGAGTAGGGCTAGCTCTAGGACTAGGGCTAGAGCTAGGAGTAGGCCAGCTCTAGGTCTAGGGCTAGGAGAAGGCCAGCTCTAGGACTAGGGATAGGGCTAGACTAGGGCTAGAGCTAGGAGTAGGGCCAGCTCTAGGACTAGGGATAGGGCTAGGAGTAGGGCTAGGAGTAGGGCCAGCCCTAGGACTAGGGCTAGAGCTAGGAGTAGGGCCAGCTCTAGGACTAGGGCTAGAGCTAGGAGTAGGGCCAGCTCTAGGACTAGAGCTAGTAGTAGGCCAGCTCTAAGACTAGGGCTAGGGCTAGGAGTAGGGCCAGCTCTAGGAAGGGCTAGAGCTAGGAGTAGGCCAGCTCTAGGACTAGGGCTAGGGCTAGGAGTAGGGCCAGCTCTAGGACTAAGGCTAGAGCTAGGAGTAGGGCCAGCTCTAGGACTAGAGCTAGGAGTAGGGCCAGCTCTAGGACTAGTGCTAGAGCTCGGAGTAGGACTAGGGCTAGAGCTAGGAGTAGGGCCAACTCTAGGACTAGGGCTAGGGCTAGGAGTAGGGCCAGCTCTAGGACTAGTGCTAGGGCTAGGAGTAGGGCCAGCTCTAGGACTAGTGCTAGGGCTAGGAGTAGGCCAGCTCTAGGACTAGGGCTAGGGCTAGGAGTAGGGCCAGCTCTAGGACTAGTTCAAGGGCAAAGTATCCATATATAGCGTATACCTGTTGAACGACCCGACAAACACTGTTCCTGCACATCTGATGAATTGATTTAAGGCACTTTCAACTCGGACACACACTACTACACCATCTGCCGAGCTGGTTTTCTTTGTATTCACTGAATTTATAATGTGTTTCTTATGGTTTCATTTTTTTCTACTAAGCCTTCAAGTCAAGATTATCACACTTGTCCTGGTGGTAGTGCAGAACCATAAGACTTGTGCCTGTGGTCCTCAAGTATGACTTGATACGACAAAGGGCACTGAACGATCTCTCCGAAGTGGTAAGATCAGCAGTAACTGAAAGAGCTTACATACTGTTTTTATGAGCAATCTTTGTGGTGTAGAAAGGGTTAACAGTGCAGTCTTGATGTTACCAACCGATGTAACCTCGTCCTCCATAACTGAATGATACAGCTCACTGAGGGTTAATAGCTCTGCTACCAATTCCTCTTTATCAAAGTCATCATAGTCTCCTTCCTTTCTTGATCGGTCAATCCACTTGTTTGTTTTTAATTTTGTTCCAAGTTTTGTTTGTGTGTCATTTCTGTATGTCATTTCTGTATGTCAGCACATGCCACATGTTGAAAACGTGTTGAATCAGCTCAGCAGAATCAGCTCAGCAGCTAGGCTCAATATTGCACACCCACAGACGTGTTTATGACTTTTTAATACTTTACCTATTTCCAGAGTTATTAATATTAAAAAATATATATACACTTTTTGCATGCCAGTGGGCAGGGAGTGAGGAAGATACTGTAGATAGATGATCGATTATACCATATCTTGAAGATGAATTTCAAGATTGTTTACATCTTGAGGGCTGCCAGTTTACTACCTTTGCAAAGGATTCAAGGTACAGAAGAAGAGTTTTGGGAGCTCAAAAGCACCGTTTAAGAAGCTGAATCTCTCTGGCATAGAGCAAGCGTGAATGAGTTAGAATCAGCTTGAGGGAGAAATGAATATAGAAGTACTATGCACTTCCCAATATACATACACAATATATATATATATATAATATCTATCTATACAATTCTATCTATACAATATATATATACAATATATGCCGAACAAAAGAGCTATATTGATCGACCTGTTAAAATGGAAAGGAAACAAGACTGTGCCCATGTGGACCACAGAGATGATGACCCTTTACCATTTATAATAAATAATTATTGTGTACTGATTTGAAAAGCAGGTACTACATTTGTATACATAATTTAAATTTTTTAAATGGTAAAGGTTCTAGCTTGAAGGTCTCCAGAGCCTTTTTAAACGCTTTTTCTAACTTATTCATCGTTAATAACCTTCTCAATATCAACTTGAAATTGTATTCTCTCGACATTTCCACTAGATGCTCTAGCCTTCATGATGATTCCTGATGAAGGTTAGAGCATCTAGTCGAAACGTCGAGAGAATACAATTTTAAGTTGATTATTGAGAAGGTTATTGTAATGTTATTATGTCAACTGAGAATTCATTGAGAGATAATTCATTGTCGTCACCACGTGACACCTCTTGTTGCTTGTGTTGACCCAGGGTTGTATACAGAAATTTTGCCAAGGGGGGGCGAACTTGAGATATGGAAAAATAAGGGGGGGCGGAGAGCCTGGATGGTGCGGAAAGGGGACGTGCACCCTGGGCTTCCGCGTGGAGTACGAAAGTGTTTTACCCACAGGTATTTTTGCAGTACTAACTGTATATATAGCTGCTACTTATGATGGCATGCACTTTTTCTAAAATCTTTAGTACAACATTCCATCTTAAATATTTGCCGAAGTTGCATGCTACGGCAATCAGCATATATAGATTAGATATAGTCACTTGTCACTCGTATAATGGAGGTGGGCTTTTGTGAAATCGAATTATGTTGCATTCCATGCATTTTCTTACAAAATCATGGACAACAGGTTTCATTCACAATTTTTCTCTAGTTCTCTAGGGGGGGGGGGGGGGGGGGGGGGGGTGGAAATGGTTGGTCACTTGGTGCCCTAATTTTTGTTAATATTTTCTTAACATGTTCATAAGTCGTAAAAGGGGGGTCTGGGGGGAAGATCCCCCCATATTTTTTTTGGCTTTTACAATGTCTGAGGATAGCTATTTTGACTGACTACCAATGGCATTATGCTATACCGAACTATGGCTAGACTGTATATATTTCTCATGATATTGTAGCTGCTTGGAAAAAGGAGAGCATGTGTCATGACACGATGACATCACACACCACCACGTGCTCTCCTTTGTAGGTTTGTCACTTCTTTTGTTTCTCCTTCTTTCCCACTCCCTCTCTCTCAGTATTTTTAACTCAGTCCATTATGTCATGGTCTTCAAGTCTAATCTTAGACATGATGTCATCACACGCCACCACGTGTTCTCCTTTGTAGGTTTGTCACTTCTTCAGTTCCCTCCTTCTTTCCCACTCTCTCTCAGTATTTTTAACTCAGTCCATTATGTCATGGTCTTCAAGTCATCACACACCACAAGTAGCCAAGCTCAGCAAAGCACTTCAGGCAGAGCAGCTTGACCTCTCGTTGATATCATTCCTTGTTGATGCTACTGTTAAATCCTTGGATGATGCAGTTTTGCCTGGAGCGAACTGGGTGTTGGAGCTTCTTGAAAACGTTGAAGACTTGAAGTCATCTACAAAGGTGTCTATTGACGCTGATAAAATACTTTCGTTCCAGAATGTTGTTGGTAAGCCTTTTGTTGCTGATTTAAAGGCCAACATAACAAGCCGATTTTCTTCATCCAACGCTGTTGTATCAGCATTGTCTATATTCGATCCACGGAAAGTTCCAAAACCAGATTCAGTATCTTTTCCCACTTATGGAGACACGTCTGTTGAGAAACTGATTGCTCACTACGGAGAAGATAGAGATGCAGAAACATTGGATGGAGAAGAAACAGTGAAGACAGCCATGATTTCCACTGAAATACTTACAGAGTGGAAAACATTCCGCCAGCTGTTAGTCAAGCAACCACGGGATACTACTGCATCACAGCTGAAAGAACTTGTTTCAAACGACATGCTCAAGGCCATGTTTCCCAATTTGCACAAGATTGCCTCCATCTGCTTATCGATTCCAGTTTCTACTGCTTCTGTGGAGAGAAGCTTCTCACAGATGAAGATGATCAAGACTCGTTTGCGTAATTCTCTAAGTGACTGCAGCCTTTCTCACCTTATGAGGATTGCTATAGAGGCACCAGAAGTACTCTCTGAGAGCGACCTTGAAGAGATTGTGGACGTATGGCAGAGAAAACCAAGAAGAACCTCAGTTTGACATTCCTATCATTTGAACCTGATATCATAAGCTTATTACACCTTTCTTGTATTACACCTTTCTTGACATTATTAATAAAAAAATCTCTAATTTCAAGGGGGGGGGGCGAGAATGATACAAGGGGGGGCGAATGCCCCCCCCCGCCCCCCCTAAATACACCCCTGTTGACCGAACCTCCATCAAGCACTTGGAAACAAGTTTATTGAAGTCAGAAAACAAAAGCTGCTACATAGTGTTTACGGAAATGGAATCCATCATGGAGTACTGTCTTTCTCAAGCAAAGTGGTTCCCGGTAAGCATAAGTGCCCATGTGGAGGCAGAAGGAGAAAAATTCCAGAAGGGATTGTTCATGATGCGGTAGAGACAGTCAGCTATCGTCTGGGCTTGCTCATAGCATAGCCCGAGCGGGTGATGACCCTTACCCAATTTTATAAAACTGCACATGAGCAAGCCTGAATGTGACGTCATGGCCACGCCTCTTTCCTGCAATAGGGAAATGGATTGGTCACTGGATGCATTGGGATACCCGGAGTCTGGTACTCGAGTTTTTTATGATTGCACGCAAGGTACGTGAGTGTTAAAACAGAGGGAGATGCAAAGAAATGCAGATCTTTGAAGATGAATTTCAACCACCTTCTCTGCATTTTTATTGCCCACCAGTATGTTACCCTAGCAAAGGGTTCAAGGTGCGCTGGTATGCTACCCTAGCAAAGGGTTCAAGGTGCGCTGGTATGTTACCCTAGCAAAGGGTTCAAGGTGCGCTGGTATGCTGCCCTAGCGATGGGTTCAAGGTGCGCTGGTATGCTACCCTAGCAAAGGGTTCAAGGTGCGCTGGTATGCTACCCTAGCAAAGGGTTCAAGGTGCGCTGGTATGTTACCCTAGCAAAGGGTTCAAGGTGCGCTGGTATGCTGCCCTAGCAATGGGTTCAAGGTGCGCTGGTATGCTACCCTAGCAAAGGGTTCAAGGTGCGCTGGTATGCTACCCTAGCAAAGGGTTCAAGGTGCGCTGGTATGTTACCCTAGCAAAGGGTTCAAGGTGCGCTGGTATGCTGCCCTAGCAATGGGTTCAAGGTGCGCTGGTATGCTACCCTAGCAAAGGGTTCAAGGTGCGCTGGTATGCTACCCTAGCAAAGGGTTCAAGGTGCGCTGGTATGCTGCCCTAGCGATGGGTTCAAGGCGCGCCGGTATGCTGCCCTAGCGATGGGTTCAAGGTGCGCTGGTATGCTACCCTAGCAAAGGGTTCAAGGTGCGCTGGTATGCTGCCCTAGTGATGGGTTCAAGGTGCGCTGGTATGCTACCCTAGCAAAGGGTTCAAGGTGCGCTGGTATGCTGCCCTAGCGATGGGTTCAAGGTGCGCTGGTATGCTACCCTAGCAAAGGGTTCAAGGTGCGCTGGTATGCTGCCCTAGCGATGGGTTCAAGGTGCGCTGGTATGCTACCCTAGCAATGGGTTCAAGGTGCGCTGGTATGCTGCCCTAGCGATGGGTTCAAGGTGCGCCGGTATGCTGCCCTAGCGATGGGTTCAAGGTGCGCTGGTATGCTACCCTAGCAAAGGGTTCAAGGTGCGCTGGTATGCTGCCCTAGCGATGGGTTCAAGGTGCGCCGGTATGCTGCCCTAGCGATGGGTTCAAGGTGCGCTGGTATGCTACCCTAGCAAAGGGTTCAAGGTGCGCTGGTATGCTGCCCTAGCGATGGGTTCAAGGTGCGCTGGTATGCTGCCCTAGCAATGGGTTCAAGGTGCGCTGGTATGCTGCCCTAGCGATGGGTTCAAGGTGCGCTGGTATGCTGCCCTAGCGATGGGTTCAAGGTGCGCTGGTATGCTACCCTAGCAAAGGGTTCAAGGTGCGCTGGTATGCTGCCCTAGCAATGGGTTCAAGGTGCGCTGGTATGCTACCCTAGCAAAGGGTTCAAGGTGCGCTGGTATGCTGCCCTAGCGATGGGTTCAAGGTGCGCCGGTATGCTGCCCTAGCGATGGGTTCAAGGTGCGCCGGTATGCTGCCCTAGCGAAGGGTTCAAGGTATGCTGGTATGCTGCCCTAGCGATGGGTTCAAGGTGCGCTGGTATGCTGCCCTAGCGATGGGTTCAAGGTGCGCTGGTATGCTACCCTAGCAAAGGGTTCAAGGTGCGCTGGTATGCTGCCCTAGCGATGGGTTCAAGGTGCGCTGGTATGCTGCCCTAGCGATGGGTTCAAGGTGCGCTGGTATGCTACCCTAGCAAAGGGTTCAAGGTGCGCTGGTATGCTGCCCTAGCGATGGGTTCAAGGTGCGCCGGTATGCTGCCCTAGCGATGGGTTCAAGGTGCGCTGGTATGCTACCCTAGCAAAGGGTTCAAGGTGCGCTGGTATGCTACCCTAGCGATGGGTTCCAGGTGCGCTGGTATGCTGCCCTAGCGATGGGTTCAAGGTGCGCCGGTATGCTGCCCTAGCAATGGGTTCAAGGTGCGCTGGTATGCTACCCTAGCAAAGGGTTCAAGGTGCGCTGGTATGTTACCCTAGCAAAGGGTTCAAGGTGCGCTGGTATGCTGCCCTAGCAATGGGTTCAAGGTGTGCTGGTATGCTACCCTAGCAAAGGGTTCAAGGTGCGCTGGTATGCTACCCTAGCAAAGGGTTCAAGGTGCGCTGGTATGCTGCCCTAGCGATGGGTTCAAGGTGTGCCGGTATGCTGCCCTAGCGATGGGTTCAAGGTGCGCTGGTATGCTACCCTAGCAAAGGGTTCAAGGTGCGCTGGTATGCTGCCCTAGCGATGGGTTCAAGGTGCGCTGGTATGCTACCCTAGCAAAGGGTTCAAGGTGCGCTGGTATGCTGCCCTAGCGATGGGTTCAAGGTGCGCTGGTATGCTACCCTAGCAATGGGTTCAAGGTGCGCTGGTATGCTGCCCTAGCGATGGGTTCAAGGTGCGCCGGTATGCTGCCCTAGCGATGGGTTCAAGGTGCGCTGGTATGCTACCCTAGCAAAGGGTTCAAGGTGCGCTGGTATGCTGCCCTAGCGATGGGTTCAAGGTGCGCCGGTATGCTGCCCTAGCGATGGGTTCAAGGTGCGCTGGTATGCTACCCTAGCAAAGGGTTCAAGGTGCGCTGGTATGCTGCCCTAGCGATGGGTTCAAGGTGCGCTGGTATGCTGCCCTAGCAATGGGTTCAAGGTGCGCTGGTATGCTGCCCTAGCGATGGGTTCAAGGTGCGCTGGTATGCTGCCCTAGCGATGGGTTCGAGGTGTGCTGGTATGTTACCCTAGCAAAGGGTTCAAGGTGCGCTGGTATGCTGCCCTAGCGGTGGGTTCAAGGTGCGCTGGTATGCTGCCCTAGCGATGGGTTCAAGGTGCGCTGGTATGCTACCATAGCAAAGGGTTCAAGGTGCGCTGGTATGCTGCCCTAGCGATGGGTTCAAGGTGCGCCGGTATGCTGCCCTAGCGAAGGGTTCAAGGTGCGCTGGTATGCTGCCCTAGCGATGGGTTCAAGGTGCGCTGGTATGCTACCCTAGCAAAGGGTTCAAGGTGCGCTGGTATGCTGCCCTAGCGATGGGTTCAAGGTGCGCTGGTATGCTGCCCTAGCGATGGGTTCAAGGTGCGCTGGTATGCTACCCTAGCAAAGGGTTCAAGGTGCGCTGGTATGCTGCCCTAGCGATGGGTTCAAGGTGCGCCGGTATGCTGCCCTAGCGATGGGTTCAAGGTGCGCTGGTATGCTACCCTAGCAAAGGGTTCAAGGTGCGCTGGTATGCTACCCTAGCGATGGGTTCAAGGTGCGCTGGTATGCTGCCCTAGCGATGGGTTCAAGGTGCGCCGGTATGCTGCCCTAGCAATGGGTTCAAGGTGCGCTGGTATGCTACCCTAGCAAAGGGTTCAAGGTGCGCTGGTATGCTACCCTAGCAAAGGGTTCAAGGTCTCCTAGAGTGCTTGGGGAGCTAGCAGTAGTGGAAGCTGCCATTTTTATACAGCTACGAAGCTGCTGATGTGAGCTTTAGGTGAGACCTAGGAGCTCATGTTCGTGGGAGTTTTCTCACCTGCCATTAAAAAAAGTTATCACCACAATACAGGGAGGGAGTGCTTAACTTTTGTGTGTGTGTGTGTGTGTGTGTGTGTAGTGCAAGTCCATACTTGCCTTCCTTCAGAGCAGTGATCTAGAGCTGCTGCTGGTGTGTATGTGAGTATATTATATTGGACATGGTGCAGAATAATATCTGCTGGCTCTGTGCTCAAGTTCCTCCTGTGGATGTGTGAGTGTGTGTGAGTGTGCAGTGTGTGTGGGTTGGTACGAGTCCTGAGAAACTTGCATGCTAATCGACTTCCCCATAGTTTGTCCCAAAACATACCCAGCCAACGTGATCTGCTCACGCTTATTGGAGCCCATTTCACCTCTTTCACTGCAAACTGTGAAAAAAGTCTAATAGCATTCTGATTGGCCAACAGCCATGAACTACCATGTCCATATATAGCCACCGGTATCAAGAGAAAAATCAAAATCAAAAATGACTTGTCAAGTGGAAAGGAAACGATTGTTCCCACCACCATTAGATGACGCTTTACCAATTTAGAGACAATTACAAGCTATAATACCACCTTTGTGTTTGGTGTAGTGTTCGTATACGTATACATGTTCCTACGGTCGGTTCATTTCAGAAATAAACGTGTTGTGCCACACCCTCTGTTATGTACACATGTGTATAAGATTGTTTAAAAGGTAAAGGATCGTCAATATGATAAAGCGATAATTGATATTTGGTT
Organism: Cladorhizidae sp. MBARI D1340-BT2; assembly: GCA_028752905.1. Classification (NCBI taxonomy): domain Eukaryota; kingdom Metazoa; phylum Porifera; class Demospongiae; order Poecilosclerida; family Cladorhizidae; species Cladorhizidae sp. MBARI D1340-BT2. Next base: position 11,518,828 of record JAQNBH010000018.1, on the reverse strand, counting down.
TGGTTTGACTATTGGGTTGACTATATTTGGTCGAAAAAGAAATGAACCAAGATGTAGACCACCAGCATTTACAGGAGACCCTTTACCTAGAACACCCATTCTATAAATCGGTAAAGGGTCACCTGTAGATGTTGGTAGTCTGAATTTATATGTTTCATTGACAAGTGTTCATGGAAAAAATTCGGTTTTTAAATAATTTCTTGTCAATGGAAAAAATGGAAAAAATTCGGTTTTTAAATAAAATTAAATCTTGTTTTCTAGTTGTCAAGCATCCACTCTGCAAGAAGTTACTCAGTGTAACATCAGAGCTGACCGATCATAGATGACCATGTTTATTAGACACGTGTGTCTATGTGTTTACAAATGGACACTGCATCATAAATAGTTACCTGGTTTGTTGAAGGTCTGTGGTGTTGACACAAGAGTAGCTTTGGAGGGGAGCCATGAAAACCTACACCTGCTTGCTCATTTAGACACTCAATATTGCACAACAAGTGTGTTTATTGCATTGACTTACTTTACCAATTCTATGTGCTTTCCTACTAAATCTGGGAAATGGGTTAGTCGTTCATTAGAAGGCATTGAGCAATTTGGGGTCCTCTGATAGTTGTTTAATTTATGAATGGATGTATTTTACACAAGTATGCGTATGCGTTGAGAAAAGAAAATAGTAAGATTCATCTTGAAGATGAATGTTTTTTGTTTTTTTGGACAGCCCCTATTTGAAGGAGTGAAGTCACTTTAGACTATTTTTGAGTTATAAGAGTTATAATTGGTTGAAGCCACGGCTTAGGGTAACCAAAGTGAGTTTGGCTTAGGGTAACCAAAGTGAGTTTGGCTTAGGGTAACGAGATGCTGCCAAAGTGACTTTTAGCTGAAATGTTAAAAATTAAAAAATGTTTTGTGTGTTTTGTGAGTGCCATTTTAAACTAGAAGCTTACTCTTGTGACAATAGTTAACACCACCACAAGGCAACTGTTGTGCATCTCTGTGTGTATGAGCACATAGGCCAGACCTTCAACAACACCAGGCAACTGTTGTGCGTCTCTGTGTGTATGAGCACATAGGCCAGACCTTCAACAACACCAGGCAACTGTTGTGTGACTCTATGTGTATGAGCACATAGGCCAGACCTTCAACAACACCAGGCAACTGTTGTGTGTCTCTGTGTGTATGAGCACATAGGCCAGACCTTCAACAACACCAGGCAACTGTTGTGGGTCTCTATGTGTATGAGCACATAGGCCAGACCTTCAACAACACCAGGCAACTGTTGTGGGTCTCTGTGTGTATGAGCACATAGGCCAGACCTTCAACAACACCAGGCAACTGTTGTGTGTCTCTGTGTGTATGAGCACATAGGCCAGACCTTCAACAACACCAGGCAACTGTTGTGCGTCTCTATGTGTATGAGCACATAGGCCAGACCTTCAACAACACCAGGCAACTGTTGTGGGTCTCTATGTGTATGAGTACATAGGCCAGACCTTCAACAACACCAGGCAACTGTTGTGCGTCTCTATGTGTATGAGTACATAGGCCAGACCTTCAACAACACCAGGCAACTGTTGTGTGTCTCTGTGTGTATGAGCACATAGGCCAGACCTTCAACAACACCAGGCAACTGTTGTGCGTCTCTGTGTGTATGAGCACATAGGCCAGACCTTCAACAATACCAGGCAACTGTTGTGGGTCTCTATGTGTATGAGCACATAGGCCAGACCTTCAACAACACCAGGCAACTGTTGTGGGTCTCTATGTGTATGAGCACATAGGCCAGACCTTCAACAACACCAGGCAACTGTTGTGGGTCTCTATGTGTATGAGCACATAGGCCAGACCTTCAACAACACCAGGCAACTGTTGTGCGTCTCTATGTGTATGAGCACATAGGCCAGACCTTCAACAACACCAGGCAACTGTTGTGTGTCTCTGTGTGTATGAGCACATAGGCCAGACCTTCAACAACACCAGGCAACTGTTGTGCGTCTCTATGTGTATGAGCACATAGGCCAGACCTTCAACAACACCAGGCAACTGTTGTGAGTCTCTGTGTGTATGAGCACATAGGCCAGACCTTCAACAACACCAGGCAACTGTTGTGGGTCTCTGTGTGTATGAGCACATAGGCCAGACCTTCAACAACACCAGGCAACTGTTGTGAGTCTCTGTGTGTATGAGTACATAGGCCAGACCTTCAACAACACCAGGCAACTGTTGTGCGTCTCTATGTGTATGAGCACATAGGCCAGACCTTCAACAACACCAGGCAACTGTTGGTGTGTGACTCTATGTGTATGAGCACATAGGCCAGACCTTCAACAACACCAGGCAACTGTTGTGCGTCTCTATGTGTATGAGTACATAGGCCAGACCTTGAACAACACCAGGCAACTGTTGTGTGACTCTATGTGTATGAGCACATAGGCCAGACCTTCAACAACACCAGGCAACTGTTGTGGGTCTCTATGTGTATGAGCACATAGGCCAGACCTTCAACAACACCAGGCAACTGTTGTGTGACTCTATGTGTATGAGCACATAGGCCAGACCTTCAACAACACCAGGCAACTGTTGTGTGTCTCTGTGTGTATGAGCACATAGGCCAGACCTTCAACAACACCAGGCAACTGTTGTGCGTCTCTGTGTGTATGAGCACATAGGCCAGACCTTCAACAACACCAGGCAACTGTTGTGCGTCTCTGTGTGTATGAGTACATAGGCCAGACCTTCAACAACACCAGGCAACTGTTGTGTGTCTCTGTGTGTATGAGTACATAGGCCAGACCTTCAACAACACCAGGCAACTGTTGTGTGTCTCTGTGTGTATGAGCACATAGGCCAGACCTTCAACAACACCAGGCAACTGTTGTGCGTCTCTGTGTGTATGAGCACATAGGCCAGACCTTCAACAACACCAGGCAACTGTTGTGGGTCTCTGTGTGTATCATAGTAGGCCAGACCTTCAACAACACCAGGCAACTGTTGTGCGTCTCTGTGTGTATGAGCACATAGGCCAGACCTTCAACAACACCAGGCAACTGTTGTGCGTCTCTGTGTGTATGAGTACATAGGCCAGACCTTCAACAACACCAGGCAACTGTTGTGTGACTCTGTGTGTATGAGCACATAGGCCAGACCTTCAACAACACCAGGCAACTGTTGTGGGTCTCTATGTGTATGAGCACATAGGCCAGACCTTCAACAACACCAGGCAACTGTTGTGTGTCTCTGTGTGTATGAGCACATAGGCCAGACCTTCAACAACACCAGGCAACTGTTGTGCATCTCTATATGTGTATGTGTATGAGTACATAGGCCAGACCTTCAACAACACCAGGCAACTGTTGTGCGTCTCTGTGTGTATGAGCACATAGGCCAGACCTTCAACAACACCAGGCAACTGTTGTGTGTCTCTGTGTGTATGAGCACATAGGCCAGACCTTCAACAACACCAGGCAACTGTTGTGTGTCTCTGTGTGTATGAGCACATAGGCCAGACCTTCAACAACACCAGGCAACTGTTGTGCGTCTCTGTGTGTATGAGCACATAGGCCAGACCTTCAACAACACCAGGCAACTGTTGTGGGTCTCTGTGTGTATGAGCACATAGGCCAGACCTTCAACAACACCAGGCAACTGTTGTGTCTCTGTGTGGATGAGCACATAGGCCAGACCTTCAACAACACCAGGCAACTGTTGTGTGTCTCTGTGTGTATGAGTACATAGGCCAGACCTTCAACAACACCAGGCAACTGTTGTGCATCTCTATGTGGATGATGTATTAGCACATAGGCACATGTGTATACTTTAGTAGTAGTAATAACATCTGTGATTGGTTGGATCAGATGTTACACTGAGTAACTTCTTATAGTCACTCCTAGTAAGTGGCTGCTTGACTTAATAGAAACTAGATAAAAATGTTTTATTCAAAAAACTAAAATACTAAATATACTGGATCGACCAGTTAAAAAACAAATGAAGCACATGTCTACTAATGTGAACCGCACACATTTATAGGAAACCCTTTACCTATTTTGACTATGCTGTGTGGTGACAGAGAGATAGATAATAGATCTGTGAAGATAAATTCAAGACTCTTTAGCCATTTGTATAGTCGTTTAAATAAAACACACACACACATACACACCCACACACCCACATACACCCACACTTGGACACAGGTTACAAGAACAGTTGCTTTTTGAAGACATGCTACTATCATCTTACCAATTTTACTGGATTGAGAAGCAGATTAAGTTACTGCAATGCATTGGACAACTTTGGAATCTTCCGATAATAGAATGTTGTGTACAAGTTATGTGTTGGGAAGCAATTTAATAGCTCCCCCAAAACACCTCATAACTCAACTCCACAAAACACCTCATAATTCAACTCCACGAGAACACCTCATAATTCAACTCCACAAGAACACCTCATAATTCAACTCCACAAGAACACCTTATAACTCAACTCCACAAGAACACCTTATAACTCAACTCCACAAGAACACCTTATAACTCAACTCCACAAGAACACCTCATAATTCAACTCCACAATAATTCAACTCCACAAGAACACCTCATAATTCAACTCCACAAGAACACCTCATAACTCCACAGGAACACCTCATAACTCTACTCCACAAGAACACCTCATAACTCAACTCTACAGGACACCTCATAATTCAACTCCACAAGAACACCTCATAATTGGGTCATTCCATATGAAATCAACCAAATCAAAAAAAAATCCAGGGTCATTTTCTCAGAATTGGTTCATACTCATCCTACAAGTTCCTATGTATGAGATATGTCGCCGTGCAAAAAAAAATTGCCCAACTGTTCCTGAGATATGGCCTTGCCCAATTTTGGCCTCCGCGACCGTCACGTCACACTGCCATGAGACTAAAGTTACCATTTCCCCCTAAATAGTATGATTTCAGGTTTAAAAACTACACCCAGTAGCTAAAGTTGCACCAGAAGTCCATTTCTGGCATCAGAATTGCCGTAGTATTGAGTAATAAAGGATTTCCTGTTTTTGAGTTGCCTGATTTTGACCGACCGATTCACCGGGTTGGCATATCACAATCATATTCTGCTATTGCATGTTGCTTCCTGAAGGCATCTCTGGGGTACATCTATGCTAAATATCAACTTGAGTTTATGCCATCTTCCCCATGAAATGCTGGTCACAAGAATGTGCGATTTCACATGCGCACAAATGGGAATCGGCTCATTCTTCAATTCTTTGTTGTTTCTTTTTAGGCATTGTCATTGTCATTGCCAAAGATCCTACGTGCCAAATTTGGTCGAAATTGGTCCAGCGGTTTGGGCCAGTTACGGCAGCTGGTATGCATAAGGTGTGCGTTTGTCAGTCACACCAAAATGCCAAACTACTGACCAGTGTCATCCCCGGCAAACCACATTACTCAGTCCACTGCTGGAAAAGAATGTATGCTCAGTGGAAAATCGTGGAGTGCATGCTGTTGTTGTGTGATAATTGTCCCTGTGGTCTCACATCGTACTTGTCGGACACTTTCTCGGAGGACTATGACATGGACGATGAGATATCGTACAAGCAGTGGGTTTCAGTCGACAGTAAAGCCATGCTGATGACAGTCGTTTCAACTGTTCAAGAGTTCATTAAAAAACATGCGAATCCTTTGACAATTTGAGACAACCACTAAATCTCAAAGGCACAAGCCAGCTATCTATCTAAGCTGAAGGATGAGCTCAAAGACAATGAAGCCATCGTTTTACTCGACTTCGCAGAGAACTATTCATTTGTAGCCCAGGATGTGGTGCAGTCGTTCCACTGGAATAACTCGCAGGCAACTGCATCCATTTGTAGTCTACTACAAATCCAAGGGTGAGCTAAAGCACCTGAATATGTGCGTGATTTCTGACTGCCTGAAGCATGACACCCTCGCAGTTCACGCATTCATAAACAAAGGGATGCCTTACATCAAAGAACAGCTTCCCTTTGTGACCAAGTTGCACTATTTCAGTGATGGATGTGGAGGACAGTACAAAAACTATAACAATCTGTACAATGTCTGTCTCCACTTCAAAGACTTTGGAATTGTAGCAGTCTGGCATTTCTTTGCTACGTCTCATGGTAAAAGTCCTTGTGATGGTCTGGGTGGTACTGTGAAGCGCCTGAATGCCAGAGCTAGTTTGCAAGCACTGACTGACCATCAGATTCTTACTGCCATGGCCATGTTTGAATGGTCGTCAAAGAACATTCCAGGCATAAAGTTTTTCTTTGTCTCCAATAAGGATGTCGATAAAAATGCACAGCAATTTGGTCTCCACGAGCGGTGGGAGTCCAAGAGCACCATTCCAGGGACCAGGTCGTCACACTGCTGCATTCCGACATCAGTGTGAATGAAATGAAACAAATTTCTGCAGATCTTGTTGGTACGGCCATTGGTGAGAGAAATGTTCCTGATGAGAAGGACTTTTACAATGCAGAACTGCAGGTTGGCAAGTACATCGCCTGTCTGTAAGACAAGGAGTGGTACATTGGATGTATTGTGGACAGATCAGATGAGGAGGGAGACGTCAATGTCAATTTTATGAAATCGAATGCTCAAGGCAGACTATCGTGGCCACTCATCATGTGGGGGCATGCCTGCTGGGTTCCCTTTGACAATGTGCTCTGCATTGTAAATGCACCAGACTTCCATTAAAGTGCACGTTTCTATGAGTTAAATGCTGAAGATCATCAGCGCACCACGCGCAAGTTTGAAGCATGGAGAGTGACTCTAGGAAATCCTCAGGTACTGCAGTGATATGCATTTGCTCTTGCAAAAAGACAGCTTCTATGTTGTCAGTACATATGTTATGTAGCCTGTGTTTGTTCAATCAATATATTCATGTCTTGTCAATGCCAATTTAGTTAGTAGCCATGCATATGCTGTTTGGTGTCCGTTTAAAGTGTATATTTGAGTTTGTGTTGTGTATTGTTACTCATGATGACTTAAAAGGTACCCTATTGACTCTAATTTTCATCTTTAGCATTTCCAGAAAATTTAAAGCACATATTAAAAAATAATGAAGCAATTCAATGAGTTGATTTGCATTCGTGCGCATGCGAAATCGCACATTCTTGTGACCAGCATTTCACAGGGAAGATGGCATAAACTCGAAGTTGATATTTTGCATAGATGTACCCCAGAGATGCCTGAAGCAACATGCAAAAGCAGAAAATGATTGTGATATGCCAACCCAGTGAATCGGTCGGTCAAAGTCAGGGAACTCAAAAACAGGAAATCCTTACTCAATAACTACGGCAGTTAGACCAATTCTGATGCCAGAAATGGACTCCTGGCACAATTTTAGCTACTGGATGTAGTTTTTAAACCTGAAATCATAATATTTAGGGGGAAATGGTAACTTTAGTCTCATGGCAGTGTGACGCGACAGTCGCGGGGGCCAAAATTGGGCAGGGCCGTATCTGAGGAACAGTTGAGAGTTGGGTGGAAAAAAATTGCATGGCGACTTATCTCATACATAGGAACTTGTAGGATGAGTATGAACCAATTCTGAGAATATGACCCCAAAGCCACTGGTTGAGTTAATATGGAATGACCCAATTCAACTCCACAAGAACACCTCATAATTCAACTCCACAAGAACACCTCATAATTCAACTCCACAAGGACACCTCATAATTCAACTCCACAAGAACACCTCATAATTCAACTCCACAGGAACACCTCATAATTCAACTCCACAAGAACACCTCATAATTCAACTCCACAGGAACACCTCATAATTCAACTCCACAAGAACACCTCATAATTCAACTCCACAAGAACACCTCATAATTCAACTCCACAAGGACACCTAATAATTCAACTCCACAAGAACACCTCATAATTCAACTCCACAAGAACACCTCATAATTCAACTCCACAAGAACACCTCATAACTCAACTCCACAAGAACACCTCATAATTGAACTTCACAAGAACACCTCATAATTCAACTCCACAGGAACACCTCATAACTCAACTCCACAAGAACACCTCATAATTCAACTCCACAAGAACACCTCATAATTCAACTCCACAAGAACACCTCATAATTCAACTCCACAAGAACACCTCATAACTCAACTCCACAAGAACACCTCATAATTCAACTCCACAGGAACACCTCATAATTCAACTCCACAAGAACACCTCATAATTCAACTCCACAAGATCACCTCATAATTCAACTCCACAAGAACACCTCATAATTCAACTCCACAGGAACACCTCATTATTCAACTCCACAAGAACACCTCATAATTCAACTCCACAAGAACACCTCATAATTCAACTCCACAAGAACACCTCATAATTAAACTCCACAAGAATACCTCATAACTCAACTCCACAAGAACACCTCATAATTCAACTCCACAAGAACACCTCATAATTCAACTCCACAAGAACACCTCATAATTCAACTCCACAAGAACACCTCATAATTCAACTCCACAAGAACATCTCATAATTCAACTCCACAAGAACACCTCATAATTCAACTCCACAAGAACACCTCATAACTCAACTCCACAAGAACACCTCATAATTCAACTCCACAAGAACACCTCATAATTCAACTCCACAAGAACACCTCATAATTCAACTTCACAAGAACACCTCATAACTCAACTCCACAAGAACACCTCATAATTCAACTCCACAGAAACACCTCATAATTCAACTCCACAAGAACACCTCATAATTCAACTCCACAGGAACACCTCATAATTCAACTCCACAAGAACACCTCATAACTCAACTCCACAAGAACACCTAATTAATTCAACTCCACAAGAACACCTCATAATTCAACTCCACAGGAACACCTCATAATTCAACTCCACAAGAACACCTTATAACTCAACTCCACAAGCACACCTCATAACTCAACTCCACAGGAACACCTCATAATTCAACTCCACAAGAACACCTCATAATTAAACTCCACAAGAAACCTCATAATTCAACTCCACAGGAACACCTCATAATTCAACTCCACAGAAACACCTCATAATTCAACTCCACAAGAACACCTCATAATTCAACTCCACAGGAACACCTCATAATTCAACTCCACAAGAACACCTCATAACTCAACTCCACAAGAACACCTAATTAATTCAACTCCACAAGAACACCTCATAATTCAACTCCACAGGAACACCTCATAATTCAACTCCACAGGAACACCTCATAATTCAACTCCACAAGAACACCTTATAACTCAACTCCACAAGCACACCTCATAACTCAACTCCACAGGAACACCTCATAATTCAACTCCACAAGAACACCTTATAACTCAACTCCACAAGAACACCTCATAACTCAACTCCACAGGAACACCTCATAATTCAACTCCACAAGAACACCTCATAATTAAACTCCACAAGAAACCTCATAATTCAACTCCACAGGAACACCTCATAACTCAACTCCACAAGAACACCTCATAATTCAACTCCACAAGATCACCTCATAATTCAACTCCACAAGAACACCTCATAATTCAACTCCACAGGAACACCTCATTATTCAACTCCACAAGAACACCTCATAATTCAACTCCACAAGAACACCTCATAATTCAACTCCACAAGAACACCTCATAATTAAACTCCACAAGAATACCTCATAACTCAACTCCACAAGAACACCTCATAATTCAACTCCACAAGAACACCTCATAATTCAACTCCACAAGAACACCTCATAATTCAACTCCACAAGAACACCTCATAATTCAACTCCACAAGAACATCTCATAATTCAACTCCACAAGAACACCTCATAATTCAACTCCACAAGAACACCTCATAACTCAACTCCACAAGAACACCTCATAATTCAACTCCACAAGAACACCTCATAATTCAACTCCACAAGAACACCTCATAATTCAACTTCACAAGAACACCTCATAACTCAACTCCACAAGAACACCTCATAATTCAACTCCACAGAAACACCTCATAATTCAACTCCACAAGAACACCTCATAATTCAACTCCACAGGAACACCTCATAATTCAACTCCACAAGAACACCTCATAACTCAACTCCACAAGAACACCTAATTAATTCAACTCCACAAGAACACCTCATAATTCAACTCCACAGGAACACCTCATAATTCAACTCCACAAGAACACCTTATAACTCAACTCCACAAGCACACCTCATAACTCAACTCCACAGGAACACCTCATAATTCAACTCCACAAGAACACCTCATAATTAAACTCCACAAGAAACCTCATAATTCAACTCCACAGGAACACCTCATAATTCAACTCCACAGAAACACCTCATAATTCAACTCCACAAGAACACCTCATAATTCAACTCCACAGGAACACCTCATAATTCAACTCCACAAGAACACCTCATAACTCAACTCCACAAGAACACCTAATTAATTCAACTCCACAAGAACACCTCATAATTCAACTCCACAGGAACACCTCATAATTCAACTCCACAGGAACACCTCATAATTCAACTCCACAAGAACACCTTATAACTCAACTCCACAAGCACACCTCATAACTCAACTCCACAGGAACACCTCATAATTCAACTCCACAAGAACACCTTATAACTCAACTCCACAAGAACACCTCATAACTCAACTCCACAGGAACACCTCATAATTCAACTCCACAAGAACACCTCATAATTAAACTCCACAAGAAACCTCATAATTCAACTCCACAGGAACACCTCATAACTCAACTCCACAAGAACACCTCATAATTCAACTTCACAAGAACACCTCATAACTCAACTCCACAAGAACACCTCATAATTCAACTCCACAGAAACACCTCATAATTCAACTCCACAAGAACACCTCATAATTCAACTCCACAGGAACACCTCATAATTCAACTCCACAAGAACACCTCATAACTCAACTCCACAAGAACACCTAATTAATTCAACTCCACAAGAACACCTCATAATTCAACTCCACAGGAACACCTCATAATTCAACTCCACAAGAACACCTTATAACTCAACTCCACAAGCACACCTCATAACTCAACTCCACAGGAACACCTCATAATTCAACTCCACAAGAACACCTCATAATTAAACTCCACAAGAAACCTCATAATTCAACTCCACAGGAACACCTCATAATTCAACTCCACAGAAACACCTCATAATTCAACTCCACAAGAACACCTCATAATTCAACTCCACAGGAACACCTCATAATTCAACTCCACAAGAACACCTCATAACTCAACTCCACAAGAACACCTAATTAATTCAACTCCACAAGAACACCTCATAATTCAACTCCACAGGAACACCTCATAATTCAACTCCACAGGAACACCTCATAATTCAACTCCACAAGAACACCTTATAACTCAACTCCACAAGCACACCTCATAACTCAACTCCACAGGAACACCTCATAATTCAACTCCACAAGAACACCTTATAACTCAACTCCACAAGAACACCTCATAACTCAACTCCACAGGAACACCTCATAATTCAACTCCACAAGAACACCTCATAATTCAACTCCACAAGAACACCTCATAATTCAACTCCACAAGAACACCTCATAATTAAACTCCACAAGAAACCTCATAATTCAACTCCACAGGAACACCTCATAACTCAACTCCACAAGAACACCTCATAATTCAACTCCACAAGAACACCTCATAATTCAACTCCACAAGAACACCTCATAATTCAACTCCACAGGAACACCTCATAATTCACTGCCACTCAATCTCATGAGCTATTTTGAGGATGCACTTATGGAAGCGTTTATTTAAAATATATATTTATTTTACATATTTTGCAACCCCATGATAACTTCTTTGGGTACCTCAGCACCACAAACCCCCTCCCTCCTTCCCGTCCTCTGGACTCTCTGGTCGTTGTACTTGTCTACTGTGACAAGTGTTCCTTCCTGCTCTGAAGTCCAGCAACTTGGAGTTTTGTGCACCATTTTTGAAAGATGGACGTGATAAACTTGAAGATGCAGCATTCCTTGACAAGGTTGCAACATGTCAGAACTTTGTCCAGACATGTTTGTACATGTGCACTTGCCAAATCCTATTTACACCTTGAGATTTCCAGACAGTCTTTATGGACATGCACTGTTGGCAAAACCAAAATAATCATTAATGCTTCAAGTTGAAAGCAAAACTTAAATTCTGAGATGAAAGCTTGTGGAATATAATTAGCTGGCCTGGTGGAAGCTGGCCTTGCCCTGGAAATTTACTGTGAACAGTCCAAGAACTACAGTTGCTAAGTGAAATCCGAAGTGCTCCAAGTAAATTCCAGTGGCATTCACTTGGCTGGTTCAGGAAGCATACTTACTGCCAACTAGCATAACTAAAGCCTTATGGAGCTGTTTATCTGGGCATGTGGGCATCTGGGGGACTAGCCTGTTGCTCAAGTTAGATAGCTCTCTTGTGTGTTCTCTCTCTTCTATCTCCTCCTCTCCCTCCACTCCTCTCCCTCTCTCCACTCCTCTCCCTCTCTTCTGTCTTCCTCTCCCCCTCTCTCTCCCCTCTGTCCTCTCCTTCTCTCTCCTCTCCCCCTCTCTCCCTCTCCTTCTCTCCCCTCTCCCTTCTCTCTCTCTCCCTCCTCTCTCTCTCCTCTCCCTTCTCTCTCTCCCTCTCTCTCCTCTCTCTCTCCTCTCTCTCTCCTCTCCCCCTCTCTCTCCCCTCTTCCCCTCTATCCCTCTCCTCTCTCCTCTCCCTCTCTGTCTTCTATCTCAGCTATTTCAACAGAGCCATCAGAGCAGTTGCAGGAACTAGCAGAATCACTTCTCACCCTTGCACTCTTACCACATGCACATAGCCAGATGTTCACCACATGCTGCACAAACACTGAGCAGAGGAGTGTCATTGAGTTGTCTATTAGTGTGTGTGCATGTGTGTGCGTGCGTGTGCATGCGTGTGTGATCATGAATTTTCTGTCTTTACACTAGTATGACCTCATCTCACTACAAAAGACACCCAAAGATACCTGAGATGTCTTTATAGAATCTAGCAACCGTCCTAAAAGACAACCGAGATGTCTTTATAGAATCTAGCAACCGTCCTAAAAGACAATGAGAGGTCTTTATAAAATCTAGCAACCGTCCTAAAAGACAACCGAGATGTCTTTATAGAATCTAGCAACCGTCCTAAAAGACAACCGAGATGTCTTTATAGAATCTAGCAACCGTCCTAAAAGACAACCGAGATGTCTTTATAGAATCTAGCAACCGTCCTAAAAGACAAAAGAGATGTCTTTATAGAATCTAGCAACCGTCCTAAAAGACAACCGAGATGTCTTTATAGAATCTAGCAATGTCCTAAAAGAAACTCAAGATGTCTTTATAGAATCTAGCAACCGTCCTAAAAGACACCCGAGATGTTTTTTGAATCTAGCAACCGTTCTAAAAGATGAGATGTCTTTATAGAATCTATCAACTGTCCTAAAATAAACCTGAGATGTCTTTATAGAATCTAGCAACTGTCCTAAAAGACAATGATATGTCTTTATAGAATCTAGCAACCGTCCTAAAAGAAACCTTTGTAGAATCTAGCAACCGTCCCAATAGCTGACGTATTTGTATAATCTAGCAACCATCCTAATAGCTGAGGTCTCATTTAGCTGTCCTAATCCAGCACTCTAGGCCTGTCAAAAGAGGTCGGTCTAATGATAAACATGGCCACAAAGTACAGCGAATGTGTTTTTGGGTTTTCTGCCTATATGGTAAGGGATCATCACCGCTAATGATAAAGTGATTGGCATTACCGAGGTGTCCATCATTGGCTGATTCTTGATTGGTCGTCTTTCTTCCCTCTGGTGTTGCAGCACAACTTTCTCCATTAGATAACTGATAGATCACTGACCTTCTTTGTGGCTGCGGTGGCTGCGGTGATTTTTTAATATATATATATCTAGGACTTTTTTTGTCAGGAATGAACTTTTCAAACTCATTAGAAGTACAATAAGCTGCAGTTTGGTGTAAGAATCAACTCCATTGAGGTGAGCGAACAAACAAAAGCTATGTGCTGTCACATCAGCTATGTCCACATATATATATGAAGGAAAATCCATCCAGGAATGCCTCTCTTCACAAGAGTGAAAGAACAGAGTGGCACCCGGTAATGAGGTTGCCTCTGCTGGTGTTCCCAAGAGTGAGGGATTCAGAGCCGGTAATGAGGTTGCCTCTGCTGCTATTCTCAGTAGACCATCCAGAAAGACCAATGAAGGTCAATGTGATTGTCAGCCATTCCTTTTTCTTTTTTTCTGCTCGCTCGCCCGTCAAACCAGAAGTAAGTTGTCTGACTTTTCTGGTGATGGAGCAGTCTATTGGGTTGTTCCGCACGTAACACTTAGTTTTTAAAAGCACCTCTGTGAACAATGTCAGAGTTTATGCCTATAGACACTTGTGGCTTTTCGGCTCACACACCACACCCACCTTATTCCCTTTCATGTCTTACCACATGTGCTAATTAGTGTTTGCCATACCCACTCCCTCTACCTAATTAGTCTTGGTGGTGAATGTGGTGAGTATTTATGATGATTGAGTACTGGATAGTTGTTTGAATTTCTGAATCACACTGTGACACTCATCCCGACACATTGTAACCAGTTTAATAGTTCTGAAATTCTGATTTCAGCATACTGGTGCCGGTGGGCTGGTGCAGTGGTGGCAGTGTCCCCAGACTGGTGCAGTGGTGCCAGTGTCTCCAGGCTGGTGCAGTGGTGCCAGTGTCCCCAGGCTGGTGCCAAGTGTCCCCAGGCTGGTGCAGTGGTGCCAGTGTCTCCAGGCTGGTGCAGTGGTGCCAGTGTCTCCAGGCTGGTGCCAAGTGTCCCCAGGCTGGTGCAGTGGTGGCAGTGTCCCCAGGCTGGTGCAGTGGTGCCAGTGTCCCCAGGCTGGTGCAGTGGTGCCAGTGTCTCCAGGCTGGTGCAGTGGTGCCAGTGTCTCCAGGCTGGTGCAGTGGTGCCAGTGTCCCCAGGCTGGTGCCAAGTGTCCCCAGGCTGGTGCAGTGGTGCCAGTGTCTCCAGGCTGGTGCAGTGGTGCCAGTGTCTCCAGGCTGGTGCAGTGGTGCCAGTGTCCCCAGGCTGGTGCAGTGGTGCCAGTGTCCCCAGGCTGGTGCCAAGTGTCCCCAGGCTGGTGCAGTGGTGCCAGTGTCTCCAGGCTGGTGCAGTGGTGCCAGTGTCCCCAGGCTGGTGCAGTGGTGCCAGTGTCCCCAGGCTGGTGCAGTGGTGCCAGTGTCTCCAGGCTGGTGCAGTGGTGCCAGTGTCCCCAGGCTGGTGCAGTGGTGCCAGTGTCCCCAGGCTGGTGCAGTGGTGCCAGTGTCCCCAGGCTGGTGCAGTGGTGCCAGTGTCCCCAGACTGGTGCAGTGGTGCCAGTGTCCCCAGGCTGGTGCAGTGGTGCCAGTGTCCCCAGGCTGGTGCAGTGGTGCCAGTATCTCCAGGCTGGTGCAGTGGTGCCAGTGTCCCCAGGCTGGTGCAGTGGTGCCAGTGTCCCCAGACTGATGCAGTGGTGGCAGTGTCCCCAGGCTGGTGCAGTGGTGCCAGTGTCTCCAGGCTGGTGCAGTGGTGCCAGTGTCCCCAGGCTGGTGCAGTGGTGCCAGTGTCCCCAGGCTGGTGCAGTGGTGCCAGTGTCCCCAGGCTGGTGCAGTGGTGCCAGTGTCCCCAGACTGGTGCAGTGGTGCCAGTGTCCCCAGGCTGGTGCAGTGGTGCCAGTGTCCCCAGGCTGGTGCAGTGGTGCCAGTATCTCCAGGCTGGTGCAGTGGTGCCAGTGTCCCCAGGCTGGTGCAGTGGTGCCAGTGTCCCCAGACTGATGCAGTGGTGGCAGTGTCCCCAGGCTGGTGCAGTGGTGCCAGTATCTCCAGGCTGGTGCAGTGGTGCCAGTGTCCCCAGGCTGGTGCAGTGGTGCCAGTATCTCCAGGCTGGTGCAGTGGTGCCAGTGTCCCCAGACTGGTGCAGTGGTGGCAGTGTCCCCAGGCTGGTGCAGTGGTGCCAGTGTCCCCAGGCTGGTGCAGTGGTGCCAGTGTCCCCAGGCTGGTGCAGTGGTGCCAGTGTGCCCAGGCTGGTGCAGTGGTGCCAGTATCCCCAGGCTGGTGCAGTGGTGCCAGTATCTCCAGGCTGGTGCAGTGGTGCCAGTGTCCCCAGGCTGGTGCAGTGGTGCCAGTGTCCCCAGGCTGGTGCAGTGGTGGCAGTGTCCCCAGGCTGGTGCAGTGGTGGCAGTGTCCCCAGGCTGGTGCAGTGGTGCCAGTGTCCCCAGGCTGGTGCAGTGGTGCCAGTGTCCCCAGGCTGGTGCAGTGGTGGCAGTGTCTCCAGGCTGGTGCAGTGGTGCCAGTATCCCCAGGCTGGTGCAGTGGTGCCAGTATCTCCAGGCTGGTGCAGTGGTGGCAGTGTCCCCAGACTGGTGCAGTGGTGCCAGTGTCTCCAGGCTGATGCAGTGGTGCCAGTGTCCCCAGGCTGGTGCAGTGGTGGCAGTGTCCCCAGGCTGGTGCAGTGGTGCCAGTATCTCCAGGCTGGTGCAGTGGTGGCAGTGTCCCCAGGCTGGTGCAGTGGTGCCAGTGTCCCCAGGCTGGTGCAGTGGTGCCAGTGTCCCCAGGCTGGTGCAGTGGTGCCAGTGTCCCCAGGCTGGTGCAGTGGTGCCAGTGTCCCTAGGCTGGTGCAGTGGTGCCAGTGTCCCCAGGCTGGTGCAGTGGTGGCAGTGTCCCCAGGCTGTAGTGGATCGTGGACAGCCCAGGGATATCTAGTGACGTCTAGAGTTCAGAGTTGTTAGCCACATAGCCCTAGGCAGTATATGCAGTATTTGGTGGGTAAGAGACATCCATAAATGGTCCTGGGACTGTTCATGGCATCACTGAATGTTTGTGTGTGAGTGTGTGTGTGTGTATGTGTGAGGGTGAAACATACTCCATCTTCAAGCACTGTTGAATATCGTTGTAATTTTAACCAAGAATATCTGAAGGTATGATATTTACAGGACACAAGGAGAATAACCTTCAGGACGTTCATGTGCACATCTAAGGGGGTGAGGGTGAAATGAATGTATTTGGAAAACAACCTGTTTATCTCAGAGAAGACACAGTGAGGAAGAGCCATTTGTCTCAGAGCAGACACAGTGAGGAAGACATTTGTCTCAGAGCAGACACAGTGAGGAAGAGCCATTTGTCTCAGAGCAGACACAGTGAGGAAGAGTCATTTGTCTCAGAGCAGACACAGTGAGGAAGAGTCATTTGTCTCAGAGAAGACACAGTGAGGAAGAGCCATTTGCCCCAGAGAAGACACAGTGAGGAAGAGCCATTTGTCTCAGAGAAGACACAGTGAGGAAGAGCCATTTGCCCCAGAGAAGACACAGTGAAGAAGAGTCATTTGTCCCAGAGCAGACACAGTGAGGAAGAGCCATTTGTCTCAGAGCAGACACAGTGAGGAAGAGTCATTTGTCCCAGAGAAGACACAGTGAGGAAGACATTTGTCCCAGAGAAGACACAGTGAGGAAGACATTTGTCCCAGAGAAGACACAGTGAGGAATACATTTGTCTCAGAGCAGACACAGTGATGAAGACCTTTAGAATCCGAACAGAACAAGCCACAGGCCAAATATTAATCTTATGGCTCGAATGGTTTGTATGGCAGTGTTTGGACCAAACAACTTCTTGCTTCATTAGAGCAAGATGGAAGTTGTTTGGTTGAAATATTGGGCTGATTAATTAGGTTTGCATTATGTGGAGTTAGTAAAAATCACTATTCTAGTCAAAACAAGCAGGCTACAGCAGCTATCAGCTACCTAAAATGACACTTCAGAACATCTGGCTTTATTTGTTGGGGGGTGAGGGGGGGGGGGAAGTGATATATTACTTGTTCTGCCGGCTGTGCCTTGAGCTCTCCAAGCTAGTAGCCAGCATAATGGAGTGTGTCTTGCCTCTGTGTGGTCATCTCCTGAATTAAGGGCATCTCCTTCTCTAAAGTGAAAAATGGAAATCCAATGGGACTCGGAGTGTTCCTACTCAATAGCTCATGACCTTGTCGTGGTTCATGCTTAACTTTTCAAATCGCTCCATCTGTGTGCCCCTTAGATTCTGACCGTCCTGAGTGCCCCGAGGGGCAGTCATGAGTACCTGTGGTTTGTGTGGCTCTGTGTTGCTAAACTTCATTATGAGAGATAGAATAATGTGGGACAGAAATTTGATTGAAGTTTGAAATTAGTGCTTCCACACGTCATTAGCACGAGCATATTTCTATCCATGCAAACATTAATTATGTCTGCACAAAATTTGATTGAAGTTTGAAATTAGTGCACTGTATACTTGTTCATGTCATTAGCACGAGCACATTTCTATCCATGCAAATGTTAATTATGTGTGCACAAAATTTGATTGAAGTTTGAAAATCTTACCTAAATAATTTTACACATCATTGGCATTAACATGTTTCCTGTCATTTGTAATGAAGGCGTGGCAGCCTGAAGAATTCCAAGAACCCAATCCCCCCCCCCCCCCCCCCCCCTCCCAAACAGCCATTTAGGGCTTAGGACTGTAAAAGAATCTAATGACCTGCAAATTTGCAAGATTACGATCCTCCTAAATTCGGGTGCAGGTGTTATTGGCACAGTTACGCCTAGACATGGTGCTAAAGGGGACATGGTGCTAAAGGAAAGCACAGAGAGAGAGAGCTATTTGAAGGGCAGATAATTGAGCATGAAACATGTTGAGGTAATGAGCTCTCGAGGAGGAACACTCTAGTTCTGTTGGTTTTACTTTTGATATGGAGTGCATTGTTTCAACTCAAGTAGGTCTTTTTGTATAGTGTAAGCAGACACATTGCCTAGGCCCCTTTAGTAGGGACACATTACCTAGGCCCCTTTAGTATGGACACATTACCTAGGCCCCTTTAGTATGGACACATTGCCTAGGCCCCTTTAGTAGGGACACATCACCTAGGCCCCTTTAGTAGGGACACATTTTCTAGGCCCCTTTAGTATGGACACATTACCTAGGCCCCTTTAGTAGGGACACATTGCCTGGGCCCCTTTAGTATGGACACATTGCCTGGGCCCCTTTAGTAGGGACACATTGCCTAGGCCCCTTTAGTAGGGACACATTGCCTAGGCCCCTTTAGTAGGGACACATTGCCTAGGCCCCTTTAGTAGGGACACATTACCTAGGCCCCTTTAGTAGGGACACATTACCTAGGCCCCTTTAGTAGGGACACATTACCAGGCCCCTTTAGTAGGGACACATTACCTAGGCTCCTTTAGTATGGACACATTACCTAGGCCCCTTTAGTATGGACACATTACCTAGGCCCCTTTAGTAGGGACACATTGCCTAGGCCCCTTTAGTAGGGACACATTAACTAGGCCACTTTAGTATGGACACATTGCCTAGGCCCCTTTAGTATGGACACATTACCTAGGCCCCTTTAGTAGGGACACATTACCTAGGCCCCTTTAGTAGGGACACATTACCTAGGTAGGGACACATTGCCTAGGCCCCTTTAGTAGGGACACATTACCTAGGCCCCTTTAGTATGGACACATTACCTAGGCCCCTTTAGTATGGACACATTGCCTAGGCCCCTTTAGTATGGACACATTGCCTAGGCCCCTTTAGTATGGACACATTGTCTAGGCCCCTTTAGTAGGGACACATTACCTAGGTCACTTTAGTATGGACCCATTGCCTAGGCCCCTTTAGTAGGGACACATTGCCTAGGCCCCTTTAGTAGGGACACATTGCCTAGGCCCCTTTAGTAGGGACACATTGCCTAGGCCCCTTTAGTATGGACACATTGCCTAGGCCCCTTTAGTAGGGACACATTGCCTAGGCCCCTTTAGTAGGGACACATTGCCTAGGCCCCTTTAGTAGGGACACATTGCCTAGGCCCCTTTAGTAGGGACACATTACCTAGGCCCCTTTAGTAGTATGGACACATTGCCTAGGCCCCTTTAGTATGGAGACATTACCTAGGCCCCTTTAGTATGGACACATTACCTAGGCCCCTTTAGTATGGACACATTGCCTAGGCCCCTTTAGTAGGGACACATTACCTAGGCCCCTTTAGTATGGACACATTGCCTAGGCCCCTTTAGTATGGACACATTACCTAGGCCCCTTTAGTAGGGACACATTACCTAGGCCCCTTTAGTATGGACACATTACCTAGGCCCCTTTAGTATGGACACATTACCTAGGCCCCTTTAGTAGGGACACATTGCCTAGGCCCCTTTAGTAGGGACACATTACCTAGGCCCCTTTAGTAGGGACACATTGCCTAGGCCCCTTTAGTAGGGACACATTGCCTAGGCCCCTTTAGTAGGGACACATTACCTAGGCCCCTTTAGCAGGGACACATTGCCTAGGCCCCTTTAGTAGGGACACATTACCTAGGCCCCTTTAGTAGGGACACATTACCTAGGCCCCTTTAGTAGGGACACATTGCCTAGGCCCCTTTAGTAGGGACACATTACCTAGGCCCCTTTAGTAGGGACACATTGCCTAGGCCCCTTTAGTAGGGACACATTAACTAGGCCACTTTAGTATGGACACATTGCCTAGGCCCCTTTAGTATGGACACATTACCTAGGCCCCTTTAGTAGGGACACATTACCTAGGTCCCTTTAGTAGGGACACATTACCTAGGCCCCTTTAGTATGGACACATTACCTAGGCCCCTTTAGTATGGACACATTGCCTAGGCCCCTTTAGTATGGACACATTGCCTAGGCCCCTTTAGTATGGACACATTGTCTAGGCCCCTTTAGTAGGGACACATTACCTAGGCCCCTTTAGTAGGGACACATTGCCTAGGCCCCTTTAGTAGGGACACATTGCCTAGGCCCCTTTAGTAGGGACACATTGCCTAGGCCCCTTTAGTAGGGACACATTGCCTAGGCCCCTTTAGTATGGACACATTGCCTAGGCCCCTTTAGTAGGGACACATTGCCTAGGCCCCTTTAGTAGGGACACATTGCCTAGGCCCCTTTAGTAGGACACATTGCCTAGGCCCCTTTAGTAGGGACACATTACCTAGGCCCCTTTAGTATGGACACATTGCCTAGGCCCCTTTAGTATGGAGACATTACCTAGGCCCCTTTAGTATGGACACATTACCTAGGCCCCTTTAGTATGGACACATTGCCTAGGCCCCTTTAGTAGGGACACATTACCTAGGCCCCTTTAGTATGGACACATTGCCTAGGCCCCTTTAGTAGGGACACATTACCTAGGCCCCTTTAGTATGGACACATTACCTAGGCCCCTTTAGTATGGACACATTGCCTAGGCCCCTTTAGTAGGGACACATTACCTAGGCCCCTTTAGTATGGACACATTGCCTAGGCCCCTTTAGTATGGACACATTACCTAGGCCCCTTTAGTAGGGACACATTACCTAGGCCCCTTTAGTATGGACACATTACCTAGGCCCCTTTAGTATGGACACATTACCTAGGCCCCGTTTAGTAGGAACACATTGCCTAGGCCCCTTTAGTAGGGACACATTACCTAGGCCCCTTTAGTAGGGACGCATTGCCTAGGCCCCTTTAGTAGGGACACATTGCCTAGGCCCCTTTAGTAGGGACACATTACCTAAGCCCCTTTAGTAGGGACACATTGCCTAGGCCCCTTTAGTAGGGACACATTACCTAGGCCCCTTTAGTAGGGACACATTACCTAGGCCCCTTTAGTAGGGACACATTGCCTAGGCCCCTTTAGTAGGGACACATTGCCTAGGCCCCTTTAGTAGGGACACATTACCTAGGCCCCTTTAGTAGGGACACATTGCCTAGGTAGGGACCATTACCTAGGCCCCTTTAGTAGGGACACATTACCTAGGCCCCTTTAGTAGGGACACATTACCTAGGCCCCTTTAATTACCTAGGCCCCTTTAGTAGGGACACATTACCTAGGCCCCTTTAGTAGGGACACATTGCCTAGGCCCCTTTAGTAGGGACACATTACCTAGGCCCCTTTAGTAGGGACACATTACCTAGGCCCCTTTAGTATGGACACATTGCCTAGGCCCCTTTAGTATGGACACATTGCCTAGGCCCCTTTAGTATGGACACATTGCCTAGGCCAAGCATGCACACACAACACACACAACACACACACACACAACACACACACACACACACACAACACACACACACACACACAGAGCTGTGTGTTTGCTGGTGCTGGAGTTGTGTTACATGAACTGGTTCTAGTTTTACCTTTCTATCAAATGACTCGTAAGCCTCGGACATGGAGAACATCGAGGAATGTCTTTCATTGTTGCGATAGTTGTTTCCATAGGGAAAGTTGCTGTGTAGAGGATCGTCGATAATAGGGGCGATAATAGGGGCAATAATGGAGGGTAGCGAGTGGGAGGGACTAACGGCAGAGGTGACACAGGCAATGGTTCTCTTTAGTTTTCACTGCACGGCCGACATTGCGGTCCTCTTTGTCCTCTTCCGATGGAGACGGACACTTCTGTTGAACATTGCTGTATCTAGTAGGACCACCAACATGCAGCACTTGTGTGGCAACATTGACACTGCATGTACACACATGCAGCACTTGTGTGGCAACATTGACACTGCATGTAAACACATGCAGCACTTGTGTGGCAACATTGACACTGCATGTAAACACATGCAGCACTTGTGTGGCAACATTGACACTGCATGTACACACATGCAGCACTTGTGTGGCAACATTGACACTGCATGTACACACATGCAGCACTTGTGTGGCAACATTGACACTGCATGTACACACATGCAGCACTTGTGTGGCAACATTGACACTGCATGTACACACATGCAGCACTTGTGTGGCAACATTGACACTGCATGTACACACATGCAGCACTTGTGTGGCAACATTGACACTGCATGTAAACGCATTTAACCTCTCAGCCTGCAGCTTGTGACCCAAAGCTGAGGCTATGCGCAACCATGACCTTGTGTATGGTTGTGTCCATGCTGGGTCAGGGGGGACAGAGATGGTGGGGGTGGGGGAGGGGGTGTGGGGAGTGCAGGGGTGGGATTACAGGCTATACGGACTTCTGGCACTTCAACTGCAGTAGCTGGACTTGGCATTCAACACTCGTAAATACACACCAGGAAGTGCTTCCATCACATCCAATAGAAGGTCAGCTCGAGCGCCAGTTTTGCTATGCTGAGCTTGTGCATAGGCTAGATTACGGAAGCTCTCTGGCATAGAGCAAAGCTTGACTGAGGTAGGTATGGCAACTAATATAATGAGCCTGTGCACAGTAGATTACTGAATCCCTGGCAGCATGAGATAGCCATGCCAACTAGAATACTGAGCTTATGCAGAACAGATTACTGAATCTCTGGCATAGAGCAATCATTGAATGAGATGGGTACAACTACTGGAATACTGACTTTATAATCAACTAGGGGACCTTGATCAAGTGAAGTTCATGGCTGAACAGGTAAGGGATAAGTAATCAACAGGTACAAGTACTCTCCATCACGAGGTGGAGCTCAACTGACCCTGGAATCTCTAGATGATAACCTGATGAAGTCTGCCTTTGAAATGCATCCCTCACAAGGAGGTGTGCCGTGTTGTGGTTGGATTCCGAGACCTTCCCTTCTGCATGTCAAACATCAAAAAAGGCTTAGTCTAGGTCGTTAGCCATCAAGTGGGAGTGGCTTCTCCGCAGCCAGTTTGCACTAGAGGCAGGCGGGAGGGGGAGGAGGGGAGGAAGAGAGTGCAAGGGGAGGGGCATGTGTTTCTTCATGTTTTTTGGCTGTCACTGTTTTTGATTGGAGGTACTGAGACGAGTCATATCCGAGTCATATCAAGGGGTTAGAAAATGCATTTCGAGTCTCGTTCCCCCGTGTGAAAATATATTTCCAGCCCCATCACCCCCCAATGTGAAAATATATTTCCAGCCCCACTATCCCCCCTGTGTGAAAATATATTTCCAGTCCCCCCCTGCCCCCCCCGTGTGAAAATATATTTCCAGCCCCACCCCCTCCCCCCTGTGTGTTCCTTGCAGCATTCACCAGCATTGCATCACCACCCCTGTTAATGGTGCTGTGTGTTGATGCTCTTCTTGCAGTGGTTTAACTTGGATTCCCTTAAGAAGCAGCCTGAACTCATCTCCGACACCTACCTCAAGTTGTTCCTCGCTCAGCTTCGGATTGAAGGTCAGTCCAGGCTTCAGCAGAGGGCGGGTCTGTGTGATGCTGGTGTCCCCTAGCAGGGGGAAATGTTCTTTCCTAGCATGCTAATTTTTAAAATGAATATTGCGTTATACGTTGTGTTTCTTCAACTTAGTACCTTATAAACTTTCTCTAACTCGACATGTAGATCAACTTTGTGGATCAACTTTGTGGATCAACCTTGTAGATCAACTTTGTGAATCAGGGAATTATGCAGCACTTCCTAGACTAATTTGACCCACTTTTTTTCTGGTGGTTAATGATCTGTCTCTGCTGAGGCTGGCTACCTGGTTAGTCCCAGGATGTCTTCCTAGTTGATGGTGGGTGTCTGGTTTCCCGGGATGCTGGTTGCTCCCACCCCCTACTAATACCTCTAACGAGTGCCTGAGGTGTTTATTGGCGTGAACCACTCACCTGGCTCAGCCATGTGCCCTCTGGGGCATTTCACTTGCCTTGTCACTGGTGGGTGGGTGGGACTGCTAAGTCCTGGTGATACTGCCGCTGGGTGTCTTGGTCAGCTCCCATTCGGAGCACCTTGTGCGCTACTCACTGTCTATGCTCAGGCCAACACATACTTCCACTGCTATAACTGCAACTCTGCCTCTTATTATCCTTGCTTGTGCATTCTGGCAACCGTACATTAAACCCCCCCCCCCCCCCCCCCCTGCCCTCAAAAGAAAAAAAATCAAAGCTCATTACTGGGCAAAGATGTTGGCAGCTTCTTACTGTAGATGTCTAAACAGGAATTTCATCCTTGATTAGCTCCGAAATTTTTTCCAGCATAGCTTGAAACTTAGAGTACCCAACAGGAAAACCTAAGAACCTTGAAGCTCATTTTCAACGAGTATTTATGTGTTGCCAGGGATTTCGGTGTAGAACTCCCTGCACTGGTTACTTTATAATGGCAGATAGCAAAAGAACCAAGGCAGATATCACAGCTAAGACTCACACCCTGTGACAGCATCTTAGCTGCCTAAACGGTGGCTTTAGCTGATATTAGCTCGCAAAACCCACCCAGCGTGCCTGTGAATGCTTGGCCAAGCTAGCCAACCAGCAGACCAACAAGTAGACAATGTGAAGAAGCCTCAACATTCATCTTCAAAGATCCATGTCTCTATCTCTGTCCCCCATTCTCATAACTTGTAAACAATAGATCCATTCTTAGAAACTTCAGAACCAGAAGACTCTGCATGTTCCAGTGCACGTACGTGACTACTCTGTTTTCCCATTCTCATAACTTGTGAACAATAGGTCCATTCTGAGAAACTTGAGAACCAGAAGACTGCATGTTCCAGTGCACGTACGTGACTACTCTGTTTACCCATTCTCATAACTTGTGAACAATAGGCCCATTCTAATAGAAACTTCAGAACCAGAAGACTCCGCTTGTTCCAGTGGACCTCTGCGACTACTCTATTTCTCCATCGAGGAACGAAGGGTTTGGTAGATATCTCCCAGTATGTCATTTCGTTGATGATGCAATCAAACTAATGAACACGCTCATTTCTGCTGTAGAGTTCTTCTTGTGGCAACTATTACCAAGTTACAGTGCTCGACCTAAACCTGAGCTGTTTCACGGGTGGAGTTAGCAACACTAAACTTCCGAGTAGAATTTTTTAGAACACGGCACAATCCTCTAGCGTTCGGTTATAATATACAGAAACAATAAAACTCACACACACACACACACACAAAGCAAAATGAAGCAACCAAGAATATTACAATGAATTTCTCAGGCTAGGGCTTGGCTAGGGTTAGGTTAGGGCTTGGCTTGACTAGGGCTATGTCTCAATAATCAACTTGAAATTTCAGAGAACATTTCAAGCTGATTATGTCATAGTAATTCGTTGTCGACTTAGAGTTCATTAAGAACCAAAATGTTAAAGAAACGCCCCCAAAGAAACGCCCCCAAAGCAACGCAACTCTCTAGAATTGCCCTGAAACAGGACCACACCCATGCAGACCACTACTGACTCCTTTTGAACATCATATACACTAATGTTTATAGTCAAGATTTTAAAACTGGTATAATGATTTGTGTACACGATTTTAAATTGTAAAAGTTTACCCAACTGGTTGTGGTCTGCACATGTGTGTCTACATGCATGCGTGCATGTGTGCCTGTCGGCAATTACTAAATTACTCGTTCTTAGCACAATTAAACTTTAAACTCTGCAATTTTCTTCAAATGACTTGGCCAGAACATTTGATCCTTAAACTGGAATGCACTTCAGAGAAGGTCAGATTCCATTCCACAGATAATCTAATATGCTTTGGCCTCCCATGAGCAAGGTACAAAGCTTATTTCTATAGCTGTGATCTCTTTCATCGGATCCTGGTGTGTCCTGCACAGAGATGTGCGTGTATCATGGAATGCAGGATTCATTTGACCGCATTTCAAAATGGCAGAGACCACCCAAAATAGCCAAAGAAAATGGCAAAGCTCGTGTCTTGAAGAACATAGCTCACGTCTCGACTAAAACTCACTTTGGCAGCTTCCTTGCAGCCTACCTAAAATGGTGGTCTTGGTCACCTTTAGCTACAAAGACCACTTCTAGTTTGCCTTGAATCTTTCTCTTGGGTAGTAAACTGGCAGACCCCCTCCCCTACCCACCCCAAAAGGAGGAAGAAAGCCTCACATGAAAACTGAGAAACTTATCATGGAATCCATGTATTCATCTAGCATGTATTTTCTTCCATCTTCCCATGAATAGTACAAGTTCATTCATAGCTGTAGTACCAGAAGACTCGAAGGTTTCCAACGATCGTACATGACCAATCTGTGTCTCGATGAAGGGATGAAATGGGTAAAGATCATGGGCCATATAAAGATTGGCCACTATGATCTAGCTACAGTAGC
The DNA here is from genome assembly GCA_028752905.1 of Cladorhizidae sp. MBARI D1340-BT2. Classification (NCBI taxonomy): domain Eukaryota; kingdom Metazoa; phylum Porifera; class Demospongiae; order Poecilosclerida; family Cladorhizidae; species Cladorhizidae sp. MBARI D1340-BT2. The sequence goes on along the minus strand of JAQNBH010000018.1, from coordinate 11,491,744 downwards.
TCTATGCTGTATTGTTACTAATATTGGACATGCTTAGCACCTATCGCCAGGCAAGCACCCACCACTAGGCCAGAACCCACCACCAGGCAAGCACCCCACCACCAGGCAAGCACCCACCACCAGGCCAGCACCCACCACCAGGCAAGCACCCACCACCAGGCAAGCACCCACCACCAGGCAAGCACCCCACCACCAGGCAAGCACCCCACCACCAGGCAAGCACCCCACCACCAGGCAAGCACCCACCACCAGGCAAGCACCCACCACCAGGCAATCACCCACCACCAGGCAAGCACCCACCACCAGGCAAGCACCCATCACGACACTCTTTTTTGTAGTCATGAAATGCCACAAAAATGGTGGCAAGTCAGACTGACATCTGATCACCTCTTCCTCCATGTGGGCATGATCAGATGTCATCAAACATTTTGTCTTACGTGCCACCATTTTTGTGGCATTTCATGACACTATAAAAGAGTGTGTTTACACGTGTGAGATCACATGTGCAACTATGCAAGTTTGTAGATATTCACTAGCAGCAACAAAAACTCTTTTCTGTACGTACATGTAAGAGAATCCACTTAGCAAGACTACCCACCATATATAGTTTCACCCAAAAGATTCACCCCCCCCCTCCCTCCCTCCCATTTTTCCTTCTTCTTTGGAATCTTCAATATGTGAACCTCTCTTTACAATTTGGACCAGTGTACACCAATATTATACAGATTTATAAGAACCGGTATAATATTGTGGACAGAAGCTTAACTGGTAAGGGGTCGTTTAATCAGTTCTTATCTTGCGTCTCACTTTTGAGAAGTCAATCTAATATCATTTGTTTTTAAATGAAAACGGTTTCTCTTCTTCTTTCGGGTTGATTTTGTTATTATTATATTGGACGAGTGAAGCATTCCCTCGTGGGGAGTTGGGTGGAATACTTGTTGCTGGGCATGGCATATATATATATATATGCTTGTAGTAACCGTGCGACGTTCACCCCTAAAAAATATGAGTGGGTCACCGGCCTTTAAATATAGCGGCTTATGTTAACTGGAAATGCTTCTCATAGAAGAGAAAGATCGAGAAAATCTGCATTAGATGTGAAGGTAGAGGAGAGCAAACTGGTTGCAGTGGTCACACAGACTGCATGGCTAATAGCTGCATTCTGGCATAGCTACTCAATCCATCAACATGCTCTAGCTATGGAGATGGGGTCATGATATTGGTAAGGTAAACACACGTACTGCCACTCTCTCTATGCACGTACTGCCACTCTCTCTATGCACATACTGCCACTCTCTCTATGCACATACTGCCACTCTCTCTATGCACATACTGCCACTCTCTCTATGCACATACTGCCACTCTCTCTATGCACATACTGCCACTCTCTCTATGCACATACTGCCACTCTCTCTATGCACATACTGCCACTCTCTCTATGCACATACTGCCACTCTCTCTATGCACGTACTGCCACTCTCTCTATGCACATACTGCCACTCTCTCTATGCACATACTGCCACTCTCTCTATGCACATACTGCCACTCTCTCTATGCACATACTGCCACTCTCTCTATGCACATACTGCCACTCTCTCTATGCACATACTGCCACTCTCTCTATGCACATACTGCCACTCTCTCTATGCACATACTGCCACTCTCTCTATGCACATACTGCCACTCTCTCTATGCACGTACTGCCACTCTCTCTATGCACATACTGCCACTCTCTCTATGCACATACTGCCACTCTCTCTATGCACATACTGCCACTCTCTCTATGCACATACTGCCACTCTCTCTATGCACATACTGCCACTCTCTCTATGCACATACTGCCACTCTCTCTATGCACATACTGCCACTCTCTCTATGCATGTACAGCCACTCTCTCTATGCACATACTGCCACTCTCTCTATGCACATACTGCCACTCTCTCTATGCACATACTGCCACTCTCTCTATGCACATACTGCCACTCTCTCTATGCACATACTGCCACTCTCTCTATGCACATACTGCCACTCTCTCTATGCACATACTGCCACTCTCTCTATGCACATACTGCCACTCTCTCTATGCACATACTGCCACTCTCTCTATGCACATACTGCCACTCTCTCTATGCACATACTGCCACTCTCTCTATGCACATACTGCCACTCTCTCTATGCACATACTGCCACTCTCTCTATGCACATACTGCCACTCTCTCTATGCACATACTGCCACTCTCTCTATGCACATACTGCCACTCTCTCTATGCACATACTGCCACTCTCTCTATGCACATACTGCCACTCTCTCTATGCACATACTGCCACTCTCTCTATGCACATACTGCCACTCTCTCTATGCATGTACAGCCACTCTCTCTATGCACATACTGCCACTCTCTCTATGCACATACTGCCACTCTCTCTATGCACATACTGCCACTCTCTCTATGCACATACTGCCACTCTCTCTATGCACATACTGCCACTCTCTCTATGCACATACTGCCACTCTCTCTATGCACATACTGCCACTCTCTCTATGCACATACTGCCACTCTCTCTATGCACGTACTGCCACTCTCTCTATGCACATACTGCCACTCTCTCTATGCACATACTGCCACTCTCTCTATGCACATACTGCCACTCTCTCTATGCACATACTGCCACTCTCTCTATGCACATACTGCCACTCTCTCTATGCACATACTGCCACTCTCTCTATGCACATACTGCCACTCTCTCTATGCACATACTGCCACTCTCTCTATGCACATACTGCCACTCTCTCTATGCACATACTGCCACTCTCTCTATGCACATACTGCCACTCTCTCTATGCACATACTGCCACTCTCTCTATGCACGTACTGCCACTCTCTCTATGCACATACTGCCACTCTCTCTATGCACATACTGCCACTCTCTCTATGCATGTACTGCCACTCTGTCTCTGAACTGGCTGCATAGTTGCACACAAGGAAGAGTAACTGGCCAATAGAACAGAGACGGGCTAATGATGGAAGCCATACTGAACACACTAAACACTGTCAAGAGTGCAAACTATCACTTTAACATATTCTTGCCAGCTTCCGCACAATTTTCCCTTTAGTACTCTGAGAACAGAAAGCACTGCCCGATGACCTCACTCTTAATGTTCATCTTCAGGGGAGCTGCTTCCAAGTAGAACTGCTTCCAAGCAGGGTTTCATTTAGAAAATTGTCTAAGGGGGGGGGGGGCAACTGGAGGAATCTGGATATTAAGGGGGAGCATGATGTCAAGCACTTATCAACATCCATAAGAATTTTAATAATATAATTTCCAAGGGGGGTGGGGGGGGGGGGGGGGGGCAAAAAGGTTCCAAGGGGGGGGGGGGGGGGGGGGCGGCTGCTCCCCCTCCCCCTAAATGAAACACAGCAAGTACTCTTAACAAAAGCTCCTTTCATAGCCCACATGCACATTTCTGTTTCAGAGTATGCTAGTCCATTATGATGCAGGGCATCGGGTTGTTCAACTTTAACAGTTCGGAATCTGTAAGGCGTATATAATTCTTGGCTACTTCCCCATATCAAAATCCAAGCATTGCATCATGACGACTTCAATAATGTGCACATCAGTACTGTATTAGGCCTCCAGCTATGTAGGGTAGGCCAATGGCTAGAGCAATGCAATCAGACAAAACTAGGATTCCAAACTGATTTTTTCTCTCGATCTCTCTCTCTCTTCGCTCGCCACTTAATGTCTTGCATTTGTTACTAATGGTTGGCAAGTGGCTGCTCTAGACCAGCTATCGTCATGCCGAGAGCTACACCAGTCCAGCATCAGTAACCAAGCCTGAGCTCTGTGAAGTCCCGAGTTTCAGTCCCTCCAGCACACGAGAGCATCATTTTATATACCTTTCCTAAGATGTGTCTTCTCGTTATCAGCGCATTCCATATCTCATAGTTGCTGTTGTTTTGTGATTGGAGTCATCCCTTTGGTGGCCACTACACCCTCCTTCAAGGACAGGTGTAAGACTACACCCTCTGGTGGCCACTACACCCTCCTTCAAGGACAGGTGTAAGACTACACCCTCTGGTGCCCTACAGCCTCCTTCAAGGACAGGTGTAAGACTGCGTAGGATGAGCTCCACAACGGAACAGCAGATGTCGTGCATACAGACATGGTAACACAAGCAGCTGACCTGGTTTGTCTCTGCTATTATCATTATATAACCTTATCATCCATGGTGACAGTTTTTCTGACATCGTATAGTGGGTGATTTCTACGGGGCAATATTTTCATGGATTTCGATTTCATAGTTAAAAGGGAAAAAATTGGCAACAAACTATATGCTGTAGCAGTTTTTCGGGCTGAAACCTTAATGAGTTGGTAAAGGGTCATCTGGCTTTAAAATAATTACGAGAACCATGCCCACATATGAAAAACCCCCCCCCCCCCATTGTTGCTCTAGTTGCTACTTGAGTAAGTCTAAGAAAGGCAACCTGTCATCTAGTGCCTTAATTATGCAATGAATCACTCCATCTCATCGTAAATAAAAATAGAGCACAGACTGAAGACATCTTTCTCGGAACGTGACCAACTACACGTCCAGACTTCAGCAAAGCCACAGCAAAATTATTGTGCTGGTTGTCAGTCTCACGCAAGCACTGCAGTTGCTCACCCAAGGCAGCATCTTAAATTTTCTCGTAGGTGGGGTAGCCTCGAAAGCAGCCTCTACTTCAGAAGAATTCACCATTGCCAGATTTTTCCAGCCCTGTTATCAAATGTGCATGTGTGATTACCAAGTTCATTTATAATTAGCAAATTCATTTATAATTAGCAAATTCATTTATGATCATTTATAATTAGCCAGTTCATTTATAATTAGCGAGTTCATTTATAATTAGCAAGTTCATTTATAATTGCAATTTCATTTATAATTAGCAAGTTTATTTATAATTAGCAAATTGATTTTTTCCCCTAAGAATTTGTTTGATATTGAAGCCCATGAAAATATTGACCCCCTGAAAGTATTTTTACAGTTAACAATGACAACACACTTAATCAGCTGCTGGTGCAAATGGCCTATAATACTATGAATGGACACCCCTTACCCACAACATGCGAGCTTATCCATAACACATGTGAGCTAGTTAGATTGAATGGACCCTCCTTACCACATGTACTTTTTAAGGAGTGTTGCAAGGCATTGGATAATTAGGAGTCTTCAGTAAATAGAACTGGATCCAGTGGATGCAAGTTATGGAAGGGGAAGAAGAAAGAAAAGGGACTACTATCCTTGAAGATGAATTTCATGGTTTTTGGGAGTGCTTCCTGTTCACTACCTCAGTGAAGGATTCAAGGCATGCTGGAAGTGTTTTTGGGGCTAGTGATGGCTCCATTTCGGTTGCTAAAAAAACTGTTTTAGCCGAGAGAGTTTAATATTTTAGGCATTTTTGTTGCTGAAATATGGGTCAAATCGCTATAGGGTATGGGGCACACTCTCTGATAGAATATTGACTGTTGAAAATGTATAACATCCACATGGATGTATATGCATATGTACATATACGCATTTACACATTCATACTGGACATGTGTACACACATGCTGGTACTTCTATATTATTGGCGTGACACAGATTTCAAAATGGCAGGATTCTATAATGCACGCACATACACACACAACAAGAAGAAGTAACAGACCCATATACTGGCTTAAAACTTACTTGGCTATTTCTTTGCAGCCTAAACGTATGTTTTGGGACTGTTAGCTCAAAACCACTTCCAACATGCCGCTAAGTTTGGCACACAAGAATAATACAGTGTGCGGTCCATCTTAAAGGAGCTGTTATCCCTGTACCTATTTAATCCCTTCTTTCCCTTAATTTGCGTCCCTTCGTAACATTTGTAGTATCAGATGACTCCAAATGTTCATGCCTTGGCATAGCAAAATGGGGAAATTCCAATTTGGGAAAGATCGTCAGGCATGTAAGGCCAGTATAGCTAGCTCATGTGCTGTATATAGAACGAGTGATCGATCAGTTGATTTACTGAAAATCTTGTAAAATGTTAAGTAGATAAGCATCTGTCAGGTTTGAGGAGTTCTCATGTGTTGCTATTAGCATGTGCTGCTGTAGCTGACCCTCTACCCAGCCAGAGCTCTGACTCAGAAAAATTAAAAGCGCATCACGATATGGTATGTTCTGACTTGTGTAGAGTACGAGACAGAAGCTCAGACTTTACAGAAGCTCAGACTTTACAGAAGCTCAGACTTTACAGGAGCTCAGACTTTACAGGAGCTCACACTTTACAGGAGCTCAGACTTTACAGGAGCTCAGACTTTACAGAAGCTCAGACTTTACAGAAGCTCAGACTTTACAGGAGCTCAGACTTTACAGAAGCTCACACTTTGCAGAAGCTCAGACTTTACAGGAGCTCAGACTTTACAGGAGCTCAGACTTTACAGAAGCTCACACTTTGCAGGAGCTCAGACTTTACAGAAGCTCAGACTTTACAGAAGCTCAGACTTTACAGGAGCTCAGACTTTACAGAAGCTCAGACTTTACAGGAGCTCAGACTTTACAGAAGCTCAGACTTTGCAGAAGCTCAGACTTTACAGAAGCTCAGACTTTACAGAAGCTCAGACTTTGCAGAAGCTCAGACTTTACAGAAGCTCAGACTTTACAGAAGCTCAGACTTTGCAGGAGCTCAGACTTTACAGGAGCTCAGACTTTACAGAAGCTCAGACTTTACAGAAGCTAAGACTTTACAGAAGTTCAGACTTTACAGAAGCTCAGACTTTACAGAAGCTCAGACTTTACAGGAGCTCAGACTTTACAGGAGCTCAGACTTTACAGAAGCTCAGACTTTACAGGAGCTCAGACTTTACAGGAGCTCAAACTTTACAGGAGCTCAGACTTTACAGGAGCTCAGACTTTGCAGGAGCTCAGACTTTACAGAAGCTCAGACTTTACAGAAGCTCAGACTTTACAGAAGCTCAGACTTTACAGGAGCTCAGACTTTACAGGAGCTCAGACTTTACAGAAGCTCAGACTTTACAGAAGCTCAGACTTTACAGGAGCTCAGACTTTACAGAAGCTCAGACTTTACAGAAGCTAAGACTTTACAGAAGTTCAGACTTTACAGAAGCTCAGACTTTACAGAAGCTCAGACTTTACAGGAGCTCAGACTTTACAGGAGCTCAGACTTTACAGAAGCTCAGACTTTACAGGAGCTCAGACTTTACAGGAGCTCAGACTTTACAGGAGCTCAGACTTTACAGGAGCTCAGACTTTGCAGGAGCTCAGACTTTACAGAAGCTCAGACTTTACAGAAGCTCAGACTTTACAGGAGCTCAGACTTTACAGAAGCTCAGACTTTACAGAAGCTCAGACTTTACAGGAGCTCAGACTTTACAGGAGCTCAGACTTTACAGGAGCTCAGACTTTACAGGAGCTCAGACTTTACAGAAGTTCAGACTTTACAGAAGCTCAGACTTTACAGAAGCTCAGACTTTACAGGAGCTCAGACTTTACAGGAGCTCAGACTTTACAGAAGCTCAGACTTTACAGGAGCTCAGACTTTACAGGAGCTCAGACTTTACAGGAGCTCAGACTTTACAGGAGCTCAGACTTTACAGGAGCTCACACTTTGCAGGAGCTGAGACTTTACAGAAGCTCAGACTTTACAGGAGCTCAGACTTTACAGGAGCTCAGACTTTACAGAAGCTCAGACTTTACAGGAGCTCAGACTTTACAGGAGCTCAGACTTTACAGAAGCTCAGACTTTTACAGAAGCTCAGACTTTACAGAAGCTCAGACTTTACAGGAGCTCAGACTTTGCAGGAGCTCAGACTTTACAGGAGCTCAGACTTTACAGAAGCTCAGACTTTACAGGAGCTCAGACTTTACAGAAGCTCAGACTTTTACAGAAGCTCAGACTTTACAGAAGCTCAGACTTTACAGGAGCTCAGACTTTACAGAAGCTCAGACTTTACAGAAGCTCAGACTTTACAGAAGCTCAGACTTTACAGGAGCTCAGACTTTACAGAAGCTCAGACTTTTACAGAAGCTCAGACTTTACAGGAGCTCAGACTTTACAGAAGCTCAGACCTTACAGGAGCTCAGACTTTACAGATGCGCGCAGAAGCTTGGACTCCCTTGGACTTTGCAGAACTCGGACATAGACTTTGCTATTGTTGGACTTGTATACTTCTCAAAATTATCATACTCGCCAATCACTGAACTATAATATTGTTTATAGAAGCAACAACAACAACAACAAAAAAAAAACAAGAAGAAAGGAAATGACTTATAAAAAGCAAGACCCAAAGCATTCCTTCAACCTCTATCACAAAGTAAACTAGACTCAACCATATAAACACACCCAGTTAGATGAGCCTTTACCTCTACAATCACGGACTTCAATATTGCATGATGATTGTAAATAGTGATTTTAGATGGTCAAGGATTCATGCTACTTGAAATGTCTTGGAGCCGCAGACACAGTTGTTGTGTGTAGTTAATTAGAGATAAACACTTTTGTGGGTGGGGGGCTGCCATTTTTGAAATGTGTCAGCCCCCTGGAAAGAGTGCTACCCCAATGTGTGATACCTTCTGCACTGTTGTATTGCTCGTACTTCAGAGTACTCCATCTTTGTGGTGGAGGGGTCCCTTCCTTCCTGTGAGGCCGACCATCTTCTCTCTCTCATTCCCATCCAACCGCCCCCTCCCTCCACCTCCTCCGGCAGCGCCACCACACTATCCGCCGGAGGCAGAAGAAAGAAAAAACTCCATGCTCTTTCCAATGATGAGGAAGAGGAAGAAGTTGAGAGTGAGGAGGAGTTTATGTTTAAGCTGGCTTCAGCGATGTCCGCCAGTCTTGCTCCAAGGGAGCCACAGGCAACACAAGGTACTTGTCCGTGCGTAGGAATGCAGGCCCGTGCATGGGAATGCAGGTGGCTCTAAGGGGCCTGTTGTCTGCTGTAATGCTTCAAGTTTGTGAATCCGTAGTTGGTTGTTGGCCAATCAGGTTGCATTCAGTGGGTGGAGTTTTGCCACTACATTTGGCCACAGGTAAATCAAAATGCAGAAAAAACATTTTGAGTATTCTGTACGTTACGTTACTAAATATGAGTTGTTGAAAGGGCTGTGGCTTTTTCCAGCACCCTCCCTCCCCCTTTCCTCCTAGTGCTAGGCCCCCACTAGTGGTCCATACTTATTAGCTGTCATTGTGTGTGATTTATAGTTCATTAGCTGTCATTGTCTGATTAATAGCTCATTAGCTGTCATTGTCTGTGATTTATAGCTCATTAGCTGTCATTGTCTGTGATTTATAGCTCATTAGCTGTCATTGTCTGATTTATAGCTCATTCGCTGTCATTGTCAGTGCTCATCTGTCATTGCCTTTGATTTATAGCTCGTTAGCTGTTATTGTGTGTGATTTATAGCTCATTAGCTGTCATTGTCTGTGATTTATAGCTCATTAGCTGTCATTGTCTGATTTATAGCTCATTCGCTGTCATTGTCAGTGCTCATCTGTCATTGTCTGTGATTTATAGCTCATTAGCTGTTATTGTTGATTTATAGCTCATTAGCTGTCATTGTGTGTGATTTATAACTCATTAGCTGTCATTGTCTGTGATTTATAGCTCATTAGCTGTCATTGTCTGTGTTATGCTCATTAGCTGTCCTTGTCCGTGATTTACAGCTTGTGCATACAAGAGATATGTGTACGTTACTCATGCATCCCGTCTAGTGGCGGTAACCAATAGTTACTTATCATTAAAGGGTTTTGTTAAAGTTTGGCATGAGCGGAAGTTAAATGTGTGCAAGAGGAACAATATGTATGACTGGGAGGGGGCATAGTATGTACACGGGAGGCACATCATTGTGTGCGCGGGAAGGGGGAACACATGCTTGGGGGGCACAATATATATGTGGGGGTATAGTGTATATGTGGGGGGCACAATATCTATGTGGGGGTATAGTGTATATGTGGGGGGCACAATATCTATGTGGGGGTATAGTGTATATGTGGGGGGCACAATATCTATGTGGGTGTATAGTGTATATGTGGGGGGCACAATATCTATGTGGGGGTATAGTGTATATGTGGGGGGGGCACAATATCTATGTGGGGGTATAGTGTATATGTGGGGGGCACAATATCTATGTGGGGGTATAGTTTATATGTTGGGACACAATATCTATGTGGGGGTATAGTGTATATGTTTGGACACAATATCTATGTGGGGGCATAGTGTATATGTGGGGGGCACAATATCTATGTGGGGGTATAGTGTATATGTTGGGACACAATATCTATGTGGGGGTATAGTGTATATGTGTGGACACAATATCTATGTGGGGGCATAGTGTATATGTGGGGGGCACAATATCTATGTGGGGGTATAGTGTATATGTTAGGACACAATATCTATGTGGGGGTATAGTGTATATGTTGGGACACAATATCTATGTGGGGGTATAGTGTATATGTTGGGGGCACAATATCTATGTGGGGGTATAGTGTATATGTGGGGGGCACAATGTGTGTGCGGGAAGGGAGAACACATGTATGGGGGCACAATATCTATGTGGGGGTATAGTGTATATGTGGGGGGCACAATATCTATGTGGGGGTATAGTGTATATGTGGGGGGCACAATATCTATGTGGGGGTATAGTGTATATGTTGGGACACAATATCTATGTGGGGGTATAGTGTATATGTGGGGGGCACAATATCTATGTGGGGGTATAGTGTATATGTGGGGGGCACAATGTGTGTGCGGGAAGGGAGAACACATGTATGGGGGCACAATATCTATGTGGGGGTATAGTGTATATGTGGGGGGGCACAATATCTATGTGGGGGGGGGAAATGTGTGCGCGGGAAGGGGGAACACATGCATGGGGGGCACAATATCTATATGGGGGGATAGTGTATATGTGGGGGGTACAATGTGTGTGCCGGAAGGGGGAACACATGGTAGGGGGGCACAATATCTACGTGGGTGTATAGTGTATATGTGGGGGGCACAATATCTAGGTCGGGTGTATGTCCTAGTTACAAATGTCTAGGGGTTAAGTGCATGGGTACAACAAATAGCACGTGTGAGCCGATAAAACTTTGACCTCATTACCCCCCAAAATCTTGCAAGATCTTACAAAAACGTGTGATTCCGCAAGAATCGATTTGCAAGATTACACAAGCAATTGAAACCATGATCCAGCATTAAGGCTGGCTCACAACACGACGGTGGCCAAGCGTTGCGTTGCGTGTAGTCAATTGATCTTTGACCCTCGAATCGCGCTCAACAAAGATGGACACTGATTGGTCCGACGCTGTGTTTCAGATGCTGGATTAGAACTTTTTTGTAATCCAGCATCTGAAATGTAACGTCGGACCAATCAGAACATTGCGTGTCGGTGGCGGCTCGGGTCAATTGACAACACGCATGCAATGCAATGCTCGGCCAGCATCGTGTTGTGAACCAGCCTTTACTTGGCTTGTAACCGCTCAAGACCTTGCAAATTCCAGTAATGATTCAAGATCAATCTTGTGTGATCTTTACAAGAATTGACTTGCAAGAGCACACAAGAAATTGAAAACATGATCATGTGGTACCTCGACTTGTGATCGTTCAAGATCTCCCATCAAAGTTTACCAATTTAAAGATTAGTTCTTGCTCTACTGCTGATGGTGGAAAAAATTTAGATCTAAATTTAACAATGGAAACTCTGAGTAAACTCTAGCAAAAATTGATCTTGGCATATCAAGATGCTAACCTCTCTAAAATGGTGTCTAACTTAGCATTGAAATTAGTGGTGAGAATAGGTTTTATTTTAACTAAAATTCTCAAGTCAATTAAATCAAAATTACAATGCTATAATGCGTATAATAATCTTGTCACTCCTCTCCACCCATCCTCCCCAACTCTCTTCTCTTGTCACTGCAACTTTGGCCCAAGGTTGCCATTAAACAGTTGGGGAAACACTCTCCCACATAATCCAGAATAAGACAAAGCATAGTTAGCATTATTTACATGTAAATATATTCTCACCCAAGTATTTTTTTGTACTTGGCATGGAGTGGAGGTGTGGGGCTTATTTTTGGTTTTGAGAACACCACATGACCCCTGCTCTTCCTCCGAGAAGAGGACATCCAGTGAACCCCTTGCATAGGCACACATAACCCCTGCTGGTACATTAAGAAGGTTGATGCCTTTGACCTGATGATATTCTAATGCTTAAGAGGACTGACCATCTTCCTCCTTTGTACTACTTTTGGGTTCTCCTTCACGTAGTTCCTTTAGTTAGCTTAGAAAAGGTACTGATCTCTATGAGAATTTCCTTCAGTTCTGCTCTCTGTGGGTTAGGGCTTAGTTTGGGTGGGTGTCCTTTGCTCCTCTACAGATGAGCTGCTGTTGTCCAAGCTTTGCTAAAATAAGGAACAAATGTACCTGGCCACTCATGGTATTTCATTAGCACAATGAGATTGGGCCACTCATGGTATTTCATTAGCACAGTGAGATTGGTCCACTCATGGTATTTCATTAGTACAATGAGATTGGGCCACTCATGGTATTTCATTAGCACAATGAGATTGGACCACTCATGGTATTTCATTAGCACAATGAGATTGGGCCACTCATGATATTTCATTAGCACAATGAGATTGGGCCACTCATGATATTTCATTAGCACAATGAGATTGGACCACTCATGGTATTTCATTAGTACAATGAGATTGGGCCACTCATGGTATTTCATTAGCACAATGAGATTGGGCCACTCATGGTATTTCATTAGTACAATGAGATTGGTCCACTCATGGTATTTCATTAGCACAATGAGATTGGGTCACTTATGGTATTTCATTAGTACAATGAGATTGGGCTACTCATGGTATTTAATTAGTACAATGAGATTGGGCCACTCATGCTATTTCATTAGTGTTGGGTTTTGGTCCCTGCATAACCTTATCTTACCATCTACTTCAGCCTAAGCTAGAAGTTGGGTTGATTTTTAAGATAATTAGCAGTGACTACAACGCAACATAACCAAGTCTAACTATTTGTATCAAAAAGTGAGATCCACTTAACAACCTCCTGCCAGACCTCTTTTAAATAGATTAGCCCAGCAGAGGTTTTACAATGACAAAATAAGGGCAGGATCATGCAACAAACAACCAATCAGATTATAGTCAAGTTCTATCCACTACAAGTAAGATATAACTAGTGTGGCCTGTCACATTAACATGTGTGCATGATTATCTGTTGATAGGTGCTAGTTCTGTAGGGTGAAGATCTGTGGTACGATCAGGTGTTGATATGTTCGATGTTGAGGCTTCTGTCACAGCCCAGGCCTGTCTGGATAGACCATCTACATTGTCATTTACAGTTCCAGGGCGATAAGTGATGGTGAAGTTATCCTGTAGTAGTGCCAATGACCATCTGTTCAGCCAATGGTGAGCACCTTTCATCTTGCTCAAGTATTGTAGTGCACTGTGATCCATCTGGATTAGGAATGCTTGTCCTAGGAGTTGTGCTTCGAAGTGTTTCAAAGCTGAGACAATTACTAGGCATTATTTCTCCACTGTGGAGTAACGTGTCTCCATATTAAGAAGCTTCTTCGAGAAATATGCTATGGACTTGTCAGGCCCATGTTCATCTTGCTGGCTCAGTATAGCGCCAATTCCTCTGTCTGAGGCATCTGCTTGCAGTACAGAGTCTTTGCTGTAATCTGGTGTGGACAATACTGGTGCACTTGTTAAACTCTCCTTTAACTACTGCTTCCACTTTTTCCATCTGTAGAGCGATTTGTCCCTTGCCAATGGTGTGTCTAAGATAAGAACAAGTGGTTATGCCAATTTGCCATTTATTACACTTCAAGGTCAGGCTGTAATGTTTTAATCTAGTTATGATTTGGAGAGGATGCTGAAAATGTTCTTCCCAAGTGTTACTGAAAATGACAATATTGTCAAAATACGCTCTACAAAATTCAGGCCATGTTTGAGAGGATGTCATCCACTAGCCATTGGAAACAGGACGGAGCACCCTTGAGTCCAAAGGGCATGCGTAGAAATCGATATTTCCCTTTTCTAGACATAAAGGCTGTCTTGTCTCTGTCGTTGGGAGCTACTGGGACTTGACAGTAACCCTTCGACATGTCGAGGGTGGAGATGAAGTTACCCTTTCCAAGTGATTCCAGTAGTTCTTCTATTCTACGGGGTATCGGATAAGGGTCAGTTTGGGTAACCTTATTGACTTGGCAGTAGTCAATGCATACTCTAACGGTCCCGTCCTTTTTCGCCACCGGGATAATAGCTGATGTCCAGGAGCTATAGCATCATTCTATTATGCCTCCATCTAGCATAGACTGTATCTCCTGTTCGACCTTTTCTTGCCAGGCCTTGGGGACAGTCTGCGGGTTAGCCCCTAGTGAAGTACCATGTCAATATGCAGCTGTGTTGCTTGTGTAAGGCCGGTATGTTAGTAAACACCTCGGGGTGTTGGCCAATGAGGTCAGATATCTCTCGCTTCTGGTTAGTGGTCAGAGCGTCAGCTCGGTGTCTGCCTCCGGGAGGGTGGTGAAGGAGTGTTTATCCAGGCCAGGGCAGGGTTGTATACAGAAATTTTGCCAAGGGGGGGCGAACTTGAGATATGGAAAAATAAGGGGGGGCGAGAATGATACAATGATGGTGTATATAATGTATAAGGGTGGTGTCTAATTTCAAGGGGGGGGGCGAGAATGATACAAGGGGGGGCGAATGCCCCCCCCCGCCCCCCCCTAAATACACCCCTGCAGGGTCGTCTTCCCCTACTGGTTTTTCTGATGTGGAGAATACTGCTACTGCTGGCGGTGTATGTCACAGGAGAGAGTTTGTTCTCAGCTAAGTACAGACCAGTCCAGTCAATTCGATGGATTTCACTGGCATAAGTTCAAGGACTTGATCGCCCACGTCAAAGTGTCGTTGCTTAGTATGTTAATCATATCTAGTTTTGGTTTCTGCTTGCACTTCCGTCTGGTCTGAATGGCGATGTCCGTCATCTGGTCAAGCCTGGATGGCAATTCTAGCATCCATTCAAGGATTGTGTTTTGTGGAGCATCATTGTCAGTCCAGCTGCTCTTCAATACATCTATGCCCCCTCACATGCAGCCCAAACATGAGGTCGAATGGCGAAAAGCCAGTGCTTCTGTTCAGGACTTCCCTGTAGGCAAATACTAGAAGGAAGAGGGTGTCCCAACCTCTTTGGTCTTTCTCATACTTCTTTAGCATAGCCTTGAGAGTGTCATGGAACCATTCAATGGCTCCATTAAGGTGAGGTTCTTATTGGCTCGACTCCCAAGAGCTTGTAGAGGTCTCGCATCAATTTGGAAATGAAATTCTCTCGCTGGTCGGTGAGGATTTCCGCTGGAATTCCCAATCGAGAGAATAAACCCACCAGGGAAGTAGCCACTGTTTGTGTTCCTCAGTGGTAGTGCTTCTGGGTACTGGTTGCCGTAATCCATCAACATCGGGATGTATTTTTTGCCTGCTTTAGTTCTTGTCAACGGTCCAACCATATCAATAGCTACCCTGGCAAAGGGCTCTGCCATGATGGGAAGGGGGATCAGTGGTGCCTTGCTGCTGGGTTTTCTCGAAGCCTTCTGATATTGTGGGCATGATTTGCACGCCTCCCTGACATCTCTAGCGAGTGTGGGTCAGTAGAAGTGTTGGAATAAGCGGTACTTAGTGCGTTCAAAACCCAAGTGCCCTGCCGGATGGCTGTGTTCCGTCTTGCTTGTGGTAGCAGAGCATCGTTCTACAACTGGTCGGTACAGTGTCTGTACAAAACTCCATCTTGGAGACATAGCTGGTGTCTCCCCTCCCTGCTTCTTGTCTAGCTGACTGCAGAGTCGGGTCTTGCTGCTGTTCTTGGATGAGTTGACTTACATCCGTGTTGCATGCGATGGGTTGAAAGTATCCCTGTTTGATGAGTCAGCATCCTCATCCATGGCTGTTCTGTTTAAGGTCACCACTTGCGCCTGCCTGCTAAGTGTTTGCTCGTCTGTGAGCTTCTTGCCTCTTCTGAGCTTGATCTTGTGATTGGTTGGCGCTATCATAATCAGTGTCAAGTCCAACAAGCTGGTGCCAGGGAATGACAGTTGCATCTGACTGAGCAGGTGCTTGGTCGTCATCAGTTATCTGCTGTTGCTGCTTGACTGTTTCCTTCCTTGTCTGCACCGAGCAGAGAGGAACTTGCATCTTGCTCCTTTCATCCACCAAGGGCTTGAGTAGCTGAGTTATGAAGGGAATGTCTTGCCCCAGCAATGCATCCGTGCTCGTGTCATCAGTGACAGCAACTGTAATGTCAGCTTGAGTTCCATCTTTGTCTATGCTGACTTCTGCCAAGTTGAATTCTACTGGTGGGCCCTTAACCCACACCAGGGAGATCTTTTCTCCTGTCAATACTTCCTTGGAGATAGTGGAGCGAGAGACAAGTGAATGTGATGCAGCTGTGTCAGTCGAGCTTGAACTGGGAGTTGCCTCCATTGAGTTTATCTCGGATGAGGTAGTCGTCACTATGCTTGCATACTGGCTCACAAGCAAAAATAGTTATCTTGGGACAATGAGCTGCTAGGTGTCCCCAGTCTTTGCATCCAAAACAAAAAGGTCCCTTAGCCTTGTCAAGGTATTTTGCCAGATGATGCTTGCCTCTACTGTCGGAAAGGCGTTTGCTGGTTGGTTGTGTGGGAGGGTCTGTGCCTTTGCCAGTGTATGTGCCACTGGGTTTGTCAACTTCTGAGGGCATGGTCGGTCTCTTGCCAGCCGCATGATGGCTCCTCTTCTGCTTCCTGAGGATGCTATAGTCGAGGTTGTGCAGGTACTGATCCATTAGTCTGCCAACTTGTTTTAGAGTCTGAGGTTTCTGTGTCTGCACCCACAGTGCTACATTGCTGGCTAGCATCTGGAGGGCGTGTTCTGTGGCGGACTTCTCACCAGCTTTCATGGGCGTGGTACAGTCTGTCACACAGTAACTTGTTAAATCCCATAAGCGTGCCATCCAGTCTCGTTAGGTTTGATGGTAGCCTCCCACCAGCGCTTTTGCTGGGCCTCTGTTATTATTCCCATTCTTTCGAGTAGGGCTGCCTTGATAGTATCATCATCTTTGGCTTCCACGGCTATGACAGTTAAGAAAGCTGCCAGGGTATCGTCTTCGAGCATGGCCTGGAGTTGTACTGGGCATTCATCCTTCCGGACATTATAAGTGGTCATGTGCTGCTCAAATCTGGTGAGGCAGGAGTCGATTCTGTCTCCTCCTCGGATGACTTTGAGTTTAGGAGATTTGGGTTGTGGCTGGCTATACTGTTCGGTGTTCCTGGTGAAAAACTCCATCATACGACTCATCTCTTCTTGGTGCTGCGCTGCAGCCTGCTCCAACTGTTCCCTGTCTCTCTGCTCTCTGTCTGCTTCTGTCGGGCTAGAAGGAGTAGCAGCTCAGTTGTGGGGATGTGGTGGGCGTAGTCTTCTGTAGGAACTTGAACTTCAGGGTCAGATGTCTGTAGTTCGTCCTTCTGTCCATGGCCTCCAGTCTGCATGGACATGATGGTCTTCTGGTTGATCTCGAATCGTTTATGTCTTAATATTGCACACAATCACTCTTAACACTATCACCTGTCACTAACATGGAGATGGCTTAAGCCCAATAGTGTAGGCGAGTCTATAGTCATCTCTAATGAGGAGTTGCTGTGGGTAAGCGAGTTCAATAGCTAGTAAGCCCTTACTATACGAGTCTAATGGCTGCTGGTCTGAGGAGTGTAATCAATGGCTGAGTTTGATTGTAATAGGCTGCCACCATACGTTGGGTTTTGGTCCAGGCGTAACCTATCCTAAGCTAGAAGTTAGGTTAACTTTTAATCATTAAAGATCATTTAATTAGCAGTAACTACCACACAACATAACTACAACACAACACAACTACAACACAACATAACTACGTCTGACTAAATCAAAAAGTGAGATCCACTTAATAACCTCCTGCCAGACCTCTTTTAAATAGACTAGCCCAGCAGAGGTTTTACAAGGACAAAATGAGGGCAAGATCATGCAACAAACAACCAATCAGATTATAGTCAAGTTCTATCCACTACAAGTAAGATGGAACTAGTGTGGCCTGTCACATTAACAAGTGAATGATTATCTGTTCAGTCAATCAGCGTTGATAGGTGCTAGTTCTGTTAGGCTGGCCTAACAATGAGATTGGGCCACTCATGGTATTTCATTAGTACAATGAGATTGGATCACTCATGGTATTTCATTAGTACAATGAGATTGGACCTCTCATGGTATTTCATTAGTACAATGAGATTGGGCCACTCATGGTATTTCATTAGCACAATGAGATTGGGCCACTCATGATATTTCATTAGCACAATGAGATTGGGCCACACATGGTATTTCATTAGCACAATGAGATTGGGCCACTCATGCTATTTCATTAGTACAATGAGATTGGGCCACACATGGTATTTCATTAGCACAATGAGATTGGGCCACTCATGCTATTTCATTAGTACAATGAGATTGGGCCACTCATGCTATTTCATTAGTACAATGAGATTGGGTCACTCATGGTATTTCATTAGCACAATGACCACTCATGGTATTTCATTAGTACAATGAGATTGGGCCACTCATGGTATTTCATTAGTACAATGAGATTGGGCCACTCATTGTATTTCATTAGATTGGGCCACTCATGATATTTCATTAGCACAATGAGATCGGGTCACTCATGGTATTTCATTAGCACAATGACCACTCATGGTATTTCATTAGTACAATGAGATTGGACCACTCATGGTATTTCATTAGTACAATGAGATCGGGTCACTCATGGTATTTCATTAGTACAATGAGATTGGGCCACTCATGGTATTTCATTAGCACAATGACCACTCATGGTATTTCATTAGCACAATGAGATTGGGCCACTCATTGTATTTCATTAGATTGGGCCACTCATGATATTTCATTAGCACAATGAGATCGGGTCACTCATGGTATTTCATTAGCACAATGAGATTGGGCCACTCATGGTATTTCATTAGCACAATGACCACTCATGGTATTTCATTAGCACAATGAGATTGGGCCACTCATTGTATTTCATTAGATTGGGCCACTCATGATATTTCATTAGCACAATGAGATCGGGTCACTCATGGTATTTCATTAGCACAGTGAGATTGGGCCACTCATGATATTTCAATGAGATTCAATGAGATTACAGGATCAAGGGCATCGTTATCCTAGTATGTAGTTACACAACATCCAAGAATGGGCCTTTTTAAATTTCATACTCTTCACTACACCATATCCTTTGCCTACTGGACTGCATCAGTAACTCTTGTGCTTCCTAGACCATTCAATTCTTTCCCTGATGGTCTATTTGATAGATATAACGTGAAAATGTATATAATATTATATAAATAAAATATTAAAGACCCTTAAACCTTGATCACCTGATGAAGGCTTTGAGTATGGAGAGAGACATTCATTAACCTTGATCGTTTGACTCCACTCTTACTAGAGTTACTGGGTTGATTGTCTCCCTTCAAAATCCATCAACAGTTGCTTCACTTTTCTCATGTCATCTTGACTAGGACTCACCATCTTCTTGTGTGGAGAAAATCAATATGTTTATGTGAGTTGTGTCACTTTGTTTGCATTTAACAACGCAATGTAATTTCAAATGTACCAAGTGACATCATCAAGTACATAATACTGAATGGATCATGTGACTGGTACAGCCATGAAAAATAAGGGACTGTTAGTTAGTGGCACAGACATTAGGTAGAGCCAGCAGAGAAGGACTGTGAGTTAGGTGGCATAGACATTAGGGAGCCAGCAGTGAAGGACTGTGAGTTAGGTGGCACAGACATTAGGTAGAGCCAGCAGAGAAGGACTGTGAGTTAGGTGGCATAGAGATTAGGTAGAGCCAGCAGTGGAGGACTGTGAGTTAGGTGGCACAGACATTAGGTAGAGCCAGCAGAGAAGGACTGTGAGTTAGGTGGCACAGACATTAGGTAGAGCCAGCAGAGAAGGACTGTGAGTTAGGTGGCACAGACATTAGGTAGAGCCAGCAGAGAAGGACTGTGAGTTAGGTGGCACAGACATTAGGTAGAGCCAGCAGAGAAGGACTGTGAGTTAGGTGGCACAGACATTAGGTAGAGCCAGCAGAGAAGGACTGTGAGTTAGGTGGCATAGACATTAGGTAGAGCCAGCAGTGAAGGACTGTGAGTTAGGTGGCACAGACATTAGGTAGAGCCAGCAGTGGAGGACTGTGAGTTAGGTGGCACAGACATTAGGTAGAGCCAGCAGAGAAGGACTGTGAGTTAGGTGGCACAGACATTAGGTAGAGCCAGCAGTGAAGAACTGTGAGTTAGGTGGCACAGACATTAGGTAGAGCCAGCAGTGGAGGACTGTGAGTTAGGTGGCACAGACATTAGGTAGAGCCAGCAGTGAAGGACTGTGAGTTAGGTGGCACAGACATTAGGTAGAGCCAGCAGTGAAGGACTGTGAGTTAGGTGGCACAGACATTAGGTAGAGCCAGCAGAGAAGGACTGTGAGTTAGGTGGCATAGACATTAGGTAGAGCCAGCAGAGAAGGACTGTGAGTTAGGTGGCATAGACATTAGGTAGAGCCAGCAGAGAAGGACTGTGAGTTAGGTGGCACAGACATTAGGTAGAGCCAGCAGTGAAGGACTGTGAGTTAGGTGGCACAGACATTAGGTAGAGCCAGCAGAGAAGGACTGTGAGTTAGGTGGCATAGACATTAGGTAGAGCCAGCAGAGAAGGACTGTGAGTTAGGTGGCACAGACATTAGGTAGAGCCAGCAGTGAAGGACTGTGAGTTAGGTGGCACAGACATTAGGTAGAGCCAGCAGAGAAGGACTGTGAGTTAGGTGGCACAGACATTAGGTAGAGCCAGCAGAGAAGGACTGTGAGTTAGGTGGCACAGACATTAGGTAGAGCCAGCAGAGAAGGACTGTGAGTTAGGTGGCACAGACATTAGGTAGAGCCAGCAGAGAAGGACTGTGAGTTAGGTGGCACAGACATTAGGTAGAGCCAGCAGAGAAGGACTGTGAGTTAGGTGGCACAGACATTAGGCATTAGGTAGAGCCAGCAGAGAAGGACTGTGAGTTAGGTGGCACAGACATTAGGTAGAGCCAGCAGTGAAGGACTGTGAGTTAGGTGGCATGGACATTAGGTAGAGCCAGCAGTGAAGGACTGTGAGTTAGGTGGCACAGACATTAGGTAGAGCCAGCAGTGAAGTACTGTGAGTTAGGTGGCACAGACATTAGGTAGAGCCAGCAGAGAAGGACTGTGAGTTAGGTGGCACAGACATTAGGTAGAGCCAGCAGAGAAGGACTGTGAGTTAGGTGGCACAGACATTAGGTAGAGCCAGCAGTGGAGGACTGTGAGTTAGGTGGCACAGACATTAGGTAGAGCCAGCAGAGAAGGACTGTGAGTTAGGTGGCACAGACATTAGGTAGAGCCAGCAGAGAAGGACTGTGAGTTAGGTGGCACAGACATTAGGTAGAGCCAGCAGTGAAGGACTGTGAGTTAGGTGGCACAGACATTAGGTAGAGCCAGCAGTGGAGGACTGTGAGTTAGGTGGCACAGACATTAGGTAAGCCAGCAGAGAAGGACTGTGAGTTAGGTGGCACAGACATTAGGTAGAGCCAGCAGAGAAGGACTGTGAGTTAGGTGGCACAGACATTAGGTAGAGCCAGCAGAGAAGGACTGTGAGTTAGGTGGCACAGACATTAGGTAGAGCCAGCAGTGAAGGACTGTGAGTTAGGTGGCATGGACATTAGGTAGAGCCAGCAGTGAAGGACTGTGAGTTAGGTGGCACAGACATTAGGTAGAGCCAGCAGTGAAGTACTGTGAGTTAGGTGGCATAGACATTAGGTAGAGCCAGCAGAGAAGGACTGTGAGTTAGGTGGCACAGACATTAGGTAGAGCCAGCAGAGAAGGACTGTGAGTTAGGTGGCACAGACATTAGGTAGAGCCAGCAGAGAAGGACTGTGAGTTAGGTGGCACAGACATTAGGTAGAGCCAGCAGAGAAGGACTGTGAGTTAGGTGGCACAGACATTAGTAGAGCCAGCAGTGAAGGACTGTGAGTTAGGTGGCACAGACATTAGGTAGAGCCAGCAGTGGAGGACTGTGAGTTAGGTGGCACAGACATTAGGTAGAGCCAGCAGTGAAGGACTGTGAGTTAGGTGGCACAGACATTAGGTAGAGCCAGCAGTGAAGGACTGTGAGTTAGGTGGCACAGACATTAGGTAGAGCCTAAGCTTATACCTGTGTTTCTTCATGTGTAAGCTTATACCTGTGTTTCTTCATGTGTAAGCTTATACCTGTGTTTCTTCATGTGTGAGCTTATACCTGTGTTTCTTCATGTGTAAGCTTATACCTGTGTTTCTTCATGTGTAAGCTTATACCTGTGTTTCTTCATGTGTAAGCTTATACCTGTGTTTCTTCATGTGTAAGCTTATACCTGTGTTTCTTCATGTGTAAGCTTATACCTGTGTTTCTTCATGTGTAAGCTTATATCTGTGTTTCTTCATGTGTAAGCTTATACCAGTGTTTCTTCATGTGTAAGCTTATACCTGTGTTTCTTCATGTGTAAGCTTATATCTGTGTTTCTTCATGCGTAAGCTTATACCTGTGTTTCTTCATGTGTAAGCTTATACCTGTGTTTCTTCATGTGTAAGCTTATACCAGTGTTTCTTCATGTGTAAGCTTATACCTGTGTTTCTTCATGTGTAAGCTTATACAGGTCTGTGTTTCTTCATGTGTAAGCTTATACCTGTGTTTCTTCATGTGTAAGCTTATACAGGTCTGTGTTTCTTCATGTGTAAGCTTATACCAGTGTTTCTTCATGTGTAAGCTTATACCTGTGTTTCTTCATGTGTAAGCTTATACCTGTGTTTCTTCATGTGTAAGCTTATACCTGTGTTTCTTCATGTGTAAGCTTATACCTGTGTTTCTTCATGTGTAAGCTTATACCTGTGTTTCTTCATGTGTAAGCTTATACCTGTGTTTCTTCATGTGTAAGCTTATACCTGTGTTTCTTCATGTGTAAGCTTATACCTGTGTTTCTTCATGTGTAAGCTTATACCTGTGTTTCTTCATGTGTAAGCTTATACCTGTGTTTCTTCATGTGTAAGCTTATACCTGTGTTTCTTCAGGTGTAAGCTTATACCTGTGTATCTTCATGTGTAAGCTTATACCTGTGTTTCTTCATGTGTAAGCTTATACCTGTGTTTCTTCATGTGTAAGCTTATACCTGTGTTTCTTCAGGTGTAAGCTTATACCTGTGTATCTTCATGTATAAGCTTATACCTGTGTTTCTTCATGTGTAAGCTTATATCTGTGTTTCTTCATGTGTAAGCTTATACCTGTGTTTCTTCATGTGTAAGCTTATACCTGTGTTTCTTCATGTGTAAGCTTATACCTGTGTTTCTTCATGTGTAAGCTTATACCTGTGTTTCTTCATGTGTAAGCTTATACCTGTGTTTCTTCATGTGTAAGCTTATACCTGTGTTTCTTCATGTGTAAGCTTATACCTGTGTTTCTTCATGTGTAAGCTTATACCTGTGTTTCTTCATGGGCAAGCTTATACCTGTGTTTCTTCATGTGTAAGCTTATACCTGTGTTTCTTCATGGGCAAGCTTATACCTGTGTTTCTTCATGTGTAAGCTTATATCTGTGTTTCTTCATGTGTAAGCTTATACCTGTGTTTCTTCATGTGTAAGCTTATACCTGTGTTTCTTCATGTGTAAGCTTATACCTGTGTTTCTTCATGTGTAAGCTTATACCTGTGTTTCTTCATGTGTAAGCTTATACCTGTGTTTCTTCATGTGTAAGCTTATATCTGTGTTTCTTCATGTGTAAGCTTATACCAGTGTTTCTTCATGTGTAAGCTTGTACCTGTGTTTCTTCATGTGTAAGCTTATACCTGTGTTTCTTCATGTGCAAGCTTATACCTGTGTTTCTTCATGTGTAAGCTTATACCTGTTCTTCATGTGTAAGCTTATACCTGTGTTTCTTCATGTGTAAGCTTATACCTGTGTTTCTTCATGTGTAAGCTTATACCTGTGTTTCTTCATGTGTAAGCTTATACCAGTGTTTCTTCATGGGTGAGCTTATACCTGTGTTTCTTCATGTGTAAGCTTATACCTGTGTTTCTTCATGTGTAAGCTTATACCTGTGTTTCTTCATGTGTAAGCTTATACCTGTGTTTCTTCATGTGTAAGCTTATACCTGTGTTTCTTCATGTGTAAGCTTATACCTGTGTTTCTTCATGTGTAAGCTTATACCTGTGTTTCTTCATGTGTAAGCTTATACCTGTGTTTCTTCATGTGTAAGCTTATACCTGTGTTTCTTCATGTGTAAGCTTATACCTGTGTTTCTTCATGTGTAAGCTTATACCTGTGTTTCTTCATGTGTAAGCTTATACCTGTGTTTCTTCATGTGTAAGCTTATACCTGTGTTTCTTCATGTGTAAGCTTATACCTGTGTTTCTTCATGTGTAAGCTTATACCTGTGTTTCTTCATGTGTAAGCTTATATCTGTGTTTCTTCATGTGTAAGCTTATACCTGTGTTTCTTCATGTGTAAGCTTATACCTGTGTTTCTTCATGTGTAAGCTTATACCTGTGTTTCTTCATGTGTAAGCTTATACCTGTGTTTCTTCATGTGTAAGCTTATACCTGTGTTTCTTCATGTGTAAGCTTATACCAGTGTTTCTTCATGTGTAAGCTTATACCTGTGTTTCTTCATGTGTAAGCTTATACCTGTGTTTCTTCATGTGTAAGCTTATACCAGTGTTTCTTCATGTGTAAGCTTATACCTGTGTTTCTTCATGTGTAAGCTTATACCTGTGTTTCTTCATGTGTAAGCTTATACCTGTGTTTCTTCATGGGCAAGCTTATACCTGTGTTTCTTCATGTGTAAGCTTATACCTGTGTTTCTTCATGTGTAAGCTTATACCTGTGTTTCTTCATGTGTAAGCTTATATCTGTGTTTCTTCATGTGTAAGCTTATACCTGTGTTTCTTCATGTGTAAGCTTATACCTGTGTTTCTTCATGTGTAAGCTTATACCAGTGTTTCTTCATGTGTAAGCTTATACCTGTGTTTCTTCATGTGTAAGCTTATACCTGTGTTTCTTCATGGGTAAGCTTATACCTGTGTTTCTTCATGTGTAAGCTTATACCTGTGTTTCTTCATGTGTAAGCTTATACCTGTGTTTCTTCATGTGTAAGCTTATATCTGTGTTTCTTCATGTGTAAGCTTATACCTGTGTTTCTTCATGTGTAAGCTTATACCTGTGTTTCTTCATGTGTAAGCTTATATCTGTGTTTCTTCATGTGTAAGCTTATATCTGTGTTTCTTCATGTGTAAGCTTATATCTGTGTTTCTTCATGTGTAAGATTATACCTGTGTTTCTTCATGTGTAAGCTTATACCTGTGTTTCTTCATGTGTAAGCTTATACCTGTGTTTCTTCATGTGTAAGCTTATACCTGTGTTTCTTCATGTGTAAGCTTATACCTGTGTTTCTTCATGTGTAAGCTTATACCAGTGTTTCTTCATGTGTAAGCTTATACCTGTGTTTCTTCATGTGTAAGCTTATACCTGTGTTTCTTCATGTGTAAGCTTATACCTGTGTTTCTTCATGTGTAAGCTTATACCTGTGTTTCTTCATGTGTAAGCTTATACCTGTGTTTCTTCATGTGTAAGCTTATACCTGTGTTTCTTCATGTGTAAGCTTATACCTGTGTTTCTTCATGTGTAAGCTTATACCAGTGTTTCTTCATGTGTAAGCTTGTACCTGTGTTTCTTCATGTGTAAGCTTATATCTGTGTTTCTTCATGTGTAAGCTTATACCTGTGTTTCTTCATGTGTAAGCTTATACCTGTGTTTCTTCATGTGTAAGCTTATACCTGTGTTTCTTCATGTGTAAGCTTATACCTGTGTTTCTTCATGTGTAAGCTTATATCTGTGTTTCTTCATGTGTAAGCTTATACCTGTGTTTCTTCATGGGCAAGCTTATACCTGTGTTTCTTCATGTGTAAGCTTATACCAGTGTTTCTTCATGTGTAAGCTTATACCTGTGTTTCTTCATGTGTAAGCTTATACCTGTGTTTCTTCATGTGTAAGCTTATATCTGTGTTTCTTCATGTGTAAGCTTATACCTGTGTTTCTTCATGTGTAAGCTTATACCTGTGTTTCTTCATGGGCAAGCTTATACCTGTGTTTCTTCATGTGTAAGCTTATACCTGTGTTTCTTCATGTGTAAGCTTATACCTGTGTTTCTTCATGTGTAAGCTTATACCAGTGTTTCTTCATGTGTAAGCTTATACCTGTGTTTCTTCATGTGTAAGCTTATATCTGTGTTTCTTCATGTGTAAGCTTATACCTGTGTTTCTTCATGTGTAAGCTTATACCTGTGTTTCTTCATGTGTAAGCTTATATCTGTGTTTCTTCATGTGTAAGCTTATACCTGTGTTTCTTCATGTGTAAGCTTATACCTGTGTTTCTTCATGTGTAAGCTTATATCTGTGTTTCTTCATGTGTAAGCTTATACCTGTGTTTCTTCATGTGTAAGCTTATACCTGTGTTTCTTCATGGGCAAGCTTATACCTGTGTTTCTTCATGTGTAAGCTTACATCTGTGTTTCTTCATGTGTAAGCTTATACCTGTGTTTCTTCATGTGTAAGCTTATACCTGTGTTTCTTCATGTGTAAGCTTATACCTGTGTTTCTTCATGTGTAAGCTTATACCTGTGTTTCTTCATGTGTAAGCTTATACCTGTGTTTCTTCATGTGTAAGCTTATACCTGTGTTTCTTCATGTGTAAGCTTACATCTGTGTTTCTTCATGTGTAAGCTTATACCTGTGTTTCTTCATGTGTAAGCTTATATCTGTGTTTCTTCATGTGTAAGCTTATACCTGTGTTTCTTCATGTGTAAGCTTATATCTGTGTTTCTTCATGTGTAAGCTTATACCTGTGTTTCTTCATGTGTAAGCTTATATCTGTGTTTCTTCATGTGTAAGCTTATACCTGTGTTTCTTCATGTGTAAGCTTATACCTGTGTTTCTTCATGTGTAAGCTTATACCTGTGTTTCTTCATGTGTAAGCTTATACCTGTGTTTCTTCATGTGTAAGCTTATACCTGTGTTTCTTCATGTGTAAGCTTATACCTGTGTTTCTTCATGTGTAAGCTTATACCTGTGTTTCTTCATGTGTAAGCTTATACCTGTGTTTCTTCATGTGTAAGCTTATACCTGTGTTTCTTCATGTATGAGCTTATACCTGTGTTTCTTCATGTGTAAGCTTATACCTGTGTTTCTTCATGTGTAAGCTTATACCTGTGTTTCTTCATGTGTAAGCTTATACCTGTGTTTCTTCATGTGTAAGCTTATACCTGTGTTTCTTCATGTGTAAGCTTATACCTGTGTTTCTTCATGGGCAAGCTTATACGTGTGTTTCTTCATGTGTAAGCTTATACCTGTGTTTCTTCATGTGTAAGCTTATACCTGTGTTTCTTCATGTGTAAGCTTATACCAGTGTTTCTTCATGTGTAAGCTTATACCTGTGTTTCTTCATGGCAAGCTTATACCTGTGTTTCTTCATGTGTAAGCTTATACCTGTGTTTCTTCATGTGTAAGCTTATATCTGTGTTTCTTCATGTGTAAGCTTATACCTGTGTTTCTTCATGTGTAAGCTTATACCTGTTCTTCATGTGTAAGCTTATACCTGTGTTTCTTCATGTGTAAGCTTATACCTGTGTTTCTTCATGTGTAAGCTTATACCTGTGTTTCTTCATGTGTAAGCTTATACCTGTGTTTCTTCATGTGTAAGCATATATATACCTGTGTTTCTTCATGTGTAAGCTTATATCTGTGTTTCTTCATGTGTAAGCTTATACCTGTGTTTCTTCATGTGTAAGCTTATATCTGTGTTTCTTCATGTGTAAGCTTATACCTGTGTTTCTTCATGTGTAAGCTTATACCTGTGTTTCTTCATGTGTAAGCTTATACCTGTGTTTCTTCATGTGTAAGCTTATATCTGTGTTTCTTCATGTGTAAGCTTATACCTGTGTTTCTTCATGTGTAAGCTTATACCTGTGTTTCTTCATGTGTAAGCTTATACCTGTGTTTCTTCATGTGTAAGCTTATACCTTTGTTTCTTCATGTGTAAGCTTATATCTGTGTTTCTTCATGTGTAAGCTTATACCTGTGTTTCTTCATGTGTAAGCTTATACCTGTGTTTCTTCATGTGTAAGCTTATACCTGTGTTTCTTCATGTGTAAGCTTATACCTGTGTTTCTTCATGTGTAAGCTTATACCTGTGTTTCTTCATGTGTAAGCTTATACCTGTGTTTCTTCATGTGTAAGCTTATACCTGTGTTTCTTCATGTGTAAGCTTATACCTGTGTTTCTTCATGTGTAAGCTTATACCTGTGTTTCTTCATGTGTAAGCTTATACCTGTGTTTCTTCATGTGTAAGCTTATACCTGTGTTTCTTCATGTGTAAGCTTATACCTGTGTTTCTTCATGTGTAAGCTTATACCTGTGTTTCTTCATGTGTAAGCTTATACCTGTGTTTCTTCATGTGTAAGCTTATACCTGTGTTTCTTCATGGCAAGCTTATACCTGTGTTTCTTCATGTGTAAGCTTATACCTGTGTTTCTTCATGTGTAAGCTTATATCTGTGTTTCTTCATGTGTAAGCTTATACCTGTGTTTCTTCATGTGTAAGCTTATACCTGTGTTTCTTCATGTGTAAGCTTATATCTGTGTTTCTTCATGTGTAAGCTTATACCTGTGTTTCTTCATGTGTAAGCTTATACCTGTGTTTCTTCATGTGTAAGCTTATACCTGTGTTTCTTCATGTGTAAGCTTATACCTGTGTTTCTTCATGTGTAAGCTTATACCTGTGTTTCTTCATGTGTAAGCTTATACCTGTGTTTCTTCATGTGTAAGCTTATACCTGTGTTTCTTCATGTGTGAGCTTATACCTGTGTTTCTTCATGTGTAAGCTTATACCTGTGTTTCTTCATGTGTAAGCTTATAGCTGTGTTTCTTCATGTGTAAGCTTATACCTGTGTTTCTTCATGTGTAAGCTTATACCTGTGTTTCTTCATGTGTAAGCTTATACCTGTGTTTCTTCATGGGCAAGCTTACATCTGTGTTTCTTTATGGGACCAAGCCTAGCAGCTGCTGTTGGTAGCTACTAGCCTTCTCAGAAGCTCAGAACAGGTAGGAAAGTGTGGCTGTGGTCATTAGGTTTATTCTGGTTCTATGACAATCACCTTTATCACCATAACAAATTAGTTATAATATATCAAAAGGAGCAGTCAAAGGAGCTGTAGTAGTGCACTGGATGACCACATGCTTACATGAATGCTTTAGGTAGGTAGCCACCTGCTTAGCAAGGCCCTAACCAGTCACCTTACCCTTCTGTGTCCTCCACTTAACAGCTGGTGATCTTGGTAAAGATAACAAATCCCAGTGAGCCTTTTGGCTAGCTAATTGCAAGTTGACAGCTTTGATCTTGGGTGAGAACAGTCCAGCAGAAGATATGTAACTCAAGGCCACCTGGGTGACTATGGAACTGATTTTTTCTTAATAATATTATTTTCCCTAGTTGTAGACTAATCATCAGCAGCTAACTTTTTCCACTCTTTTTCCAGACCAGACATAACCCATCAAGTTTCTACATGAGTGTTCTAAAATTATCACAAAACTTGATCCTTTTTTTAATAGTTTTATGCAAGTTCAAGTAGTATTGCAGTCTAGGGTTAGTTACTACCAGGTAGTATCTATGCAAGCAGTTCTACTCCAACTGGATACAGAGGGAGTGCCAGTCCCGCCCCAATAGGGGTGTCCCTCTGCTCCCATAGGGAGCCCAAAGGACAATGCTGGGAAGAGTCTGAGAGTCTGAGTTCCCTCTCAGCTCCTAGAGGGACGCTCCAGCGGTGTTTGCAACTTTCTGAGCCATATTAGATAAGATTTTGGGCAAGTTAGGGGTTGAATCATCTGCAATCTTCAAAAACTGAACTTTCTCGATCTTCGTTATAAAATTGGCCCATTCTGCAGAATAATATCGCTTTTTCCCGATAACTGGTCCCTCATGGGAGATCCAGACACCCCACCAAACACCACCCTGGCGCCACCAGCGACCAGATAGTATCTGTCTTGGTAGTTATCTTACAGTTGCTGCCCCCTGTAGCTTAGAGGTGGGAGATTAAGTGTAAGCGTAGCCATAAAGGTATACCTAGTAATAATAGACACAGATAAAATACTCACAAGACACAACATTTGGAGCTCTCGGTGTGTTAGTTTCACCAGGCATAACACCTGAGGTGGGATATCTCTTCCAGCAAAATTCTGAGTGCAGATTCTGTTGAGGATCTAGAGATAGAGAATTCATAGGAACCTTGAGCCTTGTGACTAATAGCATTGCAAGCATGAGAACTGCGCTGTACCACTGGTGCTATCTACATTTAATGCCCACTGCTGTATGATTCCTTAGCCGTTTAAAAGAGGAGGCTACAGAAAAGTGAGCGAGTTGAGTCCACCAGGCACGGAGTTGTCAGGAGGAGCCTTTGATAGAGCGAGGATCAACCCTTTGTCTCACTCTGTGCCTCATTCTGGAGCTGCTGGGGATGTTTATTTGCATGCGCACAGTCAAGTTCAGCATGGACGCCTATAGCAACCTCAAAATAGGAGTGTATGGGTGGATGGTTGGGAACCTCAATGGCTGCATGAACTCAAGGAAGTGGGGGAAGAAAAAAAAGTAAGTCAAAAGTGGGCCAGGCCAAATATGAACCCCTGGGACAAATATGAACCCCTGGGACAGATATTAACCACTGGGACAAATATGAACCCCTGGGACAGATATGAACCACTGGGACAGATATGAACCACTGTGACAAATATGAACCCCTGGGACAGATATGAACCCCTGGGACAGATATAGATCCTTGGACAAATATGACGCCCCCTCCCCCATCCAATCCGTTATAGAACCAGGAGTCCAGTCACAACCCCAGAAAGAGTGGACCTAGTTATGAAACCAATAGCTGTGAATGTGGAAAAGCTCTAAGCAATCTTTGTGGTCTCTGCAGTAGCCTGGGCAAGAAGGTGCTGGCTATACTTGTTGATGAGCCTGTGGTGGTAAACTTTATCTAGGATCAGCAATTGGACCTTGAACCTTAGCCACACACCACTGGCTGTGCTGGTGGTCTGGGCTTGGCATTGTGGGTGCAGTTAAATGTGCTAGGAGGTATGTAGTTAGCAGGTGGGTTAAGTAATTTGGTGTTAATCAAGGGGGAGTGTCTCAGGAATGGATCCCCAATTAGCACTGAGTTGCATCATGAGCATTCTCTACCCATTGACCTAGTCCTAGCTTCTGCCGCCCTATTGGTACTCGAGGTATTACACTGGCCCTAACCCTGATCCTAACCCTAGGTATTGCACTGTCCTAACTCGAGGTATTACACTGGCCCTAACCCTGATCCTAACCCTAGGTATTGCACTGTCCTAACTCGAGGTATTTCACTGGCCCTAACCCTGATCCTAAGCCTAGGTATTGCACTGTCCTAACTCGAGGTATTGCACTGGCCCTAACCCTGATCCTAACCCTAGGTATTGCACTGTCCTAACTCGAGGTATTACACTGGTCCTAACCCTGATCCTAACCCTAGGTATTGCACTGTCCTAACTCGAGGTATTACACTGGCCCTAACCCTGATCCTAAGCCTAGGTATTGCACTGTCCTAACTCGAGGTATTTCACTGGCCCTAACCCTGATCCTAACCCTAGGTATTGGACTGTCCTAACTCGAGGTATTGCACTGGCCCTAACCCTGATCCTAACCCTAGGTATTGCACTGTCCTAACTCTAACTGAATGCTACTCTGACTTTATCGGTGCTTTTTTGTATAAATTTATAGCCTTTTTTTTTTCAAAGAAAATTAATAGTAAACTGCACTTTGATATATGAGTCGCTTCATTGTGGTAAGCGGGCAAAGGTTGCACTCTGTTTACCACAAAACTTATCAAGAAAATCCAGTCTCTCTCTTCTCAAGACCAAAAGGGGTTCAGAGTGATTCCAGGAAAGCATTTGGTGTCTGTGCAGTTTTACTTGCTTCCAAATACAACAGTAAATGCCAGGGAGAGACTATTCGTGATGGCAGTTACAATTGTCAGCTTTAAAAGGAAATTTTATTATTATTATTATTATTATTTTTACCCGCTCTCTCGTCAAACCAGATGTAAAATTTTACGATTTATTTTACAACAATGCAGCAGTCTATTGGGCATGTGCAGGTAAAATAATAAAAAAGAATCTGGTGTCTTGTGCATAAGATTCATTTTTATAATTATTCTTTGTGAGCAATGATCTGAAACATGTGCATATGGCAGTCAATCTGATACTATTGGTAGCTAATGTACGACCCACAACATATATTTATGGCCAACAGGAGAGACACTCCTGCCTTTTTCCAAGTAAGAGGGTTTTAATAGTTATATTATAGTGCAGGGGAAACCCTGCTTTCACTACCAATCTTTTATCTGTTAACTACATTATCATTTCTTGTACATTTTGAGTTGAACCCACAAATAATAACATTATCTGTAATAATAATGATAATGATAATGATGATAATAATAATGATAATAATATTATTATTATTATCTAAAATTTCATCCTGCAGCATAATAATAGTAATAGTAAATATAATAATACTAATAATATTATTATTGTTTTTATTATTGTTGTTGTTATTGTTGTTGTTATTATTCAATAATAATATTATTATTGTTATTATTATTATCATATTGTTGTTGTTGTTATTATTATTATTATTGCTGCTGCTGCAGGATTAAATTTTAGGGGGAAAAAGTATTGGTAATTTCGCTAAATTGAAATCCCATCTAACTTAACCCTCTCACAGCCAACTTTACAAAGGAAAGTTGAACACTATTTTGGAGTACAAAATCAGTAGTTGTTACTTCAATACTTGGCCAATAGATCGGAGGAGAGGAAGGGAGTAGAGGAGGAGAGTGCAAGGGTGGAGAAGAAGCTGGTGCAGAGTAAACTGAACCAGTTGGGCTTACAGATTCCAAGTCTGAGCAGAACCTGTCACAGAGGGATATCATATTTTATTGCCAGAATCTATGATAGTATTAAGCTAGCCAAACAAAGCTAGAGCTAGCTACATAATGTTCAAGCTCTCAACCTTGCTCTATTTTTTAATTCCATACTTAGCTGTGGTTATCTATGACAATTATTCCAGCTATCTGACTGCATCTATGTATACTTACCTTGAAGCTGATCTCCTGAATCACTATCATCTATATACTTCATCAGAAACAACAACTCTCCTGAGATCTGCCATGTCCTCAGGATGCACAGCATCATCTCCAAGGCACACCTGCACCCCAGCATCTTCTTCATCACTGCTCTCGCTGTCTGAGAGGGTGAAGTTGGTCGTCAAACAGTAGCTCCAAAGCTTTGTCTCCATCAAACGATAATGCTATCTTTTCAGACCCGTGACTTCAATTTTGCCCTCGCGGTTACCTTAGTTACCCACAAGCTATTCGATTGAAACTCTTGTATACACTTTCCAAGTTTTTTGGCAAATGAGTATGTAAATGGACAATTTGTTTTTAAAAAATTGCGATCGTCCATTTTGCGCCTATAGGTGCTTACGGCAGTGATTGGGTTAAGCCATTTCAATATTACATGCATATATATATTGTGTATTATATATTATATAGTATATAGATGCTGAAAAAAATACATGAATATAATATCATATATAGCCACAGTGTACTTTTATTCTAAGCATTACCATGGCAAGATTAGAACCACCCCAAGTCAGTTGCCCACAAGTTGACAAGTGGTTGCTCGTGAGTTAGGCTCTGGCCAGCTGATTGCTTAAGTGTGGCTTACTGTTGCTAAGGAGCGTGCAGAATGCATGTGAAGGAGAAGCCACTAATGATGTGATAATGACACAAGGCTTAGTGGCTTTTCCAATTAGGCATTGGCAAGGTTGGCATTTCTCCACTGAATCTTAGTAGCTACTCCATAATTGAGGTGTGTAGTGAGATGCCATTACCAACCTATAACTAGACTACTGCTTTATACCAGAGGCCTCCTACAGTTTGCACAAATTTTATTCCAGTATAATGTGACCATGACTACTCTCAGTGGATCTTACAGAAAGAACTTGCCACACTCCACTTCTGAGCTTCTGGCCTATCCCCAAAGCAGTTGTGATATGTGGTGTAGGTGGAGTCACCCTTACCCAGATTCCCCAGTAGTAGGCTCTCTCTACTCGGCTGCTCCTCAGACATTTTAAGCATTGGTATGGGTTTTGCCTCTAAGCACTTTGCATGCCAAAATTAATTAGCCTCCCAAATCAATTACCTACTCAGGGGCCTAGTAATGAAATATGCAACTCAGAGTTGCCAAGTTTCAAGCTACCTCAGCTGTTAACTGGACAATGTTTGACTGGACAATGTTTGACCAGAAGTACTCGGCCGTTAACTGGCCAGTTATATGATTACCTCAGCTATTGGCTTTTGTCCCCAGCTATTAGTTTTGCCTAGAGTACCTCAGCTGTAAACCTTAGCCGTTAGCTGGACAATTTTACCTCAGCTGTCAACTGGGATAACTTTACCAAAAGAGTACCTCAGCCAGTTAGCTGGGCAATTCTACTCAAGTACCTCAAGCTGTTAACAGTCCGAGTATACCATGCCTTGGTTACAAGCCCCACTGTAGGTAACTTTCACTTAAAGATCTTTGACTTTGAGTGCCTGTACCTTAGCATTGGAATATATTCCTAAGCTTACTTGTTTAGTAGCTCAAGGAAGCACACAGTTGTATTATGATACCTCACTTCTCTTCTGTTCTGGAGAGTGGTAGGAGGTATAATAGTTGTCAGTGAGCCAACCCCCTCCCAGTTAACCACACCCTCCTGCAGTCTTCATTCATCGTTGAATCACTATCTCAGCTATTAAGAGATTTCTAGAACAGTTTTAGAATGGTTGTTGTTATTATTGTTGTTATTGTTTGAATTTGTTTTTTATTGTTAAGTTATAGTCTTTGAAGTGTTCGTAAGCTTCTCTCATAACTTCACACAATCAATTGCTTGTTATCAGGCGTGGAGTATGCATGGCAAAACGCTGGTTCTTAGTGCTCCTACTCTTTGTTAAAGCTCCTACTTCACTGTTCCTTCTAGTCTCTCTGTGTTAATTAGTGTTGATTATGACTGTCGGCATGGTGAAGGTCATGTCTTTCTATTGTTGGCGGTTTCTAAGCGGATATCCACGCACAACACTCTCCAGGCTCTGCAAGCGAGCCCTTCTATGTAGTGCAGTACTTACACTAGGTAGCGCAGTACTTACACTAGGTAGCACAGTGCTTACACTAGGTAGCGCAGTGCTTACACTAGGTAGCACAGTACTTACACTAGGTAGCGCAGTACTTACACTAGGTAGCACAGTGCTTACACTAGGTAGCACAGTACTTACACTAGGTAGCGCAGTGCTTACACTAGGTAGCACAGTACTTACACTAGGTAGCGCAGTACTTACACTAGGTAGCACAGTGCTTACACTAGGTAGCGCAGTGCTTACACTAGGTAGCACAGTACTTACACTAGGTAGCGCAGTACTTACACTAGGTAGCACAGTGCTTACACTAGGTAGCGCAGTGCTTACACTAGGTAGTGCAGTGCTTACACTAGGTAGCGCAGTACTTACACTAGGTAGCACAGTACTTACACTAGGTAGCGCAGTACTTACACTAGGTAGCGCAGTACTTACACTAGGTAGCGCAGTACTTACACTAGGTAGCACAGTACTTACACTAGGTAGCGCAGTGCTTACACTAGGTAGCGCAGTACTTACACTAGGTAGCACAGTACTTAACTAGGTAGCGCAGTACTTACACTAGGTAGCACAGTGCTTACACTAGGTAGCGCAGTACTTACACTAGGTAGCGCAGTACTTACACTAGGTAGCACAGTACTTACACTAGGTAGCACAGTGCTTACACTAGGTAGCACAGTACTTACACTAGGTAGCGCAGTGCTTACACTAGGTAGCACAGTACTTACACTAGGTAGCGCAGTACTTACACTAGGTAGCACAGTACTTACACTAGGTAGCGCAGTACTTACACTAGGTAGCACAGTACTTGCAAATGATTAGTGGTTATGCAGCCAAACCCTGCTTGGAGTGTCGGGGGGGGGGGGGGGGGGGGGGGGCACGCTCCACCAGAAAAGTTTTTCGGACTTCTGAGATGTGATCTGATGAATCTGGCAAAATTGGATTGCTTTGTCTTACCAAATACTGCGAATTGGAACTGAACAGATAAAGACGCTGTTTAACTATCAGCAAGGAGGAGTTCCATGGAACATCCTCTAGACTGAAATGTATTGCTGAGGAGACTTCAGATCATGAGTTAGTGTTGCCAGATCTGGAGGTGTTTCTACTGACTAGATATTACAGTTGGATGAAGAAGCTTCTTGCACAAGCTACAGATGTGTGGCATACAGTACAATGAATTATTCACCTTTCACGAAAAATAAAATACATACAATACATCTATTGTAGCCCAGACTAAGTTCAGCCTAATACCCAGGTGGGAAAAATTATTTCTAGGAGGAGGGGGGGGGGGGGGCTGTGGGTGGCAAACAAATCCTCTGGTATCAACTACTCACCAGTTCATTTATATATATTTTAGTAACCCACAGATGAGTGAATTGAATAATAATATGCTGAAGCCTGACCTCCAATGTGGTTGGTAAGGACCCACCTTCACACTGAAGCTGTGGACACAGCCATGTATGCAGCTGCACAGTAGAAGGGAACCTCCCCTTCCCAGACCTCCCTCAATCTTCTGGCCAGCTTTCCAATAATATTCAATTCAATGATGTGGCACCAATCCAAGTAAAGAAATAATCAGACAACATTTAAATAATGAGCCAAATAATGTGGCAAAGTTCAATATTCAATTAAATAATGTGGCAACATTCATAATGAGGCAACATTACATTCAATTAAGAGGGACATTACATTCAATTAAGAGGGACATTTAATTAATTGGATTTCCCCAATTAGCAATTTGCTTTGCATGCCCGAATCAATTAGCACCTTGTCAATTAGCCCTCCAAATCAATTGTGCATGTAGCAGAGCACTACAGCTGTTGTTTGTGTCGTGTATGGCTTCATTGGAGGTGGGTCCAGTAAACTGGTAACCTAGGACAGATACAGCCAACCTAGTTAGCAATAACCTTCTATGCTCCTGTGGGCTTTCACCTCTTGCTCAGTATTTGGCATAGGGATGTAATGTGCATTAATAAAGATATCTGGGTAATATTATCATTGGTATCAGAGAGTATGCTAGCACTCCTTATAATAGTATGGTGGCTGGCGATCCCCCTCTCCACCCCCAAATAAAAAACAACTAACATTGGCAGTTTGTTAACTTTAGCTTCAGCTGATACTAGCTTCAAAAGGGCTCCAAGTGATACTAGCTTCAAAAGGACTCCAAGTGATACTACCTTCAAAAGGGCTCCAAGTGATACTAGCTTCAAAAGGGCTCCAAGTGATACTAGCTTCAAAAGGGCTCCAGGTGATACTAGCTTCAAAAGGGCTCCAGGTGATACTAGCTTCAAAAGGGCTCCAAGTGATACTAGCTTCAAAAGGGCTCCAAGTGATACCTTCAGAAGGACTCCAAGTGATACTAGCTTCAAAAGGATTCCAAGCGATACTAGCTTCAAAAGGACTCCAAGCGATACTACCTTCAAAAGGACTCCAAATGATACTAGCTTCAAAAGGACTCCAAGCGATATACTAGCCTTCAAAAGGGCTCCAAGTGATGGCTCCAAGTGATACTAGCTTCAAAAGGACTCCAAGCGATACTACCTTCAAAAGGGCTCCAAGTGATACTAGCTTCAAAAGGACTCCAAGTGATACTAGCTTCAAAAGGGCTCCAAGTGATACTAGCTTCAAAAGGGCTCCAAGTACTAGCTTCAAAAGGGCTCCAAGTGATACCGCTCCAAGTGATACTAGCTTCAAAAGGACTCCAAGCGATACTACCTTCAAAAGGACTCCAAGCGATACTACCTTCAAAAGGGCTCCAAGTGATACTAGCTTCAAAAGGACTCCAAGTGATACTAGCTTCAAAAGGGCTCCAAATGACACTAGCTTCAAAAGGACTCCAAGTGATACTAGCTTCAAAAGGGCTCCAAGTACTAGCTTCAAAAGGGCTCCAAGTGATACCGCTCCAAGTGATACTAGCTTCAAAAGGACTCCAAGCGATACTACCTTCAAAAGGACTCCAAATGACACTAGCTTCAAAAGGACTCCAAGTGATACTGGCTTCAAAAGGGCTCCAAGTGATACTAGCTTCAAAAGGGCTCCAAGTACTAGCTTCAAAAGGGCTCCAAGTGATGGCTCCAAGTGATACTAGCTTCAAAAGGGCTCCAAGTGATACTAGCTTCAAAAGGACTCCAAGCGATACTAGCCTTCAAAAGGGCTCCAAGTGATACTAGCTTCAAAAGGACTCCAAGCGATACTACCTTCAAAAGGACTCCAAATGACACTAGCTTCAAAAGGACTCCAAGCGATACTACCTTCAAAAGGACTCCAAATGACACTACCTTCAAAAGGACTCCAAGCGATACTAGCTTCAAAAGGACTCCAAGCGATACTACCTTCAAAAGGGCTCCAAGTGATACTAGCTTCAAAAGGACTCCAAGTGATACTAGCTTCAAAAGGGCTCCAAATGACACTAGCTTCAAAAGGACTCCAAGTGATACTAGCTTCAAAAGGGCTCCAAGTACTAGCTTCAAAAGGGCTCCAAGTGATACCGCTCCAAGTGATACTAGCTTCAAAAGGACTCCAAGCGATACTACCTTCAAAAGGACTCCAAATGACACTAGCTTCAAAAGGACTCCAAGTGATACTAGCTTCAAAAGGGCTCCAAGTGATACTAGCTTCAAAAGGGCTCCAAGTACTAGCTTCAAAAGGGCTCCAAGTGATGGCTCCAAGTGATACTAGCTTCAAAAGGGCTCCAAGTGATACTAGCTTCAAAAGGACTCCAAGCGATACTAGCCTTCAAAAGGGCTCCAAGTGATACTAGCTTCAAAAGGACTCCAAGCGATACTACCTTCAAAAGGACTCCAAATGACACTAGCTTCAAAAGGACTCCAAGCGATACTAGCTTCAAAAGGGCTCCAAGTGATACTAGCTTCAAAAGGACTCCAAGCGATACTAGCTTCAAAAGGACTCCAAGCGATACTAGCTTCAAAAGGGCTCCAAGTGATACTAGCTTCAAAAGGACTCCAAATGACACTAGCTTCAAAAGGACTCCAAGCGATACTACCTTCAAAAGGACTCCAAATGACACTACCTTCAAAAGGACTCCAAGCGATACTAGCTTCAAAAGGACTCCAAGCGATACTAGCTTCAAAAGGGCTCCAAGTGATACTAGCTTCAAAAGGACTCCAAATGACACTAGCTTCAAAAGGACTCCAAGCGATACTACCTTCAAAAGGACTCCAAATGACACTACCTTCAAAAGGACTCCAAGCGATACTAGCTTCAAAAGGACTCCAAGCGATACTAGCTTCAAAAGGGCTCCAAGTGATACTAGCTTCAAAAGGACTCCAAGTGATACACCTTCAAAAAGAATCCAAACATGCCTTGCATTCTTTGCTGAGGTAGTAAACAGGCAGTGTAAAAACAACAAAGAACACACATTAACAGTGTGCGGGATTCATCTTCAAGGATCTATGTATCTATGTACCCATCTATTACAACCACTTTCTTACTCACTCAAACATTTCGGCTAGCATGCAGTAGGCCCATCATAAGAACTTGAGTGCCAGAATATTCCAAAATGCACGACAACTCCACTTCTCGATGACAGAAAAAAGGGGGGAAACATGGTTGGAGATGCTTGTTGATTGATTGCAATCAAGCTAACCATGTGCTGTTTAATTGAGGAGCACATGCTGTATTATAAAGAACCCATTTTCAGTTATACTTTGTAGAGTTTTTCTAAGAATTTGTTAGCAAACCAAAGGATAGCTGATCCCCCTATCAAAACATCTAATGTTGGGTGGAGTCTCCGGTGTGCATCTGTTTCTTGGATTAAGGGAATTATTTCCCCCCATTAACTACCAGCCAATATATTCATATACTTGGAATCCCTATCAGAGTTAAGCAGTTGCCTTTAGACATGCAATTGGATTTTACAAGTCTGATTATGAAAATAATTCCTGCTATTAATTAAATTGACCCTCCAGCATTCAGCATCTGAATCTAGATAGAAGAAAGAGGTGGCAGATGCAGCCCCTTCAAGAGCCAAGAAGGCCAAGAGAAGTGAACCTGTTAGCTATATTTCAGCGGAGGAGTGGAGGCACTATTGTGACACAGAATTCACAGAATACCTCATATTAGCATAAATAATATAGCGCATAAACAATCTCGCACGTGTTTTTCTGATTGATAACACTCAGATCACCATAATTATGGCAACACTCAGATCACCATAATTATGGAACTGTTGGTGCCGAGAGGGTTAACCAATTATTAATCCTTGGTAGTGACCCTACATGGGTACAATCAACAACAGCAACAAGATATGGTATGTGCTGATTATCTGTAGTGGACAGCTGGTGTACATGGGTACAGTCAACAATAGCAATAACATGACATGGTGATATGTGTAGAGTACAACAACAAGAAACCAGTTCTGAAGCTCTGACTTGTAGTCCTCCATTGCTCAAGTATAATTTACAGAAGCAACAATGGAAACAAAGAGCCGCTTGAAACAAGAACAAAAATGCTTATTAGCTACAAACAAGCAACTGCATTAACCAGTTAGGTGACCTTTATTCCATTTATAATCATGTACACTAATATTGTATATTATAATGATGGTTTAAATGGTAAAGGGTCATTGTTGATTGTGGACTACATTTTTTTTTGGCTTTTTTAATTTAAAAAATATTTATTAATTTTTTTATTGCTTTTTTATTGCTTTTTTTTATTGCCTCCAAAAATGTCGTCGTTTTCCTGATACCTCTCTTGCGGGACTCTTGGCTCTTATCCCTGGCAGCTCTGAGTTAACACTGCCTCTAGTTGAAACTTGCTTGTAACAACAACACCAGCAGTTATCTATGTCATCCTTCTACCCCACTTCACTTATCCCCCAACCCACACACACCAAGCCCACAAACACCACCTCATACACTAGGTGCATTGTGCCTCCAGGCCTTGAGCTTCTACTACTCAATATGTCACCTCACAACCAGTGCCGTGTTTTAATCATAACCTCTCTAGCTGAAAGTCTGTGTGACTGAAAAGTCATGTAACCCTCGGAGATCAAGCAGATTAAAGTCTGCAAAAATGTGCTCTCTAATTATAGAGCAGTCCTGCTTGCTTCAGGTCTATGAAGTCACAAAGTGGGTGGAGGGTACAAGTTCTGTGACTGCATTCTTGTGTGTTTATATATATATATATATATATATATATATGTATGTATATATATCTGATGATTGCATTAGCATGAAACTATAGTAGGACATCCCAATCAATAGCTCTGCTTTAACATAGCATTGAGCACTATTTGTAGCCTTCACCAGCAAACTACCTTCTATGTATATATATATATATTGTGTTTTCTGCTGTTGTTGTAGTAGGACATCCCAATCAATAGCTCTGCTTTAACATAGCATTGAGCACTATTTGTAGCCTTCACCAGCAAACTACCTTCTATGTATATATATATATATTGTGTTTTCTGCTGTTGTTGTGGTGGTCTGACTTGCTGTGAGCAAGCACAGGGAAGAAGAAGAGCGGTGCCTATATTGGAGGAGCTGGTAGAGGAACTAAATGTTATGGACTTATAATCTCTGGGCCGGGAGGGCCGGGAGGCAATTTTTCCCTGTCACTATTTCTGTTAGTTCAGCTTTTCTCATTTTGAAACTTTCCTGCCTTGGCAACCTAGTGGTACCATGCACAATGCGGTCACATGAAGCTAGCCCTAGCCCCTATAACCCTAGCCCATATAACCTTAGCCCTAGCCCCTATAACCCTAGCCCCTATAACCCTAGCCCCTATAACCCTAGCCCCTATAACTCTAGCCCCTACAACCCTAGCCCCTATAACCCTAGCCCCTATAACCCTAGCCCCTATAACCCTAGCCCCTATAACCCTAGCCCCTACAACCCTAGCCCCTACTAGCCCCTATAACCCTAGCCCCTATAACCCTAGCCCCTATAACCCTAGTCCATACAACCCTAGCCCATACAACCCTAGCCCCTATAAACCTAGCCCCTATAACCCTAGCCCCTATAACCCTAGCCCCTATAACCCTAACCCCTATAACCCTAGCCCCTATAACCCTAGCCTCTACATCCCTAGCCCCTATAACCCTAGCCCCTATAACCCTAGCCCCTATAACCCTAGCCCCTATAACCCTAGCCCCTATGACCCTAGCCCCTATATCTAGCCTCTACATACCTAGCCCCTTTATCCCCAGCCCTAACCTGTATAGCCCTAGCTCTAGCCATATCAATATCCCTAGCCCCTATATCCCTAGCCCTAACCTCTATATCCCTAGCCCCTTATCCCTAACCTTGCCACTATGTCTAGCCCTAGCCCCTTATCCCTAGCCCTAACCTTGCCACTATGTCTAGCCCTAGCCCCTATATGTCTAGCCCTAGCCCCTATATCCCTAGCCATAACTTCTATATCCCTAGCCCTAACCTCTCCCTATATCTAGCCCTAGCCCCTATACCAAGCCCCTATAGCCTACCCTATATCCCAAGCTCTATCCCCTGTATACCTAGCTCCTGTATCCCTAGCCCTAGTCCATTAGCCTTAGCCAGTATTTGGTATGCATTCTATAGATGAGCCCAGGGTTCTCCATGGCAGAAGAAGCAAGTCTCTTGAGGCCTAAGAAGGAGCTGGTGATAATCACCTCTAAGTGTACCCTGCAGCTGACTTTATCCTAGAAATATGTTCATCTGCATAACTTCTTGGACACGTTCAAGGAGACAAGATCCATTTAGCCAAAGACGAAAGATACATAACCAAGAGGGTGTTGGTCGCTTGTTACTTTTCTGCAACTTATGCTGCATGTGTTTGTGTGTCCTATGTACATGATGCTGTTTGTTGAACGTGTGAACCACAAGCTCCAGCAACATGTTTCAGAGTTCCATGTATGTAACTCTGTACTTGTTAGTTGTGTGACAACGACTACAAGCTACAGTTTTAGGACAACACAAATCATAAAATTGTGGTTACAAACCCCCTGTTTTTGGTGGTAGGGGTGAGAGCTGGAATTTCCCCCCCTCGAAGAGTGGATTAAAAGAAGTGTACATCGTTGAAAGATTGTTGCGCTATGGGGAGTTATTCTTGAACGCAAACTCTAATTATCCAAGCATATTGAAGGAGTAGTAGTAGATCTAGAGGAGAAGATTGGGGGCAGAACCCCCTCATTAGCTTTTAAATTTTTGTTCTAATATACTGCCTGGAAACGCCTGAGAGCCCTGAGGCCCCCCCCCCCATCCCCCCCTTGCCAATTAACTTGGAGGACATGTGACATTCTCTCTAGTTGTTCTACATGTGAGCTGTAGTGTGTTTGTTAGCTGACAGGTAGTCAAAGACTTTGAAAAACAAAGTCACTGGAGCTGTGCATAGTTTTGTACATGCAATCCGAATTGCCCTCCCCTTTTGCAAAGGCCTCGGGTGTAGAAATTCAGCTAAGGGTCCAACTTCATCATTTGGAACTCCCTTTTCAAACTCGTGCACCTGTCTGCTCGACTTCCAACTTGAAAGCACTGTGGTTGCATGTGGACTGTTATTCTCGTGACTTGACATAATACTGGCTTGAACATTGATTATTGAG
This sequence comes from Cladorhizidae sp. MBARI D1340-BT2, assembly GCA_028752905.1. NCBI lineage: Eukaryota > Metazoa > Porifera > Demospongiae > Poecilosclerida > Cladorhizidae > Cladorhizidae sp. MBARI D1340-BT2. The sequence goes on along the minus strand of JAQNBH010000018.1, from coordinate 11,447,749 downwards.
GTATTTGAAAACATGAATGTTTGCTTCAACCTTAGTACATTATCACAAGCCAATTAAGTATCTGATACACAAATGGTCGGAGTGGGCAGAGCTATTCTCTAAGTCCATAACAACAAGCTCAGCAATCTCAATTCTACTGCCAAAAATAGTCAAGCTGCTCGAGCCGGTATTTGTGGGCGTGTACGTCGATGCTCACCACGCGTTCGTTCTTGTTTTGCTCCATCCAACCCTTCACCCCTTTCCCCCTGCCCCACTCCTCACCGCTTAAAAGTTTCTAGATCTCCCCATGTGGAGTGATCTTCAACAGCCTTGAATTGAATGTCGTCGAGGCCGCAGAGCTGAACAGCAAATTCTGAGGAGGTGACGGAAGATGGAGTGAAGGAGAGGCAAGGAAACAATGGAGGAGCTGAAGGAAGTATCATCGAAGCTAGGGTTGATCCTTCAAAGCTAGGGGGAACAAGTCTTCGGAAGCTAGGGGGAACAAGTCTTCGGAAGCTACGGGCAACAAGTCTTCGGAATCTGGGGGAATCTGGGGGGAACAAGTCTTCAGAAGCTAGGGGGGACAAGTCTTCGGAAGCTAGGAGGAACAAGTCTTCAGAAGCTAGGGGGAACAAGTCTTCGGAAGCTAGGGGGAACAAAGTCTTCAGAAGCTAGGGGGAACAACTCTTCGGAAGCTAGGGGGAACAAGTCTTCAGAAGCTAGGGGGAACAAGTCTTCAGAAGCTAGGGGGAACAACTCTTCGGAAGTTCTAGCCCCCTCATATAAAAATGCCTGGGCAACTCAAACAATGGCTGGGCGATGCTGACAGAAAGTGACTGGCTCAGCATAGGGTTGGGATCATTTCCAGCAGGCCTGAGATCCCTACAAGTGCATCTTGGTAGATAATGTCCGACACATGGTGGAAGATGATACAGGCTGGACACCATCCTGGGGGAGAGAAGACCTGGCCACTCTGGATACGCCAGCACAAAGACCCTGGAACAAACACCTGCAAGACACTTACAGAGAAGCTTGGAAAAAACTTACACTGAGTTGCTTTTTTGGAATCGTCTAATGGTCATCCTGCTCTGCTACCTTACTTGATACTGCGGTGGTCTGATGTGTCTGCGAATGTTCGGGAACTTCCCTTCATTAGTAATGAGTGAAGTAGCCAAATACGACGTCCTGGCACTAGATGAGGTATGTTGTGAGGTTTTTGCCCTGGGGTGGTTCAGGTCCTTGGAGGCAAGACTGGATGCTGCTTGGAGGCAAGGCTGGATGCTGCTTGGAGGCAAGGCTATGGATGCTTGGAGGCAAGGCTGTGGATGCTTGGGGGCAAGGCTGTGGATGGAGGCAAGGCTGTGGGTCCTTGGAGGCAAGGCTGTGCATGCTTGGAGGCAAGGCTGTGCATGCTTGGAGGCAAGGCTGTGCATGCTTGGAGGCAAGGCTGTGGATGGAGGCAAGGCTGTGGGTCCTTGGAGGCAAGGCTGTGCATGCTTGGAGGCAAGGCTGTGGATGGAGGCAAGGCTGTGGGTCCTTGGAGGCAAGGCTGTGCATGCTTGGAGGCAAGGCTGTGGATGCTGCTTGGAGGCAAGGCTGTGGATGCTTGGAAAGTCTGTATTGCTTTACTGCATAAATAAGCTCTTGTGTGGTGCAAAAAGGAAGATGTTTCCCCATTTTTTTGTTGTAAACTGTTGAAGCTTATCTTCATTTCTTAGCCCAGGGTGAGGAATGTGTTGTAGTGAATGGCACTCTGGTATCTGCTGTATAAAATTGCCTCTGTAGTGGAGACTTCTGAAGCACACAGAGCCACCTGCATCAGCCTTCATAGGTCAAGCACCACATGACTGGATTCTGGCTCCAATCAGCCTCCCAGCCACAAAGGCTGGGGAATCTTGGTAAACCAGTCTCCCAGCCAATCTCATCGGTGGACGACTAATATTTTGAATAGTTGCCTCATTTTTTCTTTGATTATTAACATAAGATGTGAAAGCTTCTTGTGCTAAGATTAGGTATCAGTCCCCACTGTTGTGTAGAACCACCAACCAGCACCAGTAGGTGGCTCTGTTTCACAGTAGCACTGGCAAGTGCAGATACACACAATATTCCAGTTAGTGCTGTTCCTCGAGAAGCGTTATCACTCCCCCTTCTTCCTCCCCCCCCTCCCCCCCCCCCCCCCTCCCAGCGGTGCAGCGTGGGTGGCAAAGGGTCAGGCCACTAGCAGTTGGTTTTGTGATGGAGGTGACAAGTGACCATTGACATTCCCTGTGATGTCTAGGGAAGGTGACAAGTGTCCTGTTGGACCACTGGTAGCTCCTTTTGATCTCTAGGGGAGGTGACAAGTTCTTGCAGCCACTGGTGGTAGAGTCTAGGAATACTAACACTTGTAGAATATCATCCTCCTCCACCCCCACAACTAAGTGTTGTAGTTGCTACTTAACTTGTTTGGCACTAGCACTGCTAGCACTTCCCCCTGCGAGGTCTTGCTCTGCCCTTGATGTTCATAGAAACAGTTGCCACAGACGCTGGCCTTGGGTAGAACCCACTCAAGTCCATTCTAGGACCGTGGTGTCTGCCACTGCACACCATCCTCAAATGTTCTTCTGTTAAAGCTCTTGGGCAACTTGAAGATTCATGTGGTACTGTAGAAGACTTATTCTATTAGCAAGTGAGGAAGCAACTTTCTTGCGATGAAACTCGGAAACTTGTCTAGTTCCTGGTGGATGTCCAATCTGTGTACAAACCCCTCCACCCCCATTTTTTCCTAATTTCAAGTTGCTGGCAATTTTACCTCTGTCTAGGGTCTTCATAATCCTATCCATGTTTCTATGTCACTGATGAAAAGCCAGTGAGTCCTTTTCACAATATGTCGATAGAGTTTGTAGAATGCCTTGGAATAAAGTTACTTTGAAAGCTCTTTTCCTCTATACACTTTTGAGTTGAGTCCAACACTTCTTGGTGGGATCTTTCAAAGTGATGACAAATTAATATATACATATATATAATTATATATATTATATATATATAGGTAGAAATGAGAAATGCAGGCATTTTTAAGATTTCCTTGGATATGTAGGAGAGAACTGGTTATTGGTAGAGTACCTGATGATGGGGACACCCACTCTGGTAGAGTAGCTGGTGATGGGGACACCCACTCTGGTAGAGTAGCTGGTGATGGGGACACCCACGCTGGTAGAGTAGCTGGTGATGGGGACACCCACTCTGGTAGAGTAGCTGGTGATGGGGTCACCCACTCTGGTAGAGTAGCTGGTGATGGGGACACCCACTCTGGTAGAGTAGGTGGTGATGGGGACACCCACTCTGGTAGAGTAGCTGGTGATGGGAACACCCACTCTGGTAGAGTAGCTGGTGATGGGGACACTCGCTCGGTGTTCTTTTAGGATTTTTTTCGTGTCTGTGAAGGGAGGGGGGCAGGCTTAAAGTCATTTCCAAGCGCCCGAGTGGCAGTTTCCCCTCCCTCACCACCCCCTTCCCATGACCAACACAGATGAATATCTCGTACTTGCCAATGGTCGTGTGTAACTCAGACTCAAAGCCGAATGGTTATGTGTAACTCAGGATCAAAGTTGAATGGTTGCATGTAACTCGGGCTCAAAGCCAACAAAAGAGCAATTGTAAAATGATATTCTCCAATCAGCTTCTTTGTGGCTTTCATGAGTCCATAGTAGCATCAGTATTGGTATAAATATCACGATAGCCTTTCAAATGATTCTGTTGTCATTATTGAGAGGTGGGTGGGGATGATCCTCAAAAGGCGTCTCTGAGTTGATGCATGCATATCATTATAAGTGTTCAGAATGTCGTGATTTTTTTCTTCTTTTTCCCCTTACATCTTGACAAAATATGGATATTGCAGCTTCTACCCTAGGTGCAGGCTCTCTCTGGGTGCAGGCTCTCTCTGGGTGCAGGCTCTCTCTGGGTGCAGTCTCTCTGGGTGCAGGCTCTCTCTGGGTGCAGGCTCTCTCTGGGTGCAGGCTCTCTCTGGGTGCAGGCTCTCTCTGGGTGCAGGCTCTCTCTGGGTGCAGGCTCTCTCGTGAAGGCTCTCTCCGGGTGCAGGCTCTCTCCGGGTGAAGGCTCTCTCCAGGTGAAGGCTCTCTCCGGGTGCAGGCTCTCTCCGGGTGCAGGCTCTCTCCGGGTGCACTCTCTCTCCGGGTGCAGGCTCTCTCTGGGTGCAGACTCTCTCCGGGTGCAGGCTCTCTCCGGGTGCAGGCTCTCTCCAGGTGCAGGCTCTCTCCGGGTGCAGGCTCTCTCCGGGTGCAGGCTCTCTCCGGGTGCAGGCTCTCTCCGGGTGCAGGCTCTCTCCGCGTGTGCAGGCTCTCTCCGGGTGCAGGCTCTCTCCGGGTGAAGGCTCTCTCCGGGTGAAGGCTCTCTGCGGGTGCAGGCTCTCTCTGGGTGCAGGCTCTCTCTTGGTGCAGGCTCACTCTAGGTGGTGACTCACTCTAGGAGCAACTCACTCTGGGTGCAGGCTCTCTCTCGGTGCAGGCTCACTCTCGGTGCAGGCTCACTCTCGGTGCAGGCTCACTCTAGGTGGTGACTCACTCTAGGAGCAACTCACTCTGGGTGCAGGCTCTCTCTCGGTGCAGGCTCACTCTCGGTGCAGGCTCACTCTAGGTGGTGACTCACTCTAGGAGCAACTCACTGTTGGTGTAAGCTCGCTCTAGGAGCAGGCTCAGTGTAGGCTCACTCTGGGTGCAAGTTGTCTCTGGGTGCAAGTTGTCTCTGGGTGCAAGCTGTGTCTGGGAGCTGGTTTATTCTAGATGCAGGCTCTCTCTCTGCGTGCCGGCTCACTCTGGGTACAGGCTCACTCTGGGTGCCAGCTCTCTCTGGGTGCAGGTTTTCTCTTGGTGCAGGCCCATTCTGGATGCCAGCTCACACTGGGTGCAGGCAGGTTCAATCTGGGTGCAGGCTCTCTCTGGATACTGGCTGCATCTGGGTGCCGGTTCATTCTAGGTGCAGGCTCACTCTGGGTGCAAGCCCACTCTGGATGCCAGCTCACTGTGGGGACATTCAGATGTACCTAAGTGTATGATAAAGTAATATAACTGGAGATGTACTAAGTGTATGGTGAAGTAATATAACTGGAGATGTACTAAGTGTATAGTGAAGTAATATAACTGGAGATGTACTAAGTGTATGGTGAAGTAATATAACTGGAGATGTACTAAGTGTATGGTGAAGTAATATAACTGGAGATGTACTAAGTGTATGATGAAGTAATATAACTGGAGATGTACTAAGTGTATGATGAAGTAATATAACTGGAGATGCACTAAGTGTATGATGAAGTAATATAATTGGAGATGTACTAAGTGTATGATGAAGTAATATAACTGGAGATGTACTAAGTGTATGATGAAGTAATATAACTGGAGATGCACTAAGTGTATGATGAAGTAATATAATTGGAGATGTACTAAGTGTATGATGAAGTAATATAATTGGAGATGCACTAAGTGTATGATGAAGTAATATAACTGGAGATGTACTAAGTGTATGATGAAGTAATATAACTGGAGATGTACTAAGTGTATGGTGAAGTAATATAACTGGAGATGCACTAAGTGTATGATGAAGTAATATAACTGGAGATGTACTAAGTGTATGATGAAGTAATATAACTGGAGATGCACTAAGTGTATGATGAAGTAATATAACTGGAGATGCACTAAGTGTATGATGAAGTAATATAACTGGAGATGTACTAAGTGTATGATGAAGTAATATAACTGGAGATGTACTAAGTGTATGGTGAAGTAATATAACTGGAGATGTACTAAGTGTATGGTGAAGTAATATAATTGGAGATGCACTAAGTGTATGGTGAAGTAATATAACTGGAGATGCACTAAGTGTATGATGAAGTAATATAACTGGAGATGTACTAAGTGTATGGTGAAGTAATATAACTGGAGATGTACTAAGTGTATGGTGAAGTAATATAACTGGAGATGTACTAAGTGTATAGTGAAGTAATATAACTGGAGATGTACTAAGTGTATGATGAAGTAATATAACTGGAGATGTACTAAGTGTATAGTGAAGTAATATAACTGGAGATGTACTAAGTGTATGATGAAGTAATATAACTGGAGATGTACTAAGTGTATGGTGAAGTAATATAACTGGAGATGCACTAAGTGTATGATGAAGTAATATAACTGGAGATGTACTAAGTGTATGGTGAAGTAATATAATTGGAGATGCACTAAGTGTATGGTGAAGTAATATAACTGGAGATGCACTAAGTGTATGATGAAGTAATATAACTGGAGATGTACTAAGTGTATGGTGAAGTAATATAACTGGAGATGTACTAAGTGTATGGTGAAGTAATATAACTGGAGATGCACTAAGTGTATGATGAAGTAATATAACTGGAGATGTACTAAGTGTATGGTGAAGTAATATAACTGGAGATGTACTAAGTGTATGGTGAAGTAATATAACTGGAGATGCACTAAGTGTATGATGAAGTAATATAACTGGAGATGTACTAAGTGTATGGTGAAGTAATATAACTGGAGATGCACTAAGTGTATGATGAAGTAATATAACTGGAGATGTACTAAGTGTATGATGAAGTAATATAATTGGAGATGTACTAAGTGTATGGTGAAGTAATATAACTGGAGATGCACTAAGTGTATGATGAAGTAATATAACTGGAGATGTACTAAGTGTATGATGAAGTAATATAACTGGAGATGTACTAAGTGTATGGTGAAGTAATATAACTGGAGATGTACTAAGTGTATGGTGAAGTAATATAACTGGAGATGCACTAAGTGTATGATGAAGTAATATAACTGGAGATGCACTAAGTGTATAGTGAAGTAATATAACTGGAGATGTACTAAGTGTATGGTGAAGTAATATAACTGGAGATGCACTAAGTGTATGATGAAGTAATATAACTGGAGATGTACTAAGTGTATGATGAAGTAATATAACTGGAGATGTACTAAGTGTATGGTGAAGTAATATAACTGGAGATGTACTAAGTGTATGATGAAGTAATATAACTGGAGATGTACTAAGTGTATGATGAAGTAATATAACTGGAGATGTACTAAGTGTATGATGAAATAATATAACTGGAGATGCACTAAGTGTATGATGAAGTAATATAACTGGAGATGTACTAAGTGTATGGAAGTAATATAACTGGAGATGTACTAAGTGTATGATGAAGTAATATAACTGGAGATGCACTAAGTGTATTATGACTGGAGATGCACTAAGTGTATGATGAAGTAATATAATTGGAGATGTACTAAGTGTATGATGAAGTAATATAACTGGAGATGTACTAAGTGTATGGTGAAGTAATATAACTGGAGATGTACTAAGTGTATGATGAAGTAATATAACTGGAGATGTACTAAGTGTATTATGAAGTAATATAACTGGAGATGCACTAAGTGTATGATGAAGTAATATAATTGGAGATGTACTAAGTGTATGGTGAAGTAATATAACTGGAGATGCACTAAGTGTATGGTGAAGTAATATAACTGGAGATGTACTAAGTGTATGGTGAAGTAATATAACTGGAGATGCACTAAGTGTATGGTGAAGTAATATAACTGGAGATGTACTAAGTGTATGATGAAGTAATATAACTGGAGATGTACTAAGTGTATGGTGAAGTAATATAACTGGAGATGTACTAAGTGAATGTTGAAGTAATATAACTGGAGATGTAGACAGGCACCTTTAAGTCTTGAAGGTCTGAGTCAGCCCGCACATATCTGCAGCTAAAGAAAGACCTTCAAATCTTGAAGGTCTGAGTAGTCAGCCCCCACACATCTGCAGCTACAGAGAAGAGTGTATGGTGAAGTAATATAACTGGAATCTAATTTCTTTCCCGAGTCACAGGACCTGTTAGGTTGCTCTTCAAAACTGGCAACAAGTTCCTTTTATCAGATTCTTTTTTCCAAGTTGATTATTGAGAAAATAAATATTATTATTATTATTTTAACACAATAGCATAACTTCAACCGTGAAGCCATTCCCACCCAGGACTGTGGGTCTTGATATGCTCCCTTTGTATAAACATTAATTTAATCCTATCTTTGTAGAATCTGCAAATTACACAAACCACTAAAGAATGTAATCAACAGATTTGAACTTGTCAGATCCATCACCTCTATATGCCTGTATTGAATAAAGCACTCCCTCCTCTCTCCCTGAGCAAATATGGATTCGGACAAACAGTTGTAGAAAATCTTGATATAAATTATAGCTAGCAAGACATTATGCATTCAGAGATAGCATTTCATGCAACATCGTCATTGCCTGCCTGACGTTAGCTCATCATGAATGCCACAACTTTAAAGAACCACCTCATTCCAAATTAGCAACCCACTCCAGACTCTAGGAAGCAAAGTGTCTACTAATGCACTTTCTGTTAGGGAATTGTCACAAGCAAGCAAGTAGTTCTCGTTGTTTTTAATGCAAAAACGGAGTTGTTAAAGAGCTTCTTCTCAATAAGATGGATTGTGGAAGTGTCCATTGTCATGATGATAAGGATTTGGCAGGCACTGTGGCTAGGGATGACCACTGGCTCTATCTATAGCCTAGCTCTCTCTACCGCTGCCCTAGCTTTCCCAACGTCAGCAAGGCACATTTGGTTAGTTTTGTAAGCCATTAAGCCTTGTCCTCCCTAACCAATAATAGTTGTAATAAACTGACATGATGGCTAGTTATTGCTGATACTCAAACAGATTTTCTTCTCAAACATCAACCTTCATTTCTCATTCTGCAGTATTGCACTGTGCTTTAATGTCTGCCTGCTCTGCAATCATCGAGCAGCAACTTCAACAAGGAAGCCCCAGCATGCAGCAGCCTATATAAAATGGCTTTAATATATGCTTAGATGAAAGTTCTTGAAATAGATTCCATGTAAACACCATTTCATTTTATCCGGGATCTATGCCTTTCTTCTTTGATCCTCTAACTGGTCTTCCCCAAACACACCTCTTTCATCCTTCCATTGCGTGCCATTTCCATATATGTCCATAGATTCCGCTGACAATCCCGATCTCATCTATGGATAGTTCAAAGTTCTTGCCAACCTAATTATGGGCTAGGGCTAGGATCAGGTGCAAAACAACTTTGAACTTCGGATCATCCTTGATGATCCCGAGATTGGATCGTGGGATTGTTCGCAGCACTACTAGACATGCCTGGCCTACATAATGAGCAGAGCATCTCGTGGGAGATAGCAACGTGTGCAGATGTCTCTCCTTCATTAAGGGACAGTATGTGTGCTGCGACCTTTTGAAACAGGAGGCTGGGCATTGGAAGGGTTGTCATTTTGCCACTTGTGGAGATTTCTCACCAAAAGACATTTTCTTTTGTTTAAAGAGTAGAAACAGTTCCATAGTGTTCAAAAGGAATCTAATGTGCCCATTTTGACAAAAATGAGACTCCTAACGCACAAAAACATCCCAATAGGAACAAAATAGAGCTAATTTCGGTTAAAAAGGTAAGCCCACAAGTGACAGCGCTGCTGATCTCCAGTGCCTTGTTCCTTCAAAGTTATCTAACAGTTCTACTCTGAGATCGTATCTAGAACACACTAAATGTTATGATGTAATGGAATTTGATTGATAGCGGGGAAAGAGTATTTTGTGCAGTAACATTTAATTTCCTCCAGCTGTAATTTAGTAGGTTTGCTAACATAGAGATTTGCTGTCGAGTAGGCTTGCTAATATAGACTTGCTATATTTGGATGGGGTAGCAGTTGCACCAGCTTAGACCTGTGGACGCTGCACCAGACCAGCTGATAACTGTGTCTGTTAGGGTAGAGGGCTTATAGGAGAATATTTTTATGCTTTTCTTTTCATTAAAAAAAAGATTAAAAAAAAAAGTTTTTGTAAAGAAGGGGAAAAGTTGTCCTCTAGGGACATCTTGATCTGCGAGGAATAGCTGGACTCACTTGATCTTTTGATGTGGTGCTGTTGCCTTGATGGGGTGGTGCACAGAGTTGCATATTTGTTGTAGCTATAACATTTGCACAGCTTTAATAATAATAATAATAATAATAATTAATAATAATAATAATAATAATAATAATAATAATAATAATAATAATAATAATAATAATAATAATAATAATAATAATAATAATAATAATAATGATAATAATGATAATAATAATTAAAATCACCTTCTCAATAATCAACTTCAAATTTTATTCACTCAAATGTTTCGACTAGATGCTCTAATCTTCATCAGGAATAATGATAATAATAATAATATAATAATAATAATAATAATAATAATAATAATAATAATAATAATAATAATAATAATAATAATAATAATAATAATAATAATAATAATAATAATAATGATAATAATAATTAAAATCACCTTCTACTTCAAATTTTATTCACTCAATGTTTCGACTAGATGCTCTAATCTTCATCAGGAATAATGATAATAATAATATAATAATAATAATAGTAGTAGTAGTAGTAATGATGATGATGATGATGATGATGATGATGATGATGATGATGATGATAGTAATAAATAACAACAACAATAATAATAAAGTATAACAACAATAAAAGGTTATTGTAATGTTATTATGTCAACTGCGAGTTCATTGAGAGTAATAAATAAAATGTATAGTCTGGAAGAATCAAGTTGGTGATGTCTAGACTCCAGAAGTTGGCGATTAGACTCCAGAAGTTGGTGATGTCTAGACTCCAGAAGTTGCCATTCTCAAAGATGTGTGGTTGTGAAGTATGCAAGCACTTGTGTGTGTGTGTGTGCACAATAGAGCTACATATCTCTGCATTCTTGACTCCAGTCTAGTCAGTCATAATGCTGCAGAATTACTTGCCAACCAGCTTCTGGCTTACAATATATGTATATGCGTAAATACAAACATTTTCTCTCCATTGTGTCCGACTTGCTTAGACAGTCTTCTTGAAGAAACGAGGAATTGATAGTGGACCAGTTGCTGATGTACAATATATGTATATGTATGTGTAAATACAAACAGTCTCTCTGTTGTGTCCGACTTGCTTAGACAGGTATTCAAGGAATTTGATAGTGAACCAGCTGCTGGTTCACAATATATTTATGTGTAAATACAAACAGTCTCCCTTTGTTGTGTCCGACTTGCTTAGACCGATATACTGAGACTTTGATAGTGAAACTCATTTATTTTCTAGTTGTGAAACTTCAGAAGGCTCTCTCTTTCCCTGGATGCAGCAGCTACATGACTATCAGGCACACTTTGTATTAGTATGTAATATTTATATGCCTGAGTGATTCTGCTGTGATGAGCAATTAGCAATGTCAGTATGTGTATTGGGAAAGTTCCTATGTACTTAGTTCAGCCTCATTGCCTCTCTGACCTCATGAAAGGTTACTGGTTGGCTTGATCTTTATAATTGGACCTTATGGCTACCAACCTTTGTCTATGTAATAACTGTGGTAGTCTTGTGTGTACTCACTCTGGCCTTATCTCAGCTGACCTATTTATTCTGCTGGAAGATGAAAGATGACAAGTTAGCCATATCATGGAAAGATGGAGATTGCATGGAAGATACCCATCTAGGTCTTCACTCATCTAGGTGTTGGAAATCCTTATTGGATTCCTTTGTTTAGTCTTGTCGTTGTTTGAACTATTTTACGCTGTTATTTCCATGGCCATCCAGCATTCAGTAATCCAGCACCAGTAAAAAGGGGGGAGGGCAAATCAACTATTTCTATTGTGTGTGATGTATAAGGTAGTCTGCATTCTTGTGTAATTGTATAGTAATGAGGGAAGGTTCGTTATGGCGGTACATCCACTAGAGTAGTTTTGTGGTAAATGTATATTACCAACAAGCATATTAATTATAAAAGCAGCAGTATTGTTTTCTGTGATGCCATAAAGTGTGCTGGCAAAGTGGACTATCCTTTTGTATCTAGTTGGAAGCGATGGAGATAAGGGGTGCTAGCTTCTCCTCCAGTAGCTCTCCCAGAATCTTGACCATGTAACCTAATTTACTAGGGAGGAAAGATCGCCTCTCTATCCTGCTCTTGTTGAAACCGAACTTGGTGGATCAGACAATAAATAAATAGCACATCCTAAGATTGGCTCCGGGTTGAAATTATAAGATTGATGGATATACCTTTAATCTAGTTCACTTTTACTCACCTGTTTGTTGAATGTCAGTCTCCTCAGATCATCTGGAAAGGAGAGAGGTGGTAGAAGGGGAGAAGAAGGAGGTTACAAAGATAGAGTCTCATTTACAGGATGTCAGGGACCTGGAACTTGATGAAGCTGAATGTGAAGGTCCTACTTCAGTTGCAGAACTTAGAGAGAAACGTTTACAATATTTTAGCAAGTCTATGTGAAATCTGAATGGAAAGCCATTGTTTCCCTCTCCTCCTCCCTCCCCCCTCCCTCCCCTTCCCCATGTAAGTTCAGGTCTCAAGAGAACAAGGACATTGATTTACGTAAACGCCCACAAGACGATAGATTATGCTGGCGACTCGCGCATGTGTGAGGTTCTCAATAAAAATCGATTTCATTCGTAAAACTACATGTGATCGTCTAGTGCTTGTGAATGATTCCGTGGGACCAGTTGCAGTTAAGATCTCTACAGCTTTGCAGCGAAATGTCGTTAGATTAGAGTGAGTTTGCTACCTATTTTGTCGTTTTTATTTTTGTACTCTGGCACTGTTAGTAGTCGCTAGCTTGCTAGGTTTGTTGCTTTTTTAGCTGTCCAATAATAGTGATTAGTTAGTTACCTAGTACAAGCATTAACTCGAACCTTATTTTCCTTCCTGCTCTGCATTATGTATGAAGTTTATTTTGTTTTAGTGAATCACTGAATGGATACGCTATGGGAAAAGCTCAGAGCAAAACCTTCGGTAAGTATTAAAATGGCTTCATGGCAATGAAGTGGTTCCGAATCATTGTGATGCAGTGAGTTGCATTTTTGTCAGCTGTGTGTGTTGCATGGGCTACTACATGGGTGCAAATTGCTAGCTTACAACATTCTCAATCCCACCCTTACAACTCCTATCAATACAGGGTACAATTGCTTACAGCTTGCAGCTTGTCCTTCATAGCAATGTCTCTGTATTGGTAATTAACACCAAGTTGTGTTGGCAGATGTCAGCAACACTTCTAAAGTAAGCTGCTAATCTTCCTCAAAAGCCATTCCTTTGTAGTCAGTTACTCCACGATCACAATGCAAAAAATGCTGCTTTGCACCTTAGTGCAAATTAACCCTCACACTTAACCTTTCAACTTTAAGCTATGATTTTGGACTATAATTTCCAGATACTCAGGCTGGTTCAGTGCTTGCCCTGAGTATGTGATGATGCCAGTTGCCATAATGATATCCCTGTTCCCTTCGTTAAGGGGTAATGATTTATACATGAATCTGTCACAGAGTAGGTAGGATGTGCACATAGAGACCTGGGAGTGTTCCGATAACTGTAATGTTTGGATAACTGATGATAGTGAGCTCTCCTGATGGGCCTTCTCTTCATGAGGCAAGTCCCTTGCTATATGGAATGTCTCCTGATGGGCCTTCTCTTCATGAGGCAAGTCCCTTGCTATATGGATACTCAGGCTGGTTCAGTGCTTGCCCTGAGTATGTGATGATGCCAGTTGCCATAATGATATCCCTGTTCCCTTCGTTAAGGGGTAATGATTTATACATGAATCTGTCACAGAGTAGGTAGGATGTGCACATAGAGACCTGGGAGTGTTCCGATAACTGTAATGTTTGGATAACTGATGATAGTGAGCTCTCCTGATGGGCCTTCTCTTCATGAGGCAAGTACCTTGCTATATGGAATGTCTCCTGATGGGCCTTCTCTTCATGAGGCAAGTCCCTTGCTATATGGAATGTCTGCTGATGGGCCTTCTCTTCATGGGGCAAGTCCCTTGCTATATGGAATGCCCACTTCTAGTTCTTCACAATATCGTGTTCGATCACTTTCCAGTGATAAGCTTCACTGTACAAAGAGTCTCCCCTTCTTCATGACAGCACAGATCTTCAGCCGAGGTTTTAGACAACACTCTTTTTTTCTCCCTCTCCTCAGAGGTCACAACAGGTGAGCGGCAGACAATTAGCAATGTGCATGCACAATAGAACATTTCCACTGACTCATGTGGTCAGGATTGCAGTGGGTGTGGCTTCACATAGCCTTTTGTTGAGTGGCATGTTCGGGTGGCTGACTTCCTACAATCCCTACAAGGATGAATGCCACCAAATAACTTTGTTTTGTTTTTCTTTCCCTTTGTTTTTGTGGTTTAGTCGACCACTAGTTAAATGCCACGCCCCTTTAATGACCTTAACATAACCCACATAACTTAGGTTATTGTAGAGGTTATTGCATGTGCTGAGATTTCTATTGGTAAAGGGTCACCAAGTGGACTGAATACCATTAGTGGTCAGTTCTGCACTCGGTAGCTTCCAGAGAAATAGAATTTTCTGCAGACAAGGAAGTGTTAACAATCCACTAAGTAAATATTCAGTGTGATATAGTGATGCAATACGAGGGAGTGTGTAGTGGTAGAGGTCTTGCATTCTTCTCGGACAAGATGACTTGTATGCCCAGAATGTGGAAAATAAGAGTGACTAATAATGCTGTGTTTCAAGTTTGTTTGGGGGGTGGGGTGTTTCTTTTATCTACGACAGGTTCTGAGCAAATAGGATGGTTGAAAATTCACTCTGAAGTAGAATGCACCAGTATATAATGCTTGGTGCCTTCAGGGCTTTCATAACTTTAATGACTTTACTGCTGTGGATAGATTTACGAGTTGGTTGAAGTTACAATGATCTCAATAACAACTTGGGAAATTTACTCTCAATGTTTCGATGAGACGCATCTAGCCTTCAGTCTAGGTGCTCTAGCCTTCTTCAGTCTAGGTGCTCTAGCCTTCAAGTTGTATTCTGGAGATATTTATTTGTGTGTGTGTTCTCTCAAGGCAATACGAGGAAATACGAAAAGCTCAAATTAAATTATTCTGTACAATGGACTGATTTCGTCGGGTCCCCCTCAGCTACACATTAAATGGAGTGATGATGGCTATCACTTGGCAGTAGATAGTTCACTTCCCTTTTGATTAGTGAGTGTGATCAACCAGAGGACGGCCGAGGCATTTTGGTAATAAAACAGTGTTATAATAAACATTAAAAGCTGGTGCAGGGAGAAGTGGTATTAATATCGTTAGCTGTCTCTAGTGCATTTGTCAAGGCTGGATTCTCCAAATGTGGACATGCTGTAGTGATCGAGTGGAGGGAGTGCTTGTCTACATTTTCTGGTCTCGCAAAGCAGCTAGACTGCCGTGGGAGCTGGAAAGATGCACGCCGATTGGTTGTTGAGGTAGTAGGCATCGGGATGAGAGAGGACTCCAGATGGTGACTGGGAGGTGATGATGATGGTGGTGTGAGGTGGGTGTGGCAGTGCGAAAGATCAGGAGTGAGTGAACAGAAGGTGTTGACGGACACTTGTGCAAGCTCTTGTTTGCTGCAGAGTGCTGATGAGCTGGGCTGCAGACTCTGGGATGGGGGTTGCCATTGTCTAAACAAAATTGCCCCGAGTCTATGCAAGATAGTAAGTACTCAACTCACTCGTCTCTGTTCCCCATGAATATCAGGTCCCCAGAATGTCCATAAGATTTTTTTGTGTGTATACACACTAAGGCAATTTAAGTCGAGCTAAAGATAGCAAGCTCAGTTATTTTTGCGCTAACTTTTGGGGAGGAGCTTCATTTGTGTGCATACGCTAATGAAGGAAGCACGTGCTTTTTTATTACAGAGCTGCTGAGATATCTAAGGAAGTGTTTGAAGTCCGTCTTTTACAGAGAACAGCAAAGCCTCTCCTGTGCTAGTGATATGTTGGGGAGATGCTGACGTACCTAAAGAAGTATTTGAACAGCCTATGCCTGCCCACTGCAGAGAATAGCAAAGCCTCTCCTGTGCTAGTGATATGTTGGGGAGATGCTGACGTACCTAAAGAAGTGTTTGAACAGCCTATGCCTGCCCACTGCAGAGAAGAGCAGAGCCTCTCCTGTGCTAGTGATACTGTGTGGGGTGAAAATGAAGACGGCCACAAGGCAAAAGCGACAGTACTACCCACTGCAGGAAGCTAAAACTCAAATAGGAAGATACTCAGCGGAGAATGGTAACACTCAGACTGTCAAGAAGTTTATGCCAAATAACTGGGAATTGAGAAATCTCAAGCGTGCCTACCTGAGAGGACTGCATATATGGTGGTGAGTAAAGGCTGGTGCACAATACGACGCTCGGCCATCGTATCCTATCATCATATTGTGAACCAGCAATGATACGACGATGGGTTGGTACGATACGATGGAACAGGATGGTTCTAGTGGAGCGTCACACCAATCAGAATTTAGCACGTGATGGGTGAATTGCCGAGTCAGCTATTTAAATGAGTAAGCATTGTGGTGTTTATAAGCTCTTTGGAGCCAAGGAGACTTCTTGCAGCTTGTGTGGCAAGTATCTGTTAAAACATGCGACGTTAGGACAATGTCTGGAAACGGGAAACGGCAGGTCAAATGGGTGGTAAGTCAAGTTGAAAGTGTTTCTTATCTAGATGGTAGTTTTCAAGCGGATACAGCCAGCTAGTTATTTTGCAACCAGATCTGACTGGTTAGCTTATAGTTACTAGCTCGTAGCGCTGTAGCTAGCTACCTAGGTAGTTATTAGCAGTGTAACTGGTTTAGTAGCGCAAGCTTGCTAGCTGGTGCGGCTGTATATTAGTGATGTTACATAACTATAGCAATCATTTCTTGTCCACAGCCATCAAAATGTGACAGTGGAATGGAGGTCGAAGTTCAAGATTGCTTCAGTATCGTTATATTTTTTAACCATGCACAATATGACCCGATAGGACACGATGACTGAACGTCACATTGTGAACCAGCCTCAGGCTATCTTTATTACTACCATCAGAGGTCCATTTTGCTTCTCCTTGTTGATGCTTTTGCATTGCAGCACATGATGGGATTCATTTTAGAACGATTTTCAAGAAGCCAAGTTCTAGATTTGTTTCACACCAGCTGGATGCATACCAGCTGGATGCACTGGACTGTTACAAGCCAGGGTCAAGGTTGGTTTCATACCAGCTGGATGCACTGGACTATTAGAAGCCAGGGTCAAGGTTGGTTTCATACCAGCTGGATGCACTGGACTATTAAAAGCCAGTGTCAAGGTTGTTTCATACCAGCTGGATGCACTGGACTATTAGAAGCCAGGGTCAAGGTTGTTTCATACCAGCTGGATGCACTGGACTATTAGAAGCCAGGGTCAAGGTTGGTTTCATACCTGCTGGATGCACTGGACTATTAGAAGCCAGGGTCAAGGTTGGTTTCATACCAGCTGGATGCACTGGACTATTAGAAGCCAGGGTCAAGGTTGGTTTCATACCAGCTGGATGCACTGGACTATTAGAAGCCAGGGTCAAGGTTGGTTTCATACCAGCTGGATGCACTGGACTATTAGAAGCCAGGGTCAAGGTTAGTTTCATACCAGCTGGATGCACTGGACTATTAGAAGCCAGGGTCAAGGTTGGTTTCATACCAGCTGGATGCACTGGACTATTAGAAGCCAGGGTCAAGGTTGGCTTCATAAGCTGGATGCACTGGACTATTAGCAGTGCCCAAGCTTTAGCAGTGCCCAAGCTTTAGCAGTGCCCAAGCTTTAGCAGCGTCCAAGTTTTAGCAGTGCCCAAGCTTTAGCAGCGCCCAAGCTTTAGCAGTGCCCAAGCTTTAGCAGTGCCCAAGCTTTAGCAGTGCCCAAGCTTTAGCAGTGTCCAAGCTTTAGCAGCGCCCAAGCTTTAGCAGTGCCCAAGCTTTAGCAGTGCCCAAGCTTTAGCAGTGCCCAAGCTTTAGCAGTGCCCAAGCTTTAGCAGTGTTCAAGCTTTAGCAGCGTCCAAGATTTTGGAGTTTCCAAGTTTTAGTAGTAGATTTAAAAAAAATAGTATCCAAAGTTTAGTAGTATCCGAGGTTTATTAGATTTTGTGGTATCCAATTTTATTATCCCAAGTTCAAGTTTTAGTAGTAGCTAATTTTTGTGGTGTTCAAGTTTTAGTAGTATCCAAGTTTTTGGTAATATCCAAAGTTTTAGTAGTATCCAAGTTTTAGGTATTAGTAGTTCCTTCGTTTTAACAGCACCCATATCCGAGAGTTTGAAGCCGTGTGGCCGAGTCGAGAAGTGTAAAATTCCACACCTCTGCTAAGGCGTGCTTGGCCCTCCTTGTCTCAGCAGGTTAGGTTACCAAGGCATTCACTATATGTAGGCTGTGGTATGCACCAGACTCACCATGTGGCCTTAGACAGTGTCTGGATTTTTGTTCTATGATCTCATAGAACACAAATAGTTTGTTGTCGCTTTTTTAGAAAAGATGAAAGCACATTTTTTGTTAGTCTCAACACTCCCTTCCTGGATGTTCCCAGTATTGTAGAGTAATGCAACCTGCTAGCTGGTGTCAAGTTGGACTGGCTTTAGTGATTATCGCAATGCAGGATTGTCTATTTGTATGGGTGTGTCCCTCATCAAAGGAATCTTCGGATTTCCACTCTGTTAGTTCTGTTGCTGCCTAACACCGCCGCAGGGAAGACCTGCAACTTCTTGACGGGAGTTTGTGATCTCCACAACCGTTGTAAAGCCATCAGACCAGCGCGCCAGCTCTGTAGAATCACTTTGATCTAATTATAGGTAGTTGTAGCTCCATCCACTTCAGGTCTTATGTCGTGGTAGTATCTGCACAGATGCAACGTTCGACTTGAGGTCAGTTACTTCTTTGCCAGGCAGAGTTTCAAGACACCGGAGTGCATGTATGCTATGGGGTTCTAGTGTGCCAGTACTGGTATCCTCCTAGAGCAGGTTTAATCTCGTGTAGCACGGGGTGCGTGTGTGCTATGAGACTCTAGTGTGCCACTGACGAGACAGCCAGGTGGCAGGGGAGGTGACCTCATGTTGCACGGGGTGCGTGTGTGCTATGAGACTCTGGTGTGCCACTGACGAGACAGCCAGGTGGCAGGGGAGGTGACCTCATGTAGCACGGGGTGCGTGTGTGCTAGGAAGACATTCTGAGTATAATGCTGTTATAGATCAAGACTTTGACGTTTAGCACGGCTGACCTGGGGCAGCTGATCTGTGCCAGCTCATTTGTGCCAGCTCATCTGTGCCAGCTCATCTGTGCCAGCTCATCTGTGCCAGCTCATCTGCGCCAGCTCATCTGTGCCAGCTCATCTGCGCCAGCTCATCTGTGCCAGCTCATCTGCGCCAGCTCATCTGCGCCAGCTCATCTGTGCCAGCTCATCTGTGCCAGCTCATCTGTGCCAGCTCATCTGTGCCAGCTCATCTGTGCCAGCTCATCTGTGCCAGCTCATCTGTGCCAGCTCATCTGTGCCAGCTCATCTGCGCCAGCTCATCTGCGCCAGCTCATCTGCGCCAGCTCATCTGCGCCAGCTCATCTGCGCCAGCTCATCTGCGCCAGCTCATCTGCGCCAGCTCATCTGCGCCAGCTCATCTGTGCCAGCTCATCTGTGCCAGCTCATCTGTGGCAGCTCATCTGTGGCACTGCTCATGGCATGGCTGATCTAATGTCAGACATGGAGCCGGTGTCTAGTTGCTGTTATTTGTGTGTTCCGAGTTTCAAAATTGTAATGCTATTTTTAATGAGACTGGAGCCAAGTATGAATGGGAAGGATGACTCTGCAGGGGGCATTGCTGTACAGTAAGCAAGTTTGAGGCGATGCTTAATTAAATCAGGCAGGGATGAATTGGGTGTCTCCGGCTATCCTATCTCAGTAATGCTCTAGTGGTGACGGTATGCGATGATCGACGTCGGGAGAAGAATTAGGTGTGTCATCTCGGCAGAGTTGTCATGGTGACCGTGTACTAGTCATCTTAATTCCTCCGACGTACCCCTACATTGCTGGCATCGTGTGGCGTGTGGTGATACCGACATTGTTGGGACTTTCAATAAAGTTGGGGGACAAAGTGAGTCTCGCACGAACAAGTCCAGGCTCGTCTGCCCCATCCCTCCTCGTACTTACCATGTTCCCTTATCTGGCCGCTTGTGGTTACTTAGAAGGTAGCAGGCAAAAAGGATCCAAGTGTCTTTGTTTCTATTCATCTCGTCTGAGGTCACAGTCCTTTGGTGACTCTTATCCTAGCCTGCTCGTGGTGATGAGCAGTTGCTAGGCTCACGGTGATGAGCAGTTGCTAGGCTCGTGGTAATGAGCAGTTGCTAGGCTCGTGGTAATGAGCAGTTGCTAGGCTCGTGGTAATGAGCAGTTGCTAGGCTCACGGTGATGAGCAGTTGCTAGGCTCGCGGTGATGAGCAGTTGCTAGGCTCGTGGTGATGAGCAGTTGCTAGGCTCGTGGTAATGAGCAGTTGCTAGGCTCACGGTGATGAGCAGTTGCTAGGCTCGTGGTAATGAGCAGTTGCTAGGCTCGTGGTGATGAGCAGTTGCTAGGCTCGTGGTAATGAGCAGTTGCTAGGCTCGTGGTAATGAGCAGTTGCTAGGCTCGTGGTAATGAGCAGTTGCTAGGCTCGTGGTAATGAGCAGTTGCTAGGCTCGTGGTAATGAGCAGTTGCTAGGCTCGTGGTAATGAGCAGTTGCTAGGCTCACGGTGATGAGCAGTTGCTAGGCTTCCAGGTGTGCATGCACTGTGGTGAGAACTCGAGCCTGGTGAGGATGCAAGGTAAAATCCTACTTCAGTGGCAGTCCCTCTGGGCTCTCGCTCAACTTACTCGAGAATAAATAGTTATTGTCATTTGAGCATGTGTATAAACAACACTCATACCCCTCCTATGAGCAAGTGTACAAACACCACTCACACCCCTCCTATGAGCAAGTGTATAAATAACACTCCTATGAGCAAGTGTACAAACACCACTCACACCCCTCCTATGAGCAAGTGTATAAATAACACTCCTATGAGCAAGTGTATAAACAACACTCACAACCCTCCTATGAGCAAGTGTAAAAACAACACTCACACCCCTCCTATGAGCATGTGTATAAACAACACTCACACCCCTCCTATGAGCATGTGTATAAACAACACTCGCACCCCTCCTATGGGTTATATTGACAAATGATCTACACTTGTTCCCTCAGGCTTTATCTGTTGTTCTAGTCAAATGTTCTAGTCAAATGATAGAGTATTAATTGTTAGAAGATTCTTTTTATTGATAGAGTATTAGTTGTTAAAATAGATAGAATATTAGTTGTTAAAAGATTCTTTTTATTGATAGAATATTAGTTGTTAAAGACTCTTTTTTATTGATAGAATATTAGTTGTTAAAGACTCTTTTTTATTGATAGAATATTAGTTGTTAAAGACTCTTTTTTATTGATAGAATATTAGTTGTTAAAGACTCTTTTTTATTGATAGAATATTAGTTGTTAAAGACTCTTTTTATTGATAGAATATTAGTTGTTAAAGACTCTTTTTATTGATAGAATATTAGTTGTCTCTTTTTATTGATAGAATATTAGTTGTTAAAAGACTCTTTTTATTGATAGAATATTAGTTGTTAAATGACTCTTTTTATTGATAGAATATTAGATTTAGAATATTAGTTGTTAAAGACTCTTTTTATTGATAGAATATTAGATTTAGAATATTAGTTGTTAAAGACTCTTTTTATTGATAGAATATTAGTTGTTAAGAATCTTTTGTTGATAGAATATTAGTTGTTAAAAGGCTCTTTTTGTTGATAGAATATTAGTTGTTAAAGACCCTTTTTATTGATAGAATATTAGTTGTTAAGAATCTTTTGTTGATAGAATATTAGTTGTTAAGACTCTTTTATTGATAGAATATTAGTTGTTAAAAGGCTCTTTTTGTTGATAGAATATTAGTTGTTAAGACTCTTTTATTGATAGAATATTAGTTGTTAAAAGAATCTTTTATTGATAGAATATTAGTTGTTAAAATGCTCTTTTTATTGATAGAATATTAGTTGTTAGAAGACTCTTTTTGTTGATAGAATATTAGTTGTTAAGAATCTTTTATTGATAGAATATTAGTTATTATTTGTTGATAGAATATTAGTTGTTAAAAGACTCATAGAATATTAGTTGTTAAATTATTGATAGAATATTAGTTGTTAAAAGACTCTTTTTATTGATAGAATATTAGTTATTAAAAGACTCTTTTTGTTGATAGAATATTAGTTGTTAAGAATCTTTTATTGATAGAATATTAGTTGTTAAGACTCTTTTATTGATAGAATATTAGTTGTTAAGACTCTTTTTATTGATAGAATATTAGTTGCTAAGACTCTTTTATTGATAGAATATTAGTTGCTAAGACTCTTTTATTGATAGAATATTAGTTGTTAAGACTCTTTTTATTGATAGAATATTATAACTCTTTTTATTGATAGAATATTAGTTGCTAAGACTCTTTTTATTGATAGAATATTAGTTGCTAAGACTCTTTTATTGATAGAATATTAGTTGTTAAGACTCTTTTTATTGATAGAATATTAGTTGCTAAGACTCTTTTATTGATAGAATATTAGTTGCTAAGACTCTTTTATTGATAGAATATTAGTTGTTAAGACTCTTTTTATTGATAGAATATTAGTTGCTAAGACTCTTTTATTGATAGAATATTAGTTGCTAAGACTCTTTTATTGATAGAATATTAGTTGCTAAGACTCTTTTATTGATAGAATATTAGTTGTTAAGACTCTTTTTATTGATAGAATATTATAACTCTTTTTATTGATAGAATATTAGTTGCTAAGACTCTTTTTATTGATAGAATATTAGTTGCTAAGACTCTTTTATTGATAGAATATTAGTTGTTAAGACTCTTTTTATTGATAGAATATTAGTTGCTAAGACTCTTTTATTGATAGAATATTAGTTGCTAAGACTCTTTTATTGATAGAATATTAGTTGTTAAGACTCTTTTTATTGATAGAATATTAGTTGCTAAGACTCTTTTATTGATAGAATATTAGTTGCTAAGACTCTTTTATTGATAGAATATTAGTTGTTAAAAGACTCTTTTTCTTATTGTTGTTATTGCTGTTGTGGTTCATCTCCTCCTTATTAGTGAATTCAATTGGAGTCCATTCCATTAGAAGTGTGCCCCTATTAGGCTGGTGCCAAGCTATGACACATGAGCTCCCTAGACGTGTCCTACTGCATTAATTAAAATATGCTAGACAAATTATGTGTTGGTTATAGAAAAGCCAAGATGCAGTGCCCAGGAGGTGAATAATGATCTAATCATATTCATGACTTGTTTGAAGTCGACGCATCCTGATATTCATAGAATGGCTGTGCTTTTTTTATTTATATTTTTTAATTTAAATTTATTATTTTTGTGCAGGATCGCTCCTTGGGTTACCCAATCAGGACCCTAGCTTTGGGGGCTGTGCAGGTGAGAGCTTATAGTGTGATGGTGGGCAGAAGTTAAGTATGGGTATGTGAAGTATGATATTATGTGAAGCTTAAGTATGGGTATGTGAAGTATGATATTATGTGAAGCTTAAGTATGGGTATGTGAAGTATGATATTATGTGAAGCTTAAGTATGGGTATGTGAAGTATGATATTATGTGAAGCTTAAGTATGGGTATGTGAAGTATGATATTATGAGAAGTAATGTCTATAAGATACAGTATTAAAAAAAAATAGTATTGGTGATATTTTCGCATGAGCAATGGCAGTCCAGGTGGCATTGGCCACTTGGAGTGGCGACTCTTTGTTCGATGCTCTCCATTATACTGGCAAACTCGCTGAGGGTAACGTGGGTCCTGCATCCTGTCGTCCCAAGGGTTTTGTGCAATTTGCTTGTCAGGGAAATTCCAGAGTATCCAGCCCCCTCGGGGTTGGGGTGGGGGGTTGTCACGGGGGTTGTCACGGGAAACCAGTGGTGTACTTTCATCTCCCTCTCCCTAGCTTTGATCACTGACATCTGGCTGGTTGGGTTATCTTGGAGTTGTGAATCCATTACTCTGTTGGTTTGTCGGCTAATAGAACTAAGGCTTGCGGGGAACCATGGTGCTTGAAGCATCTTAGGCTGTTCTCTTTCTTCTGTCTGTCAGCATCTACATCCATACAAGCAGCTTTGACAAGCAGGGCAAATTTTTACGCAAGTGTTCCAACGACTTGTTAATGAGGTGGTAAATACACCTCAAAGAAAACCAGCATTACCGATGAGGCGAGCTCCCATGAGAACCCATCCCTCCCCCCATATTGAAACTCTTGGCAAGCCACTTGGTCTGAACTGCATAGCTAATCAGCTGCTTCTCAAGACAGTAGTGAGACTTCGTAATGAAGTATCATTACCAAATCTCATTCACTACTCAATGTTTGACAAAACACACACCCACCCCTGTCCACAAGACAACCTTTGTGTGTGTGGGGGGGGGGGGGAGGAGGGGGGGGGGAGGGTGACTATAGAAAAGTCCGAATATGTCTATGACTCTCAGTATCATAGTGTAGACTGTGAAGTGCTGATCTCTGATTGATCTCTGATTGGCTACATTCTGTTTGCGTTCGACAGACCTGTGTGATTAGGAATATTCAGTTGCTTGAGAATTTATTTTGCATGTTCTTCTCCGAGTTTACCTGCAGGGTATGAGACAGAATACCAACACATGCGGACATTTTGTGTGTGATGGTTGTCTTGTGCTTAGAGGCTGGTGGAGTGGTGTATGTGTGATGGTGTGTCTTGTGCTGGGAGGGTGTTGCATGTGTGACGGGTGTGTGCTGTGCTGGGAGGATGGTGGAGGGGTGTGGTCGACAATCCCGGGAGAATCTGTGCAGGTCCAACGTTCCAAGTTGTTGCCTAGTCCTGTCCCAACGCTATACCGTAGTCCTGACCCTAGTCCTGACCCTAGTCCCGACCCTAGTCCTGACCCTAGTCCTGACCCTAGTCCCGACCCTAGTCCTGACCCTAGTCCCGACCCTAGTCCTGACCCTAGTCCCGACCCTAGTCCTGACCCTAGTCCTGACCCTAGTCCCGACCCTAGTTCCGACCCTAGTCCCGACCCTAGTCCCGACCCTAGTCCCGGCCCTAGTCCCGGCCCTAGCCTGCTCATGCCCTAGCTATAGTCATTGCCTAGCCCTGTACCCTTAGCCTCAGTCATTGCCTAGTCCTGTACCCTTAGCCTCAGTCATTGCCCTAACCCTGTACCCTTAGCTCAGTCATTGCCTAGTCCTGTACCCTTAGCCTCAGTCATTGCCTAGTCCTGTACCCTTAGCCTCAGTCATTGCCTAACCCTGTACCCTTAGCCTCGGTCATTGCCTAACCCTGTACCCCCAGCCATAGTTCTTTCCACATCCCTAGTCCTGAACCATTATTTCTCTAGTCCTAGACTTGTCCCCCCCAGTACCTAAGCTGTGCCTTAATGCACGTAGGGTCCTAGGAAAAAACTCATCAAGTCGATGCTGTTCGTCGCATCCACACGAGCACTGAAATAAACTGCATGAAAATAAACTGCACGAAGCAAAAATTATCGGTCTCCTAAAGTCAGGAGAAAGTCAAGTCAAAAAATAATATACTGTAGTTGAGATGGAGTTTGTTTTTGCATTGTTTTTGCATCCTTTTCTTGCTGATCAGCTACCTACAGATGCGCAGGAAACATTTGCTGCAGAGCAGAAAGAGGAGAGAGCCGAGGGAAAGGCAGGACCGCAACTGCTCAAATTTCAGAAGTGCAGGCAGATGCAGGCCATATAAGCATAGCAACAGTTCTCTGGCAATATAGCTTTTAGTTCCCTCCTAAGTTCCAACCTTCACTCGCTCATCACGAAGACATGAGTGAACGAAAACCTTTTCAGCGCACACACTTGCGTAGTTATTTGAATGCTTTGATATATTTTTTGCTCTTTTCGACTCAAACCACACCTATTGAGTTGGACCAAATCAATGCATGTTAATGCGCATTAGTCTAATTCAGTGTGGACGCGATCAATGCGTATTGACTTGAGCAGTGTGACAGGCTTTTGGCCAAAAAAAGAAGAACTTTGGACTTCCCTCTGTTGACCCGGGAGGCCTGTGCCCAGCAACACTGCCCACAGTGAGCAGCAGGGTCTGAATGTGGTGGTATGAGCACAACTGGGTCTCACACTGGTGGGTAGGTGGAAGAGGAGAGCTCCCCCCTAACAGAAACTTCCTCCTTCCTTAGATGAGGCAAGTATTGCAGGTTTTAGGATAGACAAAATTAATTTTAAAAACTTCGGACCCCCCAAAACCTCTCCTGTTATACCCTTACCATAATTGTCTTGTATGAACCGTGCATAATGAGCTTGCTGGATTGTGTGCAAGCAGAGAGAAGAACTGCCGCTAAGAGAGAAGAACTGTGCCGCTAAGAGAGAAGAACTGTGCCGCTAAGAGAGAAGAACTGTGCCTCTAAGAGAGAAGAACTGTGCCTCTAAGAGAGAAGAACTGTGCCTCTAAGAGAGAATGCTAACAGAAGAACTGCCGCTAAGAGAGAAGAACTGTGCCGCTAAGAGAGAAGAACTGTGCCGCTAAGGGAGAAGAACTGTGCCGCTAAGAGAGAATGCTAACAGAAGAACTGTGCCGCTAAGAGAGAAGAACTGTGCCGTGCAGCTAGTGTGGCACAACTGCATTTGAGGCTACTGGTGTTGTTTTGTTGTAGACCATCACCAAGTGCAGTGCCACCCACCACCCAGTTCCTGTCTAGACAGCTGCTCTGCCTGGATGCTTGGGGTGGTTGTGTTGGTCACTGCAGTGCCAGAGTTGAAGGATTTCTCACTCCCTTTGCAAGGCCTCCTCTAGCAATATGACGGTGCTTGTCTGATAACCTGAGACATCTGGAATGCAGGGTTGGGCCAGTGCTGCCATAAGGGCCAGTGCTGCCATGTGGGCCAGTGCTGCCATGGGGGCCAGTGCTGCCATGTGGGCCTGTGCTACCATGTGGGCCAGTGCTGCCATGTAGGCCTGTGCTGCCATGTGGGCCTGTGCTGCCATGTGGGCCAGTGCTGCCATGTGGGCCTGTGCTGCCATGTGGGCAAGTTCTGCAATGTGGGCCAGTGCTATCTTACACAATCCTGGGGGTTGATGCATGTGCAAAGTTCTAACTTGTTCCCCCCTCCCATAGCCTAGTCTTATATTAGTACTATAGCCACAGCCCATGTCCTATATCCTTATAGCCCCCTGGCCCTAGCCTCTAGCCCTAGCCTGGTCCTCTAGCTTGGTCCTCTAGCCCTGGCCTCTAGCCCTGGCCTCTAGCCCTAGCCTCTAGCCCTAGCCTCTAGCCCTAGCCTGGTCCCCTCTAGCCCTAGTGTGCTATATGTCCTAGTCAGTGTCAGGTGGGAAAGAACTTTGCACTTTGGACCTCCACAGATTAGGTATAGGTCCGGAGCTCCAAGTCTCATTATTCTCCGATTTTCCAGCGGCTTGGTCGACAGCACCCAATAGTCCATAAGTTCAGCATCTCTGTAATGGCTACTTCATCCCTGCGGCATGGGGGGGGAGGGGAGATGAGAAGGAATTGTTTCCTTTGCTGTCCTGGCCCGCTGCCAGTGGCCTTGCAATAATGCTCGTTACTTTTGTGGGAAGAGTGGAATTTAATTTGTGTACACATATTACTGTCTGATGGCATTTCTGTTGGCGTAGCTAATGGCGACGGGGGAAAAGGCACAGGAGACTATATACCAAGCGAGTGTCTAAGCATAGGAGACTCAGTTAGAAATATGTACCAAGCGAGTGTCTAAGCATAGGAGACTCATTTAGAAATATGTACCAAGCAAGTGTCGCATAGGAGACTCATTTACAAATATGTACCAAGCAAGTGTCTAAGCATAGGAGACTCATTTAGAAATATGTACCAAGCAAGTGTCTAAGCCAATTCTGTGTGTTTGTTTGTAGGAATCCCATTGTCCCGGACCCATTCTGGCAGTTTCGATTCCGTGAACACTACCACAAGTTTTGGAATTGAACGGCACCCAATCCATCGTTCAAATTCCGTGGACAGCCTGGTGACGAAAAAGTGTCTGCGGTTGCCTCCCAAATTGAAGTTTTCGATTCACCGAAGAAAGGACAATGGCAAGAACTACGACTCTCTTGTGGAGTCTGCGTCCGTGATGACCACCTTTTCAGCCTGCGAGCGTACCAAGGAATTTAGTCGATCGTATCCTGAGGACACAACATGCAAAAGCTCGACCAAATATGGTGAAGGATCCAGCGAGTGCGCAGATCGTGAAGCACATCCCAATCTCGAAAGACGCACTGGGGGTCTTGCGCTGCAGAAAGACGAGGTCTCTTCCGGCCATTTTCTTGTCGAAGTTGAGCCAGAAACGATGACTGGATTTGCTAGTGGTGTTCACGAGGGTCGTTCACAGCTTGGGGTAAGTTTGAGTAGGTGGGCGTGTAGAATGTACTTTGCTCCATGTTGCTATGGTGATGTGGAGGGCAATTGGGCGTCTATGTGACCCCATGGGTTAGTTGGTTGATTGTTGTGTTTCGGGGAGGGTCTGAGCATTAGTAGTCTCTCAAAGAAGGACTTCCAATGGATACTGTGAAGGCTACTGGAGGTCGTAGCCTAGTTGGGTGTCGCCGACCTGTCCCTCCCAGCGAGGGATGTGGCAATGTTAGCACGTTAAATTCATTCTGCTGGAATGTAATTACTGGAATGTAATTACCAGCTATTCTAGCACAGCACTGATGTTAACAAGGAACTGGCCTCGGCATGCAGATAGGGTGTGTAGCTGATGTCATAGACTAGGCATGAGAAAAGATGGCTCTCGGTGTTCTGTCTGGGCTGGAGCTGTACATCAGGAGGCAGAATCTTTGGCATCCCCATACTCGATGTGGATTTAGAAGTCACAGCCCTTGCTCTCTATTGCCTTGGAGTGTGGCCAGGTTAACCCTTGCTCTCTACAGCCTTGAAGTGTGGCCAGGTTAACCCTTGCTCTCTACAGCCTTGAAGTGTGGCCAGGTTAACCCTTGCTCTCTACAGCCTTGAAGTGTGGCCAGGTTAACCCTTGCTCTCTACAGCCTTGAAGTGTGGCCAGGTTAACCCTTGCTCTCTACAGCCTTGGAGTGTGGCCAGGGTAACCCTTGCTCTCTACAGCCTTGGAGTGTGGCCAGGTTAACCCTTGCTCTCTACAGCCTTGAAGTGTGGCCAGGTTAACCCTTGCTCTCTACAGCCTTGAAGTGTGGCCAGGTTAACCCTTGCTCTCTACAGCCTTGGAGTGTGGCCAGGTTAACCCTTGCTCTCTACAGCCTTGAAGTGTGGCCAGGTTAACCCTTGCTCTCTACAGCCTTGAAGTGTGGCCAGGTTAACCCTTGCTCTCTACAGCCTTGAAGTGTGGCCAGGTTAACCCTTGCTCTCTACAGCCTTGGAGTGTGGCCAGGTTAACCCTTGCTCTCTACAGCCTTGGAGTGTGGCCAGGTTAACCCTTGCTCTCTACAGCCTTGAAGTGTGGCCAGGTTAACCCTTGCTCTCTACAGCCTTGGAGTGTGGCCAGGGTAACCCTTGCTCTCTACAGCCTTGGAGTGTGGCCAGGTTAACCTTTGCTCTCTATAGCCTTGGAGTGTGGCCAGGTTAACCCTTGCTCTCTACAGCCTTGGAGTGTGGCCAGGTTAACCCTTGCTCTCTACAGCCTTGGAGTGTGGCCAGGTTAACCCTTGCTCTCTACAGCCTTGAAGTGTGGCCAGGTTAACCCTTGCTCTCTACAGCCTTGGAGTGTGGCCAGGGTAACCCTTGCTCTCTACAGCCTTGGAGTGTGGCCAGGTTAACCCTTGCTCTCTACAGCCTTGAAGTGTGGCCAGGTTAACCCTTGCTCTCTACAGCCTTGAAGTGTGGCCAGGTTAACCCTTGCTCTCTACAGCCTTGAAGTGTGGCCAGGTTAACCCTTGCTCTCTACAGCCTTGGAGTGTGGCCAGGTTAACCCTTGCTCTCTACAGCCTTGAAGTGTGGCCAGGTTAACCCTTGCTCTCTACAGCCTTGGAGTGTGGCCAGGGTAACCCTTGCTCTCTACAGCCTTGGAGTGTGGCCAGGTTAACCTTTGCTCTCTATAGCCTTGGAGTGTGGCCAGGTTAACCCTTGCTCTCTACAGCCTTGGAGTGTGGCCAGGTTAACCCTTGCTCTCTACAGCCTTGAAGTGTGGCCAGGTTAACCCTTGCTCTCTACAGCCTTGAAGTGTGGCCAGGTTAACCCTTGCTCTCTACAGCCTTGGAGTGTGGCCAGGTTAACCCTTGCTCTCTACAGCCTTGAAGTGTGGCCAGGTTAACCCTTGCTCTCTACAGCCTTGGAGTGTGGCCAGGGTAACCCTTGCTCTCTACAGCCTTGGAGTGTGGCCAGGTTAACCTTTGCTCTCTATAGCCTTGGAGTGTGGCCAGGTTAACCCTTGCTCTCTACAGCCTTGGAGTGTGGCCAGGTTAACCCTTGCTCTCTACAGCCTTGAAGTGTGGCCAGGTTAACCCTTGCTCTCTACAGCCTTGAAGTGTGGCCAGGTTAACCCTTGCTCTCTACAGCCTTGGAGTGTGGCCAGCTCTCTATAGCCTTGGAGTGTGGCCAGGTTAACCCTTGCTCTCTACAGCCTTGGAGTGTGGCCAGGTTAACCCTTTCTCTCTACAGCCTTGAATTGTGGCCAGGTTAACCCTTGCTCTCTACAGCGTTGGAGTGTGGCCAGGTTAACCCTTGCTCTCTACAGCCTTGGAGTGTGGCCAGGTTAACCCTTGCTCTCTATAGCCTTGGAGTGTGGCCAGGTTAACCCTTGCTCTCTACAGCCTTGGAGTGTGGCCAGGTTAACCCTTGCTCTCTATAGCCTTGGAGTGTGGCCAGGTTAACCCTTGCTCTCTTAGCCTTGAAGTGTGGCCTAGTTAACCCTTGCTCTCTACAGCCTTGAAGTGTGGCCAGGTTAACCCTTCTCTCTACAGCCTTGGAGTGAATGCTGTGCAGCGTGTGTGCTGATTAGCTACCAACACTCAGGTGGTGCTGGTGGCAGAGAAAATCCTTCCCAGGCCAGCTTCTCTCTCCACAGGGTCAGTAAAAGGATGGCTATGTGAGATTAGGATGAGCAGTTTCTGGTGGACTTTTAGGGCAGACATTTAAGGGGCGGATGTTTAGGGCTGACTGGTAGGGATGACTTTTAGGGATGACCTTTAGGGATGACCTTTAAGGATGACTTTTGAGACTGACTTTTAGGGGCTGACTTTCAAGGATGACTTTTTGCATTTTCCAAACTCCTTGGCTAAAACCTTCCACATCTCCTCTCTGGGATGACTCTGAATGAACAACCTCCCTCCCATCCAAACAACTAAGGAGTGAACATCTAGTAATCTGTGCAAACAACTAAGGAGTGAACATCTAGTAATCTGTGCAAACAACTAAGGAGTGAACATCTAGTAATCTGTGCAAACAACTAAGAGTGAACATCATTAGTAATCTGTGCAAACAACTAAGAAGTGAACATCTAGTAATCTGTGCAAACAACTAAGGAGTGAACATCTAGTAATCTGTGCAAACAACTAAGGAGTGAACATCTAGTAATCTGTGCAAACAACTAAGGAATGAACATCTAGTAATCTGTGCAAACAACTAAGGAGTGAACATCTAGTAATCTGTGCAAACAACTAAGGAGTGAACATCTAGTAATCTGTGCAAACAACTAAGGAATGAACATCTAGTAATCTGTGCAAACAACTAAGGAGTTAACATCTAGTAATCTGTGCAAACAACTAAGGAGTGAACATCTAGTAATCTGTGCAAACCACTAAGGAGTGAACATCTAGTAATCTGTGCAAACACTAAGGAGTGAAAATCTAGTAATCTGTGCAAACAACTAAGGAGTGAACATCTAGTAATCTGTGCAAACAACTAAGGAATGAACATCTAGTAATCTGTGCGAACAACTAAGGAATGAACATCTAGTAATCTGTGCAAACCACTAAGGAGTGAACATCTAGTAATCTGTGCAAACAACTAAGGAGTGAACATCTAGTAATCTGTGCAAACAACTAAGGAGTGAGCATCTAGTAATCTGTGCAAACAACGAAGAGTGAACATCATTAGTAATCTGTGCAAACAACTAAGAGTGAACGTCATTAGTAATCTGTGCAAACAACTAAGGAGTGAACATCTAGTAATCTGTGCAAACAACTAAGGAGTGAGCATCATTAGTAATCTGTGCAAACAAAAAGGAGTGAACATCTAGTAATCTGTACAAACAACGAAGAGTGAACATCATTAGTAATCTGTGCAAACAACTAAGAGTGAACGTCATTGGTAATCTGTGCAAACAACTAAGGAGTGAACATCATTAGTAATCTGTGCAAACACTAAGGAGTGAACATCATTAGTAATCTGTGCAAACAAAGAGGAGTGAACATCATTAGTAATCTGTGCAGTTCTCCTTCCAAACCAAGCTCGGCAATTGCATGCAGTTATAATGAGGCTCCCTCTGAGGTTTTCCTCGCTTGCTGTTGTTCACAGTTGAGCAGCCATTTTGTTGGGTGTCGACCGCCTTTGATGGCTACATAATCGTAGGAGATACAATGCTTCGTTTTAAATTGCATCCACCACACAAGTCTGTACCTGAGCCAGCTTTAATGGGAACTTTAGTCAATTTTCCTCCTGACTTCATACTGGGATTGTAATTCTTGCCTGTCCATACTAATTATCGAGCTCTTTGTCACAAGCTGTTGCTCATCGCTGGGTCCTGTTTGAAGTTCGCTAGTGCGGTGGAGAAATTATTTGAAGTTGATAGCGATCCGGTGAGCTCAGTCGAGGGTATATTTGGCAGACCCATCAAAAGGTCGATTGGAAACTGGTACGGCTTACGATGGCCTGTGCCATTTTTAACACTTGAGATGCAGCTAATTCCTGGCTTTGAACTAGCTGGGCGAGGCCGTTCTAACCATGCCAGTGTGTTGGGTTTTTATTGCTTAATAATTGAGTGATGCTAACAATTCTAGTGAGTGTGGAGGCGGCCACTTCACATTCTTCTTGTGCAAGAGAATGTCAAAATGACAAATGTTTAGTTCTGCTAAGAGAGAAGAGGAGAGGAGAAGTCAGGTGGATGTCTTGACAGTACTGGTAGGACTACACACCAGCTAGCATGAGTATACTGGTAGGACTACACACCAGCTAGCATGGCAGTACTGGCAGGACTACACACCAGCTAGCATGGCAGTACAGGTAGGACTACACACCAACTAGCATGGCAGTACAGGTATACTGGTAAGACTACACACCAACTAGCATGGCAGTACAGGTAGGACTACACACCAGCTAGCATGGCAGTACAGGTAGGACTACACACCAACTAGCATGGCAGTACAGGTAGGACTACACACCAGCTAGCATGGCAGTACAGGTAGGACTACACACCAACTAGCATGAGTATACTGGTAGGACTACACACCAGCTAGCATGGCAGTACAGGTAGGACTACACACCAACTAGCACGAGTACTGGTAGGACTACACACCAACTAGCATGAGTACTGGTAGGACTACACACCAGCTAGCATGGCAGTACAGGTAGGACTACACACCAACTAGCATGAGTACTGGTAGGACTACACACCAACTAGCATGAGTATACTGGTAGGACTACACACCAGCTAGCATGGCAGTACAGGTAGGACTACACACCAACTAGCATGAGTACTGGTAGGACTACACACCAACTAGCATGAGTACTGGTAGGACTACACC
Source organism: Cladorhizidae sp. MBARI D1340-BT2 (assembly GCA_028752905.1). NCBI lineage: Eukaryota > Metazoa > Porifera > Demospongiae > Poecilosclerida > Cladorhizidae > Cladorhizidae sp. MBARI D1340-BT2. The sequence goes on along the minus strand of JAQNBH010000018.1, from coordinate 11,414,079 downwards.
AGAGTTGCCAACCGTCCCGGAATGGCCGGGACAGTCCCGGAATTTTGGGCCTTGTCCCGGTGGTGTCCTTGTCCCGGAAATGTCTCGGAATTTACAGCTATGCGCACCTTGCGCTTCCACTCGCTTAGATGGCCACTGCAGTCTCAAGCTTGTTTAGTTTAGTCCTTTAACACTCGTAAAGCAACAAAAACAGGACACTTTTTAGCAGAGAAAAACTTCAGATCGGGTTTGCCAAACAACCTTTGACCTTGTTTCGATTGGAGGTGCGGCACTCACATGAAACTTCTGAGCACGTTATCTGCAGAGCCTTTTTGACAATAAATGGATCAAAGAATTTCAGGGGATAGGGATAGGCAAGAGTTTCAAAGGTATAAATAAAATATATATAATGACAAAGTAAGTAAGCATGGAATACAGCAAATACAGGGTAAATAATAACATCTTGGGTACAGTGTGCTGCTTGTGTTCAATGCAATAGTAATGTCAGTAGTCTTGCCGTCACTTGTATGCCCGATGTACTCTGTGTGCAATCTACTTTGGTGTTACCCATGGTGGCCGTAATGATGTCACATCTCACCTCAAGAGCAAGAAACATAAGGATATGTCAAAGGCTGTGCTATCAACTATTCCAATCACCTCTCTCTTCCAACATCAGAGAAGTGATCAAGTAATCGAAGCAGAGATCAGGTGGGCTACATTTGTTGCTAAGCACAACATATCCTTTCTGTCTAGTGACCATGCCACCAAGCTTTTCAGCAAGATGTTCCCAGACTCTGAAATTGCAAAGAAATTATCCTGTTCCCACACCAAAACCACCGCCATAGTGAAGAAAGCTCTTGCTCCTTACTTCACACAGAGAGTTATGGAGTCAATGTCAAGTGGTCCATTCTCTTTGATGATTGATGAATCCCATGACAAGAGGGATAAGTCTTGCATAATTCTTTTGAGGCTTCTTGATCAACAGGTAGGTGAAGTACGGACGAGATTCTTGGATATGCCTGTTGTGAACATTGATATAGCTACCAACTTGTTTCAAGCCTTGAAGGAGTCACTGACTAATAAGAATGGGCTCAGCTTTGACAATGCAGTGTCTGATACCACCAATGTTATGAAAGGAGTGAGGTCAGGTGTGCAGAAGCTGATTAAAGGATGAGATCCCAACTTTGTATGATGTTGGTTGCATCTGCCATTTGGCAGTCAAAGCTGGTTTGAAGGTACAGTAGACCCTCGCATATCCGACCCTCGATTATCCGAACGCTCGGATTATCCGAACTCCTGATTAAATAATAAACCTGGTAACGGTCGTCGATCTGCCAAACTTCGTTTGCACGTGGAAATTAGTTCGTTCGCTTTGGCCAGAAAAAAGTTTTGTCGATCGAGTCAAAGATAGCCATTCTAAGCAAGATATCAAATGGAGCCAGTCAAGCCGGACTAGCGGAAGAGTCAGGCGTAGGGAAGTTGACAATAACGGAGATAAAAAAGAACGAAGCCAAACTTCGAGAGTTCGCAGGCAACCTGGACTGTCGGGGGCTAAGTTCAGCTCATGCGCCTTGCTAAAGACGAACAACTAGAAAATGCTTTATATCTGTGGTTCGTTCAGAAAAAGGAGAAAGCCCCAAGGCACTCAGTGGACTATTGCTCAGAGAAAATACAACATTATGAATATATATATACAGTAATATGAAAAAATATGTATATATGTAAAACAACATGCCAGTTACTGAGGACCTAAATCCTTCTAGTACCAGGGAGTGAGCTTCTTAATCCCAAGAACCTGCAGTTAAAAGGATATTGAAAATAGTTCCCAGCATTTTAATTACATTCATGAATTTATAATTAATATTTGTGGTTTTTTGCATATCCGAACTTTTTGCATATCCGAATAGCCTCTGGTCCCAAGCTGTTCGGATATGTGAGGGTCTACTGTACTCCCAGTGAACATTGACCAGCTCTTCATCGACATATTCTACTACTTCCATAGCAGCAAGAGAGCAGCAATTTGTCATCCTAAGGTGTTCACTTTTCACCACTGAGCCAGGGGTGATTTTGAAGCATTGCCCCACACGATGGCTCAGCTTGCTGAAGTGTGTGAATCGTTACCTCAGGCAGTATGATGGTTTGAAGTCATTCTTCTTGTCTTGTGAGGAAGCTCAAACAGCTAGCATTCTTTCAAGGCTTGAGAATCCTCTGACGAAACCTCTGTTGCTCTTTTAATGGATAAATTCAACCGCCTCTTCCGGATATCTACAGACCTCACAGCTGTATGATGACGGTCGAAAAATCGCGTAGAAAATTAATGGGGAAAGGCGCACGCTAATTAGGGGGCGTGGTCGAAAATTCGCGCCGTATATAAATTAATGTCCCGGAATTAACTTATGGAAAGTTGGCAAGTATGCTACACTCCAACTAGCATGGCAGTACAGGTAGGACTACACACCAACTAGCATGACAGTATACAGGTAGGACTACACACCAACTAGCATGAGTACTGGTAGGACTACACACCAACTAGCATGAGTACTGGTAGGACTACACACCAACTAGCATGGCAGTACAGGTAGGACTACACACCAACTAGCATGAGTACTGGTAGGACTACACACCTACTAGCATGGCAGTACAGGTAGGACTACACACCAACTAGCATGAGTACTGGTAGGACTACACACCAACTAGCATGAGTACTGGCAGGACTATGAGTTGTGCCAGTACTGGTGTTGCAGCTAATGGGATTTTACCCAGTGATGGTGACTGTGAGGCAGTATAATTTGATACTGAAATTCATGCTAGGCCATGCCAGGCTTAGGAGTATTCTGGTACAAGAGCTGGCTAGGGTGGGTATTCTCGGGATAGGACTATTGCTAGGGCAGAGGCTAGGGCTATGCTCGAGCTAGAGGTGTTGCAGTGTTAAGGCTAGGGCTATGCTAGAGCTAGGGGTATTGTAGTGGCTAGAGTTGTATGCTAGGGCTAGGGCTAGAGTTGTAGTCTAGGGCTATGCTAGGGCTTGGGTTGTTGTAGTGCTAGGCCTATGACTATGCTAGGACTAGTGGTTCTCTAGGTGAGGGATATTCTAGGGCTAGGACTAGTGGTTCTCTAGGTGAGGGATATTCTAGGGCTAGGACTAATGGTTCTCTAGGTGAGGGATATTCTAGGGCTAGGACTAGTGGTTCTCTAGGTGAGGGATATTCTAGGGCTAGGACTAATGGTTCTCTAGGTGAGGGATATTCTAGGGCTAGGACGACTAATGGTTCTCTAGGTGAGGGATATTCTAGGGCTAGGACTAGTGGTTCTCTAGGTGAGGGATATTCTAGGGCTAGGCTAATGGTTCTCTAGGTGAGGGATATTCTAGGGCTAGGACTAGTGGTTCTCTAGGTGAGGGATATTCTAGGGCTAGGCTAATGGTTCTCTAGGTGAGGGATATTCTAGGGCTAGGACTAATGGTTCTCTAGGTGAGGGATATTCTAGGGCTAGGGCAAGTGGTTCTCTAGGCGAGGGATATTCTAGGGCTAGGACTAATGGTTCTCTAGGTGAGGGATATTCTAGGGCTAGGACTAATGGTTCTCTAGGTGAGGGATATTCTAGGGCTAGGACTAATGGTTCTCTAGGTGAGGGATATTCTAGGGCTAGGACTAATGGTTCTCTAGGTGAGGGATATTCTAGGGCTAGGACTAATGGTTCTCTAGGTGAGGGATATTCTAGGGCTAGGACTAGTGGTTCTCTAGGTGAGGGATATTCTAGGGCTAGGACTAATGGTTCTCTAGGTGAGGGATATTCTAGGGCTAGGACTAATGGTTCTCTAGGTGAGGGATATTCTAGGGCTAGGACTAATGGTTCTCTAGGTGAGGGATATTCTAGGGCTATATAGGACTAGTGGTTTGGGTATTCTAGGGCTAGAGCCATCTCGGAATAGTTCCAAGTGTTATGGAACCCATGATTTGTGGGATCCATGGTTATGCTCATCACAAGACAGTGGCGAGGTTTCCTGCGTGTCTCCGGAGAAGTTGCGGCAATGGAGGGCAGCCCCCCTCAAGGTCCCCCGCAAGGTCAGCTAGGAGATTTGTCTGTGTGAAAGTTGTGTCCGAACTTGTTTTGTGGAGGCCGCACCTCTGTGTGTCCCCCGTCATTCAGCCCTATACAGGGACCTCTAAGAGAAGGGACCTTGTAACATCAGTGTTGACATCCATTGTTCCCTTCTCTACTTTGAAGTCTTCTGTTGTATTGATTGAAGTTTTCTTGAAGAACTGGTCAAAGCCTTTTCAGTGATTCCAAGTCAGTTGATTATGGACCCAGTGTGTGTGAGCATGTGCATGTATGCACATGTGGGTGTGTGTACGCATGTGTGTGTGTGTGTACGCATGCGTGGGTGCATGTACGCACATGTGGGTGGTTGCGTGTATGCATGCGTGGGTGCGTGCATGTATGTACATGTGTGTGTGTGTACGCATGCGTGGGTGCATGTACGCACATGTGGGTGGTTGCGTGTATGCATGCGTGGGTGCGTGCATGTATGTACATGTGTGTGTGTGTATGCGTGGGTGGGTGCGTGTATGCACATGTGGGTGGGTGCATGTATGCATATGTGGGTGCATGTATGCACATGTGGGTGCGTGTGTACGCACATGTGGGTGTTTGTCTTGTAATTGGAATGACATGAGTTCCACAAGCACTGTGAGAATTAACCCTTAGGTGGATATACTTGTGCGTGCCATCTTCATAGCTGATATCCACACACAAGATGGCCATCATGGCTCAAAAGCGATGCTGGAGCTCCTAATGGTGATGTAGTAGCTGGGATGGCGGGGTTAACCACAGGAAATATCATTGTTGACAACAATAAAACAACAACTAGGATGTGGGGGCCAAGGGAAATATAATGGTGCTGAAGCATTGGGGGCGTGGCACACGCCCCTAAAACCTTGCCCATGTTCTTCTTTCTCCCCCTAGTCGAGTTATCCCTAGACTCCCCTTGGTGGAGTAACCCCTGATCTCCCCCTGGTGGAGTTACCCCTGATGGAGTTCCCTTAGCTCCCGTTAAGGTGTGGTGGTCTACAGACTCGAAACCCTGCCCAAACCCTGCCCATGTTTCCCTGGTCTAGGCCCCACCCTTCCTAGGTGCTCCAAATGACCTCTTGTTGAGGACAAAGAAGCAGAGCCAGACAGACGAGCCGAGAGAAACACACGCTGGCTAGGGGCTGATATTTCCCTTCTCGATAGTACCTCTGGATGGATTTCTTGCTGTAAGCACATGTAGCAATGCGTACATGTAGCAATGCGTAGCTTTTGTTTGCTGACCTCGGCTGTTACCAAGGAGGCTGTAGCTGACCTTACATGGGTGCATCCAACAACAAGACGTGGCATGTGCTTTTATGAGCAGTTTACAACAAAATAAACATGTTATAAATGTTTAAGGGGACGAAAGACGAAACCATAAAGTATTAGCAAGTGTTTAAAAACTTGTGATTACCATTTTATACCTCCATAGATTCTGTATAAAGTGGTAACCACAAGTTTTTAAACACTGACGACTACTTGATGGTTTCGTCCCCTCTTAAAAGTCCTGGAGACCCTGAGGCTCGCGCTTGGTGCAGTCCCATCCGCTGCCCACCCACGATAATATACACAAACAACACAAATTAGCAAACAAAAACAACTTGAAACAAGAAAAAAATAATTTTAAACAAATTTTATTAAACAACAACAGATAGCAACAACAGATAGCCTATTAATTAATGTGTTAATTAAGAAACACAACTATACCCTATGGCAGCGAGACGACCCTTTACCACAAAACATCTCCACCAATATTACCAACATTGCACGCAATATTAGTTCTTGGGATTGACTTGTTCAAGAAAGATCAAGCAATAATTCACCAATGGACACAAGCATTTATAGGAACCTTTACCTAATGAATAATAATATTATTAAAATAAGTGGTATAATTTTGATCGGTCTTCCATGTTTTAATAGTAAAATAAATATTTGTTATGTGCAGTGTGCAGTGGTAATAAAAAAAATAATAATAATCATTATTATTTGTTTATAATTTATTGTTTAATTAACTCTCAGTTGACATAATAACATTAAATAACCATTAAATAACCTTCTCAATCATTTATTCAAAATTGTATTCTCTCGACATTTCGACTAGACGCTCCAGCCTTCATCTAAGGCTAGAGCATCTAGTCGAAACATCAAGGGAATACAATTTCAAGTTGATTATTGAGAAGGTTGTAATCATCATTGTTGTTGTTGTTGTTGTTGTTGTTATTATTGTTGTTATTATTATTTTATTATTATTGTTGAATTATTATTTTATTATTATTGTTATTATTGTTGAATTATTATTATTGTTGTATTATTAATTATTATTATTGTATTATTGTTGTTTTATTGTTGTTGTTGTTGTTGTTGTTATTATTATTATTGTTATTATTGTTATTATTATTATAAACAAACATTTATTGATTTTTTATAATTTATTTATCAAAAAAAATTATTATTGACTTTTTCATATTATTTATATATTATTTATTATTAAAAAATATATAATTTGTTTGTCACTATTATTATTATTATTATTATCATTTTACCATTTTACCATTATTATGTTTGGGGGTGGGGCAAGTCAATCCTTATATACACAAGAAGAGTTTAACTGAAAATATATGAACTCGCCCGTCACCCGTCAAAAAAGGAACACAAACAAGACTAGACCCACCTACACCTCAACAGTTAGATGACCCTTTACCATTTCAACTCGTATGCATGCATATATGGTGAAGTGTCATCTAACTGTTGTGGTGTAGATCACCTTGTTTCCAGTCTCTTTTTTGACTGGTCGGTCCAATGGAGTCGTTTGTTTCCAGGGACCCTAGCACTTTAAACCCATTCATCGTTGTAACTGCCATATGGTGTTTTCAATGCGCTATCAAGAAAGTTCCCCGCACCTCGGCCCATTTTTTAAACTTGGCGCTAGCTTAATAGATCAGCGCATGCCCAAATCATAGCTCTAGAAGCTGGGGAAATTCCTACTCCATAATGGTTAGGTTGTTATGGTAGAGTTAAACCAGCATCGCAGCCGAGTTGATGGCATCTAGGTATACCACTAGTGAAGTGTTGACGGTACTTTTTGGCGATGATTTCAGGCTGTGGGGCCAACTAAATGGTGAAAAAGGAAGTCTCTGCTTGCTTGTGGGAGGTGGCCTGGTTTGAACCATTCTGAAGTCAAGACACCTGAGCAGAGAAATAAATCAGCATGAGTGATGATTCTCTCGACATTGCCAGCTTTAGCACAGAGATAGAGAAGGAAGGAGGGAATGAAGACTATTCATGATAAGCCTAAACTATCTAGCAGTGAATAGTGTCTCTATCTGGAATTGTGTGTGCGTGTTTGGCAGGTTAGCATGTTAACCAGTCAGAGTACTAATATCAGTCATTTCTCTCGTATGTCTGGTCTCCCTGCCAAACAAATCTTCCAGCATGGAACATGATACCATCCTCATTGAGCATTTCTTCATCTGGTGTGGATAATGATATTCATATCCCAGTGATCGTTTTGTGGTCTGTTGCTAGGCAACCATTTCCAAGGATCATATTCCATTTTTATTATACATTCTGAAAAACACACGGTTGCTAGGGTGATTCCTAAACCTTAGTATGAATGACATGTGACACAACTACCTTGACAGCTGCAGTCATAAAAAGGCACTGCTGAATGACTTATAACTTGTACGATTGTTTTCAGCTGACATCAAATGCTTTGAGGTTTCTCTTCCAATCAGCTTTAGTGCCAGCGTTTCGACCAAAATACTTGGGGGTCTTCATCGAGGAAGATAAAACCCCGAAAACAACACATCGCACGCGTGTTGGCAACGCATTTCACAGAACAGATCCACGTGATCTATGAGCTCTCTGATTAATTGTGTGCATGGAGCAACACATCACACAGACAAAGGTGGGCGTGATTTCACCGTGCATAGTCCTGATAATGATATTACAATGACCTTCTCAATTATCAAATTGAATTTTACTCTCTCGATATTTCGAGTTGGAGTCGAGATTCGGCGATCATGTTGCTCCAGCCTTGCCTCTCGATTGAAGCGCTGATCCCTCGGTGTGAGATGGGTTCCTCCTTCAGGAGCAACTCTCTCCATTCACTGGCTCTATCAATCTCTTCCTGCAAGATTGGGTGATGTTGATTCTACGCCTGCGATAGCAGACTTCTTAAGTTCTCCCCTTTCTTCAAATATCTTGCTCCTTATCCCCTTTCTTCAAACATCTTGCTCCTTAATTCAGGTCTCCAACCTCCTCAGAGAACGCGTGGAACCACTGTTTCTAACTTGTTGCTTCCTATTGTCAGCACTTTGTTGCTGTTGACTGCACCCCTGGATACCACCAGTAAGAACAAACAGCACCAGGTTTCTTAGCCAGGCTGTTATATTTTTATAAGATTGTTTTTAGCACCTATTTATCTTAGAAGACTTAGAAGAACAAGATTCTCTGCCTAGCCCACTGACTTTGCTAATAGACAGCTGCTGGGCATTGCAGCTCTAATTAGTGGATTGTGGGGGTGTTTTTTTCTTCAGTGAAAACTCTCGGCTCAATATTGCATGAGAATTAGTGTATTTAATGTGTTGATGATCCTTTACCATTTTGGGTATTTTACGGAATCATGAAACAGAATACTCAACTGGTCATATTAGCTAGTATAACTATAAACCTGTTGTACGTACGCAAGTTATGTGTGTGTGGGGGGGGGGAAGTGGACGGATAGACGGTAGATCCTTGAAGATGAATCACAGTTTAAAAATATCTATTTTGGGGAGCCTGCCGGTTTACTACCTCTGCGTAGGATTCAAGGCATGATGGAGGTTTTGTTGGAGCTAAACTTGGTTGAAGACACCATTTAGGGTGCTTGGAGGCTGACAAGTGAGTTTTAGCCTAATATATAAGCTTTGTGGTTTTTTTGTGTGTTTTAACACATCTGGTGGGTAGCGTTGGAAGACACAGACTTTCAAGCAGGAGGGGCATTGTCAGCCGCCGATATTTGAAGTTGGAACCAACAGTGAAGTGGGCACAGGTGCTCAACAAAAAGTAGTTCCTTGGAGCTATTGAGCTTAGTAAGTGCTGTAATGAGATTCATAGAGTAAGATTCAATAAAATTCTCAATAACCAATTGAAATTGTACTCTCTCAATGTTTTGACTAGATGCTCTAGCCTTCATCAGGAATAATGACTAGATGCTCTAGCCTTCATCAGGAATAATGACTAGATGCTCTAGCCTTCATCAGGAATAATGACTAGATGCTCTAGCCTTCATCAGGAATAATGACTAGATGCCCTAGCCTTCATAAGGAATAATGACTAGATGCTCTAGCCTTCATCAGGAATAATGACTAGATGCTCTAGCCTTCATCAGGAATAAGACTAGAAGCTCCAGCCTTCATCAGGAATAATGACTAGAAGCTCTAGCCTTCATCAGGAATAATGACTAGAAACTCCAGCCTTCATCAGGAATAATGACTAGAAGCTCTAGCCTTCATCAGGAATAATGACTAGATGCTCTAGCCTTCATCAGGAATAATGACTAGATGCTCTAGCCTTCATCAGGAATAATGACTAGAAACTCCAGCCTTCATCAGGAACGACTAGAAACTCCAGCCTTCATCAGGAACCTAATGTTCATGATTGCTTTATACTTGCTGAATTTTTGTCTGCCCTATTGCTTTTGAGCTGGGCCACCTCGGAGCCTGCAAGTGAGAGCAGTTGGGCCACCTCGGAGCCTGCTAGTGAGAGCAGCTGGGCCACCTCGGAGCCTGCTAGTGAGAGCAGCTGGGAGCGTGCTAGTGAGAGCAGCTGGGCCACCTCGGAGCGTGCTAGTGAGAGCAGCTGGGCCACCTCGGAGCGTGCTAGTGAGAGCAGCTGGGCCACCTCGGAGCGTGCTAGTGAGAGCAGCTGGGCCACCTCGGAGCGTTCTAGTGAGAGTGGAGTGCAAGTGAGAGCAGTTGGGCCACCTCGGAGCCTGCTAGTGAGAGCAGCTGGGCCACCTCGGAGCCTGCTAGTGAGAGCAGCTGGGAGCGTGCTAGTGAGAGCAGCTGGGCCACCTCGGAGCGTGCTAGTGAGAGCAGCTGGGCCACCTCGGAGCGTGCTAGTGAGAGCAGCTGGGCCACCTCGGAGCGTGCTAGTGAGAGCAGCTGGGCCACCTCGGAGCGTTCTAGTGAGAGTGGAGTGCACCTCTCTGTTGGTGCTGAGATGGAATCTTGTGGTGAGCAAGCTGCAGGTGCAGGTAGTTCAAGCAAGTCTAGGGAGGAGCTAGGAAATCCTGCGGTCACTAACACCAAGTGGTACGATGGGCAAGGTCAGACAGAGGTCGCCGGACATTGCGAGATAACCTGTATAGCTCCCTTGACAAAACGGCAGCTCCCTTGCAACATTGGTATGGACTGATAATAATTCCAGCAACTGCTTATTGCCATAAAAAATTTTTTTTTTTTAACAGCAACAACAAAAAATCTAACTATTAGCTATTAGCTGACGAGGTGATCAATCACTTCTTGATTATCAGCTGGAAGCAATTGGCTCCTGCTTTTCGTATTGGCAAGAATTTAAATAGGTTTGGGGGGGGGGGGGGGGGCTACGAACCATATATAGTGTGTCATGGGGGGCTACGAACCTTATATAGTGCATCATGGGGGCTACGAACCATATATAGTGTGTCATGGGGGGCTACGAACCTTATATAGTGCATCATGGGGGGCTACGAACCTTATATAGTGTGTCATGGGGGGCTACGAACCATATATAGTGCATCATGGGGGGCTACGAACCTTATATAGTGCGTCATGGGGGCTACGAACCATATATAGTGTGTCATGGGGGCTACGAACCTTATATAGTGCATCATGGGGGCTACGAACCTTATATAGTGCATCATGGGGGGCTACGAACCTTATATAGTGCATCATGGAGGGCTACGAACCTTATATAGTGCATCATGGGGGGCTACAAACCTTAAATAGTGCAACATGGGATATAAACAGCTTATAATGATTGCCATGGAAATAACCAGTTATTAGCTAAGGAAACTAGAGGCGAGCCAATTCTATGTGTTAACAATCCTCCTCCAAGAATGTGGATGTTATTACACTACAGGTGTGTTTGTATTCATAGCTGGGGTGTTTGTAATCATAGCATGGGTGTTTGTATTCACAGCAGGGTGTTTGTATTCACAGCAGGGTGTTTGTTTTCACAGCAGGGTGTTTGTTTTCTTAGCTGGGGTGTAAGTATTCAAGCTGAGGTGTTTTATTCATAGCAGGGTGTTTGTATTCATAGCTGGTGTGGTTATATTCATAGCAGGGTGTTTGTATTCATATCTGGGGTGTTTGTATTCATAGCTAGGGTGTTTATATTCATAGCAGAGTGTTTGTATTCATAGCTGGGGTGTTTGTATTCATAGCAGGTTGTTTGTATTCATAGCAGGGTGTTTCATAGCAGGGTGTTTGTATTCATAGCAGGGTGTTTGTATTCATAGCAGGGTGTTTGTATTCATAGCAGGGTGTTTGTATTCATAGCTGGTGTTTGTATTCATAGCAGGGTGTTTGTATTCATAGCAGGGTTTGTATTCATAGCCGGTGTTTGTATTCATAGCCGGTGTTTGTATTCATAGCTGGGTGTTTGTATTCATAGCAGGGTGTTTGTATTCATAGCAGGGTGTTTGTATTCATAGCAGGGTGTTTGTATTCATAGCAGGGTGTTTGTATTCATAGCAGGGTGTTTGTATTCATAGCAGGGTGTTTGTATTCATAGCAGGGTGTTTGTATTCATAGCAGGGGTGTTTGTATTCATAGCTGGTGTTAGTATTCATAGCAGGGTGTTTGTATTCATAGCCGGTGTTTGTATTCATAGCCGGTGTTTGTATTCATAGCTGGGTGTTTGTATTCATAGCAGGGTGTTTGTATTCATAGCAGGGTGTTTGTATTCATAGCTGGGTGTTTGTATTCATAGCAGGGTGTTTGTATCCATAGCAGGGTGTTTGTATTCATAGCAGGGTGTTTGTATTCATAGCAGGGTGTTTGTATTCATAGCAGGGTGTTTGTATTCATAGCAGAGTGTTTGTATTCTTGTATTAACATGACGTGTGAATTCACAGCAGAGGTGTTATTTCACAACAAGTGTTCATTTTACAAAGGGGTGCTGCTAGTTTCATCCTCATCAAGTGGTGCTTCTTGCTGTGGATGCTCTGAGCAGGAGGAAAATGGTTGGAGTATGTCCCTGTCGTCAGATAGCAGGAGTGCGCCTGCCCTCTTGGTATTGGTTTCACCCACTTCAAATGCCAGATAACTAGCCACTCCCCCTCAGCTCTCATTGGCAGCTAGCCCGCTGCCCCAGTTTGGGTTCATGGTCCTGCTAAACTAGGTTGTGTGCTGTTACTGTTGTGATATTGTGAACGTCGACCGCATTGCACCACTCAAACAGAGTCTGGTTTTACTCCAGTGATGTGCTGTAATTCCATGCAATGCAACACAAAGCCTTCGTGACATACTGTAGACATGCCTTAAATGGTTGTTTGGGCCCCCATTAGCCCCATAAAGACTTGCGGCATGCCTTGAGGCCTTTGTTGAGGGAGTAAGCCAGCAAGCCCTCATAGCCTTTAAAATAAAATGAATCATTTTCAAGCACTTGTCAGGTGCTGTGTGTCCTTCACAATACTGTCCTGCAATAGATACATTCATCACATTTTAAAGCCAGAATGCTCCTAGTTTTCGAATGCCTTGCAGCGACTTTCTCTATTGCTGAGGGGAGGGAGGAGTCGGTGGGTAAGGATCGTCTGTGGCTGTAAGAGTTGTTGGCCATATCTAGCTCATTTATACATGATAATGATTTCTCAGTTGTGCATGTATCTTGTCTTTCTCCTCTGTTTGGTTGGTGGAGTGCTCCTGTGCAAATGTTACAAAGTCCTTGAAGGAGGCTGTAGCTGACCCTACATGTGTGTACAGTCAACAAAGTCCTTGAAGGAGGCTGTAGCTGACCCTACATGTGTGTACAGTCAGCAACAACACAAGACATCGTGCAGAATAAACCAGTTAGAAGGTGTTTAAAAGTCCTGGAGATCCCGAGATTAGGTGTAGTCCTCCATTGCTCCTCTATAATATACAAATAAATTATTATTAGTAATAATAATAATAAGGGAGCAGGTTGGTGCAAGTATCTAATTGTAATAATCTAAGAGAAGATGGAGGAAACCCATCTTGGGGGGAAGAGTACGAGATATCTTGATCAAACTAACAAATCTAAACTAAAAATGACCAAAAACAAAGAGTGTCCCATGTAGACCATAGGGATGACCCTTTACCATTTAAAGTCATACCCATCATTTTACCGACTTTAGGGCCGAAATAACGCAATGCACCCACATGCCTGAATTTTATGTTAGTCATGTCATATGTATGGTAGGCAATGGCTTTCTCTCAGAGCATGTCCATGCCATATGTATGGTAGGCAATGGCTTTCTCTCAGAGCATGTCCATGCCATATGTATGGTAGGCAATGGCTTTCTCTCAGAGCACGTCCATGCCATATGTATGAAATAATCTGCCATCTTCAGCTAGAGCTAGCCATATGACTGCTGTAGCTACTCACATTTTTTAGCCGTTTGCTCTGTGGAACACGCTGCCGCCTGCCCTCGTAAACCTCGCCACTTTCAGCAGCCGAGGTGTTACTCTAGTGGAGTGAGGTGAGGTGCAGCCTTGCCAGCCAACAGCTTAGGTTTCACTGGGTGATATCTAGCAAAGGTTGTTTTTGGGGGGGGGGGGGGGGGGGGGGGGGGGGGATGGTTTCCAAGTTGTAATCTTTGTGCGGATATATCCGCTATCATCGGAAAGTTGCAGTGCACAGATATATATCCTCCGTCAACCCTAAAGAGTTGAAATCGGTATGTGATTTTTATGGTCCTCTAACAGGGTGTGGTCTGCGTGGGGACAGTCTTGTTCCTTCAGGTCAATATAACCAGGTGGGTTGTTTCATGGACTATGACTTAAGACAATTTGCAGCCATAGCAACCATAAAGAGTGTTTTTGAAAACAATTTGCTGCCATAGCAACCATATAATGGAAGGCATTTAGTACAGGCTCTGTGATTGAAACATGCCGACTCAGCACAAGTATGTAATGCTATACCCGACTAATTTATTATTATTTCTATCCTTTGTTGTCGTTGTCAACGCAGGATGATGGGGATGTCGAGGACGAAAGTAGCTCTGTCCTTCCTGTTCAGCATCTTCATCCCTCCATCGTCCAGAAACTCTCACACGAGGCAAGTCATTCAGAAGTGATCACAAACATGCTCTCTCAATATGGTGTCTTTTAAAGAGTGTTTGCGATGCCCTTGTGCTTAGCCAGTACACTTGCTAGTGACCTCTGCCTGACCTTGACAATTCCCTGTGTTGGAGGCTCACAGGGTTTCCTGCTTGCCTCCTCCCTAGACTAGCAACAAAATTGGTGACTTGCAGCTGCTGCTTGATCACCATAAGCTTCCATCTCCGCAACAGAAAGCCATACTCCACTCTCACCAACAAGATCCTTGGTTGCCCCATCCCTAAAGCAATGTTTGCAAGTCATTTTCCACGGTCTTGAGATTGCGAAGATTGTTACTCTATTAATCTCATTTCAGCACAGCCCTTTGGTACACTTAGACGTCTGAACAATAGTTCCTTTCAGTGCGGCCTTTGATGCTTGCAAAAGTAGCTAAGTGCATTCCCTCCTCTCACTCCCATCAACATGATTGATTTCAAGTCTGTAATAAGATAGCTCAGAGTGAAGGTCTGGAGGAGAGGGGCCCCAAACTCCTTTTGAAGTTGTCTGCCAGAAGAACAAGATTAAAGTGACTTTGATATGGCAATTAGAATGTGATTGTTGAAGACGACTGCAATGAATGAGGCATGAAAATTGAAGTTGATTGATTTGATGGTGTGTGCTAATTGAGACTGATTTGTATTGATCACTTTATGATAGTCTAGTCCTACATTAGCTATGTATGCGTATTCTTTCTCCCTCTGTACAGGAATGGCATGAACTTATCTCGTATACATGCACAACTCTCGGACAATCACTGCTAGCTTCCATCTTGGACCACCCCTCGCTGCTCGAACGTCTCGTGAGAATGGATCATATATCACCCCCGCTTGACGAGTCCTTTCCCAGGACGACAAAGGAAAGGACCGCCCTCCCAAGTCACGAGGCGACAGAAGATTGCACTTGCAACATAGAGAACATGTTGGGGAAACTGAAGTTGACCCATCCTGCTCAGGTGGGGGACAAGAAGACGAGAAAGAAACTGGAGAGAACCACTTCTCTTCCACCTCTCCATCATTTAAGAATTGGCGTTTCCGAGCCAGACGGGAACGGCACCTTCCTGGATGAGCACAATGACTTCCATTGTCAATCGAAACACAACAGGGAAGTGTATGGCAAGCATATTTATGATCGATCAGAACTCTGTAGAGGACTAAGAGATGGGTCCGAGTTGCAACGATCCCCAGTGGAAGGTGAAGGTAAGAAATGCAAGAGAGACAGGGAGAAATCAAACGGCCGCAATCATATGAACTGCTCACATAGCAGACACCACTCAAGTCACGGCAGGAAGATGCGCGGGAGGAGCCGGTCGGATAGCGTCCGTGACCCCCGTTCCCACGTGGACACATCGCTGGATGACGACTGCCCCGGCGTGCCCGAGAACAGAATCAGGCGTCCAAGACACCACCACCACCATCACCATCATCAGCACTTCATCTGGAAGCAGTGTGTCGAAGAGTTTGGTCCCACTCCATGTAACAGAGGGAAGCCTACGAAGAAGGGCTGGTGCCAGAAGCACTCGCCCGATCACGAGAATGTGAACTCGAGCGGTTCCGGAAGCGAGCACACGCTCGTTGGTCCTGTGGTTTCGGCGACTCCTGAAGACTTGCAGACGGCAACTCTCCTGCTGGAGAGATCCACAGAGCTAGGCGACGAGAGCGGCAACGAAGAACTTGTATGGAGAGCACCTGAGAACCGTCCCGAGATAGACAGCCACACATCACAGCATCACTCTGGCGATGCAGGAGGGCTGCACGACGCAAAACCTCATCCAAAGAAGAAGAGCATCGTTTTGTGCAACCCCGATGGGGAACTGGCCACACCCGAAGAAGTGTCGGAGAGACACAAAGTTGCAGACTGGTCCGAGTTTCCCATTCCGACGAGCAAGAGTGGGCGCGATTCTCCCGCCACTGACATGGCTGTGGCTTGTCTGGATATGAACAGTCCTCGGATGCTGCAGCCTCTGGGTGGGAGGAGTCAAGGCCTGCCGGAGGAGGGGGAGGTCAGGCACATGTACTTCTATAACCACCAACATTATCACCACTTCATACATCACAGCCAACCTTGAAGGTTCTTCCTCAACACCTGTTACCACCTTATTTCCTTATTGTTGTGTTCTCTTTGTTTTAACCAAATGTGAATGATTGACTGTCACCCCTTGATGATTGTTCAGACCTTTTTGATCTTGGACCGTACAATGCAAGGACATTTATTGGGCTAGTTTCTCATAGCATAACAAACTAGACCCAACACTACATCATTGTACTGCTCAGGTTGTTGTCAGGGAGTTGCTCTTGGTGGGTTGCTTGCAGAATTTTGGTACTGAAACCCGGATCCTAGTGAAGCCATTATACAATACTACTCGGTATTAATGCTATCATGATATTAATGCTATCATGATCATGGAATGCCAGGATTGTGCCACTGGGTTAGCAACCTGACTGAAATAAAATCTGATTCTTGGGTGCCCCACACCCATGACGTGTACACGCTGAAGGTTGACGACCATTTCCAGGATACGGGAATAAGGTAAGGGTCGACTGAAGTTTAAACGCTTGTTGCGTGCCAGTGTGTCCGTGAATCGGGACACGTGTTGTAGATGTACAATGGGTAAGCTTCAAGCTAAGCACCGGAATAAATCTCGCAGGCGTCCACAGCCTACAGGAATTCCGTCAGTTAAGGACGCTGAGGAGCAGCAAGACCTAGAACCAACTCCACAGCCTGGCATCCCTGTACTGGAAAAGGTAAGCTAATGTAGGGGCGCTAGTCAGCTGAGCAGGGCGTTGCTAGGACATGGGCGGGGAGAAAGGAGGGGGACTCCTCTCAACCAGTATTTGCACCCTTTTGAGCCATGCTCGACATATTTTGGAGCAAGTAATGACTAATGACACATCTATGGGCATCCAGGGTAGATAATAAAATTGGCTCATCCCACATAGCCTCTGGTGGTCTGGTGGGTTTCGGATTGCTTGTTATATGGAACTTTTGCCCCAAAAAATGAGTTGACACGACACAGGGACACATTTTATTTTATTTCATACAGTTTTTCAACTCTTATGCCAATTGTTGCTCTGAAAATTTCCCTGATGACTGGTCCCCATCAGGGGTCTGGCTATTTGTTTTGCTTCGAGCAGTTCACAATATCTGATTGGTCGCTTTGCTTTGAATAATTGAAATTAAACTTCCACCCTGAATGATGAACTCCACCCATTAAGTAATGAACCTTCAATCTATAAATGACTTGTGGGACACAAAGAAAGTTCCTCTATCAATCTTTCCCCGCTACCTCTATCAATCTTTCCTCGCTGCCTCTATCAATCTTTCCTCGCTGCCTCTATCAATCTTTCCCCGCTGCCTCTATCAATCTTTCCTCGCTGCCTCTATCAATCTTTCCTCGCTGCTTCTATCAATCTTTCATCGCTGCCTCTATCAATCTTTCCTCGCTGCCTCTATCAATCTTTCCTCGCTGCCTCTATCAATCTTTCCTCGCTGCCTCTATCAATCTCTCCTCACTGCCTCTATCAATCTCTCCTCACTGCCTCTATCAATCTTTCCTCACTGCCTCTCAATCTTTCCTCACTGCCTCTATCAATCTTTCTTCACTGCCTCTATCAATCTTTTCTAGGGAGATGTGTCTAACAAACAACACGTGTCCACCGACACATTGCCATGGGAACACATTGCCATGGGAACTAGAGTAGAAATTGTTCACAATCTCAATGAACTCTCAGTTGACATAATAACATTAAAATCACCTTCTCGATAATCAACTTCAAATTGTATTCACTTGACGTTTCGACACATCACAAAATTGACACATCTCTAGTGCGAGCAGCATATTGTGTGAACCTTTACCACGGCATCTTAATGTTGTTAGAAACCATGATGATTGGAAGGAGCAGCGAGCTAGCGAGCTCCATCCAATTCTCCCATGATTATACTACTCACAGAAGAGGTTGTGTTTTGATATGTAGATAGCAATTTTAGCCTTTTTAAGCTTCTGAAAAGGAAACTTGCAGAGAATACATCACTTTGAGCCCTCCTGTATAATATATAATATATACTGGGCATAACCTGCCATTTCAGTGACAGGCCAGAAGGCTGACTTTTTGCTGCTTTACGATTGTCAACTTTTAATTTTTTTGTTAGAGTAGCTATAGTTGTTAGAGTTACCTTCAGAACATCTCTAGTAGTAAGAATACACCACCTACAACATCTAGTAAGAATACACTACCTACAACATCTAGTAAGAATACACCACCTACAACATCTCTAGTAAGAATACACCACCTACAACATCAGTAAAAATACACCACCTACAACATCTAGTAAGAGTACACCACCTACAACATCTCTAGTAAGAATACACCACCTACAACATCTAGTAAGACACCACCTACAACATCTCTAGTGAGAATACAACATCTCTAGCAAGAATACACCACGTACAACATCTCTAGCAAGAATACACCACCTACAACATCGGTAAGAATACACCTCCTACAACATCTAGTAAGAATACACCACCTACAACATCTAGTAAGAATACACCACCTACAACATCTCTAGTGAGAATACACCACCTACAACATCTAGTAAGAATACACCACCTACAACATCTCTAGTGAGAATACACCACCTACAACATCTCTAGAAAGAATACACCACCTACATCTCTAGCAAGAATACACCACCTACAACATCTCTAGTGAGAATACACCATCTACAACATCTAGTAAGAATACATCTAGTAAGAATACACCACCTACAACATCTCTAGTGAGAATACACCACCTACAACTCTAGTGAGAATACACCACTTACAACATCTCTAGTAAGAAACACCACCTACAACATCTCTAGCAAGAATACACCACTTACAACATCTCTAGTAAGAAACACCACCTACAACATCTCTAGCAAGAATACACCACCTACAACATCTCTAGCAAGAATACACCACTTACAACATATCTAGCAAGAGCAGTTACAAGAGAGTGAGAACATGGACAGTGGTTAGGTGATCTTCACTCACTTCTCCTTGACAACCTCGATGATGCAAGGAGCTGTTGCTATGCACTTGACGTGTGGACTGTTACAGCACCCCGAGACTAATCTCTCTGGCCACACCCTCATGCACTCACACGGTAAAGAGAGCCGGGTCAAATGCCCCACCATATTTTTTTTCAGTGAGAGGTGAAGTTTCAGTCACCCATCTCAGAGAATGTTGAATGCCACCTTCCTTCTGGGGAGAAAATGAACCTTCTCTGTACCACTTGTTTAGCTCATCATCTGTAACTTAATTTTTTGTAATCGCATGTGACTGCCGAATGTTTTTGAGGTTTTTTAAAACAATTGACTGCCGAATGTTTTTGAGGTTTTTTAAAACAATTACAAGCTATAACTTTTTTTTGTGTGGATAAACTTTTCAAACATGCTCCTATAATTAGAATGCATGTACAATAATCTGCAGTTTGGTGTGAGAATCGGCTCCAAACAAAAGCTACGCAGCGCTACGTCACAAGTCGTTACCACAGTTTTTTTAACCACTTTAAAAAAAAAAGTCTTGCCTCCTGAATTAACTTGATTGTGAAAGTGATGAACCCATGGTGCAGAGGTCAGAGATAGCAATGCATCAAAAGCAGCTAGCACTTCCTATATTTGTTTGGCCCTTTTTTTTAATGGCGTTCCTCCTCCTCCCAATACCAAAGCTCATATCAGCTAGAACTCATTTTGGCAGCTTCTTATCTGCTACCTAAATACCCAATACTGGTCCACCTAAATAGCTGATACTGGCCCACCTAAATAGCTGATACTGGCCCACCTAAATAGCCTATACTGGCCCACCTAAATAGCCAATACTGGCCCACCTAAATACCTATACTGGCCCACCTAAATAGCCAATACTGGCCCACCTAAATATCCTATACTGGCCCACCTAAATACCTATACTGGCCCACCTAAATAGCCAATACTGGCCCACCTAAATACCCAATACTGGCCCACCTAAATACCCAATACTGGCCCACCTATTTAAATACCCAATACTGGCCCACCTAAATAGCCTATACTGGCCCACCTAAATAGCCTATACTGGCCCACCTAAATAGCCGATACTGGCCCACCTAAGTAAATGGTTCCTGCTGATATACTGGCTAGAAACTCGAGCATGCCGAAGCTTTTGTTAAGGAAGTAAATTGGCAGATAACAAAAAACAGTTTAAAGTCTAACTAGCCCTGAAATGCACAATCTTATAGAGTCCTACTGGTGCATGCTAATTATTGATCTGCCTACTTATAGGAACATGCTAATTATTCACATGTCTACTGGATATATAGGAGCATGCTAATTATTGATCTACCTACTTATAGGAACATGCTAATTATTCACATGTCTACTGGATATATAGGAGCATGCTAATTATTGATCTTCCTACTTATAGGAACATGCTAATTATTTACCTGTCTACTGGATATATAGGAGCATGCTAATTATTGATCTACCTACTTATAGAACATGCTAATTATTCACCTGTCTACTGGATATATAGGAGCATGCTAATTATTGATCTGCCTACTTATAGGAACATGCTAATTATTTACTTGTGTACTGGATATATAGGAGCCTGCTAATTATTGATCTGCCTACTTATAGGAACATGCTAATTATTCACCTGTCTACTGGGTATATAGGAGCATGCTAATTATTGATCTGCCTACTTATAGGAACATGCTAATTATTTACCTGTCTACTGGATATATAGGAGCATGCTAATCATTGATCTGCCTACTTATAGAACATGCTAATTATTCACCTGTCTACTGGATATATAGGAGCATGCTAATTATTGATCTGCCTACTTATAGGAACATGCTAATTATTCACTTGTGTACTGGATATATAGGAGCATGCTAATTATTGATCTGCCTACTTATAGGAACATGCTAATTATTTTCCTGTGTACTGGATATATAGGAGCATGCTAATTATTGATCTACCTACTTATAGGAACATGCTAATTATTCACCTGTCTACTGGATATATAGGAGCATGCTTATTATTGATCTGCCTACTTATAGGAACATGCTAATTATTCACTTGTGTACTGGATATATAGGAGCATGCTAATTATTGATCTGCCTACTTATAGGAACATGCTAATTATTCACTTATAGGAGCATGCTAATTATTGATCTGCCTACTTATAGGAACATGCTAATTATTTACCTGTCTACTGGATATATAGGAGCATGCTAATTATTGATCTGCCTACTTACAGGAACATGCTAATTATTTACCTGTCTACTGGATATATAGGAGCATGCTAATTATTGATCTGCCTACTTATAGAACATGCTAATTATTCACCTGTCTACTGGATATATAGGAGCATGCTAATTATTGATCTGCCTACTTATAGGAACATGCTAATTATTTTTCTGTCTACTGAATATATAGGAGCATGCTAATTATTGATCTACCTACTTATAGGAACATGCTAATTATTCACTTGTGTACTGGATATATAGGAGCATGCTAATTATTGATCTGCCTACTTATAGGAACATGCTAATTATTCATTTGTGTACTGGATATATAGGAGCATGCTAATTATTCACCCGTCTACTTATAGGTGCATGCTAATTATTATTTTTCTAATCGCATACTTGCATGCAATAAGGTCATTCATAAAAAGTTAGCGCCAGCAGACTCAAAATATTCCAACACGCTTCCACGACTCATTGGCTGCCGTGAAGAGGCGTGGCTGGCAGAGGTTGCTGATCAGTGTGGGTAAGGGTCGTCATCCTCATGGAGCCATGCCTGCTCTCACTGGACCTGGACTCATGCTGGAGCCATGCCTGCTCTCAGTGGACCTGGACTCATGCTGGAGCCTGCCTGCTCTCACTGGACCTGGACTCATGCTGGAGCCTGCCTGCTCTCACTGGACCTGGACTCATGCTGGAGCCTGCCTGCTCTCACTGGACCTGGACTCATGCTGGAGCCTGCCTGCTCTCACTGGCCCTGGACTCATGCTGGAGCCTGCCTGCTCTCACTGGACCTGGACTCATGCTGGAGCCTGCCTGCTCTCACTGGACCTGGACTCATGCTGGAGTCATGCCTGCTCTCACTGGACCTGGACTCATGCTGGAGTCATGCCTGCTCTCACTGGACCTGGACTCATGCTGGAGCCTGCCTGCTCTCACTGGACCTGGACTCATGCTGGAGCCATGCCTGCTCTCACTGGACCTGGACTGAGCAATAAGTTGATTTGCTAATGAATAACCTTCTGAAGTGGAGCAAAGAAAATCTAAGACAATATTTGTGTGCATGCTCGTGTGCTGGAGCAATAAACATGTTAGTCTCTGCTATGTTTGGTTAAAAGGGGAGAATTTCCCCCCCCCCCCCAAAAACATTTTTCTCTCATTTGAAGGATTTCCAAGTCCTTGAAGAAGGCTGTAGCTGATTCCTGGCTGATAAGAGGATCAAAGCAATGAGGGTGTGGCATGTGCTGACTTGTTAGTGTAGGACAGGTCAAAATATGTCACATAATAGGTTTAATGGAGTACATAGTTCATTTCTGCTCGTTAGTATAGAACAACAAAATATGATATTACCAACAAGAGCATAAATATGACTGGTACAAATAAAAAAGACGGGACAAGATGTAGATCGCATCCACTTGGACGATCCTGTAGTAGTGTAGTATTTAAAGTCGGACACTAAAATGGTTTTAAATGGTAAAGGGTCACCACTGGTCGGGGTCAACATGGCTACGGTCCTTTTTTTCCCCTCCTTTTTTCTTTTTTTCTTTTTTTCCCCTCCTTCACCCCCCCCCCCCCCCCCCCCCCCCCCTTTTTTTTTTTTTTTTTGCCTCGTCAAATCCGTTACTTAAATAAAATACATTTTTTATCGTATAACAATTATCTACATAATGGAACTTGGATCGTCTGTAAATGCCTCGAGGCAGAGGCTAGGCATTAGTAGACTCTTTGAAGTCTGTTTTGAACGATTTGTTCTCGGTTCAATGGGTCCATTTTCTCAGAACTTCTCAAACACTTGACGTAAGTCAGGCCGTAGTCACCAGCACCCTCGTCATGGGTTTTATTTATTTAGACATTATTACCAGCTCTGACTAGTTCACAGTGTGTGACTACAGTGTCCTGTGTTTCTAGCTCCGACTAGTTCACAGTATGTGACTACAGTGTCCTGTGTTTCTAGCTCTGAGGAGTTCACAGTATGTGACTACAGTGTCCTGTGTTTCTAGCTCTGAGTAGTTCACAGTGTGTGACTACAGTGTCCTGTGTTTCTAGCTCTGAGTAGTTCACAGTGTGTGACTACAGTGTCCTGTGTTTCTAGCTCTGACTAGTTCACAGTATGTGACTACAGTGTCCTGTGTTTCTAGCTCTTGAGTAGTTCACAGTGTGTGACTACAGTGTCCTGTGTTTCTAGCTCTGACTAGTTCACAGTATGTGACTACAGTGTCCTGTGTTTCTAGCTCTGACTAGTTCACAGTATGTGACTACAGTGTCCTGTGTTTCTAGCTCTGAGTAGTTCACAGTGTGTGACTACAGTGTCCTGTGTTTCTAGCTCTGACTAGTTCACAGTATGTGACTACAGTGTCCTGTGTTTCTAGCTCAGAGTAGTTCACAGTGTGTGACTACAGTGTCCTGTGTTTCTAGCTCTGAGTAGTTCACAGTATGTGACTACAGTGTCCTGTGTTTCTAGCTCAGAGTAGTTCACAGTGTGTGACTACAGTGTCCTGTGTTTCTAGCTCTGAGTAGTTCACAGTATGTGACTACAGTGTCCGTGTTTCTAGCTCTGAGTAGTTCACAGTATGTGACTACAGTGTCCTGTGTTTCTAGCTCTGAGTAGTTCACAGATGTGACTACAGTGTCCTGTGTTTCTAGCTCTGAGTAGTTCACAGTGTGTGACTACAGTGTCCTGTGTTTCTAGCTCTGAGTAGTTCACAGTGTGTGACTACAGTGTCCTGTGTTTCTTTAACCGCCAGCTAAGTGCTGTGTCGCCGACTGAGCGTGTGTGGGCATGTCATTCCTTGCTGCACCTCATGAGGGACGATGGAAACCAAAGGGGGTTGGTGAGGGCAGGGCTGGTGGCCAGAGTGGGACCTCTTCTCGTAGACCAGCATTTCCATGTACGAGAGGCGGCTGCAGGTCTTCTCAGGTATGTCCATAGGTCACTTGGTAGAAAACAGGATACCTCCACGGTGAGGATGGCCCCCATGGTGAATATTCCCACCATGGTGAGGATGGCCCTCTGGTGAGAATTCCCCCCATGGTGGGGACGCCCTCATGATGTCAGATAGGGATGGACCAAATTATAAGTTCTCACCTGTACCTATTTCTGGCTAGGGCTAGAGATGTTAAGGCTAGCGATTGTAGCGCTATGGATGTAGGGTTGTGGGTGTGGCTAGAGATGTAGTGTTATGGATGTAGGTGTGGGTAGGGTTGTGGGTGTGGCTAGGGATGTAGGGTTTTGGATATGGGTGTGGCTAGGGATGTAGTGCTGTGGGTGTGGCTAGGGATGTAGTGCTGTGGGTGTGGCTAGGGATATAGTGTTGTGGGTGCGGCTAGGGATGCAGTGCTGTGGGCATGGCTAGGGTTGTGGGTGTGGCTAGGGTTAAGGATTTAGGCGAGGCTAGGGTTGTGGGTGCGGTTAGGGATGTCGTTAGTGTCAAGGATAAGTGGTCTCCATTTACTGCGAATAATGATTTTTCACTTCCTGTCCTTCATTCCTGTTTGGGGTGTCGGAACCTGACATCACAGCAATAGCTAGAACAACATTGAATGATGTGAGAGAGCAGCTCACCTGCCCCCTCAATGTCCTTCCTCCAACATAGAGTTGTACAATTGACAAGGTCAGAGGTCTTGGCAACAACTTTTCAAGTTTGGACTAAAGAAATGGGCTCACTGAGTTAGTCCTCCTCCTCACTGAGTTAATCCTCCTCCACACTGAGTTAATCCTCCTCCTCACAGAGTTAATCCTCCTCCTCACTGAGTTAATCCTCCTCCTCACAGAGTTAATGCTCCTCCTCACTGAGTTAATCCTCCTCCTCACTGAGTTAATCCTCCTCCTCACTGAGTTAATCCTCCTCCAGACTGAGTTAATCCTCCTCCTCACTGAGTTAATCCTCCTCCTCACTGAGTTAATCCTCCTCCTCACTGAGTTAATCCTCCTCACTGAGTTAATCCTCCTCCTCACTGAGTTAATCCTCCTCCTCACTGAGTTAATCCTCCTCCTCACTGAGTTAATCCTCCTCCTCACTGAGTTAATCCTCCTCCTCACTGAGTTAAATCTCCTCCTCACTGAGTTAATCCTCCTCCTCACTGAGTTAATCCTCCTCCTCACTGAGTTAATCCTCCTCCTCACTGAGTTAATTCTCCTACTCACTGAGTTTATCCTCCTCCTCATAGTGGCAGTGCATCACACAGGATTGTTGGGGCAAGGGGGAGAGCAACCTAGGCTTCTTGGAGACACTCCTTGGTTCAAAATAAAAGTTGGTGGGGGAAGGGTGCCTCCTCAGAAAACTTTTCATTTTTCCTCCAACTCAATAATAATAATAATGATAATGATAATGATAATGATAATGATAATGATAATAATAATAATAATAAATACTACTACGTACTAACAATTATTAATATTATTAAAAAATAAATAGTACCACTACCAAATAAACAAACGTATAAATAATAAACGTATAAATAAATGTCACTGGACCAATGAGATCTCAGAAATGCCACCCCATTGCCCCTTATTATTATTATTATTAATATTATTAATATTATTATTATATTATTTTAATAATAATATTATTATTATGTTATTGTTATTGTTATTGTTATTGCTATATTTTTGTTATTATTATTATGATGACGATTATATTATTATTAATAATAATATGATGTAGACTAGATCATCTAGTCGAAACGTCGAGTGAATAAAAATTGAAGTTGATTATTGAGAAGGTGATTTTAAAATAATATTATGATTATGGTTATTATGATTGTTATTACAATTCTGATCCTATTGTGGATTGATTATCGTCAAGGTGATATAGATAGTAAATAGACCCGAGGGCTAAGCAAAAGTCCTACTAGCCGCTGCATAGCTATGATGTGTTCAATCTGCCTACAGGGGCTGGTATCTTAACCTTTCACCTCAAGAATCAGGTGGGTGGGTGCTTGCTACATGTAGTGGGCCTGGCATCATTAAACTTGAAGAAACACAAAATGCACAATAACAACATGTTTGCCAGCTCTAGTAGTACACACCTACTAATAATGTACGTGTCACTTGCTTGACTGTGGCTTGTTGAAGTTACTTCTCACCTGCTGTTGATATTGATTGTGGCTTGTTGAAGTTACTTCTCACCTGCTGTCGATATTGATTGTGGCTTGTTGAAGTTACTTCTCACCTGCTGTTGATATTGATTGTGGCTTGTTGAAGTTACTTCTCACCTGCTGTTGATATTGAATGTGGCTTGTTGAAGTTACTTCTCACCTGCTGTTGATATTGATTGTGGCTTGTTGAAGTTACTTCTCACCTGCTGTTGATATTGAATGTGGCTTGTTGAAGTTACTTCTCACCTGCTGGCATCACTCCTAGCTTTATTTATTCGTAGTGGGCGGAGTCGACACATTTCTACGTCATTCGCATTCGGTGGTCGTTGCAATGAAAATGTGCAGCCCCTGAGCGGGGACTTGCGTGCAGCTGCTGCTGATCTCTAGCTGCTGCTGTTCTTGATCATTGCAACTCTCTGCCTCTCAGTTCCATCCAAGCCTGCCAACGGATCTTCATCGCTACCATTGTCGTTGGCTTTGCATGCGACTTCAACCAGATGCACGTGCTGTGCTATGTGTAGCCTTCAACATTCTACATCGCTGATGGAGGATGCTTGCTGCATTCTCTACGAGTTCCCTTGGTGACTGTCATGAGGTGTTGGTTGAGGTAGTGTCTGGCGCACTACATGCCCTGTCAGCAAAATCTAGATGAAATTCAAAATTCTTGTACACTATACATGGGTGGGGGGGGGGGGGAAAGGACCTGAACTTTGGGAGGGGGGGTGACCTAGGATTTGGTATGCGGGGGGGGGGGGGGGGGGGGGGGGGGGTAGGGGGGATATCCGAGATACATTTCACCCCACGGAATACGAGACTTGTGCAAGTGTTTATGTCTCTACCTCCACATGATGCCCTCACTCCAGAGGTGGCCACCATGTCTTCTTCCCTCACTCCAGAGGTGGCCACCATGTCTTCTTCCCTCACTCCAGAGGTGGCCACCATGTCTTCTTCCCTCACTCCAGAGGTGGCCACCCTGTCTTCTTCCCTCTCTCCAGAGGTGGCCACCCTGTCTTCTTCCCTCACTCCAGAGGTGGCCACCATGTCTTCTTCCCTCACTCCAGAGGTGGCCACCATGTCTTCTTCCCTCACTCCAGAGGTGGCCACCATGTCTTCTTCCCTCACTTCAGAGGTGGCCACCCTGTCTTCTTCCCTCACTCCAGAGGTGGCCACCATGTCTTCTTCCCTCACTCCAGAGGTGGCCACACTGTCTTCTTCCCTCACTCCAGAGGTGGCCACCCTGTCTTCTTCCCTCACTCCAGAGGTGGCCACCCTGTCTTCTTCCCTCACTCCAGAGGTGGCCACCATGTCTTCTTCCCTCACTCCAGAGGTGGCCACCCTGTCTTCTTCCCTCACTCCAGAGATGGCCACCCTGTCTTCTTCCCTCACTCCAGAGGTGGCCACCCTGTCTTCTTCCCTCACTCCAGAGGTGGCCACCATGTCTTCTTCCCTCACTCCAGAGGTGGCCACCCTGTCTTCTTCCCTCACTCCAGAGGTGGCCACCATGTCTTCTTCCCTCACTCCAGAGGTGGCCACCCTGTCTTCTTCCCTCACTCTAGAGGTGGCCACCATGTCTTCTTCCCTCACTCCAGAGGTGGCCACCATGTCTTCTTCCCTCTCTCCAGAGGTGGCCAGATTGTCTTCTTCCCTCACTCCAGGAGTAGTGACCATGTCTCCTCCCCCACTTCCTGTTATTGTCCATGGGAACAGGACTTGGTCCTCCTGTCCTCTCCGTCTGATGCCTCTGGTATGTCAATGTTGCTCCCTTTCATTGTGTTCGTGCCATCTCTTCCTCTTAGTTTCGCTGTGCTTGCCAAGGTATTCTCATGGCCATTAGTGCTCTGGAAATTAGAAATGGATGGAAGCCACTAATGAGCGAAGTGGGAGTGGCTAGAGGTGTCGAGTTGCTCTGTTGAGTTCTTCACCCCCTTGATGGCCGTGCCAGGACTTGACTTGTTTTGCTTCTCAACTGATCCTTGCTATTCCATACCATCTCCCCTCCTGTCTCTCTGACCTTGTTCTCTCCTCCTGTCTCTCTGACCTTGTTCTCTCCTCCTGTCTCTCTGACCTTGTTCTCTCCTCCTGTCTCTCTGACCTTGTTCTCTCCTCCTGTCTCTCTGACCTTGTTCTCTCCTCCTGTCTCTCTGACCTTGTTCTCCCCTCCTGTCTCTCTGACCTTGTTCTCTCCTCCTGTCTCTCTGACCTTGTTCTCTCCTCCTGTCTCTCTGACCTTGTTCTCTCCTCCTGTCTCTCTGACCTTGTTCTCTCCTCCTGTCTCTCTGACCTTGTTCTCTCCTCCTGTCTCTCTGACCTTGTTCTCTCCTCCTGTCTCTCTGACCTTGTTCTCTCCTCCTGTCTCTCTGACCTTGTTCTCTCCTCCTGTCTCTCTGACCTTGTTCTCTCCTCCTGTCTCTCTGACCTTGTTCTCTCCTCCTGTCTCTCTGACCTTGTTCTCTCCTCCTGTCTCTCTGACCTTGTTCTCTCCTCCTCTCTGACCTTGTTCTCTCCTCCTGTCTCTCTGACCTTGTTCTCTCCTCATGTCTCTCTGACCTTGTTCTCCCCTCCTGTCTCTCTGACCTTGTTCTCTCCTCCTGTCTCTCTGACCTTGTTCTCTCCTCCTGTCTCTCTGACCTTGTTCTCTCCTCCTGTCTCTCTGACCTTGTTCTCTCCTCCTGTCTCTCTGACCTTGTTCTCTCCTCCTGTCTCTCTGACCTTGTTCTCTCCTCCTGTCTCTCTGACCTTGTTCTCTCTTCCTGTCTCTCTGACCTTGTTCTCTCCTCCTGTCTCTCTGACCTTGTTCTCTCCTCCTGTCTCTCTGACCTTGTTCTCTCCTGTCTCTCTGACCTTGTTCTCTCCTCCTGTCTCTCTGACCTTGTTCTCTCCTCCTGTCTCTCTGACCTTGTTCTCTCCTCCTCTCTCTGACCTTGTTATCTCCTCCTGTCTCTCTGACCTTGTTCTCTCCTCCTCTCTCTGACCGACCTTGTTCTCTCCTCCTGTATCTCTGACCTTGTTCTCTCCTCCTGTCTCTCTGACCTTGTTCTCTCCTCCTGTCTCTCTGACCTTGTTCTCTCCTCCTCTCTCTGACCTTGTTCTCTCCTCCTGTATCTCTGACCTTGTTCTCTCCTCCTGTCTCTCTGACCTTGTTCTCTCCTCCTGTCTCTCTGACCTTGTTCTCCCCTCCTGTCTCTCTGACCTTGTTCTCTCCTCCTGTCTCTCTGACCTTGTTCTCTCCTCCTGTCTCTCTGACCTTGTTCTCTCCTCCTGTCTCTCTGACCTTGTTCTCTCCTCCTGTCTCTCTGACCTTGTTCTCTCCTCCTGTCTCTCTGACCTTGTTCTCTCCTCCTGTCTCTCTGACCTTGTTCTCTCCTCCTGTCTCTCTGACCTTGTTCTCTCCTCCTGTCTCTCTGACCTTGTTCTCTCCTCCTGTCTCTCTGACCTTGTTCTCTCCTCCTGTCTCTCTGACCTTGTTCTCTTCTCCTGTCTCTCTGACCTTGTTCTCTCCTCCTGTCTCTCTGACCTTGTTCTCTTCTCCTGTCTCTCTGACCTTGTTCTCTTCTCCTGTCTCTCTGACCTTGTTCTCTCCTCCTGTCTCTCTGACCTTGTTCTCCCCTCCTGTCTCTCTGACCTTGTTCTCTCCTCCTGTCTCTCTGACCTTGAGTCCTCCTGTCTCTCTGACCTTGTTCTCCCCTCCTGTCTCTCTGACCTTGTTCTCTCCTCCTCTCTCTGACCTTGTTCTCTCCTCCTGTCTCTCTGACCTTGTTCTCTCCTCCTGTCTCTCTGACCTTGTTCTCCCCTCCTGTCTCTCTGACCTTGTTCTCTCCTCCTGTCTCTGACCTTGTTCTCCCCTCCTGTCTCTCTGACCTTGTTCTCTCCTCCTGTCTCTGACCTTGTTCTCTCCTCCTGTCTCTCTGACCCTGTTCTCTCCTCCTGTCTCTCTGACCTTGTTCTCTCCTCCTGTCTCTGACCTTGTTCTCTCCTCCTGTCTCTCTGACCTTGTTCTCTCCTCCTCTCTCTGACCTTGTTCTCTCCTCCTGTCTCTCTGACCTTGTTCTCCCCTCCTCTCTCTGACCTTGTTCTCTCCTACTGTCTCTCTGACCTTATTCTCTCCTCCTGTCTCTCTGACCTTGTTCTCTCCTCCTGTCTCTCTGACCTTGTTCTCCCCTCCTGTCTCTCTGACCTTGTTCTCTCCTCCTCTCTCTGACCTTGTTCTCTCCTCCTGTCTCTCTGACCTTGTTCTCTCCTCCTGTCTCTCTGACCTTGTTCTCTCCTCCTGTCTCTCTGACCTTGTTCTCCCCTCCTGTCTCTCTGACCTTGTTCTCTCCTCCTGTCTCTCTGACCTTGTTCTCCCCTCCTGTCTCTCTGACCTTGTTCTCTCCTCCTCTCTCTGACCTTGTTCTCTCCTCCTGTCTCTCTGACCTTGTTCTCTCCTCCTGTCTCTCTGACCTTGTTCTCTCCTCCTGTCTCTCTGACCTTGTTCTCTCCTCCTGTCTCTCTGACCTTGTTCTCTCCTCCTGTCTCTCTGACCTTGTTCTCCCCTCTTGTCTCTCTGACCTTGTTCTCTCCTCCTGTCTCTCTGACCTTGTTCTCCCCTCCTGTCTCTCTGACCTTGTTCTCTCCTCCTGTCTCTCTGACCTTGTTCTCTCCTCCTGTCTCTCTGACCTTGTTCTCTCCTCCTGTCTCTCTGACCTTGTTCTCTCCTCCTGTCTCTCTGACCTTGTTCTCTTCTCCTGTCTCTCTGACCTTGTTCTCTCCTCCTGTCTCTCTGACCTTGTTCTCTTCTCCTGTCTCTCTGACCTTGTTCTCTTCTCCTGTCTCTCTGACCTTGTTCTCTCCTCCTGTCTCTCTGACCTTGTTCTCCCCTCCTGTCTCTCTGACCTTGTTCTCTCCTCCTGTCTCTCTGACCTTGTTCTCTCCTCCTGTCTCTCTGACCTTGTTCTCCCCTCCTGTCTCTCTGACCTTGTTCTCTCCTCCTCTCTCTGACCTTGTTCTCTCCTCCTGTCTCTCTGACCTTGTTCTCTCCTCCTGTCTCTCTGACCTTGTTCTCCCCTCCTGTCTCTCTGACCTTGTTCTCTCCTCCTGTCTCTGACCTTGTTCTCCCCTCCTGTCTCTCTGACCTTGTTCTCTCCTCCTGTCTCTGACCTTGTTCTCTCCTCCTGTCTCTCTGACCCTGTTCTCTCCTCCTGTCTCTCTGACCTTGTTCTCTCCTCCTGTCTCTGACCTTGTTCTCTCCTCCTGTCTCTCTGACCTTGTTCTCTCCTCCTCTCTCTGACCTTGTTCTCTCCTCCTGTCTCTCTGACCTTGTTCTCCCCTCCTCTCTCTGACCTTGTTCTCTCCTACTGTCTCTCTGACCTTATTCTCTCCTCCTGTCTCTCTGACCTTGTTCTCTCCTCCTGTCTCTCTGACCTTGTTCTCCCCTCCTGTCTCTCTGACCTTGTTCTCTCCTCCTCTCTCTGACCTTGTTCTCTCCTCCTGTCTCTCTGACCTTGTTCTCTCCTCCTGTCTCTCTGACCTTGTTCTCTCCTCCTGTCTCTCTGACCTTGTTCTCCCCTCCTGTCTCTCTGACCTTGTTCTCTCCTCCTGTCTCTCTGACCTTGTTCTCCCCTCCTGTCTCTCTGACCTTGTTCTCTCCTCCTCTCTCTGACCTTGTTCTCTCCTCCTGTCTCTCTGACCTTGTTCTCTCCTCCTGTCTCTCTGACCTTGTTCTCTCCTCCTGTCTCTCTGACCTTGTTCTCTCCTCCTGTCTCTCTGACCTTGTTCTCTCCTCCTGTCTCTCTGACCTTGTTCTCCCCTCTTGTCTCTCTGACCTTGTTCTCTCCTCCTGTCTCTCTGACCTTGTTCTCCCCTCCTGTCTCTCTGACCTTGTTCTCTCCTCCTGTCTCTCTGACCTTGTTCTCCCCTCCTGTCTCTCTGACCTTGTTCTCTCCTCCTGTCTCTCTGACCTTGTTCTCTCCTCCTGTCTCTCTGACCTTGTTCTCTCCTCCTGTCTCTCTGACCTTGTTCTCTCCTCCTGTCTCTCTGACCTTGTTCTCTCCTCCTGTCTCTCTGACCTTGTTCTCCCCTCCTGTCTCTCTGACCTTGTTCTCTCCTCCTGTCTCTCTGACCTTGTTCTCCCCTCCTGTCTCTCTGACCTTGTTCTCTCCTGTCTCTCTGACCTTGTTCTCTCCTGTCTCTCTGACCTTGTTCTCTCCTCCTGTCTCTCTGACCTTGTTCTCTCCTGTCTCTCTGACCTTGTTCTCCCCTCCTGTCTCTCTGACCTTGTTCTCCCCTCCTGTCTCTCTGACCTTGTTCTCTCCTCCTGTCTCTCTGACCTTGTTCTCTCCTCCTGTCTCTCTGACCTTGTTCTCTCCTCCTGCCTCTCTGACCTTGTTCTCTCCTCCTGTCTCTCTGACCTTGTTCTCTCCTCCTGTCTCTCTGACCTTGTTCTCTCCTCCTGTCTCTCTGACCTTGTTCTCTCCTCCTGTCTCTCTGACCTTGTTCTCTCCTCCTGTCTCTCTGACCTTGTTCTCTCCTCCTGTCTCTCTGACCTTGTTCTCTCCTCCTGTCTCTCTGACCTTGTTCTCTCCTCCTGTCTCTCTGACCTTGTTCTCTCCTCCTCTCTGACCTTGTTCTCTCCTCTTGTCTCTCTGACCTTGTTCTCTCCTCCTGTCTCTCTGACCTTGTTCTCTCCTCTTGTCTCTCTGACCTTGTTCTCTACTCCTGTCTCTCTGACCTTGTTCTCTCCTGTCTCTCTGACCTTGTTCTCTCCTCCTGTTTCTCTGACCTTGTTCTCTCCTCCTGTCTCTCTGACCTTGTTCTCTCCTCCTGTCTCTCTGACCTTGTTCTCTCCTCCTGTCTCTCTGACCTTGTTCTCTCCTCCTGTCTCTCTGACCTTGTTCTCTCCTCCTGTCTCTCTGACCTTGTTCTCTCCTCCTGTCTCTCTGACCTTGTTCTCCCCTCCTGTCTCTCTGACCTTGTTCTCTCCTCCTGTCTCTCTGACCTTGTTCTCTCCTCCTGTCTCTCTGACCTTGTTCTCTCCTCCTGTCTCTCTGACCTTGTTCTCTCCTCCTGTCTCTCTGACCTTGTTCTCTCCTCCTGTCTCTCTGACCTTGTTCTCCCCTCCTGTCTCTCTGACCTTGTTCTCTCCTCCTGTCTCTCTGACCTTGTTCTCTCCTCCTGTCTCTCTGACCTTGTTCTCTCCTCCTGTCTCTCTGACCTTGTTCTCTCCTCCTGTCTCTCTGACCTTGTTCTCTCTTCCTGTCTCTCTGACCTTGTTCTCCCCTCCTGTCTCTCTGACCTTGTTCTCTCCTCCTGTCTCTCTGACCTTGTTCTCTCCTCCTGTCTCTCTGACCTTGTTCTCTCCTCCTGTCTCTCTGACCTTGTTCTCTCCTCCTGTCTCTCTGACCTTGTTCTCTCCTCCTGTCTCTCTGACCTTGTTCTCTCCTCCTGTCTCTCTGACCTTGTTCTCCCCTCCTGTCTCTCTGACCTTGTTCTCTCCTCCTGTCTCTCTGACCTTGTTCTCTCCTCCTGTCTCTCTGACCTTGTTCTCTCCTCCTGTCTCTCTGACCTTGTTCTCTCCTCCTCTCTGACCTTGTTCTCTCCTCCTGTCTCTCTGACCTTGTTCTCTCCTCCTGTCTCTCTGACCTCGTTCTCAAATCCTCATTCTAGTCCTCTTCTCACTAAACAGAACAGTCTATCAACACACTTAGGTAGCAGGAAAGGCATTCCTGCACCTGACACCTAACCCAGCTAGCCCCAGGTCTGTGCTTACGTTACCACTCTGTCCCAGCCTTCCCTGCAGTGGCTTGTCCTGCCGCGTCCTTGTGTTTGTTCGCGATTGAGTGCTGGTGGATTTGGTTGCCATGCCTTTCTACCCCGTCGAGATACCTTCTTCACTTTGGTAATCTTTTGCTATCATCATTGCAACAGGATTCCAGATTTGCTCTGCCTCTTGTTGTTGCCATCGAGATGCAAGACGGACTACCCCGCGTGTTTTACAACATTACAACATGCCAATAAACAACAGAAACAACAATACCGAATTCATCTGCAACGCAAACATGTTGACGATCCTTTACCCATTTAAATTGGTGTGCCAGTTGCACATGTCCCCCTCTGAGCTCCGCCTACTAAACGGGCCATGTGGCTTCCCCGTACCTGTGGTAGCATCGAGGGTTCCTTTGTCAGTTCCTCTTAAATTAATTTAACGTTCATTAGCCGGGGAGAAGGAGGATGAAGTTGGAGATAGGAGACTGGAAATCTTTATGGTGTTCAGCGTTGTCATGGTACTGGGAAGTCATTTCAATCCAGTGGGTTGGATCTGTAAAAGGAGTTCTCTCTAATTGTAAGCAATATGGCTCCTGCCACTTCAGGTTTGTGTGTCGTGCTGAGCCTACACAGAGTGAGCGGGTGCTGTTCCTTGTCGGGACGGGGTATTGCTCCTTGCTTGTCAGGATGGGGCATCGCTCCTTGCTTGTCAGGACAGGGCATCACTCCTTGCTTGTCAGGACAGGGCATCACTCCTTGCTTGTCAGGACAGGGCATTGCTCCTTGCTTGTCAGGACAGGGCATCACTCCTTGCTTGTCAGGACAGGGCATTGCTCCTTGCTTGTCAGGATGGGGCATCGCTCCTTGCTTGACAGGACAGGGCATCACTCCTTACTTGTCAGGACAGGGCATTGCTCCTTGCTTGTCAGGATGGGGCATCGCTCCTTGCTTGTCAGGACGGGGCATCGCTCCTCGCTTGTCAGGACGGGGCATTGCTCCTCGCTTGTCAGGACAGGGCATCGCTTCTCGTTTGTCAGGATAGGGCTGCACTCATCGTTTGTCAGGACAGGGCATCACTCGTACGTGGCACTGTCGTAGGAGGCGAGATGATGAGGCCTCTCATGTAGAGAGTGCTGCACGTATGCTATGAACATGGTCTTATTTTTTAGTTGTCGACAATAGCGTTGATTTGTGGGTGTGGTTATTAGTGCCACAGTGGCATCGTTTGCCACGGTGTAAACCGCTCCTGTATAAATGGGAGCTCCATTGCACTGCTATTCTTTCTCCATTCTCGTGTGGCTTCACGCCGAGCTGCTCGGAGCCACACGATGATTAGTCTTCTTTGCCAGATCCACAGCATTCGACTTGAAAGTTGCAGTATTGCTGAGATTAGATTGGTGAGCGTTGGCAGAGCTCCTTCTGGAGTCTTCCCTCGTGGACATATTGTCTCCTCCCAAGGATCAATGTTGAGTATGGATTTTTTTAATACATTCAAAGTTGGCCAGCTCCCCTGAAAGTTGACCAGTTCCCCTGAAAGTTGACCAGTTCCCCCAAAAGTTGACCAGTTCCCCCAAAAGTTTACCAGTTCTCCCAAAAGTTGACCAGTACCCCCAAAAGTTGACCAGTTCCCCCAAAAGTTGACAAGCTCCCTAAAAAGTTGAACAGTTCTACCAAAAGTTGACCAGTTCCCCCAAAAGTTGGCCAGTTCCCCCAAAAGTTGGCCAGTTCCCCCAAAAGTTGGCCAGTTCCCCCAAAAGTTGACAAGCTCCCTAAAAAGTTGAACAGTTCTCCCAAAAGTTGAATAGTTCCCCCAAAAGTTGGCCAGTTCCCCCCAAAAGTTGACCAGTTCCCCCAAAAGTTGATCAGTTCCCCCAAAAGTTGACATTTCCCCCAAAAGTTGACCAGTTCCCCCAAAAGTTGACCAGTTCTCCCAAAAGTTGACCAGTTCCCCAAAAGTTGGCCAGTTCCCCCAAAAGTTGACCAGTTCTCCCAAAAGTTGCCCAGTTCCCCCCAAAGTTGCCAGTTCCCCTCAAAAGTTGGACAAAACGTCGTCTAGTTTCACTCGGCAGTACCTAGCGACCAGTGGCTATGGCACGCGCTACCAAGGAGGTGGCCATGGCACGTGCTACCAAGGAGGTGGCTATGGCACGTGCTACCAAGGGGAAAGCTTCTTGACTACTTGTACTTTCTGTTGCACACTAAAATTCAAGTGTGCAGAAGCTTGAAAGTGTCTGGGATAGCTTTCATACAGTTGCTATGGAACCTTTTTTTAAAATTATTTTATTTAAAAAAATTAATTTTGGTTATCAGACCTAGCATCTCTAATGAAGGCTAGAGCACCTGCTGGAAAGTCATTGTAGTGTGTGTGTAGGGGGGAGGTTCTATCACCTCCACCAAAGATAATGTCATCCCTGACTGTCTGTCTGTTAGCAGATGATTACATAAAAACTTACAGATAATTTTCACAAAATGTCATGGACAGATTAGGCATGGGTCGAGGACCAATCCATTACATTGTGTGGTTTGATCCACGTTGCTATAGGGCAGAGCAAGTGATGCTCCTGTGTGTGTGTGTGTGTGTGTGCAGCTGTCACCAGGTTCTTAAAGGAGGATGCAGCCGATCCTCTTCCAAGGGGCTGGCTCCAACGACAACAACAACAGCAACAAATACCAGCAGCAACTTCATGTGTGTTGTCCTGTGTGGCATACGACAACAGCAACATTAGCAGCTACTTCATGTTGCGTGCTGTCCTGTGTGGCGTACGACAACAACAGTAGCAGCAACTTCATGTTGTGTGCTGTCCTGTGTGGCATACGACAACAACAGTAGCAGCAACTTCATGTTGTCTGGTGTGTGTGGCATACGACAACAACAGTAGCAGCAACCTCATGTTGTGTGCTGTCCTGTGTGGCATACGACAACAACAGTAGCAGCAACTTCATGTTGTGTGCTGTCCTGTGTTACGACAACAACAGTAGCAGCAACTTCATGTTGTCTGGTGTGTGTGGCATACGACAACAACAGTAGCAGCAACCTCATGTTGCGTGCTGTCCTGTGTGGCGTACGACTTCAGTAGCAGCAACTTCATGGTGTGCAGTCCTGTGTGGCGTACGACAACAACAGTAGCAGCAACTTCGTGTTGCGTGCTGTCCTGTGTGTCATACGACAACAACAGTAGCAGCAACTTCATGTTGCGTGCTGTCCTGTGTGGCGTACGACAACAACAGTAGCAGCAACTTCATGTTGCGTGCTGTCCTGTGTGGCGTACGACAACAACAGTAGCAGCAACTTCATGTTGCGTGCTGTCCTGTGTGGCGTACAACAACAGTAGCAGCAACTTCATGTTGCGTGCTGTCCTGTGTGGCGTGACAACAACAGTAGCAGCAACTTCATGTTGCGTGCTGTCCTGTGTGGCGTACGACAACAACAGTAGCAGCAACTTCATGTTGCGTGCTGTCCTGTGTGGCGTGACAACAACAGTAGCAGCAACTTCATGTTGCGTGCTGTCCTGTGTGTCGTGACAACAACAGTAGTGCTCAGCAACTTCATGTTGCGTGCTGTCCTGTGTGGCGTACAACAACAACAGTAGCAGCAACTTCATGTTGCGTGCTGTCCTGTGTGGCGTGACAACAACAGTAGCAGCAACTTCATGTTGTGTGTTCTGTGTGGCGTACAACAACAACATTAGCAGCAACTTCATGGAATTGGACTTAACACAAGAAGAGCTCAACAAGAAACAGGAAAAAAATTGTCAGCGGAAGACAATGGAAGACGTGTCCGAGTATTTTTAAGCCTGCATTGGAACGAGTGCTTCTCTGTCTTCATCTGGAAAATCATGTGCTCCAGGAATCTGTGTGATGGTGGGCGTGTTGCTTCTAAACGGTAAAAGGTCCTCCAAGTAGTTCACAGGCACACTCTGGATTCCTCCGCTGTCTCTTGCTGGGCCAGTCAGCCCATTCCTGGGGTTCCTATTATGTACAGTGAGTGGTGGTAAGGCTGGTTCAAAGGTTGGAGCCCACGGGTGGGGTCCATACCACCTCCAATATTCTTCCCATTTTCCCCCTCCCCTTTCCTAATCACATTCCTTCATTAGGTATTATATAATTGTTCTTCCTCTCAAATTCATTGTGTTTTTATCATAGCCCTAGGCATTTATATATCTCCAGCGTTTTACAGAAACAGGAGGATAACCACATGCTCATATATATTATATATATATTTATTAAAGTATAATTATATATATATATTAAAATATATATTATATGTATATATATATATATATATATATTAAAGTATATATATATATTAAAATATATATTATATGTATATATATATATATATTAAAATATATATTATATGTATATATATATATTAAAGTATATATATATATTAAAGTATATATTATTTGTGTAGGTATTAATATGTTAATGTTCTATGTCCTAGAGCCCTCAGTGCAAAGGATGACCCTTCACTCACTAAACAGATGGCTCATGCAGATGTGCTGACATTTCTCTCTGCTATGCTCAGGGACGGTCTGGCACAGATCCATTCCGAGCCTGTGCCGCAGACTGGTTCCAAAGCAGACAGGGCGCATTTATGTGAGGTGGAGGAGGACGCACAAAATGGCTTGCAAGGAATGGAGTGCAGCCATCAGGAGGTCGGCATGGTGAAGAGGAAGAGGGTGAAGAAGAAGGGAAAGAGGAGCGAGCAAGAGGTGTCCGTTGCCGGGAGTGCTGGTGACGTGGAAGATCGGGGGAGAGTGCCGACTCAGCAAGGGGTTCAGGATGTGCTGATCAACGGACTGCACATGCTCAGCAACATAAGGTACTTAGAATATAATCTAGTAGCACGTGCAATGATGTCTACAATCAGTTTGGGGAAGAGTCTAAGTACATTGAGACCGTTTAGAGTGGGCATTCGTGGATCTGGCGTCCTTGGCGCTCGTGGTCTGGTGTCCTTGGCGCTCGTGGATCTGGGGTCCTTGGCGCTCGTGGATCTGGGGTCCTTGGGGATCGTGGATCTGGGGTCCTTGGCGCTCGTGGATCTGGGGTCCTTGGGGATCGTGGATCTGGTGTCCTTGGCGCTCGTGGATCTGGGGTCCTTGTGGATCTGGGGTCCTTGGGGATCGTGGATCTGGTGTCCTTGGCGCTCGTGGATCTGGGGTCCTTGGCGCTCGTGGATCTGGGGTCCTTGGAGCTCGTGGTCTGGGGTCCTTGGCGCTCGTGGATCTGGGGTCCTTGGCGCTCGTGGATCTGGGGTCCTTGGGGATCGTGGATCTGGGGTCCTTGGCGCTCGTGGATCTGGGGTCCTTGTGGATCTGGGGTCCTTGGGGATCGTGGATCTGGTGTCCTTGGCACTCGTGGATCTGGGGTCCTTGGCGCTCGTGGATCTGGGGTCCTTGGAGCTCGTGGTCTGGGGTCCTTGGCGCTCGTGGATCTGGGGTCCTTGGCGCTCGTGGATCTGGGGTCCTTGGGGATCGTGGATCTGGGGTCCTTGGCGCTCGTGGATCTGAGGTCCTTGGGGATCGTGGATCTGGTGTCCTTGGCGCTCGTGGATCTGTGGTCCTTGGGGATCGTGGATCTGGGGTCCTTGCGTGGATCTGGGGTCCTTGGCGCTCATGGATCTGGGGTCCTTGGCGCTCGTGGATCTGGGGTCCTTGGCGCTCGTGGATCTGGGGTCCCTGGCGCTCGTGGATCTGGGGTCCTTGGCGCTCGTGGATCTGGAGTCCCTGGCGCTCGTGGATCTGGGGCCCTTGGCGCTCGTGGATCTGCCATTGGCGCTCGTGGATCTGGTGTCCTTGGCGCTCGTGGATCTGGGGTCCTTGACGCTCGTGGATCTGGGGTCCCTGGCGCTCGTGGATCTGGGGGCCTTGGCGCTCGTGGATCTGGGGCCCTTTTGGTGTCGATTTGTTACTTAAAGAACATGTTCCTACCAGAGGCCTATTTCATGCCGGGGTGAGGTGAGGGGTCCGGACCGCCTGGACCTGACCTTGGAAAGGTCTGTGTGTGGGGTGGAAGGTTGAGGTGAGGGGTCCGGACCACCTGGACCTGTCCTTGTAAAGGTCTGTGTTTGGGTTTGGGTCCAGGCATAACTATCCTATGCCAACCATAACCACAAAAATGCAATAACAGCTAGAAGTTTCATTGGCACATGTTCAAGTTAGCTAGCCACTATAGTTATCATCATATGGGGGGGAGTGGGCAAGGGATACCAGATATCCCCACCCCCCTCTTTCTTGTATGAGACCATGAATAAAGAGTGATGACAAGGGTTGTGAATGCAGTTGACCATGAGGCTTGTGGCTGGTTCACAATATGGACGCATTGCAATACATGACTGACAAACATAGCAGGCATCAATTATTAAATCTTACCATCTACTTCAGCCTAAGCTAGAAGTTAGGTAGCAGTGACTTAAGTCTGATGAGTGAGAACAACTTAACAGCCTCCTGAGTGGTACATATGAACCTCCTGATTGGCTGAGACAGAACCCTCAGCAGCGAACATATCAACACCTGATGATACCACGGACCTTCACCCTACAGACTTCGAACTCCAAGGGGGCGGGGGAGTGTTAGGGAACTATCACCTATCAACGCTGATTGACTGAACAGATAATCTTGTCACATGTTAACCTACTCACCGTCATAAGCGTATATATACGTCCAAACCACATAATTATCGGAGAAAAACATTAAAAAATCAATCGTTCTGTTGTAAATTAAGATATGAAATTAAGATATGAATATAAAAAAATAGCTCAATTCTTGCTCTACGTACGTGCCAAATATAAGAGCCGTACGGGTTCGGTAACTAAGGTAAAGTAAAATTGAAATCGCTGACCGTTCACTTTTTGATCAAGTTGGAAATGACGGTCAGACTACTGTAACTTTAGACCAGGACGACTACGTCCTATCAGAGGACGAAAGTAAGGTGAAGTAATCTATTCCTAACTTGGGAAGAGTAGCATTGATCCTGAAATTGTGCTATCGATGGGTGGGAGATACTTTTGGACAATTTTCTGGCGAGAGCGGTGCCGCTCGATAATCTGTTTGGGCGGAGGAGAGTCTAGCAGTGACGAAGAAGACTATGCCAGTGAGTTTTGTTTACTTGCTAGCTAAGTAGCTAGCAAGTAAAGCACGTTCTGGATAGAATGGTTTAGCTGTTCTTTCGTGGGACAATCCATATATAAATTCATTAGGTCGAGGAGGCAATAGTTTTTGTTTATGTTGCATTATTCTTTTTAGGTATGGTGCAACCAACCCCTTCACTGTCACCCTTCCTCAAAGCCACTTCTTGTGGAGTTCTTATTCCTTCGGTTCATACTCATTCAAGGCCTGTTGGTCAGCGTAGTCGCAGAACTAGGGGCAGTAGTAGAGCTAGGAGTAGTCAACTTGCACGTCTGAGTACACGTAGTCAAGTAACTTCCAGTATTCATTTGGATACCTCAATGGTTTCTTGTACCAGTCATGTTTGATGCTACATACATTGTGTACCAAGTGTTATAAGAGTAAATGAAATGTGAAAATATATATTCCTAGATGGTGTCTATACATTACATTGTGGTAGTGTGTGTAGTGTATAGTGTATGGTAGTGTGGCACAATGATGTCTTCTTGTATGCTGGCCAGTATCTTATCAAGCCTCCATCACTGTCTGAGTGGCTGAAAACACCTTGATTATATACTATACTAGAGGGGGAAATGAAATAAGGCCATATACGTGTGTGCACGTACATAGATCATATTACTACAATTGTTAATTATCTGTGAAACCAGAACCCAAAACTTATAATTAGATTCATAGCATTGTGGTTTGTTTCTATGGCAACTGTAGGTTAGCCCAATGTTGGTCATTATAAGGGCTTTCATGTGAACTATGGTTGCTAAGGACTTTAGTCAACCTTTGCCGAAATAGCATTGCATATGTTTATGCAAGTCCATTTTTTGTAATTTTTCAAAATAAAGTCAACGGTGGAAGGGTTAATGTGACAACTTGCTTACTCGTATGGTTGTTTGTTGCATGACCCTGCCTTATATTTGTCATTGTAACTCTGCTGGGCTGAGCTATTTAAAGGAGGTCTGGCAGGAGTCTTTGCAGTGGTGTGGACAATATTGGTGCACTTGTTAAACTCTCCTTTAACTGCTGGAAGGGCAGTCCATTTCACCTTGGCTGGAGCTGTCTTCTCTGTGAGGTCTGTGAGTACTGCTGCTGTAGAGCTGAAAGTTGGTATGAATCTGTGATAGTAGCCGGCTAGGCCCAGGAAAGCTCTGACATGTTTCTTGGTGACTAGCTGTTGAAAGGTTCGTACTGCTTCCACTTCTGCTACCTGTAGAGCGATTTGTCCCTTGCCAACAGTGTGTCCAAGATAAGAACAAGTGGTCGTGCCCATCTGGCATTTATTACACTTCAAGGTCAGGCTGTGATGTTTTGAGTTATGACTTGAAGAAGATGCTGCAAATGTTCTTCCAAGTGTCACTGAAAATGCCGAATGTCGTCAAGGTATGCTCTACAAAATTCAGGCATGTCTGAGAGGATGTCGTCCATTTAGCCATTGGAAACAGGACGGAGCACCCTTGAGTCCAAAGAGCATGCGTAGAAATCGATACTTCCCTTTCCTAGACGTAAAGGTTGTCTTGTCTCTGTTTGGGAGTTACTGTGACTTGATAGTAAACCATGGTTTCATACAGGGGGGGTGGGATATCCCCTAACCCAAATCTCTCCCCCCTCCCCCAGCTTAGATAAAATTTATAATTAAATGTCATGGAGAGAAAAATAAATATTGCTTGTGCATGTATGTGTATTATAACAGTATATACTCAGTGCAGCTAATTAATGATCTATTCTTCTATTAGTTTCTTTAAAAATTCAAATTTCACATTCATCAGTTCTGGTCCCTCTAGGGCAATCTTCATTAACCTAGGCAGGTTACAATCGGCGAATTCTAAGCCTGGTCTTGATCATTTTCATGTCACTGAAAGATCGATCCACTATTGCTGTCCCGATTTGCAAGACCAAAATGATATGAAGGAGGGCAAAGGTTTTTGGAAATATGCCTTCATATGTTTCAGTAGCTTCCATTGACTGAATTACATCTTGCATGCTAGGAGGTTTTGCTAGCTTCTCTGAATCCATTATCACCTCCTTTTCTTTGCAAAGTGCCCTCCTGAATAATTTCCATTCAGACACAAGTTCTTCTGGATCTAGTAGCGGAGGTGATGTGTAAGTTACACCATTGTACTTCACTGAGGCTTCATTACCATAGAACCCAGCTAAATTCTAAATCACTTCATTGCCATTGGAAGATAAGGACTCCTCTGTGGGTAGGATTGAAGATGGATGTGGCAACTAGTAGTTGAACTGCTTTATCAGAAAATCTCCCCTTGATGTTGTCCATCAAAACATCAATGTACGGGATGGCAATGTGATCAAGATACTCCTTTGTATTGGTGATGGACATGAATCTTGAACGGGCTGATCCTCTTCCAATATTTGCCATACTCAGTCTCTAACTTTGTACAAGTTAATTTAGTGGAAGAACACCATTCTGCTCTTTCATTCTTCAGTGACTTCAATTCATCAAGTGTACACGTCAATAAAAACTGGAACTGACTGAAATAAGCCACTTTCCTTTGCATGGAAGCATTCATTCTTGCCAAGATGTCAAGAACCTCTGAAAGAAAGCCAATACTGGCTATTGCAGTGAAGGTAGCAAGAAGTGTACTCGAGCCGAATGCTTCTGCGTTACCTGTGGTCTGGTAAAGTTGTTGTTGCAGGTGGTTATAAGAGCAGGAAGGTCCTTTCCCATTGCTCTCATACACGTCTCATTCCAAAGCCAACGCATACCACTAGGCTTCACCATCTTTAATTCAGGAGCAGCCTGTACTTCTTTTAAGGCTTGAGTTTTTGGGGGAGAGTAGAAGAAGAGTTTCCATAAATTTCCCATCAAGCCAAAAGTCTTCTTTATCTCAGGAACACTCTCAGCTGCTTGTACACTTGCTAGCTGTAGCTTGTGGCAAGAGCAATGGCTGTACATGGCAT
Organism: Cladorhizidae sp. MBARI D1340-BT2; assembly: GCA_028752905.1. Lineage (NCBI taxonomy): Eukaryota > Metazoa > Porifera > Demospongiae > Poecilosclerida > Cladorhizidae > Cladorhizidae sp. MBARI D1340-BT2. Next base: position 11,369,586 of record JAQNBH010000018.1, on the reverse strand, counting down.
GTGCAGAGTGAGTCTGTATCCTTACATGCACTCCAGTTTTACTTCCTGCAAACACCGCTGCATCATCATATCCTTGGCCAACCAATTTGCGGTAATCAAGATGTCTTGAGTCAATAAAGGATTCCAGTGACTTTGTGATGGCTGCAGCATCACAAGCGAGAATGTGTGAGAATGTGTAGGATTGTTAGGAAATGTTCCTCTGGCTGGTCGTTCACAATCCATCGGCAACACACAGAAAGTTCTTATATCCTCACACTCAGCAAGGATCGAAAAGTAAGGGCTCTCCTGTAAGCTAACCAAAAGCTTTCTATCGATCCTGGTGGCAATAGCTTCTATGAGGGATGTCACAGAAAATTTAGAGGTGTACCATGCATTTGCAGGAGCCCCATTAATGTGCTGCTGATGAAGTTCGTCATCATTAGCAACTTGAAGAACTAGGAGATCCTGAAAGGTGGTAGTGTGTGGAATTCTGTGTTTGAGCAAGAAGTAGACCGAGTGCAGCAATTTTAGAAGTGTTGCCCTGTTATTTGCTCGCTTTTCATTGGCACTCCTTACAGCTGCTGCACATTGGGGATCAACAACACTTGGCTGTTCTGCCATCCTTGCAGTCATAGCTGCATCCTTGTGCCATTTGGAATAATTGTGTAGCTTGAGTAACTCAGTTGTGTGGTTCAGTCCAGTACTCCTCGTGACGTCCAAGCTCCACGGGCATTTGCTGGTGGTTTTCCATAGTTTTGACAAATTCGGCAAACCACACCTTTCTCTACCTCATCACAATATATGCAAGGCTATTCAGACTCCCATTGAGATCTGTAAGTGAGCCTGGATTTGTAGACCTTTTTTCCTTAGCTTTGGTAGATTCACTAGACTGGGGAGTAGCTAGAGTCATAGGTTCATCATCAGACTGAGGAGTAGCTATGGTACTAGTAAGCTCATCATTAGATTCATCTAGGTCTCTTCCTAGATAAAAACTTTCTGATATCCATGGGTGTGGTCATGAAAAGGGCGTGTCCCTGTCTAGTTGTGGTTTCTCCCCCTACATGGATGAAACCCAGAACCTTCGACATGTCGAGGGTGGAGATGAAGTTAGCCTTTCCAAGTGATTCTACGGGGCATCGGGGGCATCGGGTCAGGTTGGGTAACCTTATTGACTTGGCATTAGTCAATGCATACTCTAACAGTCCCGTCCTTTTACGCCACCGGGACAATAGCTGATGTCCAAGGACTATAGCATCATTCTATTATGCCTCCATCTAGCATAGACTGTATCTCCTGCTCGACCTTTTCTTGCCAGGCCTTGGGGACAGCCCGCGAGTTAGTGCATGTCGGCAGTGAAGTACCATGCCAATATGCAGCTGTGTTGCTTGTGTAAGGCCAGGTATGTTAGTAAACACCTCGGGGTGTTGGCCAATGAGGTCAGATACCTCTCACTTCTGGTCAGTGGTCAGTACAGATTTATTATTATTATTATTATTATTATTATTATTATTATTATTATTATTATTATTATTATTATTATTATTATTATTATTATTATTATTATTATTATTATTATTATTATTATTATTATTATTATTATTATTATTATTATTATTATTATTATTATTATTATTATTATTATTATTATTATTATTATTATTATTATTATTATTATTATTATTATTATTATTATTATTATTATTATTATTATTATTATTATTATTATTATTATTATTATTATTATTATTATTATTATTATTATTATTATTAGCAGTAAGAAGGAAAGGGCCAGAGAAAATGCTCTCTGGATCAGGTGAAGAAAGCTAGTCATCTCTCACCGCTGAAGTGATCATCAAATCCTTCAAAAGTCGCGTTTTAGTCGAGACAGAGATGGGTCACATGATGACAGCATCTCCAGCAAGACAGCCAACTCCATAGAAAGAAGTGGGAGAGACGACGTCGACAATCCCTTGCAAGCGACAAATCTGTCCATGAAAAAGACAAGACCCATGTACCGGATGATGGCTGGAGCATGGAGAACACCGCTAGCAATAATTGTCACTTGCTTGAGATCTGGTGATCTCCTGCAGCAATTGTGCTCATGCCTGTTAGAATAATAGAGCGTGCCTCAGATAGAATGCAGCCTTGAATAATACGCGCATCTAGGCAGCTCATGAATTAATATAGAGTGCATGCTCTAATAGTGGAAATACCACAGTGTGTGTTTGTGTGTGAGTGAGTAGGGGAGTGTGTGAGTAGGGGAGTGTGTGTGTGTGAGTAGGGGAGTGTGTTAGGGGTGTGTGTGAGTAGGGGAGTGTGTGTAAGTAGGGGAGTGTGTGAGTAGGGGAGTGTGTGTGTGTGAGAGTAGGGGAGTGTGCGAGTAGGCCGTGTGAGTAGGGGAGTGTGTGAGTAGGGGAGTGTGAGTGTGTGTGTGTGTGAGTAGGGGAGTGTGTGTGTGAGTAGGGGAGTGTGTGGGTGTGAGTACGGGAGTGTGAGTGGGGGTGTGTGTGTGAGTAGGGGAGTGTGTGTGTGAGTAGGGGAGTGTGTGTGTGTGAGTAGGGGAGTGTGTGAGTAGGGGAGTGTGTGTGAGAGAGTAGGGGAGTGTGTGCGTGTGAGTAGGGGTGTGTGTGAGTAGGGGAGTGTGTGTAAGTAGGGGAGTGTGTGTGTGTGAGTAGGGGAGTGTGTGTGTGTGAGAGTAGGGGAGTGTGCGAGTAGGCCGTGTGAGTAGGGGTGAGTGTGAGTAGGGGAGTGTGAGTATGTGTGTGTGAGAGTAGGGGAGTGTGTGTGTGAGTAGGGGAGTGTGTGGGTGTGAGTACGGGAGTGTGAGTGGGGGAGTGTGTGTGTGTGAGTAGGGGAGTGTGTGTGTGAGTAGGGGAGTGTGTGTGTGAGTAGGGGAGTGTGTGGGTGTGAGTACGGGAGTGTGAGTAGGGGAGTGTGTGTGAGAGAGTAGGGGAGTGTGTGAGTAGGGGAGTGTGAGTAGGGGAGTTTGTGTGTGTGAGTAGGGGAGTGTGAGTGTGTGAGTAGGGGAGTGTGTGTGTGTGTGTGTGTAGGGGTGTGAGTGGGGGAGTGTGGTATCGTGTTTCCTGGCCCAGATCTTGCCTCCTGTGGATTGTCCCACTATCAACATTAAAAGTAAGTCCAGGTACTAATCATTTGCCCATGACCCATAAATAGTCTACTGATTTGTGATGCAAAGATGGACAGTGATGCATGCCTAGAATATGTTCTTCACTCACTCTCTGTGTCCGGTAATCTCGGCGAGTCTGAAGGTCTACTTTGCATGCTGTCCAGATTTAGCTAGCTACGTAGAGTGAGCTGCACTAGACTTGTCATGGCGACTGTCGTGTTCACCAGACATGTATCTACTCCACCTATTCGTGGAGTCAATAATATATTCCGATGATCACGGCAGCCATCAACACTTGATGGATAGAAAGAGGAGGTTCCTGTAGCAGCAGCCATCTCTCTGATCAGTGAGACTAGAGCAGGAAGAGCAAGGCACAGACACCAGCAATGCCACGTCTAGAGTGCTGGAACTTTGAACTTCAGATAATTAAAATGGCCTCGTGCAATTATGGCACAGATTTATTTGAGTGTAATGAATGATGGCAGATATGTTGGCATACCATCGTAAAGAGTTTGTTTCCAAGGGCAATGCAATCTTGGATGTGTTTATAGTCGTGCTCTGCCGGTACCTCTGCGGTGACAATAGAATGGTTGCCATAGCAAAAAAAACTTGAAGGGTATGACCATGAATGCATGAAGATCGGGTGCATTGATTTGGAACCAAACACTTCATGTCAGTAGGCCCCTCCCCCTCCCAGAACGATGAGTTTTTGTGTTCATTCTTCGACCATTTCTTGTCTTTTGTTGTGTGCTAGTGAGAGGAGTCCTGCTGCGGTGGAGAGACTGTGTCGTCATAGCAATGGCATCTTGTTGCTAGTTCTTCGGCTGCTGGCTATGCCACACCCCTTGGCCAAAGTGTCCCTAGCAGCTGGTAAGTCCACCATGTAGGCTCTCCCCTGCTGCGGCCGGGATGGGTGTGTGTGTCTGACAGACATTCCTTGTTGTACCAGCACAAGGGCTTGGCCTTACAGTCCAACAAGTATGGAAATTCTCTGCATTCGCAAAAAACAACAGCTATTCACAAATAAATGTTTGTAGTGGAATTGGCTGGATGGATAAAATAAAGTTCAAAGTAATTTGCATGTTGGGAATCAGAGGGCAGTCGATAATGAAATGGATATCTACAATGCTAATTAATGACCTCCTGGATATTAAGTAGCAAGCACCCATCCCTCTGAATCCTTCACCCCAGGATTAGGCTGGACACATGTAGCAAGCACCCACCCCTCTGAATCCTTCACCCCAGGATTAGGCTGGACACATGTAGCAAGCACCCACCCCTCTGAATCCTTCACCTCAGGATTAGGCTGGATACACGTAGCAAGCACCCACCCCTCTGAATCCTTCACTCCAGGATTAGGCTGGACACATGTAGCATGCACCCACCCCTCTGAATCCTTCACTCCAGGATTAGGCTGGACACATGTAGCAAGCACCCACCCTCTGAATCCTTCACCTCAGGATTAGGCTGGACACATGTAGCAAGCACCCACCCCTCTGAATCCTTCACCCCAGAATTAGGCTGGATACACGTAGCAAGCACCCACCCCTTCACTCCAGGATTAGACTGGACACATGTAGCAAGCACCCACCCCTCTGAATCCTTCACTCCAGGATTAGACTGGACACATGTAGCAAGTACCCACCCCTCTGAATCCTTCACCCCAGGATTAGGCTGGATACACGTAGCAAGCTCCCACTGATATAATGGCCAGACAGACACAAGAGGAAGTCTATTGATGACTACCCATTCTCAGACTTGGACGAAGCTGAAGTTGATGAGTTAGAAATTTTAATGTTTGGACTGAACATTGGGACAGTGTGCAGTAGCTCTCTACAGGACAGTGTGCAGTAGCTCTGTACAGGACAGTGTGGGGTAGCTCTGTACAGGACAGTGTGCAGTAGCTCTGTACAGGACAGTGTGGGGTAGCTCTGTACAGGACAGTGTGCAGTAGCTCTGTACAGGACAGTGTGCGGTAGCTCTGTACAGGACAGTGTGCAGTAGCTCTGTACAGGACAGTGTGCAGTAGCTCTGTACAGGACAGTGTGTGTACAGGACAGTGTGCAGTAGCTCTGTACAGGACAGTGTGCGGTAGCTCTGTACAGGACAGTGTGCAGTAGCTCTGTACAGTTTGAGCTCAAAGGATTTGAGATAATGCAAATGTTAATTGGTTTGAACTTTAGAAAGAAGGATAGGTCATATAGTTAGCTACTGCTCGATGGAGCTCACCCTGACCAGCAGCAGAAGACAACAGGAGGAAGAGGTGGTCTCAGGGTGAGGAGTGAACCTCATGGTCTAGCCAACTTGAGCAATCATGGCTGGTTTCCCCTGGGAACTGACATCCTGGCCATAGTGATGTGGTGCGACATCGGGGTGGGACCACTTCATGAATAGTTGCTGCCTGCCCCCCATTTTTTTATTTTTTTTTGACTAGGACATGAAATACTGTCGTTACGAATTATATGATCATGTATGGGATGGGATGGAGGGGGGTAGGGGGGGGGGGGTGATTTCCTGTAACCGAGATCTCCTCTTTCCCTGGGTGAGGCAAGTATTTGAGCTTATGTTATTATTAACGAGTACATATGAAAAGTGGGTTGAGCAAGTAATTGCTAGGCACCAATACACTTCATAGTCTTGTTGTAGGCATGGAGTCCTCCAGGTGTCCTGCGTGAGATATTGTGTTAATGCTTCAGCAAGTAAATACTCAATTTGATTTATCTCCCTCCCCCCTTTAATTTAGCACAGTTGTTGCTGACATTGGTGGAGGATAATCCTCGGATTACCCGGGATCTTGGCGGCTGCACTGAACATGTGACCATGATGAATGCTGTTTTGGTAGAACCTTCTGGTGGGAGTGGTCTCGTGTGGCAGCTCAAGGCAACCGTTGCAGGTGGGAAGACATGATGTTACAGCAGCTCACATGGGTGGCCATTTTGTTGTGTTTGTGTTATATATGCCCCTTTACCTAATATTCAACTCTTGACCTATGCATAACCTCCATTTACTAAGTCAACTTTTTGTCTAGTGTTAACCCTTTACCTAGGTTACATAGTAATTGACCTAGGTGGTTACATAGTAATTGACCTTTACCTAGGTTACATAGTACACCTAGTATAGACCCCTTACCTAATATACCCCTTACCTAGTATAGACCCCTTACCTAATAATCACTCTTTACCCAGTATTCCAACCCTTAGCTAGTCATTGGACTTTTACCTAGTGTTAACCCTCAACCCAAGATTAACCCTTCACTCTACCTTTACCACATAAATCCATTACCTAGTATTTAATCCTTTGCTTGACATTAGACCTAAATCTAGTGTGGACCTGGTTTCTGCTGCTATTGTTAATCAGTCCTAGAGTACACAGAGTCAGTTGATCAGAGCATATTAATATATACCAAGTGGAAGCAGCAGTGGATGTGACCAGATTTGCAAAAATCTATTTAAACTGTCGAACAATTATTGAGATATTGGGAGTTTTAAGAGTTTTAATAATGATTTTCTCGACAATCAACTCGCTCGACATTTGTCAGGACTAATGGAGGCTGGAGCATCAGGATTAATGGAGGCTAGATGCTCCAGCCTTCATCAGGACTGATGGGGGCTAGATGCTCTAACCTTCATCAGGACTAATAGGGGGTAGATGCTCTAGCCTTCATCAGGACTAATGAGGCTATATGCTCCAGCCTCCATCAGGACTAATGGAAGCTAGATACTCTAGCCTCCATCAGAAATAATGGAGTCTAGATGCTCTAGCCTCCATCAGGACTAATGAGGCTAGATGTTCCAGCCTCCATGAGAAATAATGGAGTCTATCTAGCCTTCATCAGGACTAATGAAGGCTAGATGCTCCAACCTCCATCAGAAATATTGGAGTCTATCTAGCCTTCATCAGGACTAATGAAGGCTAGATGCTCCAACCTCCATCAGAAATAATGGAGTCAAGTCTCATCAGGACTAATAAAGGCTAGATGATCCAACCTTCATCAGGACTAATGGAGGCTAGAGCCTCCTTCAGGAATAAAGAGCATCTAGCAAACGTCAAGTATGTAAATTTAAGTTGATTATCAAAAGAAAGTTGTTACCTGAACTATGTCAACTGAGAGTTTGTTGAAAGTTTTATGTCGAAATATAATCATTTTTGGTGGTTCATACAAAGCATGTTGCACATTCTAGAGGACACAATAAGTCCTTTTGATGAGCTTGTAGGTCGATGCACTTACCCTTCGTGAATAGAGCATTGCGATATGCACACTTTCTTCAACTGCCATACTTTCTGCTGCTTTTCGAGTTGACCTCGATTTACAAAGATGACTTGTGGAAACAAAATAGCTGGTGCTCTCAACAGGTGGGCCAGGGAAGTCTAGACATGGCGACGTGGTGCGAGGCTCCGATGGTCACGCCCTCAAGTAAAGTTAGTAGCACATGGCTTCACCTCGCATGTACCCTAACAACGCAATTGTGCAATTACCTCCAATAATTAAATTTTTGAGTGCTTGCTGGAGGGGAACTGATTCATGTCATAGCCTAAGGCTAAACACTCGAACAGGTTCAAACTTTCAGGACATGATCTTGTGGCATCACAGGTGCCAATATTAAAAATAAATTTTAAAAACATTTAGGAAGGTTTTCCCAAATCTGGTGACATGAAATTGTCAACTAAAGTCGACCTGTTCCACTTGACGTAATTTCATGAGCTGCCTCAAGGGCGTGATCTATTATTGTGGTCTGTGAGCCTGCAGTGCTGGCCTGCAGGTAATAGATCACCAGATCTCCATCGGGTAATGTGGCTTTGTTTGTGAGACTATTCCTCCACTAACCCTTCCAGGCCAGCTTCGTTGGACTCAATGCCCCCATTATGCAGCCTGCTACCACTGGTGATAGCTGGTGCTGCACTGGCTGCTACCACTGGTGATAGCTGGTGCTGCACTGGCTGCTACCACTGGTGATAGCTGGTGCTGCACTAGCTGGTGATAGGTTCTGCACTGGCTGCTACCACTGGTGATAGCAGGTGCTGCACTGGCTGCTACCACTGGTGATAGCTGGTGCTGCACTAGCTGGTGATAGGTGCTGCACTGGCTGCTACCACTGGTGATAGCTGGTGCTGCACTGGCTGCTACCACTGGTGATAGCTGGTGCTGCACTGGCTGCTACCACTGGTGATAGCTGGTGCTGCACTAGCTGGTGATAGGTGCTGCACTGGCTGCTACCACTGGTGATAGCTGGTGCTGCACTGGCTGCTACCACTGGTGATAGCAGGTGCTGCACTGGCTGCTACCACTGGTGATAGCAGGTGCTGCACTGGCTGCTACCACTGGTGATAGCTGGTGCTGCACTGGCTGCTACCACTGGTGATAGCAGGTGCTGCACTGGCTGCTGGTGTAGTGTTTCACTCAAGATGCACAGGGCGTTTTTAATGGGGTGGTGGTCTAATGGAACGGTAATAGTTTCAAGTGTCTTCCACTCAACTAGAATAGTCTTAAGAGGGTGAGAGGACAGGACGAGGGGTGGGGGTGCATGGTATACTTTTCTTGGCCTTCTAGACGCCTCGTAGCCCTCTACTCTAGTTCTGGAAAATGCTTTGCTTGCCAAGTTATGGTCGTCGATAATTCAAGTGCTTCTGGATGTGTTTGTGTTCATCTCGGCAGTGCACTTTGCTCTGGAGGATTCTTATGCCTCCTCCATTAGCCACATGGCCCCTCATATTTTTCAACTGCAAAATTTACTACGAACTCTACCCAATTTGAACCTACGTGCGAGCAGCTTGGTTAAATGACACCTGACATCCTTATAAAATATAAGGCGAGGAGTGGTGGTTCAGATAATATACTGGTGCCAGTCTTGCTGTGCTCTATATAGACACTTAATCCACCCTCATCTCGTATTGGGCTGTCGCTTCACTAGTTGAATCTTGAAAAGCAGTGCTGAAAATCAAGTGACCTCTGTGTGACCTTGCCAAGCGTACCCCACCACTCTGTGTTGGAGGATGGCAGGTTTTCCTTCTTGGCTCTTCCTTGGTTACTTGCAGCGGCTGCTTGGTCACCATAAGCTTCTGTCATTGCTCCAACAGAGAGCTGCACTCCACTCTCACCAGCATGCTCCGTCTGAAAAGCAATAGGCCGATTACAAACTTGGCGAGTATGCCTTATAAGTCGTTAACATTGGGCCTAGAGATTGTGTGATTGCTGGTCTATGAATCTCATTACAGCACTTCCTGTAGTATACTGGACACTTCCTGTAGTATACTGGACACCTGATGTGATAGCTCCTTGGGAATTATCTGGAGCTATTATCGCTGCTTCAACTGATGGTTTCTCTCTGACAGTGTGTTGGGCAAGGCTGGCAACGGGAGACTTCCTAAAACACCCTATGTGCTCAGTAGGCACATCCTATGTGCTCAGTTAGCACACCACATGTGCTCAGTCAGCACACCCTATGTGCTCAGTCAGCACACCCTATGTGCTCAGTCAGCACACCCTATGTGCTCAGTCAGCACACCCTATGTGCTCAGACAGCACACCCTATGTGCGCAGTTAGCACACCCTGTGTGCTCAGTCAGCACACCCTATGTGCTCAGACAGCACACCCTATGTGCGCAGTTAGCACACCCTATGTGCTCAGTCAGCACACCCTATGTGCTCAGACAGCACACCCTATGTGCTCAGACAGCACACCCTATGTGCTCAGACAGCACACCCTATGTGCTCAGACAGCACACCCTCACATCTACACAGATATTTCTCTACCTTTTCTGTCTTGTGCGTGTGTGTGTGTTTATTTCTCTTCAATGGTCGCTCATGCAGATGACAAAGAAGAGGTCTTGGGAAGGGTTTGGGGCCCATGGGCCACACACCCTGGTTATGCCACGCCCAAGCATTGCCAAACTAGGGCAGATACGACCAGGTTGGCAAGAGTTAACTTGAGCATGGGAAACACATGGCAGGGTTTGGGCCCCGAAGGCCATGCCCCTGTCCATGCCACAACTAAACTAGATACAAGGTCAGCAGTGAAATATATATCTCGGCCATTTTTTTCTGTGTCCTGAATGGGTGCTCGTTGATGTGGGGTAACACCCGAGGCTGGTTCTGGCCTAAAAGTGCCCTGAAGAACTTTGTACAATACCATATATTCTCCAATAGGAACTGCAGTTACTATTTACTTTGTCTAATCTCCTGCGATTGTTATTGAAGGGTAGTTACTATTAGAAGGTGGTTACTATTCATTGCAGTTGTGAAGGAGTTCAAGAACCTGTTTGGAGGAATGGTAATCCTTTGGGTGCCTGTGGCTCAATGGTTGAGCACCCTGCCTTGAAAGCGAGGGTTTCAGTGTCCAGATTTTTTTCCAGAATTTTTTCCAGAATTTTTTCCAGCTGTGTGCATTTCTAATGCATTTCTTAAAAAAATTCTAAAAATTTCTAAAAATAAAAAAATATCTTGTGTGAGATGGCGTGTTGCTATTTCTTGTGGTTACAATTGGAGGGGCGGTGCCTAATAGGTAGGTATATATAAATTAACTACAAGTATGTGGTAAAGGGTCTCCCACATAGCAAGCAGCTAATAGACCCTTCAGTGGTCTAGGATTAGGCATGTGCTTGTGGCTAGTGCCCAGTATGTAGATTTTGTTGAAATTGTATGCAAAGATGATGGGAAAGATGTTGGTAAAGAGTGGAGGAGTTCAAAGCTTTTAGAGAAGCTGAAGAAGAAGAACAACAAATAGCTAGTGCAGGGGCAACCTGCACATCCTCCCCCGGGGCTGCAGGAGCTTGCTAACTTCATTGCTAATGATGATTGAATGTGGGTGTGCATCACTTAGAATAAGAGAAGTGTCATGATGCAAGCACCCATCCATCTGAACTGGAGGGGTGAAGGGTTAAGTGCCTGTGGCCTACGTAGTTTATGGAGTGTGTGTTATACATTTATTCATTTATTTTTTTAATTCTGTAATGGCTCTCTCATTAAGAATTGTGTACTGTATAGGGTGTTTAAATACTTGCAGTTGCTAAGTAGCTATTAACATTGCTGGGGGGATATATTGCATTACAACCCTGACACCTGACAGAAGCACTCCCCCCTTCCTTGAATATTCCCTCTGAATTTCTCCTTATTGTAGGAGTTCTCTATCACTTGCTGCCAAATGTGTCTGAGGGTGCTACCAGAACTATCATTCTGAAGGCCATCTTATCTAGCTGTGGGACTCTTCTGGACCTTGAGCTCCCACAGGTGTGTCATATGCCCTGGCCCTAACCCTTACAGATATGTGATGTTCTAGCTCTAACTTCCTTTTCCTTAACCCGGGCCCTGACCTTAGCCCTTGCCCTGACCTTAGCCCTTGCCCTGACCTTAGCCCTGGCCCTGACCTTAGCCATGGCCCCATATGCTTAGTCCTGGTCCTAACTTTTTTCTCTCTTTTTAAAATTTAACTTGTGGTTCCAACTTTGGAGCTCCATAGCTTCTGTTCTGGTTCCAACTTTGGAGCTCTATAGCTTCTGTTCTGGTTAACTTTGGAGCTCCATAGCTTCTGCATGCTCACTGTACTTGGTATATACTTGATATGCAGCACGAGGTCTCTCTGTGTGCTCATTTTGGATACTAAACATGTCGCATATACCATGCCAAAGTTACATACAGCCATAGCGAGGGTATGTACCCCCTCAGAATTGGACTGGCTGCTAGTGTAGATCCATTGGGAAGTGCTATAGTCTCTGCAATGAGTGTTGTCATTAGCAGGTAGGAACAGCACTTGACCTGAAGTGACCTCATTGACCTCCTCACCCCTATGTGCATCTACACACCCAAAATGGACAGCGATCACAAAAGAAATATTCAGACCATTTATTTTTGCGAAAAAACGTAGAGAGCTCTCAATTGAGTAGCTCGTAGGTAACTAAGGTAACCGTGAGGGCAAAATTGAAGTTGCGGGTCTGAAAAGATAGCATTATCGTTGACGGAGACAAAGCTTTGGAGCTTGTTTGACGACCAACTTCACCCTCTCAGACAGTGAGAGCAGTGATGAAGAAGATGCTGGGGTGCAGGTGTGCCTTGGAGATGATGCTGTGCATCCTGAGGACATGGCAGATCTCAGGAGAGTTGTTGTTTCTGATGAAGTATATAGATGATAGTGATTTAGGAGATCAGCTTCAAGGTAAGTATACATAGATGCAGTCAGATAGCTGCAGTCAGATAGCTGGAATAATTGTCATAGATAACCACAGCTAAGTATGGAATTAAAAAATAGAGCAAGGTTCATAGCTAGAACATTATGTAGCTAGCTCTAGCTAGTATGATTATGTATGGCTAGCTTAATACTATCATAGATTCTGGCAATAAAATATGATATCCCTCTGTGACAGGTTCTTGTTGGTCAATTAATTGGTATCTAATGATATATAGTTGCTAGGTACATTTTCAAGTTCAGTTATTTGTCATATTTTAATATCAGGCAAGTCTTTATTTATTTATTATTATTTATTATTATTACAGTACCTCTATAACTTCTCATTATCCCTTCAAATTCCTTGAACCAACTTCCATCAAAATGACACTGCCACTTATGGGCTAGGGCTAGAACTCCCTTCACCACCTCCTGCAGAGGCTTTCTGTTGTGGTGCAGAGAGGTAATGCAGTTTCGGTTGCGGGGACCACGGATCACTTTAATTTGGACTCTGATGACATTTTCTTTTAATTATTATTATAATAATAATTTATTTATTTATTATTATTTATTTATTATCATTATTTATTTATTATTATTCATTTATTATTATTTATTATTATTATTTATTTATTTATTATTATATTATTTATTTATTTATTTATTTGTGTTTTTATTTGTTGTTGTTATTATTATTATTATTATTATTATTATTATTATTATTATTATTATTATTATTATTATTATTATTATTATTATTATTATTTTAGCTTTTATTATCTTTATTTTATTTTTCCACATCTGGTTCACGTGGTGGATGTGTGTGCCAGGGTGTGGCTTGTATCACGTGGTGGATAACTAGCTAACTATATATAATAGCCTCGCGAGTCTTAGCATCTCATTACTCCTGATGAAGGCTAGAGCATCTGGTTGAAACTTCAAGAGAGTACAATTATTGAGAAGGTTATCGCTTCTCATCGTAATAATTTTTTCTTCAAGTTGGCAGTGAGAAAGTTAAGACGAGAGTTAATTTAAGTTTTCTCCTGTGGCAACCCATCGACATTTTCAGTGGCCATGCTTGACCACCTAGTCACTTATTAGCACCTAATGATACCACTCATAGCAACGCTTGCCTTCCTCTTGCCTCACAGTCACTAGTTTCAGCTTCCCTAGCGATAGCCCTAGTCCAAGCACTCATCAGGAGCCACACTTGCAGCCAGCTCAGGCACTCGGGGGGGGGTTGAGTCTGTGGCTGGTACCTTTGGCACGTGCATACCTTATGCAACATTCAAAAGAGAGCTTACAGAGAAAGATATCTTTTGAGCTATAGATCAAGTCCATGCAGGGAAGTGTGAAGAATCTGTGGAGCTCCAAAGTCTTAACTGCAAGTGTTTTTTAAAGGGTTTTCCCTTGAATTTTATAGCATAGTTGCTAGCATGTTGTGTGTGCAAGTTTGAGTGTAGCTGAGCCGATCCAGAAGCTTACTCTTGTGACGCTATTTACAGCACAACACAAGCAGCTAACTCACTCCCGGCCCATCCACGTGTCTGCGTGGGGGGGGGATTAGAAATTTCAAGTGCCCACAGGATGGACTTTTCACAAAAGGAAGGAAGCAAGAATTCTCCAATGTAGACCACATTAAGCAAGACCTTTGACCTTTTCAAACAATGAAGACTTTTTAATATCGTATTATTTTTGGTGTTCGTAATAGGTTTTGGCTAAAAATGGTAAGGTGTGGCTGATGTATTAGCTACTTCCCGTGCACACACTCACCAGATAGGAGAGCTGTTCTGGAAATGTCTGTCCTAAGGTGTTTCCCAGTTCAGAGAAGTAGACAGAGCTTGACACTTTCCTTAAAGTCCAGTTTGGTGGATTGACAGTTAGGAAGCAAAACTGTGTCCATGTAGACCACAACCAGTTAGATGACCCTTTACCATTTAGAAGATGATTTTTAAATGGTAAAGGGTCATTTCAACTTTTTTCTTTTTTCTTTTCAAGTTTTTTTTTGCATGTGTGTGTTATGTTTTAAGTTCTTGTTTGTGTTTGATTGTTGGTTGTTTATTTGTTTATGTATAATTGTTGTAGCCGAGCGTTGGAAAACCTCACAAAGTCATAGCTTCAGGTCCAGGGCTTTTAAACACTTGGCTTGTTCATTATTGTTGTGCCACTGCACATATCAGCACATAATTGTTGCTGTTGTTGCCTGTACCCGTGTACATAGGATCACCTACACCTCCCTCAAGGACTTGATGTACATAGGGTCAGCTACAGCCTCCCTCAAGGACTTGATGTACATAGGGTCAGCTACAGCCTCCCTCAAGGACTTGATGTACATAGGGTCAGCTACAGCCTCCCTCAAGGACTTGATGTACATAGGGTCAGCTACAACCTCTCTCAAGGACTTGATGTACATAGGGTCAGCTACACCTCCCTCAAGGACTTGAT